>CM022301.1:218738118-219338118 GCA_011799875.1 Thinopyrum elongatum | reverse complement strand
ATTGAGCGCCGGTGTATAACTGCTCCACAAGGGTGTATGTAGCTTTCAGCTTCACGCGCATATCTTAACCCAGGTTGGAATTTCTGGGGCCTGCATCAGCAAAGCTATTGATAAGCCGGCCGGTGGTTGTTTTACATTGGTGGTGAAAGATTAAAGTACAAGATTACTTACCAAAGATGGCAGATGTCATACTATTAATTTGATGCTTTAAGCCGGATAACTCTTCAGTCATCGGCTTAAGCGCAGCCTCGGCGTCTTCAGCTCTTTTTAATAGAGCCGCCTTCTCAGTTTCCCAGCCGGTTCTCTCAGCACTGAAATCCTTTTTCAACTTCTCAATGCCTTCCAAAGCGGTTTTCAGTTCTGATTTGGCCTTGGAAGTTTCAGATTGCTGTGTTTGGATGTTCTGCCGCAGATCCACTACTTGGGATTCTTTCATATTTAATTCAGCCTGCAAGATAAGGAGATTAAGCAGCAGTATGTGGTTATGATAATCATCTTATTTAAAGTCCCAAGCATAATACAAGTATTTTACTTGGCACTTGGGGGCTAATTTACATTGCTCTTTTTGAAGACAAATTTTTAATGACCCAGCTAAGTTTCTTCAACTACAGTCGGCTCATGGGGGCTACGTATGCAGATTTTAGCACTACAATTTGAAGTCCCGACTTAACCTTCCAGTTTAAGTCGGCCCTTGGGGACTACTTGTTTTGATTCAGTAGTTACATAATGCTATGGCATAGTTGCAAGATCAAAGAGGTTATCTAAGTCTACAGCATATTCAATTCTTTCATATTCAGTAGACTTGGCGGCTGACAGATATATACTTATATGAGAAGGTTTTGTTAGTGCTTACCTCAAAGCGCTCCTTCATGAGGTTAACCAGGCCGGCTTCAAAATCACGGCTGGTGTGAAGGCAGTTTAGATAACCCGCATGAATCTCGTGAGCATTGAACTGGGCATAACTCTCCAAATCCAGTTTCCACTTGCCCTTGTCAGCAGCTGAGAATTCTTCTTTGGCGCTGTGTTTAGATAAGACGGTGGGGTTGCCTGGTGCTATATAAGCCATCCCAGTAACTACTACGTCTTCAGCTTCTTGAGCCGGCTGAGCGGGACTGGGTGGCTTAGCATGAGCCAGGTTAACATCCATGGAGTCCATAGTGACATGGTGCTCTTCTGGCGGTGGATCATCAATGGCTGCTTCAGAGGTTTGATGCAAAGATTCAGATATTGTCTGCTTCTCCGGGTCAGCAGCTTTGGGATCTTCAGCCGGTTTATTCACTTTCAGCTTCTTGCTAAGCTTGGCTATAGCACTGAAAATAAAACACATGACGGGGTTAGTATATCAATTGAGTAAGTGTTAAAGCAAATAAGCTTAATGTTCTCACCCAGGTATGGTTTTGAAAAGAGGAATCTGAGTTCCAGTTGAGTCACCGGAGGAAGAGTGAGGAGTTCCCTGATAATTTGAGTCAGACGAATTAAGTGGTTGGCGAATAATACACGCTTTTGGGTAAAAAGAGATTGGGTTCCGAGGCACCTCTTTCCGGTGTTTTCGAGGAGCCGGTGTATTGGGTAAACCGGAGAAAAGTTCTCCACCTCCACTGTTCCGGGTTGTGCGGCGAGCTTCATGCTGCTGTTTCTTCAAAATAAAGTTGGGATCCAAGTAAGTTAAAGGATGAGAAAATCTTACTTTCCGGCTCACTTTCCGAGTTCTCTGTCTTGATAAAGGCTCTGAGTCGGAGGAAATGATAGTTACCTCTTCAACATCTGCCTGACTTCCTTCCGCGTCATCCTAAGAATTTTCAGCGTCAATGAGGTGTATAAAGAAAGAGCCAAGGGAATCAAGTTTTACCTTCGACTCATCATCATTCAAAGCAAATAGCTCGGAGGTGTTCGTTTTCTTCTTGGCGGGCTTTTCGGGAGACTTATTCTTTGTCCTGATCTTCTTGGCCGGTTTATCCTGAAGCTTGTTGCTCCAGAAGGGGGAATCAGCCTGCAGAAGTTTAAATAATAATGAGAAGGCAGATTGACAAATAATGATTTAGTGAAAGTTGTTTGAAAATAATTACAGCTGGCAGCTTGTTGAGGGTGCAGAAGGGGTTTAGCCCCACTTTGCTACAAGTCTCTAAGCTCTCGTTGAGCAGAGTCTTGGTCATATCATTGATCTGTTTATCTTCTAAACGGATTGAAGAGTAACGCAGCGGATCTTTGACATCGCCGATATACTCACACATTAAGCCGGATCGGCGGCTTAAAGGCAAGATCCTCCATGCGACCCAGCAACGAACCAGATCGACTCCAGTCAGACCATTGGCCATCAAGGCTCTGATCTTTGAAAATATGGGCATGTATTTGGCCCGTTCTTCTGTGCTGATCTGTTCTGGGAGAGGATGTCTGTTACTAAGCCGGCTTTCACGGTAGCCTGGCAGAGCATTTTCGCCCTCTGGAGAGGTGTCTTTGCAATAAAACCAAGTCTGGTTCCAGTCCTTAGGATGGCTGGGAGGTGCGGCAGTAGGAAACGTGGCTTCTTTTCACCTCTGAATTGAAATGCCCCCTAGCTCTAAGCTGGGCCCGTCCGTGAACTCGGTCTGGCGGTTCAGGTAATAGAATTCCCTGAACAATTCGACAGTGGGCTCTTGTTGAAGGTACACTTCACAAAAGACTTGGAAATTGCAGATGTTTGAAACAAAGTTGGGCCCGATATCTTGAGGATGGAGTTGGAAGAAATGCAGCACATCACGAAAGAATTTTGAGCCGGGTGGAGTGAACCCCCGGAGCATGTGATCAGTAAAAACCACAACTTCGCCTTCTTTTGGGTCAGGGTGGTCTCGTTTCCTGGGACTCTCCAGTGGATGACGTTCTTTGCGGCTAAAACGCCCACCTGAACATGTTCGTTCAGCGTCTGCTCGGTAACCCAGGAGGCGACCCAGTTGCATGAAGTAACAGTTTTGGTCATTTTGTTGATGAAAGCCTAGAAGAGAAAATGTTGCCGGATTAAAGTTATGCTCTTAAACCGTCCAGTGATCAATAAGTAAGTGCGTTATGCAAGGCCAATTCGTATGCAGAGGGTATGTGCTATAAACATTAGCATGGTTAAACCGGAAGATGATGCCGGGTTGTACAGATTCTGAACATACACTGGTGGCTTAAAAGGGGACTAATGGTATATGGCGGGTTACGGCCTATCTTATAAGCCGCCCGCATGGCTGCAGTATTACAGATCTATAAGTGAAATTTTCCTAAGTGATGGACAAACAAGTTCCACGGATCAGTTCTATTATTTTGGATCTACATCAGTTCAGAAAATAAAATAAATTCTAAACCTAAGGTCGTGGCAGTGGAAGAACTCATGTGCTCGGATGGGATCTTATACAGAAAAAGTATTTTTTGCGATTGGAATGGGATGTTAAACTACTACCGCGCGAACTTTAGTATCATGTTCAGATCAAACTACACAAATCTAGAGAGGAAAATGAGGAACGGTGAAGAACACCGATGAACGGTGGGAACCCTAATGCAGATTTGCTTCGGGGAAAAGTGAATACTTACTGACGCTGATGAACAGTGGACGTGCGCCGCAGTTCTCTGGTCCGTTCAGGTCGAGGCAGAGGCCGGAGTTGAGGACGCTGGAAGAAGACGGCGGCGGCGGAGCTCGGGTTTGCTGAGGCATCGCAAGGAGGAAGACGAAGACGAGGGGGCAGGGTAAAAAGTGAAAAGAAGGACCCCTGTTCCTATTTACAAGGAAGTGGATAGATGGAATGCGTGGGAATCGAGGAGGCTGAAAAATGGTTATGTGGCTATGTGGACACCTCGATTTTCAAGAAGTCCATTAAGATAAAAATCTGTTGAGATATCCTGGGCTTTGTGCGAAGTTAATGCGCAATGATGTCATGGCGGGTTGACACGATTCTGAGATGTGACATCATGGCGGGTTACAGTGAATTGGAAAGGAATTGATAAAGGAAGATTTTGCTAAGTCAAGTGGTGAAGATTGATGTGAACTAGTTCAAATCAACCTGGGGCCTAATGTTGGGGATGTAACTACTGGGTATGACCCGCCCAGGAGGGGCCGGGTCATGCCACTAGCGGCTTAAAGATGAAGATATGAAGATGGCGGTTCATAGAGCAAGCCAATTGAAGGCCCAAGACCCGGAGACGACTTAAGGCCCACGGGTGTGAGCCGCCATATGTTTAAACTTGTCTTGTAAGGCAAGCTTAGTTAGAAACCAAGCCGGTCATGTTTGTGTGAGCCGGCCGGGACTCTGTAAGCCACCGGGCGTTAACCTGTATATAAAGGGGTGACCCGGCGGCGGGTTAACTCAAGTAACAATCGATCGAGAACTAGGTCAAGCGTATTCGCTCCCTGGTAATCGAAACACAAGCAATACAACCTAAAGCAGGAGTAGGCTTTTACCTCATTGAGAGGGGCCGAACCTGGGTAAACTCTCTGTGTCCTTTGTCCCGTTTAACCCCTTCAAGCTAACCTAGTTGCGATGGCTCCACACCAAAGTCCTTTTGCTAGGGCATCTGCCGTGTTAAGTCCACGACAGAACCCGAGCGATCGATCCCTTGGCTATTAACTGAACCCGAGCGATTCCTTTGCTACTGCTGCTAACTGAAGCCGATCGAACCTGCTGCTGCTGCCTCTTGATGAACAGTGACCGTTATTGGGGGTTGGATGAACAGTTCCTGGTGGGGGTTGGATGAACAGGACCCCGTGGTAGTAGAGGCCGTTGCCGCTGGATGAACTCCCCCTGATCGAGAGGAGGCCGCCACACACTACCCGATCGAGCCAGTCGGGGGTGGATGAACAGGACCCCATGGAGGGCTGAATGAACAGTAGTCGGTGGAGGCTGAATGAACAGGACCCCGTGGAGGGCTGGTTGAACAGTAGCCGGTGGAGGCTGGATGAACAGTAGCCCCGTGGATGAACAGTAGCTGGGTGAGGATGGAGGAAGTCGACGGTGGATGAACAATAGCAGGTGGAGGCTAGAGGAAGTCGACGGTGGGTGAACAGTAGCCCGTGGAGGCTGGAGCGAGGTAGTAGACGGTGGATGAACAGTAGCCCGTGGAGTCCCGTTTTGCGGTACGCCACACCCCTCTCGGTGAACAGGATCCCCGTTTCGACCGTAGGCGCTCCAACACAAGTCCGTTTCCTCCGTTTTGCGGTATGACAGACCCCTCCCGATGAACAGGATCCCGTTTCGACCGTAGCCGGTCGAACAGAAGGCCGTTTCCTTCGTACCGTGGTACGCCAGACCCCGTTTTGGCTGTTCCGTCCAAGCCGGTTGGCTCCCGTTGAACACGATGCATTCCGACCCAGTCTATTGCCTCCCGATGAACAGGACGCTATTTCTCCGTTCCGACCCAGCCGGTTGGCTGCCGATGAATAGGACGCCGTTGCTGCCATCCGTTGCCTCTCCATGTACACGAGCCCTGGTTGTACGTATGCGCGAGTAGGCGTTCGAGACCCCGCCCGTATGTACGTACGTGGCCGTATTTTTTGTCATCTGGCTGTACGTACGTGTACACGGTTTTGACTGGGCTGCCTGAACTGCTACGTCGGGGGCTCTACTACTACATGTGTTGTTGCTTGCTCGGCCATGGTTCATCGTTGCAGAAAGACTGATCGACCAGTATGTACGTACATGTCCGTGACCAGACAGACAACTCTACGTACGGTTCAACCAGGTGGGTCCCAGCTGTCAGAGAGGATAAGGAGGCACTTTCTTGCGTGCGAAGATATAACTGGTGGGTCCCAGCTGTCAGGGGGAAATGTTTTTTTTGCAAAATATAGAGGCCCTTCCGGTGGGTCCCCGCTGTCACATGGAGGAATAATTATTTTACGCGTAATAAGGAGGCACTTCCTTGCTGCGACCGTGGACCCAGCTGTCAGCCTCTCCACGTACAGTCCTCTTCCGATGGAATTCGTTCCTTGACCATGTTGACCACGCCGCACCGAGAGCACCAAGGCAGTGGACGACGGCGAGGCCTAGGAAGGGGACGACGCAGAGCCGGGGAAGACGCGGCAGTGGATGCCCACGCGGAGGGGAGTACGAGGGTTGACTAGTTCGGCTGCGGTGTGAGGCTGCCGTCACCGCAGAATAACATGGGTTGTGGGTGAGTAGAGGGATGGCCTGGCCAGTAATTGGAGTAGGAGGGGACGGCGAGGCCTGCGCGGCAGCACAGCCGGCCACGGGAGGCAGGAGCAGGCGGTACAGCCCGCGATGGTTTGGACGGCTGGAGCAAGAAGACCAGAGGTTGAAGAAGCACGACGGCCGTTGTATGGACATCGTACGGTCACCACAACTAGAATCATTTTTATTGACTAAGTTGACAAAACCCTGCGTCCACGTCAACTTAGTAGGCCCACAAGTCAGCCTCCAAATATGGTGGGTCCCACCTAGCAGCCGGGGTATTCATTTTTTTCGTGCGTAATAAGGAGGCACTTCCTTGCGTGTGAAGATATAGCTGGTGGGTCCGAGCTGTCAGCAGGGGGAATGCTTTTTTTTGCGAAATACAGAGGCCCTTTCGGTGGGTCCCCGCTGTCAGGTGGAGGAATCATTATTTTGCGCGTAATAAGGAGGCACTTCCTACTCGCAAAAAAAGGAGGCACTTCCTTGCGTGCGGCCGTGGACCCAGCTGTCAGCCTCTCCACGTACAGTCCTCTTCCAATGGATGTCGTTCGTTGACCACGCCATGCCGAGAGCACCAAGGCGGTGGACGACGGCGAGGCCAAGTAAGGGAACGACCCGGAGCCGAGGAAGACTCGGCAGTTATTTCCCATGCGGAGTGGGTATGAGGGTTTGCTGGTTCGGCTGTAGTGTGGGGCTGCCGTCGCCGGAGAATAACAGGAGGTGTGGGTGAGTAGAGGGATGGCCAGGCTAGGGATGCGAGTAGGGTGGGGCCGTGAGGCCTGCCCGACAGCACAGCCGGCGACGGGAGGCAGGAGCAGGCGGTTTCGTCGGCGCTAGTTTGGGCGGCTGGAGTAGGAAGATCAGAGACTGAAGAAGCACGATTGCCGTTGGATTGACATCTAACGGTCTGACGCAGGTAGAGTCGATTGCTGACTAAGTTTCTTTTTTTAGAAACCTTGTGTACGCATGAACTTAGTAGGCCCACAAGTCAGCCTCCAAATCTGTGGCAGACAACATAGAGCCCATTTGCTATTTTTTAATAATTTGCAGCCCATTTGCTAATTCTTAAGGAATTTATTACAACCCATTTTCTGCCCAGGACCACGGTCAAAAAGTTCAACCTAATTTTGCATATTTCGGTGCAGTCCGAACTGTTTTAATCCAGAAATGATAAACATTTATTTTTTAAGAACTTATTGATTTGCCAAAAAAAATATTGTTTTATTTTTGTAAGCTAATAAGATGTGGGACAATTGAGTTGGTTTTAGGGAAAACCAGTGGTAAAAAAAATCAGCACTGGGAGGGAAAACAACAAAAAAAAGGAGGTAAAGATGAAAAGGGAACTTTATGTATTTTCAATATAATAATACATGTATATGAACTAGTAATACTATAGGTAGAGATTAGAAAAAAGAAGTAGGACATGGCGTTTCAAGAGGAAAATAGAACTAGGCTATGTGTTTTCTTCAGTAAAAAAACTGCCTGCAGATGTTCTAAGAGAAAATATAACTAAGGCTGGCGGGCCAGAGGCCAGTTTATACCTGCTGGATCTTTGTATCCCATTGTCATCATGGGCTAGGCCTGTTAAAAAAAACCAAGCCTGTGCAGTCTATAGCCCAGTTGAAACTTGCTCTACCTGAAAAAACTATATACCTGTTGGATCCTTGTTATCAGTATGTACTTGCAGAATTCTCTCGTTTATTGACTATGTTGAAAATTTCATGGGTCTCTGAGACGTCAGCATTATTTTTCCATCATGATAATAAGTGCATGCACTTGCTTGCGTACGACCATGGACCTGCTGGTTCCGTACGGTTAGGCTCTGTATGGACAACCGTCTTGTGGTTCCATGGACGAATTTCATGCAAATCGGATGGTTTTCAGTGAAACTGGGCTAAATTCATTGCATTTTACATATTTCTTTTTATTATGGAATATTTTACATATTTCAACTAATAATAATAACCAACTAGGCCTTTTTTTAGTCCATGGGAGGCGCTTCACGCGATCGAGGTCATGACACTTAACTGTTTTGGAAGGCCCAAATCCATTGCTCCTCTCTTTTAACAATTTGCAGCTGGGCTTGGCATGCCACAACCTAGTTCCGACGTGCTGCGTCCAACTATCAGCCTGTGAAACCGGATGGATCCCATGCATACTTCGAAGATGTAAAAAATTTGGAGAACTGGGAATTCGAACGACACGTGCTTATGCTACCCATCAAATAAAAATCAGGTGCCTAAAAATTTGTTTCGAAACAAATGATTCAGCTTTATATCCATGTCGACCCTCTACAAGATGGTTGGAAGCAAATGCAAGTTCATATCGAAAGATCCTTAACAACAATACCAACTTGCAGATGACCAGGTAGTACAAGTATAGCAATACCAAACTAACTTATAATCTTTTTAGTCCTGGCCCTAGTGTTGGTCTGGTAGAAAATCTTGCAGACGACCAGCTCCCGCTCCTTCTCTTGCTCTAGGTCCCCGAGGTGGTACTGGTGCATCACCCAGTTGGTCCTCTGCTGGTCGAAGTTCTTGTTGGTGTGCAGCACCAGAACCTTTTTGCTGCCCCTCTGCCGGCCGTTGACCATCACCGGCAAGGTATTGCCAGTCTTCTGCCACATCGCGTGCATGCCGCACTCCGACTGTATCTCGCGACGCGTCCGCGTGCCCCTTTTGAAAGCCTTGGAGTTGCGCTGGAAGAAATGCTTGCTAAGGCCACTCAGTGTGATACCTGCAGTATTGGCGAATACAAGTTTTAGGGTACATAGTTGGCATTTTCATAACATCATTGGCATGTTGCAGTCACTTGCTTCACTTTTTATTAACTGTCAAATTGTAATTGCTTCACTAGGTTTGCGTCTAAAAAGAAAAATAGAGGTATAAACAAAGGAATATGTTTGTGCAAGTAGACGACCGATTGGTGTCTCACCTGGAAGTTTCTCAGGACGGGTGTAGCATATGCCGTGCTCGCTGTCGATGGTTGGTATGAACAAACCTATGAGAGGGTGAGATCTCACGCTGTAAGCACTCACTTTGGCCTCAAGGTGCTCGATTAGCTCCTAATCCGTGGGATCAAACTTGACGCCAGCCGGCAGCATCAGCCAATCCTTCTTGGACTTGCATCGGTTAATTCCAGTTAAATGGTACTCAATGTATGATCAATCAACTATTTTAAGTAAATGATGAAAGATTTCGACAGATAAGTATTACTCCAAATCTGAAGGCCACAATACCCGAACAAACTGGGGTCTCGGCTTCATTACTACATGCAAACTCTAAAGACTTGAAAACCCCCATAAAGATCGAAATCATCATACAGGGCGATGGGGCGAATACTCACAGGAGCGGCCTCGCTGGTTCCTTCCTTCATCCGGCCAGCTTGAAGAGTATCCTTGTTGAGATCAATTTTTTCAGCGTCTTCCTTTTGACTACTTGCAATGGAGTATAGCAGCTCCAGTAGCTCATCGCTCATCGTACCAAATGGATCAGAACAAGGCGGTGGCTGGGAGGCGGAGAGACCAGGAGAGAATGGGAGAGTGATTTTGTAGAGAATGGGAGAGTGATTTTGTAGAGAATGGGAGGGTGCATGCTGTTGTACTACGAGAGGGGTGAGGCTCACTTTGGTGAACCGAAGATGCCGCCGGGACTCTTGTGTCACCTCACGCGCAATGTGTTGCCATGTCAATTCAATGTGAGGACATGATGAATAATTTGACCGACGTATACTAGTACTACTGTACTACTTACTAGTCGTATTTAGTGTCACATTTTAACCATAGGTTTAACTAACAAAATGTCAATGCATGTCACCGAAAATTATACCATTGGAAACTATGTTGAAATACGAATCCAACGATATAATTTTTTGTGACATGCATTAAAATTTAGTTAGTTAAATGTATGGTCAAAATTTGACACAAATTACGAAGGGGGCCAATAAACCAGGAGGTAGGAAAGTAGTACGAGTAGCGCAATATACGGTATAGAGGACTACTAGTACTAGTACAAATTTAGAAATGGAATACGAAGTTACAAGGCTGTGCGACAGACTTTGTAGGCTACATGAGTAATACCAAATATAATTCCCATTGGACAACACTTTCACCAACATGTACGCACTTGAAGCCTAATTGATATATATGGCTTCTGCACAGCATCTCCATCATCATTATCAGTACATGCTACGCATGTGAGTTAGGATGCACTTGATCCTAGAAAGGTATCTATCCTTCAAAGTAACTATAGTACATAATATCCAACAAAAGAGGGTCATGCTACAACAGCTGGATACATGGCTCAGTCTAGATATCACTACAAATCAAGTTTGCATATTTGTTGTTGGCATGAACCACATCGCCGCATGTCGGGTTTGCAAAATCCATTCATCGCTTGGAAGCTTGATGCCTTTCACACACTGAAGATCATCTGGCAACAAGCTGTGTCGACGAATCTCTGGATATGGAGATTCATGAAACCCATGGTACGATGTGTAAACACAGTTCCCCCTGGCGAATGGAAGTTGCATAGCACGGTAATCATCGCCGGTGATATGATCGATGATTGGTTGGATGATTGGATAATTGAACCCGAGGAACATGGAGTGGTTGCCGAGGCTATAAACCCGCCTCCAGTTGAATACGCCTAGCCCAACGGAGCTGGGATCTTTCTTGAACATGAAGCGGCCATAGCCATCACAATCACGAACGCCCCAGGCATTGTACTGCATGTGGTTTGATGAAATGGTTTGGTCAATTTGGTACGTGCGAATGAGCATCAAATGACCACGTTAGTTGAATGAGCGATAAACCACCACCCATTGACTTGTATATTTCCAGGACCTGGAATTATGAAGGCCAGCGCATTTGCGTGTGCTGCAACAAATCAAATTGGAGACCAAAAGGACAAAAATATACAATCATGTTCAGAGTATGTGTGGAATTAAGATTATTATAACAGTGACACAGATCATAGCCAGAGAATTGCAATGTCGTGGTCATAATCATACCCCAAGTTAAAAAAAAGCCAATGGCTTTCATATTCTAGCAATATGTCATGGTTCAAACATGATGTAAAAATGAGAGGAAAACAGCTATGCCAGGGCCTACTCATATTCTACCATAGCAGTTACTACTGTTCTCATATCAACTCTAACAATAACATGCGTGGTTATAAAAATCTTGGAAATGAGAGTAACATATAGGAATCATGAGGTTATACTCATAATATCTATTCTAACAATCATTAGATGCCAATTGTTCTCATATCAACTCTAACAATAACATGTGTGGTCATAAAAATCTAGGAAATGAGAGGAACATATAGCAATGATGTGGTTATAGACATACTATCTATTCTAAATTTCTAAGAATCAACACGCAGTCGTATTCATAAGGTAAAGATGAGATGAGATAGGACAACTACACGACGATAGATTCCACCAGTATATGCAGCCAGTCTGTGCTTCGAGCACGTAAACGATGGCATCGTGCACTATAGCATCAGACATAAATGGAGGGTCAACGAGATTGATGATGAGCCATAACCATGTATGGCGACCGGATTCCAGATAGACTAGTCCCATGTCGAGCAAGGTAATGAGCTTGCAATCCATGCAGTCTTATGATGGTGTGGGCACTTCGCAGATTACAACCTTCCGCAAACGGAGGTCGTACCAAAAGCTCGACGCGTCTCGTGCGTAATAGGAAGGAGTGTCCGGCAGGCCGCGAGGCTCGATGCCGTCGGTATCCAATGATGGAAGGGTGATCTCTCGCTGGGTGTAGATATCCACGAGACGCGACAGACTACCAGATTGGTGGATGAGGATGATCTAGTTGGCCTTCATGCCCGCCCAGTAGTGGTCGCGCATGAAGGACAGGTGGGCGGGTAGTGGTAGCATATCGAGGGGCACGACGAAAACCATAGTAGGATCGTCAAGTCGGTGTCTGGGCCACCTGTGAGGATCAGGTATCAGCAAGCAGGGTGTCTTGAAAAGGGACGGCCGGTTGCAGATGAGTACATGGTACATAGACACCGAGCATGCGGCCGGACGCATGGTGCTGAGCAGGTCCATACAATTACAGATATACTCCAAGAGAACATCAGGGAGGGAATTCCAATCGCGGCTCTGCGTGTCAGTCGGTTCTGCCGTATGGTTTTTTTGGGCGCTGTGGCACCCTGGCTCAGAGCAACTGGTTTACCTTGCATTGCCAGCCCAGAGATCTAGTCTTCTGGCAACACACAACAACTTGGTACAGAAAACAACCGCTTTATTGATGCTAGCGGAAACATAGGTTCGATATTACATCAAGTAGCGAGGCCAAGCGGCACACACAGTGCGACTGAACAGTATGTACATTATTCAATGAACATGAAGGGGCCTCAATCACGACAACTACGCGGCAGCGGAACAACGACGAAGCGGAACTCCATAGTACAGGGACACCGATGTGGACACGGTCTAGACACAAGAAGCACTCCGATCCGGTAAGACTTTCCTGAAAACTGGCATGACACGCCAGGTCAGTACATTGAATGTACTTGCAAGCTCACAACAAGTAAAAGCATAATGGCAAACCATAACATGATTATTAAGCAGGTTAAATGCAAGTCTATAACAGACTACTCATGAAGTGGATCATGCTTGTGCACCGAGTCCCTCGGACTCTCTTACCAAACGGGTTACCTCGTAACCATCATCATCAATATGGTGATCACTCCCAGATCACAAACGAAACAACACTTTGGTTCCCACAACAACGACCATCTTCATTGTCTCAACAATCTCATCACATGACCAATGCCAATCACGTAACTTTATTGTGCAAGATTAACTTAATTATGTTGATCCATGGTGTGACATACTTATGAGCTGTGTCCATAACCGACGACGCAACTATAGATAGATTTAATAAACACTCTGCAGAGGTTAGTACAATGTACCCACACCACGGAGCTCATGGCCTCGCACTCCCATTCGGGTGGACCAACGGCATTCCGACAAAACCAACCCATTTCCATGACACTCTCTCGGCCACTCCGACCAACTCCCCTCTGGGCTAAGTCCTGGGTGGCCCCGATGTCAACCAATGACATCCAATGGCCACCGTCATGGCAAAACAATCAACGGTCCCAAATGGGGACAAGGTACCATAACAACAACGGGCACACAAGGTTATGTCTGCTTACCGGGCCAGGGTACCGCACGCCCATAACCTTCCCTCGTTGGAGGCACCGACCAGAGGCATGAAAACTGACCGAATAAGGGCCTCCCCATAAAGGCAAATGTCACTGGGAAGCTCGATTCGGTGGCACCATGACTCGATCAACATTATGTTCAAGTTGAATTATTATCAGGTTTCACTTGAAATAACAAAACTCGAGTCATAGTATGCCATGAACATGCAACTATCTGACATGCACGATATCCACATAACACAAAAGTAAATGGATCAACATCATAGAATCATTCTACTTGCACTACTCATCACTTTAACTCACCGGTTTCAACTTCACTGGTTATCAATACCATCATTTTTAGTTATGCCATTAACATAGTAAAATCAATAACTCATATATGAAAATGATACCGATCATAACCAAAACATAGCCATACTACCAAAAATACTTCTACTGCCTCACACTAGTCCATGCACTCAAACACTACTGCAAACTAAGCACTTCAATCATGACAAAGTAAACTAGCATAAGCAATATTTATGAAATGATTAAATGCATGAACTAAATCATATTCAAGTTGGAAAAATCATAATTATTGAAATGACACCATGCAAATATTTGTGTGGCTTGCCTTAACATAGAGGAGGGTCACACTCCTATTGGTTCTCCTCTAGGCAAGCTTCTCCTTCTGAAAATAAATAAAATAGCAAAAAGAAAACATCAAGAACACTTCTGAAATTCACCAGAAATTCTAGACAGCAGAGAAAAAATCCCAAATTTGGTGTGCTGCTAGAATTTTTCAATACAAACATAATGCAAAAAGAATCAATTCATTTGGACTTATGGTTTAGGAGTTAAGACTGGTCAAAGTTTCTGGTCAAAATTTGAATTAAATTCAAATAAAAAGAAAACCAGGGGGGTGACGTCGAAGGCGTAATCCCGCGGGGCGCCACCACTTATACAGCTTCAGGCGCGGGTGAATGGCTAGCAGTGGGCCCCCGCGGTCAGGTTTAGAGAGAGAGGGTGGGAAAACAGAGGAGGGGCGACGATTCACCGGCGATTCTCCGGCGAGGAGAGGTCGGCTGCCGCCGTGGAGGGGGGATGGACGCGCAAGACTACGGCGAGCATGTACGTACCCGAAACATGGCTAGGGGTGGACGGAGCATGTTGTGGTGGTCTTCTCCAGAGACGTCAGCGGAGGGAGCTCGTCGGAGTTGGCGATTCCGGTGAGGCAGGGCCGGTCCAGCAGCTCCAACAGCACCAGCGCGCACCAGGGGTTCACCAGAGACACGCCGGAGGACTCGGTCAAGCTCGAGAGGCTCTGGAGGAGTGGGAAGCAATAGAGGGGATCGCTGGTGAGCTCGGGTCGGGAACGGCGGCCAGAGGCCTGCCCGGTCGGGCTGCTAATATCTACGGCGTCGTGGTGGTTGTGTGAGTGTGTTGCGATGCTCGGAGAGGCCGGGGAGGGACTGTATTTATAGGCGGAGGGGAGGGGGTCTCGGGCTCCGCCGGAGCTCTCTGGAAATGGCGCACGGTGACAAAGAGCTCCAGTGAGAGGGGGAGAAGATGTCGGGGTTCACGCAGCCACTGTGGGAGGGAGGAGACGAGCACAGGGGCTCGGGTGGCGACGAGAACAGTGGCACGGGCGCATTGTACGCTTGGCCGCGTCGTGCCCGTGCTCGTTGCGGCGAGCTCTGATGTCGGCGAGCACCAGGGAGGGTTAAGGGCTTCAGGACGAAGATGGTGGCGCGGTTTGGCAAGGTGTGGCGAGCGGGGAAGTGAGCACGAGCTCAATAGAGGCTCGGGCGCAACGCAGAGCGCGCCAGCCGTATGCCTGCATGCTTGGATGAACGCGGTCACCGCGTGAACTCTGGCATCATGCCGCGCAGTGCATTAAATTCATGTCTAGCGTGTAGTCCTTGCTAGTTTGGGTTGATCCAAGGTCTTGAGTTGATCACAGGTCGACTGTGCTAGAGTGTAGCATCCTGACAAGTTTCTGGACAGAAACTTGTGAGGTTAAAAGAGAGAAATCTAGAAGGAGTTTAGGGCTAATATTTGGAGGTTAAGGTTTTCTTAGGAAGGTAATGAGGCCATAAAAATTTCAGCTTCATTGGATCAAGGAAAAATACACTTCATGTAGAAAGTGCATTTTCTGGCCAGAACAGAAAAGATTTTCTGTAGCAAAAATATTCCAAATAACAATGAAATATTTTTGCACAAGGAGGTGTGCCAAGGTCCAAAGAATATTCAGGAATTTTCTCAGATTTTTATGGGCAAGAAAAATGAGGGTTGCTTTGGAGCATATATAACTGAAGGGTGGTTTCAGATAAGAAATGAATATTTTTCATTTATGAAAAATATTCCTATGGCCATTTTGTGGCATATCAGAGAGGAAATGATGTGTTTGAGAGGGAGGTGAGTCACTTGGGTGAAAATCAAGGAAATGCCCAAGTGGTTAAGTCCAACTTAGTTGATTCAAAACTCCAAATTCAAACAAAAAGGCAATGAAATCCAGAAAAAGAAAAAGAGCAAAAACCAGGGTGTCACAGGCGCTGAGTGATTGGGGTTTTTGGTGCCTGCGAGTGAGCGGGGAAGTGGATTCGAGCGGGGGAGTGAAGAAGATGGCGTGTGTGGCCGAGCAGTGAGCGGGGGAGGGGGGGATATGGTACGCGCGAGCTACCGAGGAAGATGGCACGGGCGGGCGAGCAATGAGCGGGGGGGAATGGTGTGCGGCCGACGATGGGGAAGAGAGGAGGAAGAAGA
The DNA here is from genome assembly GCA_011799875.1 of Thinopyrum elongatum. Lineage (NCBI taxonomy): Eukaryota > Viridiplantae > Streptophyta > Magnoliopsida > Poales > Poaceae > Thinopyrum > Thinopyrum elongatum. The sequence goes on along the minus strand of CM022301.1, from coordinate 219,322,040 downwards.
AGAGAGGAGGATGAAGAGGGAAAGATGGGCAAGAAAGTGCATTAAATCTCAATTCTACTAGTACTAGTAGACTTCCCATGCGTTGCCACAGGCTTTTTAAAATTTATGACGCTTGCATGTTAGAGAAATGAGGATAGAGAGCCATTAGGTTCATCATACTGTTCATTTGGATATATTTGCCTCAAAATCAAAATGGATGATATAATCACTTGAGCAGTTTGTCCGTGTCAAAGATACAACTTTTGTAAGGAACTGTGTCAATGAATTCCCACAGAAAATATAGCATGCGATTACGAGGAATGTAATACTCCCTCCATCCCAAAAAAAGTGCCTATTGTGTCCTCACCGGTTGTAGCATGACCCCTACATCCTTGGTGGCAGCCGCGGCGCCCACATCCACCTGCATCCACGCTTGGGCAGGAAAAATGTAACAGAAAAATAATGTGGACCAAATGTTCATGGAATTTTGCAATGTGATATAGCTACAGACGGGTATGATTGGAAAAAATCCTAAAATTAATATTGTATCATAATGTCCAGCTCAGAAATTTTAGAACATATCTTCTCATTTGGCACTACACCAACATTTAGCATGACGACAACAACCACTTGACTCCATCACTGGTGATCGATATGATCATGTCTCTTCCTGCATGTGAAAACACAAATATTAAATTCTATTGTTAAAGATATATTCCTAACATGCGAAGAAGAGGGAAAAGCAATATGGCAATTTAATGTCTCATCGACCCTGCAAGTTGGCAGCATCCCACGTGATCGATGATCAATTTTAAATGTAATCTTTAACTACAATAATGAGTACAGTATAATTCATCATTTATTTATTCTGGGCATTTTTTTACCCTGAATTAGAGATAACACAAGGACAAACTTGTGAGAGGCAGAGAGAACCCAGTTAGCATCTCTAGCAGTGAATAAGAACTCCAATCAGACACTCCAAGTTTTATGTTACCATCTAATTAAACAATACTAGTATAGTGATAAACTGTGAACCTGAGGGATGGTTAGGGTTTGGAGAGGTACCTGGAGGGAGGAGGCCAGAGAGTCCTGTTGCTCATCAACATGCGGATATTATGCGATCGTGGAACTGCTGGTGCCGCGACGATGAGCGACCTTTCCCCATCGCAGAGCCGTCATCGGCACTGCTGCACCGCCAACGTCGCATTAGGTTATGATACTGAGGAAAGAGGGAGATGGCGGTCGGGTGTGGGTGGGGGTCTAGGGATATAAAGCAGCCGTCCCAACTGTTATTGTGTTTTTGTGCTTCACAAATCAATTCATAATGTCAACATTATGACCATGCTGGAAAATCAACTTACTGGGAAATTTATTTAAATAAACAACTGAATGTACAAATGTACTTAAAATAACAAAGTCTTGATCAAATTTACTAAAAAATACCATGCACCAAATCACTATGTATATTATACAAGGTCAAGGCTGATTCGAGTAAGGCTGTTACCGAGTAGTATGACAATTATCACCACTTGCAAACACTACAAGCGAGTGATAGTGTTACTTGTAGGAGCCCAAATGTGAGACCTTTTTAGGTAACTCAATGTATATGTGTGCAGTAATTTGCACAAGAACATAGCATCAGAGTGAAACATATGATTATTTGCTATTGGACCAATGTGGTTTCAACTCCACATGAGAAATATCATGCAGGAACTGAAACATACATCCAAGCATACAAAACCAAAAAGTCAAGCAAGAATTTGATAGGGCATCTAAGGCCACTATAGCATTCACTCACGTTGGTATGTAGTGTTGGTAGCGCGAAAAGTGTCAATGCGCCGGCTCTTCCTGACGAGCACGCGCCTCTGCTAGCGGTGGCGCCAGCAAGAATACCCTGTGGGGTCATTAGAAATCTATGGGGTCAACCCTCTCAAGTTACAAGGACTAATGAGTAAATTATAGGAAAACAAAGGGGTGCTATAAAAAAGCCGTGGGTCACCGGACCTCACAGCTTACACGTAGGTTTGCCACTGGCCTCTGCCATGGCGTGTCCCCACCTTCCCCGCCGCGCCTTCTCAAGTACTCCCAAGAAGATAACAACAATAACAGACTGTGCCAGTATTATAAACTTAATATTAATATTATTCGACAAACGTTCGAACTTGCACACGAATCATGTAAAATGCAAAACTACTAATGCCTGCTTAATAAAATGACTCTGTTGTATCATACATGGCAAACCAATGATCATGCTTGGTCACTTCAGATGGTACAATGAAACAGGAATATTTTACAAAATGAAAAGGCAATCTCTTCAATTCTTAAAATAGCAGCATTTCAGTATTTTACAGCTTTTGAAAACTGGGTTGTTATTGTCCTACAGTCAACATACAACTTCAGATTAAAGATTACTTACTTGGTGAGCGATTAGCTAAATCACCTACTTGGTGAGAGATTAGCTAAATTAGTTACAAAGTAGTACTTGCAATCTTCATCCATGGGCCACAAACTAATGCTCGTTCAAAATTCATGGTTCCTCCTCTGACTTCTGCTTCTTCACAAACAGAACAAAATCATATGGCATCTCCATGTTACTTGTAGTAAGAAAAATAACAGAAATTGCAAAAAAGAAAAGATTTCTAGAAAATAAATATATATACAGTGCAGAAGCAGAGGAACCAAGATTGCTGACTTGTGGATCTTTGCTGCTGTGACTTTCATGAGGTCGCCTGCATTTCTTCTTCCTCCTACTTCCTTGCTGTAATTGTCCTAAACAAAGGGATGCATACCCAACCACTCAGTCTAGTACGATAACAATAGCTTGGAAATACATAACTGCATATATGTAAGGAAGGGGAAAACCACCCAAAGGCAGATGTACAGATGTAGCAAGGTTAACTCAATAGGAGCCAAAAAGTATACTGAAGTATTATGATTAGGAAGCGCTACAGGCTAAAAAGTTTAAGCATTTACAGTAATATATCCACCTACTGTCTCTCAGATAGTTACTTAATCAAATCAAGGATGGTTAAGAACTTGCAGATTTCCCATTACTAAATTATGCAGTGTTATTTATTTTTAACTTAAGATTAAATTTGCAGCATTTGAGAAATATCACCGCCAAGTCAAAATGGCGCAATGGCACTTAGAGCAGAAAGGTCTAAATTAAAAAAATACACAATTTGCAGAGATACTCTCACTATCTCTTGAAATTCATGCGGCCGGTGAGGCAGAGGATGACAGCGTAGTGCTGCTAGATCTCTGTACACTGCTTCACTACACTGTGATTGCCCTTCTAGGTGGAGGCCAGCGCTGCCCTTGCGCATCCACATAAGTCTTCGACCTTGTTACAATAAATATATTAACGCCCATGGATAGAGAGGGAAATAAATATATATCTATTGTAAAGAAAGGAAATATCACCCCCCCATCCAAATAAATTTAGCAAACCATAGTCTGGTTCTGTTAAGGAGCCATGTTACTGGAGAGACAAATTTCTGATGAAAAGAACGATGGCCGTGTGACTCACATCTCATGGTTGACTTGTGCATCCCTAACTTGATCATTGGCGTTGCCAAATAAAGCTACCTTGGGGGAAGAACAGTGTTGCACATGCTCCCAAAGATACCAAGAGCTCCTATTCTTCCACATCGCCTTCTCATTCATCGACCTCATGAGATATCTCGCAAAACAAATCCACCTCATTTGCATGAATGAACCTGTTGTGCAATTGTGCTCAAAATTGTCACACAAAATCTGCTTGCCAAATTGTAATATATAACGGGGACTAATACATGAATAGTATGTAAAACAATTTTTTTCCAAGGCTGACAAAACTATGTTTTGTCCATAAGCCTGAAGATATATGTATCACTATGAACATGTCACCAGCTAACATGCCTGCAACTCCTGAATTTACTCCTCGGAAGGATGATTCAACAATCTTCAGGCACAGGGGCAGCTCCATCTTTTCCTTGTTCACCACATATCTGTGCAAGAACTTCGCAAGGTGTGCGTCCACCTCCCTCCTCCAGCAAGAGCTTGACCAAACTGCCTCTCCCCAGACTCCAGCTTCCTGTACCTCAAGGCCATATGAGAAATAAATCAGAAACCGCATAAACTGGAGTGCATGACCACAAAGCACTGAACAAAATAAGAACATACTTGAAGTATTATACGCCATAGTTTCCATCGATGGCGCCTACATCCCATTGCACATCATAGGCTAAAGCGTTCAGAACTTCTCCTCTGGACCATTTTCCAGTGACCACATGATAAATATCAAGCATCTGATAACAGTGTAGTCTGATGTACAAGAACTCTGATGAAAGCATCACTAAATCTAGCAATACTTGGTTATGTAGCTTCATGCATGAACATTCATACACACTTAAATAAAGAGAGCATGTTAGCTTCAAATTTTGAGCTTCGCATAGAAACTAAACAATCTAAAAATTCACAGCCTTGAAACCCTGAGCCTGAGGTGTACTGAAATTCCATTCGAGATCATTGAAAAGCTTGGCTGGATCTGAAAGAGCAGAAAACGGGCAGTAGTAGTAAACCTGCAAAGGAAAAATACACATAAAAAAATTAGAAACAATCACCGTCAAATGATTACGGCACCAGAGGTGAGTAAACGTGGACATCACATAACTAAAGATGCAAGCCGTTTAGAGTTATAGTAAGTGTGGCTCAAATTTGATGCATGAATCTTCTCCTCCAAATAGCTTAATCAGAAAGTGCAGATGGTGACATTTGCATACAACGACACAGCAAGCACATACCATACGTAAAATCAGATCCCAACCAAAGAAAAAGAAAAGATAGGAGAGGAGGTAAGTTCATCGCACTATCTTCGCAGAACAGGAAGGAGGAGAGCTGAGCAATCGCGGTGGAGGCAGCCGGTGTAGTCCCTCATGTCAGTGAGTAGATGAGCCGTGGGAGCTCTAGGCCGAATGACCTCCCAGGCTATTGCCGCATGAGATCCTGGCAGACATAGGAGTCGCTCACACCATCGCCTCGCTGCGACCTCGGCCCGCCAACCATGCGCGCTCCGGCCAGCACCGCACCGCCGCCCAATGGACCGTCGCCCGTGCCCTCAGGCCGCCGCCCCATGGGCTCTTGCCGCTCAGAGAGGGGAGGAAAGGGCCAGGCTTAGACGGAGCGATAGAGAGATCACTACAAAAAAAATACACTTCTGTGATGATACGTGTTTGTCATAGTAGGTCATGTTTTCTGTCATGCATGTACATCCATGACAATTTTATGACAGAATCAAGATAGTCATACCTGTGCTGTCGTAGAAGTGTTCCATGACATTACCAAAATTATCATCACGGAAGTGTCCACTTGCATGATGATAAATGGCGCATCATGGAAGTGCTTTCGTCAAGGGTAACCGACACGTGGCATCCACCGTAACGGGTCGCCGTTAAGCTATCGGGTCCAATTTTGGATCCGATAACCCGTTAACAGCCCGGACCAATGGGGATTTTCCACGTGTAAAATTCTCAATGGCCAGAGGAACCACGTGTCGGCTCACCGTTAGGACAGATGTCATCCACTCATTGGACAGGAGACGCCTATGATCCGTCGACACGTGGCACGGCCCAACAGAGGCCCATTCCGGTGAAAAGGCCGGCCCGTTTGACTTGGTCAAAAGGTAGCAGGCCGGCCCACGGAAAGCCTGTTAACGGCCTATTCGTATATAGCCCATTTACGGCCCGCTAACTCATGGCCCGTTACGGCCTCTCCGAATTTGGCCCAGTAGCGTCATCTGGGCCGTCCAATATGATTCCAGCCCGTTGTAACTTCCGGCCCATGTATGGCCCATGACGTCTTTCGGCCCACAAGAGGCCCTTTGTAACTCTGGGCCCATTAAAGGCCCGAGATGAAACTGGCCCATAATGAACAGTGTATCGCTTTATTCCCATTAACGGCCCATTATTCCGTTGGCCGTTTCCAGCCCGTGTTAACTTTTGGCCTTCTAAGGGCCCATTTATTCTTGGGCTCATTTCCAGAATTCGATTACTTACGGTCCGTTACTGGCCTGTTCTGCTTGTGGGCCAAATTCAGCCCGTGGTTACAGTCGGCCTGTTTGTGGCCCGTTAACCCATTGGGCTGTTTTCATAGCGTCATCAAATACAGCCTATTAACGACCCGTTGTGGTCGGGCCATAAAACAGACGATTTCCACTCTAGCCCGTTTACGGCCCATTTTGCGGACCGTTATTGGTCCACGAATAGTACGGCCCATGTTTGGCGAAATGATTATACGGCCCATAGAAGGCCCATGGATCCTACGGCCCATAGGAGGCCCATGGATACTATGGCCCGTAGAAGGCCCATGGATCCTATGGCCCGTAGAAGGCCCATGGATCCTACGGCCCGTAGAAGGCCCATGGATGCTACGGCCCGTAGAAGGCCCATGGATCGTACAACCCGTGGAGGGCCATGGTCACTACAGCAGGTAGCAGGACCATGGTTACAACAGTCCGTGTGTTGCCATGATTATTGTGGCCTAGTTATAAAAATAGGTTATCGTGGCCACTAGAAAAACGCGGAAAAACAACTGCAGTGACTACAAGCAAACAACTAAACAAGACAATAAGGAAATAAATAAGCAAGCAACTAATGCTAGGCTATTACGGCTATTACATATATTACATCCACTGGGCATCAAAGTTCGCCACTAGTGCAAATATAGGGAACAAAGCAGCATATTACATACACTGGCCGTCTAAATTGGCCACCAGTCCAAATAAACGCGGCAGCAAAACAAGTCCATAACTGAAACAACTTCAGAAGAGCTCAAGAAATGTTATCCTGTGTATCCACCATGCTGGCAATAAGCTTAGCAAGCTTATTAGCTTTGTCCTGTTTGGCGCTAAAATCCTCCAACGCTTGCTGTTGCACCAGAAAGTATGCATCTGAATGCTCCAGGGACTTTCGCAGTCCTTCGGCTTCTTGTCGCAGCACAACTGATCGATGTCTTTCAGCTTGTAGTTGAGACTCAAGAAACCGAACTGATTCAGACAGTGAGTTTGAATAGCTTGTGCCAGCGGTAGTGGCCAGTAACTCGAACACTAAACCAAGACAGGACTTTGGGGTTGTCTCACTGTCTTCAAGATAGTTTTTCTTAGCTATTTTATCAGCTTTGTTGGAGACCAACAAGGATGTCTCACTATCCTGAACCTTATCTGCATTACTTCCTTTACCATTGCTTAATAAGGCACTCTTCCCCAATATTCTGTTAGCATTCTAAAAGAAGAAACAAGCAGACACATAACAGGTTTAGCATGTACTAGTATATGAAACTCATTTCGGTGAACCAGTTCATTAGTAAGGTGGACAGGATTAAACTACCAAGTCTTCTATTGCCAAGTAGTACATAATAAAAGCATCAAACAAACATATATCTATGTCCTATGGTCACTGCATTGTCTTGCCAAATCAGAATAGAGACACGGTTCAAATCATATCTGCTCAAGACAAAGCAACACTAAAAGAATACAAAGCATGGGAAACTACATGGCACAACAAGATTTCAGATGGGTACCACGGGTCTACATGTACAACAACACTATTGGCTCTATTGTGATGCTAGTAATGTGCATGATATGGGAAGTCAACTGTATACACAATTGAAATTGAAATCAACAGAGCTATTTATAAGAGCAAACCTGTTAAAGAAACATGCGTAAACATACCTGTTGTGCCATTGGAGTTTTGATTGGATCCTTCAATTTAAAAATAAGTTTGTATGAGTAAATACAATGATACAAGAGCAAAGCAGTATGCACGATAGCAGTGGAATCTTAAATGAGAACAGTTGTTCTTCAGGTTTAAGCACTTGTTCTACATGAATAGAGTACAGTAAGACGCAAGCATATAGTACTTAAAAATAAAAAATGAGCTCATAGACCTTACCACATTCTTGGTTCGGGACCAGTACAGAACAAGGCGTTCCCAGTCATCGTCCAGTAAATGTGTCTCAGGAGAACGTAAGGGAATTTGATGAGTTTCTTTGCCAGTGAAGTACGTTTTCTTCAGGTAATTCCGATACTGCCACCAAGCATTCTTGAAGATAGCAGATGTATTAGCACAGGTTACCTCATCTTGAGTTTCCAAATCGGTCCTTCTCTATAGAGAAAAATGGGAAATTTGCTGTATTATAACCATCATGGAGGTAGAATGTATGGGACAAAGCAAAGTAATTGCCATGAATAACATTACTTACACATAACTCCTGGACAAACACCTGCAACTGGCATTTTCCTTCATCTTCAGTATAATATTTCCATGATGGGAAGATACGCACATAGGATTTAACAACGTCAAATGCGATAGATGCTAAACTACGAATGGCTGGTTGTGCTTCCTCCACAGGAATAGGTGTACTAACTGGTGGAGTTGGGGTTCGCCGTGGTATTACTGGAGCTTTGGGCACTGGAGCTGCCTTACTAACTACTCTTGTTTGGGAGCTCGGTGGTGGAGATGGTGTTGTGTCAACAGGAACTGGGTTACTATCTGCTGGGGTTGGGGTTAGATTGGGTGAAGCTGGTTCTCTGTCCAGCGTAGTAGGGGTACAATCTGCGAGAGTCTGGGTTATGTGTGGTAGGGCTGGTTCTCGTGCTTGTACAACCGATGTGCTATCTCCACCAAGAGGTAGCACTGTTTTATTTGAAGACCGTGTTTTTACTCTGCTAGATATTGCCATCACCCGCTCCAATTCAAATGGCTAGTAAACAGGAAACATAGTTGAATGTATAGACATTGTATGAGAGACAGATGCAATAGATAGTATGGAAAAAAGAGGGCATGAAATAGTTGACATGTATATTGTTTAACTAAAAAGGATAGCATGACATAATTTCACATATATGATGTCTATCTAAACTGGATAGCATAGCATGACATAATTCAAAGATATGATGACTAACTAAATAGGATGGCATGAGATAATTATATGATGTGTTTAGTAAACAGGTTCGCATGCATAATTCACATACATGTTATCTAAGTAATCAGGATCGCATGATTTAATTCACATATGTGATTTATATGCTAAGCAGAGGGCATTCGCATATATGATGTCTGATTTAAGAACATGGTGTTGAATATTGTGTATATGATGTCTAAACTATGCAATGCAAGACACCATATGCATGATATGAGCAGTATAACCGTGCCAAGTTAGAGCATACACCTCAGTGGGGGAATAGGACTGGTCATCTGTCTCTAAATCCATCTCTAAGGAGCTATCGGGACCCAGCAAGAGATCTGCTTCGACAGGTACCACTATCTGCTCTAAAGACCTTGTTTTCACTCCAGATTTTTCCATCACCCACTCAAATGGCTGATTCACAGGAAGAGTAGTTTAATGTACAAACATTGTCGACAAATGGAAATGTAATGACAAAAAGGATGGGCAAGATATCATTCAAATATATGATGCCTGGTTAAACAGGATGGCATTGCATATTTCACATATATTATGGCTGGCTAAAAGAGACGAGACTGCATAATTCCCATATATGATATAGAAACTAAACAGGTGGCATTACAGAACATGTCTAAACTAAGCAGATGACATATATGATGTCGAAAGTAGGCACTGCAAGGCAACATATGCATGATATGACTAACATCATCATGCCAAGTTAGAGCAAACACCTTGGGGTGTAAATAGGAGTGGTCAGCTGCATCAGAATCCGCCTCAGAACAGATATCTTCCTCTGGATTACAATCTGGAGAGGGGGGGAGGGTTTGCCATTGAACCCACCATGGAGCGATGTCTGCATGGCATTGTATTGCCGCGCAAAACTCTTCTCTTTTTCTCTACATGTTCAGCATGACTGTGTACAATATCTGACATGCATACGAAAAAAATATAGTGAGATTATGTAAGGAGAGCATGCAGAAATCTAGAGTGATGGTAACAACTAGTGGATGGATCCAAAAATAATGATAGCAGGCTGATGATAGCTTTAATATAATAAAAAGACAGATGATGATTGCTTTACTATTTGTTTCCCACCCAAGATGAACAACATAGGCATACCCTAGGTGAACCGGATAATAGATAGAGATACTATTCATTGCTGCCTCGATATGTGCCCCACAACTAATTTTAAAACTCAAGTTTGAACATTAATTTGAACCTGACTTGGAGTCTAAGAGGTGAACAGGACGGTAAAGTAGCAGGTAATATTAAGCAATGCATAACATAAGCAGAAACAAAAGAGTGCGACCTCTCTTGTGGACCCGTGTACTCCTCAGGTTCATCTGCTGAGTCGATGATGGTGATGCCGTTGCGGTGGGTGCCGGCGGCAGGGAAGGAGATCTGAGGTGGCGAAAGACGGTCAGGAGTCGTGATGTCTGGTTTGGTGGATGCTTCTGTCGATGGAGCAGCTCAGGTGAGGTGGACGACGTCGCGGTAGGAGCAGGACAAACCACACAAAGTTTTCTTCGACACCTACCTGTAACTGAAGTAATTTTGTAAGGGCTCCTTTGGCTTGCAGGATTCTAAAAACGCAGGGATAGGAAAAACACCGGAATAGGATAGGAATGCAAGTGGGGAACAGAGCATTTGTAAACACATGATTTCTGTCAACTTGGGTGTTTGGTTCATAGGAATTGGAAGAGCAGAGGAATGCAAAGAAACATGGCCAAATTAAAGTGAAACCATATGAAAGCGTGTATAGTTAGAATGTTATTCTGCCACTAATGCACTTGGTCTTGTTTTCATGCATAGGATTTTGAAAAGTAGGTCCAGGTGGATGTTTTGCTCCATTCCTTTCAACAAAATGCATGAATAATTGAATAGTAGAGTGCCATAGGAAAATTTCCTATTGCTATGCTTTTCCTTCAGTTTTTCCTTAGAACCAAAATAGCCCTAATGGATCGACATGAATGCAGAGTAATAAGTGATGCGACAAGTGCACAACCTCTTTGCCATAGCCGTGTCGACCTCGGCTTCATAGGGTTGGTCGCCGAAGAAGTTGAGGCAGAGGTGGTTGTCGGAGGTGTGGAGGAAGATCTGAGGAATCTGTAGACGGCGTCCAGGGCACTGCTCTGTTGTGATGGATGGTTCTGTCGTTGGAGCAGCTCCAGCGAGCCGTAAGACGTCGAGGCTGAAGCAGTACAAGACAGACATCGTTAATCTCAAGGGGGATTCTAATAGCATCTCCAATAGATGATGTAAAATACATTACCAAAAAGTGATAGATGTAAAATTTACATCACCAAAAAACACCTGACTACAACAGATGAGGTAAAAACTGTTGACTCTAGACTTAACTGTCGAAACTAAAATTTACTTTGGAATCTGAATGCTACTGTCGAAATTGAATGCACTGGTAGCACAGAGGCACTTCACATGTAGTTTAGGCCGCTCGAGCACTAGTAGTAGAGAAATATTGAAATCAGCAGGCGATTGACGGGGAACACAGTAGCAGATAGCAGTCGGAGCAGCAGCGCCTGGAGGAGCGGCGCGAACTAGAGCCAGAGCAGCAACTCGTGTAGCTGCAGCAGCCCGTGTACCAGCATCAGCAGCGCGAGCGAGAGCAAGAGCAGAGCAGCAACACGAGCGAGGGGGAGAGCAGAGCAGCAGCGGGAGCGAGAGCCAGAGCAGTAGTAGCAGCGCGAGGGAGCGAGCGAGAGCTAGAGCAGCAGTAGCAGCAGCGCGAGCGATCGAGCGAGAGTCAGAGCAGCAGCAGCAGATCCTGCTGGTATGGACGCCCCCGCTGAAGGGGCCTCGCACTGGGGGAGAGCCGTCGTGGAGATGTCGCCCGCAGTGCCGGCTTCGAGGTAGCCGCACCATGGGGGTGCGGGATGGAGCGCGGTCGGCGCCGGGAGGTCGAGTTAAGGAGAAGGTGCGATGCGATGAGTGTACAACCTCTTTGGTGGCGCCGAGTAGGCCTGGGCTTCGTCCGAGGAGTCGGTGAGGATGCTGCGGTTCCGGTGGAGCAGGTTAAGGCAGCGCTGTGGGGATGGAGCAGCCGCGATAGACAAGGTGATCGTCGGAGTAGCTCCTTGGAGGTGGAGGACAGGGCGGCTGAACCGGCAGGACGACGAGATCGACGACGGATCCTCATCCGGGGAGGTGGATGAGGGACGTCGAGCTATTGCGGTGGACGACGTCATCGGGGAAGAGGCTTCAGCTGGGCAGTGGTGAGGTGGCGGACGGAGGAGGGTGGGGTTTCGCGGCTGGAGCCGAGAGGTTATCGCGGCCTGGGATTTCGAATGGCGAAAAGGAGGCGATGGGAGGGGGGGAACCATGACTTAGGGACGCGCTTGTCCAAAATGTAGGGTGTGTTACAAAAGTACCCCCACCGATTTGAACTAGCAGCCCTTTCGGCTTAGGGTTAGAAGGGGGATTCGCGTGTCGGGATTTGGCAGCTGGAGGGAGTTTTCGCGCGCGTTGTAATTTCGGGATAGCAAGGCGCGGGTTGTGAAGGCGCGAGTTTTGGGAGCACGATATCTGAATTTTCGGGATATAGCAAGGCACGGGTTGAATTTTAGGGACAAGCCTAACGTGTAATATTGTACGTACCAAATCAATTCGCACTTCCCTCAACAAAAAAAACGAAAAAAAATAAAACTATTCACACCACACAAAGAGAGAGTCTTGTCCCGTTTTACTATACAAATGCTATTCAAAGCTATGAATCCATGTTGTGTCCAATTAATTTTTTTCGCTGGCTGTATAATGCATGTAACCTACTCATACCAACATTTTAGTGCATTCCAAATGTCTATACTACTGTTGCAATTCGAACTAAATTTGAATTCGTTTCTCTATTTGAATAAGAATCTACAATCATGATTGTTGCCAACTTAAACCATCATTCGTGTATTACCTTAACAACACACCACATGATTACTATAGAGATAGATATGAACTATGTGTACTATATGAACTCGAATTCAAATTTTTGAATACACTTGATGTTGATTCCAAATAATAGTACATTTGATGTACTAGCTAGATATTCATAATCTAAACCATGTTCCATACGTACACCTTGTTTATCACACAAAGAATAGTGCCCCGCCCCCTACATTATGACAAGTATTTAGCCCTGAGCTGCAAAAGCCACACATTATCCCAATTTATAATCAATGTTCTATATATTATATGTAGTACAACATGTTCATAACCACACCATGCGTATCACCATTATATATATTCATTCATGCATGCGTCGGTTTAATACACTATGATATCTTCTTCAAATATCTGAATCCACTTTTTTATAATGAATTACGATCTATGTTCGTCTTTTACACCTTCATGATCCTCTTCTCTTTGTAGCTAGCTAGCGCTAACTTTCTATAGTGCATGCACACGCCCGCCCCCCACCCTCCCTCAGCATCCCCTCCATCGCGCACATTCGTTTCTCTTTAGGTCGTTCACCCACAGTGTGTGTAGGCCCCCGGCTCCTTCTTTCTGGCACACACCGGTCGATATAACTCTCTAGCCAAGTGTGCCTACCACAAATACACACTTCCCCTCTTCTCTTCTCACCGTCCATGCCCCCTATGTCCAATACGGTTCCACGCAGGTGCATACTCCCGCCCCTCTTTTCATCGATCTCATACTCGCACACTCCTCCCCCCTCGACATAGTAGGCCTCTCGCACCACCTCCTAGCCGCACCCCTCTCCCCCTGTCCATCTCTCCGGACCTTATTTGCTTCTAACACATGGATGCATGTATACGTACCGATCTCCCAACATATAGCTATGTCGACTATAATTATTTTTCCCCACGCACCGATCGACTTACCTCACTAGTTATGTCTCTCACTTTCTCGGACACACGACAATTGATCTTCCTATGTAGTTACTTCTTACCACAACTATATCGTCCCCCCTCATCATCCTTGCATACCTCCCGACCCGTCTCTCACACGCACATGCATAGATAGACAGACATCCCCTCTCTTATTGATATTGCACTCGTACCCTCCGTTTGTCTAGCAGGCCTCTCCCACCATTTGTGAGAAGCAACTCCACCACCAACCCTCCAACACTCTACCTTTGTCTTTCTCCCAACCTTATTCCTCTGCTACACATATGCATGGATGCCGATCGATCTCCCTCAATACATAGCTAGGTCTCTCTCCTTCTCCACACATATACTAGTCGATCTACCTCTCTATCCCACGCCCCCACCCCACACACACACCGATAGTCGAACATTGTAGGTAGGTGAAAGTGCGTTATATCGACTAGAGGGGGGGGTGAATAGGCGATTTTTACAAATTCGTCACTGAGGAATTTCAAGGTGAGGAAATTCCTAAGCGACGAACTACTTAGCAGCGGAATGAGTACTCAGATGCAAGCATAACAGAGCAGTAGCACAGTCATCATGATGAAATGAAAACAAGCACAGAGTACGAGTAGCGTAAACACAGGATAAGCAGGCTGAAGACAAACTGACTGAAGAATTTGAACTGAGGAAATTGAGAAAGTCTTCAGACAAAGTCTTCAAACAGTAATGATCAAATACATAGCAAGTATGCGAGGAAATGAAAGGGTTGAGGAAATAGAACCAGTAGCTCGGTGAAGACACTGATTTGGTAGACCAGTTCCAACTGCTGTGACAGTTGTACGTCTGGTTGGAGCGGCTAGGTATTTAAACCTGAGGACACCCAGTCCTGAACACACAGTCCAGGACACCTAGTCCTCACCGTATTCTCCTTGAGCTAAGGTCACACAGACCTCGCCCAACCACTCGTGGTAAGTCTTCAGGTGACTTCCAAACCTTCACATACTCGGTCACTCGGCAATCCACAATTTCCTCTTGGATGCTCTAGACCATGACGCCTAACCGTCTGGAGGATGCACAGTCCTCAAAGGTAACAAGCGTCGGTTCCACACAGGAACAATCTCTTCAGTGATGCTCAATCACTTTGGGTTTGTAGGTGTTTGGGTTTTTGGGTTTTTCCTCACTTGATGATTTTCGCTCAAAGTCCTCGGAGGATGGGATGCTCTAAATGACAAGTGTCAATCTATTTCTTGGAGCAGCCAACTAGCTAGTGGTTGTAGAGGGCGGCTATTTATAGCCTAGGGAGCAGCCCGACATGATAAGACATAAATGCCCTTCAATGATATGACCGTTAGATGGGTAGATATTTTGGGACAGCTCGCACATAGCACAGCAACGGTCGGAAATTTGAGTATCAAATTCCTCAGGGCTATCATAATCCTCACTTGTAGGCAATCCGCACTGGCGAATTTCTAACTCCTCAGTCAGAACAAATTCCTCAGAGAACAGAAGAACTTCGTCTCTGTCACTGAAGAACTTGACTAAACTGTATGAGATTTCCAATGGCTTCACTCGAAAGGATTGGGTAGGTGTAGGATTTTGAGTTGAGCATCACTTGGAAATTTTTCCTTAGTTTTACCTCGACCCCCTTTAATAGTACGGTGTTTCCTATGACTCAAGAAGAAGAAAATGAAACTACGAAAACAAAAGTCTTCACGCTTCATAATCCTCGCATGAATATCAAGTCTTCAGGGTCACACCAATTTCTTCACTTTCAAAGTCTTCAAGAAAACCAAAGTCTTCAGTTGAAGACATTCAGTTTTAGGGGTCGACATTCATCGTAATTAACAAACTACTCATAGACTTATAGACCTGTGTACACTCACAAACACATTAGACCCTTAACCTATAAGTCTTCAATACACCAAAATCACTAAGGGGCACTAGATGCACTTACAATCTCCCCCTTTTTGGTGATTGATGACAATATAGGTTAAGTTTTCAATGGGGATAAACATATGAAGTGTAAATACTAATATTGAGGAATTTGACTGCAAGATATAGAAGAACTCCCCCTGAAGATGTGCATATTTGAAGAATTTGCTTTGAAATAGCAAATGCACATTGTTGAGTAATATCATGGAGATCTCCTCCTATATCTTGAAATTCATACACGCGTTTATCATATGATATGAAGAATTTGAAATGCATGATGAAATATGGTGTCTGACGAAATTCAGCATGCGTGCATTAAGGTACTTGAGGAAATAGCATGCAGAAAAACAGAGAAAAAGTATCAGACCACCATAGGACTTAAGTTTACAACTCATCAGAGCAAACACCTCAGAAAAGCAAGAGTTGAAACTTAACAGAAATATAGCCCATATATAAGACCCGCTTGAAGACTAAACTCAAATTTCTCCCCCTTTGTCATCGAATGACCAAAAGGGATGAAAAATGAGGACTAACGCCCCTGAAGAATATCATCATCATGTCGATGGAGGAGCGCCAGCATTGTTGGGGTCGACTGTTGAGGTAGGGCCTGTCGCAGTGTCGTTCAAGTCTTCAGCTTCATCCGTCTCGCGCGATGAAGAATATGAACTGGCAACAAGCTGAGGAACTTTGACTTTCTTGAATTTCTTCGAAGGTGGCTGGGACCAGTCAAAGTCCTGTTGGAAGCCCATCTCCTTGAGTTCTTCAGCACTATGAAGATTAGACAGAATCGCCCAAGTGCGGTCAAAGACTTCATGCAAGTAGTAGTGATTCTTCTTCACAGTATTTTGAGTGACTGTCATGTTCTTAAGAATTGCACCAAACTGACGCTTGACCCACTTGTGATTTCGATCAACTTTCTGATGAAGACTAAGGAGAAGTTCACGATCAGTCATCACACGCGGAGCTGTGGCTTGAGGATGATGTTCTAAAGCTTTGGCGGCAGAATCTTGAGTTGCAGAGTCATCATTGGTGGAATAGGAAGTAGCTTTGCGAAACTGTCCATCCAATGGACGAGTACCTTCATCAATAACAGCAGCTTTGCCCTTCTCGTCAGCTAAGGAAATAGTCCGTTTGAGGACTTCAATAGGGGGCAAATAGCTGAGATGATTTTGAAAGTCAGCCATGTAATGAATTGAAGACCTTGATCTGATGAATCTCATGATCCAGGGAGCATAAGGCTTCAACTCAAAAGGTGACAGTGCAGCATTGGCCAAAGTCCTCATGAAGAAATCGTGGTAGTTGATAGGAATACCGTGAATGATATTGAACAGCAGATTCTTCATAATGCCAACAACTTCTTCTTCATCAGAGTTGTGGCCCTTGATTGGACTGAGGGTTTTGGTCAATATGCGATAGACTGTCCTTGGCACATAGAGCAATTCCTTGACGAGGAATTTGGTCCTTGGAGCTTGGCCTGGCTTCAAAGGCTTCATCAGCACTTGCATCAGATGATCAGACAGTTCAGGTTCAACATAGAGAAGCCTAGCACCTTCAGTGGGAGGACTGACTGGGACGGCATGAAGCAATTCAGAGGCCGGTGCTTTGAAATGAGTATTATCGGTCATACAGTCCAATACCCATGAATTGACATCATCAACATTTCCAGTAATGTGCAGCGTGGCGAAGAATTGAAGAATGAGTTCTTCATTCCAATCGCAGATGTCGGTGCAGAAATTGAGTAACCCAGCGTCATGAAGAACACTGAGGACTGGTGTGAAGTAGGGCAGCGATTCCATATCTACATGAGGAATTTGCTCATGTTCAAAGATCTTATCCTTATCAACCAACAATGAGGAGTAGAAGTTCATCTGGCTTGCAGTCCAGAAACGCTTGCGACGAAGACGAGCAGAGTCATAGGGATTGTAGTCAGTGAAGAATATGTGCTCGTTGAAGAAATCCTCAGCATTAAACTTCTGCTTCTTGGAGTGAGGGTTCTGTGGCTTGGGCTGAAGATTAACAGTTGAAGAATTTACAACCTCTTGAGGTGGAGCCACTGGCTGAGGAATTTCAGCAGCAGCCTTGGCCTTCATTTCTTCAGACATATGTACATCAGCGCTAGTGACTGGAACTTCTTCAGGTATAGAGTGAAGTGAAGCTTGACGTTCATCAGAGCCCGTATGAATTTCTTCAGTTTGCACAGGAGACTGAGGAACATGATGTAGAGGGGTTGTCAGAGGTGAATTGGGGTGATGACTTTCCCAAAAGTCATCATTCAGAATAGGTGTTGTAGACCCAATATCCACATCCTCATCTTCTTCAGTTCCTTCGACGCCTGCCTCTTCAGCTGTGAACTGAGGCATGGGCGATGATACCAGTGGGGTTGAAGGGAAAGTATCCACTTCAATTTCTTCATCCATCTGCTCTGTCGAAGCAGCAGAAGGAATTTCTTCATCAGATTTACTTGGAATTTCATATTCCTCACCAAAGGGAATGATCTCCTTTGATGGCATGCTTGATATTGGAATAGCATCAATTGGGTTTTCAGATGAACTCCTCAAAGTCTTCAATTTCTTGGGAGCTGAAGACTCTGAAGATGCAGATGCTTTCCTTTTCTTCACAGCTGCTTGCTCCGCAGCCTTGGTTTTCTTCACTTCTGATGCAGAAGGAAGGTTGATGCTTGTCATCGGTGCAGGAGGAGCAGAGGAAATTGGTTGAATTTCTTCAGGCACAACTGATGCAGTTGCCCTGGCTTGTTCAGATTCCTCAGGCACAGTAGCAGATGCTTCAACTGGCCTGGATTGCTCTTCAGGCGCAATATTGGAGGTTGCCCTGGCATTTTCTTCAGAGACTGGAATTTCTTCATCAGCTCTGGCGCTTTCATTTTCTTCAGCAGACTGAACAGATGTTACAGTCTGAGGAAATTTGGGTTGCGATGAAGCTGCAACACTTGGAGTAAATCCTTTTGCCATTCTGACGAATCTGACTTTGGCACCTAGCCAATCTGCATGGAATGCATGAAATTCATCACTGAGTGCTTTGATCTCAGCCTGCATAGTCACAAGTTCTTCAGGAGACATTTTCACAACATTGTTCTTCAGAAAACGCTCCTTCTTGTACTGAGCCTTCTTCACCTGCCTGGCCTTTTCAAATTTCCATTTTTCTTCATTTATGAAGGCCGTCAACATGTGACTTTGACCAGGAGTGAGGTTTAATTCAGGCAAAGGTGTGTTAGGGTTCTTGTGCCATAGATCAATAAAATCAAGGATCTTCCTTGGATCCAGCATGAGGGGCACAGCACTGCCTTTGGCTCTAGCGGCCCTTTGTTGTCGATCTCTGATGAGCTCAGCTAATTCTTCATCATCAGCTTCGTCTTCGCTTGACGGAACCTGAAAGGCGACTTGCTTCTTGTGAGGACTTGGCCTTGTGCCTCGTCCAGCAGTGGCCTTTTTCTTCAGCAAGGTCGGAGTTGTTGAAGACTGAGGTGGAGCTGAAGAACTTGCAGAGACTCCTGAAGCAATTGAGATTCCAGTAGTCCTTTGGCATGTGGCAAGATGCACAGGTGCTGAGGAATTTGCAGGAGCAGCTGAGGATTTTGCAACCGAGGGAGTTGGAGCTGCTTTTGAGGAATTTGCTTGAGGAACAGGCCGTGAGGGCATTGCAGCTGAGGAACTTGTCTTAACAGCTGATTTCTTCAGCATAGCCTTCTTAGGCTTGATAGCAGAGGCCTCAGCGGCGGCAGCAACAGAATCTTCATTGAATTTCTTTACTGCCTCTTTAGCCACTTTGGCCAGCTTGGCTTGACGCTTAGCCCACTCCTGAGGAAATTCCTCACCTCTTCTGATGCTAGTGGGATCAGCTTCTTGGCCAGGAGCCAATGGAGGTCTTGGACATGGAGGGTTAACAGCAAATTTCTTCATGTACTTGGGAGTGACATAGCGATATTCCCTCCATTCTCTTGCCCATCTCCTCTCAATCTTCTGAATGCGCACTTTGCGCTGATTTTTGTTCTCCTTGCCATGAGTTGCTTCATCAGGAGTACAATATTCATCATAGATGTCATCAGGGATCTCAAAAGAAGTATTTGTTTCTGGCCTCTTTCCTCCCTTCTGAGGTCTTTTACCATCAGCCATTTTCTTCACTTGAGGGTTTTGAACAATCGAATTTTCTGATGAGGTGTGCAATTTTTCTTCAAGGAACGCTGCAAATGAGTTAAGTTGATGAGAACCTAGAGATTCAGCAGCGGACATGTGTACCTGTGAACAGAATATAGGTGCGAAGTGTTTTGGAGAGGTCATATGCGTTCTCAGAAGATTTTCAAAAGTATCAAGTTTGAGGAAGATGACCAGGGGTGTGTTGAGGAATTTCACTAAGCATTTTTGACTTAGGTTCCAGAGTTGTGTGGATTGAAAATCCACACAATTGAGGAATCTTGAAGAAAAACGTTGCTTAGAGAAACTGATCAAGGACAGAAGCAAGTTGGTGTTTAAGAACATGAAAGTTGAAGAATAAACACCTTTTGAAGATTTTGTGGAAATCATCAGAATCAACAAGGGCAGTAAAAATAAATTTTATTTACCCTTGACGAAGAACACGACGAACTGAGAGTGGCAGTGGAGATGTTCGTCCGTTCAGATCTTCCACGCCCTAACTTGGCGATGGAAAACAGCTACGGCGGCGGCGGAGTGAGGATTTCCGCGGCCGGCGTGAGTACGACGGCGACGAGGTCGAGGCAGTGAAGCTCTTCCTCACCGGCGACGATGGAGTGTAGCGGCGGCGCTAGGTCTGAGAGCTCGAGCGAGGGAGTAAGATCGAGCGGGGTAAATGAGCTCTGAGGAGGGTGAGGGGTATTTATAGCAGAGGTGAAAAAAAACCGCTCGTTCGAAGAAAATGGACAAACGTGCCCCTAACCCTTCTCATCCTAGCGACATGTGTCACCCACGAACTGTGAAGTGGAGATCGTGTTAGATCGAGGGTGAATAGATAAATCTTATCGAGGGATAAGGAACGGTTTGAACGGCAAAAGCCGAAAATTCAGATAAGAATATTTTAATGTTTTGTTCGCAAATTCTTCAGCTGTCAAGGACATAGTGAAGACTTTGAACGGGTTTCAAATAGAACGCACATGAAGAATTTGTGAACGGACTGGATTGAGTTTAGCATTGAGGGGGAACGGGTCCGATCACATTCACTTAGAAGAAACACAACTTGAAGAATTAGCAATAAGTGAATGCTGTAGAGGACAGAAAACTCAAATATATATATATATATATAGTCAATGAAGAACATAGATGGAAAGAGTGAAGATTTTGCAAAGTTGAAGAATTTGAAAATTTGCACAATGATGAAAGACTCAAATTTTGAAGATTTTCAACTTTTTGTGGTGGCGTGACCCACCGTGTAAGAATGATGATTTCAGACACCGCGTACAATTGTCGTAGGGCTCTGAGAATCAAATTCTTCATTAATTTCTTCACACTTAGAGGGTTAGTCTTCATTGATTGAAGAAAAACGTTTCTTCGTGTGTTGCACATCTAAGTCATCAATTTGCATAAGTGTTAGGATGTGTGTCCTTTTCAAAGGACATTCGAAGATTCTAAGATATTTAGCTCACACCGCAACTTGCTAAATCTCTTCTCATCCAAGGGCTTTGTGAAGATATCCGCTAGCTGTTCTTCAGACTTCACGGGATCAATAGAGATGTCACCCTTCAACACAAGATCTCGAAGAA
Source organism: Thinopyrum elongatum (assembly GCA_011799875.1). Lineage (NCBI taxonomy): Eukaryota > Viridiplantae > Streptophyta > Magnoliopsida > Poales > Poaceae > Thinopyrum > Thinopyrum elongatum. Next base: position 219,300,623 of record CM022301.1, on the reverse strand, counting down.
AATGATGACGAATCTCGATGTGCTTTGTCTTCGAGTGCTGAACTGGGTTATGAGCAATTTTGATGGCACTCTCGTTGTCGCAGTAGAGTGGCACATTCTTCACATTGATGCCGTAGTCCTTGAGGGTTTGCTTCATCCATAGCAATTGAGCACAGCAAGAACCAGCAGCAATATACTCAGCTTCAGCAGTAGAGAGTGATACGCAGTTCTGCTTCTTCGAGGACCAACATACTAAGGATCGTCCGAGGAAATGGCATGTGCCTGAAGTTGACTTGCGGTCCACACGATCACCGGCATAGTCAGAGTCAGAATATCCAATGAGATCAAAAACCGAGCCCTTGGGATACCATAATCCAAGTGTTGGAGTGTGAGCTAGATATCGAAGAATATGTTTCACAGCCTTATAGTGTGATTCCTTCGGTGTAGCTTGAAAACGGGCACACATGCAAACACTAAGCATAAATATCCGGCCTAGATGCACATAGGTACAATAAAGAACCAATCATGGAGCGGTATACCTTTTGATCGAAGTCTATTCCATTTTCATCAGTGCATAGATGGCCATTTGTGGGCATAGGGATTTTGACGCCTCTGCATTCTTGCATACCGAATTTTCTCAGAACGTCCTTGAGGTATTTCTCTTGAGAAATGAAAATGCCATTATGTTGTTGACGAATTTGAAGACCTAAGAAGAATTTCAATTCTCCCATCATGGACATTTGATATTCCTCACTCATCATGTAAGCAAATTCGTCACTGTAATGTTGGTTAGTACAGCCAAAGATAATATCATCAACATATATTTGGCACACGAATAATTCATCATCATAGGTTTTGGTGAAAAGAGTTGGGTCGAGTGAACCGGGTTTGAAGCCTTTATTCATGAGGAATTCCTTCAGAGTATCATACCACGCCCGAGGGGCCTGCTTGAGGCCATAGAGGGCCTTATTGAGTCTGAAGACTTTGTCAGGATGTTTAGGATCTTCAAAACCTGGGGGTTGAGCAACATATACTTCTTCCTCAAGCTTACCATTGAGGAATGCACTTTTCACATCCATTTGATATAAGATGATATTATGATGGTTAGCATAAGCAAGCAATATGCGAATAGCCTCAAGTCTAGCAACAGGTGCAAAAGTCTCATCGAAATCAATTCCTTCAACCTGTGTGTAGCCTTGAGCTACAAGACGAGCCTTGTTCCTCACCACTAGGCCATTTTCATCTTGCTTGTTGCGGTAGATCCATTTGGTACCGATGATATTGTGCTTGCATGGGTCCGGTCGCTTGACAAGCTCCCACACATTGTTCAGCTTGAATTGATGTAATTCCTCTTGCATTGCTTGAATCCATTCAGGCTCCGGAAATGCCTCATCAACTTTGGTGGGCTCTGTGATAGAGACGAAAGCAAAATGCCCACAAAAGTTAGATAAATGTGAAGCTTTTGAGTGAGTCAGAGGACCTGGTGCGTTGATGTCGTTGATGATTCTCTCAATCTGTACTTCATTTGCAACGCGGGGATGAGCAGGTTAACGACTTTGATTTGGCTCAGCATTTTCTTCAGAGCCATTTTCTTCAGATGCGCCAGCATGCTGTTCTTCATGTTCTGGAATGATTTCTTCAGCAGATTCTTCGGTAGGAATGACATCCTCAGTAGCTTTGAACTTGATGGTTTCCTCAGGCGTCTTTTCATCTAGCACAGGAGGTAGGAGCTCTCTTTGCGAGCCGTTAGTTTCATCGAACCGCACATCTACAGTTTCAACAACCTTGTTGTGATAGGCATTGAAGACCCTGTAGGTGTGCGAGTCCTTTCCATAACCAAGCATAAAACCTTCATGTGCTTTCGGTGCAAATTTAGAATTGTGATGTGGATCTCTAATCCAGCATTTAGCACCGAAGACTTTGAAATAACTCACATTGGGTTTCTTGTCAGTGAGGAGTTCATATGAGGTCTTCTTGAAGAATTTGTGAAGATATACCCTGTTGATGATGTGGCATGCAGTATCAATTGCCTTAGGCCAGAAGTGACGAGGTGTCTTGTATTCATCAAGCATGGTGCGAGCCATCTCAACAAGAGTCCTGTTCTTGCGCTCCACAACGCCATTCTGCTGAGGAGTGTATGGGGCAGATAGCTCATGAGTAATACCAAGTTCATCGAGATAGTCATCAAGACTAGTATTCTTGAACTCAGTCCCATTGTCACTACGTATATGCTTGATCTTCACACCGAAATTCGTCGAAGCCCTTGAGGAAAATCGTCTGAAGACTTCCTGCACTTCAGTCTTGTAAGTAATGACATGCACCCATGTGTAACGAGAATAGTCATCAACAATGACAAAGCCATATAGAGATGCTGCATTTGTTAGTGTGGCATAATGAGTAGGGCCAAAGAGATCCATATGAAGCAATTAGTCATGATAGTCTTCGAGGGGTGCTTGGCTCTGGTCATCTTTCCAGCCTCACAAGCCCCACAAAGATGATCTTTGAGGAATTTGACACCCTCGATGCCAATGACGTGCTTTTTCTTCACGAGCGTGTGTAAGTTCCTCATGCCAGCATGACCCAGTCGTCGATGCCATAGCCAGCCTTCTGAAGCTTTAGCAAGTAGACAAGTGGCAGGCTGTGGTCCTGCAGAGAAATCAACAATATACAAGTCTCCTCTCCTAAAGCCTTCGAAGACTTTGGAATTGTCAGATTCCATGAGCACTAAGCAACGATATTTGCCAAAGACAACAACCATATCAAGATCACAAAGCATTGAGACAGACATGAGGTTGAATCTGAGGGACTCGACAAGCATGACTTTATCCATGTGTCGATCCTTTGAGATTGCAACCCTACCTAGACCCAATACCTTGCTTTTGCCTTTGTCAGCGTAGGTGATATGCTTCAAGTGTGATGGAGATAAAGGAGTGTTCATCAGTAAGCTCTTGTCACCGGTCATGTGATTTGTACATCCACTATCGAGGACCCACTCAGTAGCTTTGGGTAAATCATCCTGCAGATGAATTAGTGCATCTTACGAACTCATATACTTTAGAGTGAAGAATATGACATCAAATTCATCAGACATATTTCATCAATTAAAGCAACATATGTATATATAGCAATGTGAGGACGTGAGAAATGAATAAATCATTTCTTCATGATTAGCTTGCGTCCTTTCAAGCATTTCAGGTCTCCAGCAAATTCTTCAGACGATTTAGTTCGTCTGGAGACCTGACCCTGCATAAGAGATTAGTTCCTTTTCTTCACCACCCACATCTGGAGGGGTGGCAAAGAGTTCATCATTCTGCGAGCTCCATAAGAGAAAGGTGGCATAGACGCCAGACCACTTCGTTTCACATAAGAGGGGTTAGGGTAAGCATATGAATAAGCAGAGAAATTCTTCGAGGACTTACGAACATAATGATTTGAAGAATAATGCATATATTCATAGCCCTTAGGCTTTCCCTGCGAAACAGAAGTGTTAGCACGATGATGTTCATGTGAGGACTTTGATCCATGTGAGGAATTTGATTCATATGAAGAATTTGATCTGGGGTTCTTATTCTTCACAGGTGGTGTCATGAGGACATTCACCTGAAGACTTTCAAGGCACTTTTTGGGAACCCAGATTTTCTTCATAGGGGGACCATTCCTGCAGTTAGATCCAACATATCTAGCAAATACCTCACCATTCTGATTTTTGAATAGTTTATAGTTGGAGTCAAATGACTCATCAGATGAATATGAGGATTCACAAGTAAAGCCAGATAAAGTGGATGGATCTACGGGAGGTCCCTTCGCAGCAACCCATGAGGTTTTGGGATACTGCTCCGGTTTCCAGTAGGTTCCATCAGCATTGAGTTTCCTCTCAAGGGCAATACCCTCTTTCCTAGGGTTCCTGTTCAAGATCTGCTTTTTGAGCACATCACAAAGAGTCTGATGCCCTTTGAGGCTTTTGTACATGCCTGTCACATACAATTCTTTCAACCCTGCATTTTCGTCAGTGATACTAGTGGTATCCTCAGATGAGGAATTTGTGACCACAGAGATAGTTGAAGAATTTGCAGCAATGGAAGCATTTGAACATTCAGGTGAAGAATTAGCAGTTTCACGTTCAATGCATTTCAAGCATGGTGGAATAAATTCTTCCTGAGCGGAACTGATCTGTTGAGCAAGCAAAGAATCATTTTCCTTCTGAAGATCTTCATGACTCACCCTTAGCTTCTCAAGATCTTGCTTTCTTTGAAGAAATTCATAAGAAAGCTTCTCATGATCGGCTAGGAGAGTTTCATGACGACCTTGAAGGTTGTCAAACTTAGACTGTAGTTGCTGAAGATTATCAGTCAGTGTTTGAGTTCGATCCATTTCCTCACCTAACAGATCATCGCTTTTGTCTAGCATATTTTGAACCTTTTCCAAAGCCTTTTGTTGTTTAACAGCAATATTAGCAAGTTTGGAATAGCTGGGTTTGAGGTTATCATCAGATTCATCCTCACTTGATTCAGAGGAGGGATATTTGAGTACCTTGGCACCTTTTGCCATGAAGCAATAGGTGGGAGCATAGTCATCGTTGCCGTCATCAGCAGTGTTGGGGAAGCCATTTTCCTCAGTGTTGAAGATGGACTTGCTAACGTATGCAGTAGCGAGGGCTAGGCTCGCCACACCAGAGTCTGACTCCTCAGGTGCCTCCTCTTCCTCATGTTCCTCAGATTCAGCTTCAGAGTCCATTTCCTTGCCAATGAATGCCCGAGCTTTCTTGGAGCTGCTCTTCTTGTGAGATGAAGACTTTGAAGATCTTGACGATGAGGACTTTGAAGATTTCTTCTTCCTCTTAGAGTCATCTGAACTATCATCCTTGTATTTCTTCTTCTTTGATTCCTTCTCCCACTGAGGACAATCAGTAATGTAGTGACCAGGTTTCTTGCATTTATGGCAAGTTCTCTTCTTGTAATCACGGGATGAGGAATCTGATTTCATGTCATCACCTCTTGAGGATTTTCCAAATCGGCCACGTCTAGAGAACTTCTGGAATTTCCTCATGAGCATTGCTAGCTCCTGACTCAGTTCTTCAGGATCACCCAGGCTGCTACCAGAATCTTCATCTTCAGATTCAGAGACTTCCTTGGCTTTCAGTGCACGAGATCTACCACAGCTCGGTCCGTAGAGATCTCTCTTCTCAGCTAGTTGGAATTCATGAGTATTTAGCCTCTCGAGGATATCAGCAGGATCAAGTGACTTGTAGTCACCACGTTCTTGAATCATCAGTGCCAGTGTATCGAATGAAGAATCGAGTGACCTCAGCAATTTCTTCACCACCTCATGGTCGGTGATGTCAGTGGCACCCAGTGCTTGAAGCTCGTTTGAAATGTTAGTGAGGCGATCAAAGGTTTGCTGAACATTTTCGTTGTCGAGTCTTTTGAAGCGGTTGAAGAGATTGCGAAGAACGTCAACTCGAGAGTCACGTTGAGTTGAGACTCCTTCGTTGACCTTGGACAGCCTATCCCAGATAAGCTTAGCTGTCTCCAAAGCACTCACTCTGCCATACTGCCCTTTGCTCAGATGGCCACATATGATATTCTTCGCTTGAGAGTCGAGTTGCTTGAATCTCTTCACATCAGCAGCGTTTACGGAAGGAGTGACAGAGGGAACACCCTTTTCCACAACATACCAGAGGTCGTTCTCAATTGCCTCAAGATGCATGCGCATCTTGTTCTTCCAGTAGGGGTAGTCCGTCCCATCGAAGGTAGGACACCCAGTTGAGACCTTGATCATGCCTGCAGTCGACATAACTAAAACTCCAGGTGGTTAAACCAAAATCACGCAGAACAAGGGAGTACCTTGCTCTGATACCAATTGAAAGTGCGTTATATCGACTAGAGGGGGGGGTGAATAGGCGATTTTTACAAATTCGTCACTGAGGAATTTCAAGGTGAGGAAATTCCTAAGCGACAAACTACTTAGCAGCGGAATGAGTACTCAGATGCAAGCATAACAGAGCAGTAGCACAGTCATCATGATGAAATGAAAACAAGCACAGAGTACGAGTAGCGTAAACACAGGATAAGCAGGCTGAAGACAAACTGACTGAAGAATTTGAACTGAGGAAATTGAGAAAGTCTTCAGACAAAGTCTTCAAACAGTAATGATCAAATACATAGCAAGTATGCGAGGAAATGAAAGGGTTGAGGAAATAGAACCAGTAGCTCGGTGAAGACACTGATTTGGTAGACCAGTTCCAACTGCTGTGACAGTTGTACGTCTGGTTGGAGCGGCTAGATATTTAAACCTGAGGACACACAGTCCCGGACACCCAGTCCTGAACACACAGTCCAGGACACCTAGTCCTCACCGTATTCTCCTTGAGCTAAGGTCACATAGACCTCGCCCAACCACTCGTGGTAAGTCTTCAGGTGACTTCCAAACCTTCACATACTCGGTCACTCGGCAATCCACAATTTCCTCTTGGATGCTCTAGACCATGACGCCTAACCGTCTGGAGGATGCACAGTCCTCAAAGGTAACAAGCGTCGGTTCCACACAGGAACAATCTCTTCAGTGATGCTCAATCACTTTGGGTTTGTAGGTGTTTGGGTTTTTGGGTTTTTCCTCACTTGATGATTTTCGCTCAAAGTCCTCGGAGGATGGGATGCTCTAAATGACAAGTGTCAATCTATTTCTTGGAGCAGCCAACCAGCTAGTGGTTGTAGAGGGCGGCTATTTATAGCCTAGGGAGCAGCCCGACATGATAAGAAATAAATGCCCTTCAATGATATGACCATTAGGTGGGTAGATATTTTGGGACAGCTGGCACGTAGCACAGCAACGGTCGGAAATTTGAGTATCAAATTCCTCAGGGCTATCATAATCCTCACTTGTAGGCAATCCGCACTGGCGAATTTCTAACTCCTCAGTCAGAACAAATTCCTCAGAGAACAGAAGAACTTCGTCTCTGTCACTGAAGAACTTGACTAAACTGTATGAGATTTCCAATGGCTTCACTCGAAAGGATTGGGTAGGTGTAGGATTTTGAGTTGAGCATCACTTGGAAATTTTTCCTTAGTTTTACCTCGACCCCCTTTAACAGTACGGTGTTTCCTATGACTCAAGAAGAAGAAAATGAAACTACGAAAACAAAAGTCTTCACGCTTCATAATCCTCGCATGAATATCAAGTCTTCAGGGTCACACCAATTTCTTCACTTTCAAAGTCTTCAAGAAAACCAAAGTCTTCAGTTGAAGACATTCATTTTTAGGGGTCGACATTCATCGTAATTAACAAACTCCTCATAGACTTATAGACCTGTGTACACTCACAAACACATTAGACCCTTAACCTATAAGTCTTCAATACACCAAAATCACTAAGGGGCACTAGATGCACTTACAGTAGGTATCCATGCCACAGAGAAAAACTGCAGCTCTGCCCTCTCACATTCCAGTAGGCCAGCCGCCCTGTATCTTTGACGTGGGCAAACACAAATTCGATGGCACTCTTTATCGATCGCGCACCCACACACTTCATCCCTGTTTTCAGTTCTATCGATATCTCACGCCGATGATCCCTCCACTCTCTTCTCGTGGATCACTCCCTCTATATATGATACATCCATGAATCTGTTTCACACACATTGCATATGTTATGTTTTTTTGTTTGAGATATCATCGACACATTGCCTCTGTTTCGCACAAACCATCTCTCTCCCACCCACCCACGTACGTACCTGCACCTAAAGAAGAAGTGCATGCACGACGCACGTACTCACATCTCGTTCCGGCCACACCCGCGTGGGTACATGGTGGAGTTCATTTCTGTACGAAAAGCCAGCCCACGTGATAATTTGACGCGTGTAGCGGTTGTTTACTCAAAGGAGGGTCGTGTACCACGCGTAGATGGAACAAAGTTCGACTTGACGCGTTAGTATTAAAAATAAAGTTATATTCCTCCATGGCACGTAGAGAATATAAAACAATCGTCCTCGGGAAAAAAGAAAAATCCGCTCCACTATATACAATGGAGCCTGCCTGCCGGGGTTTGTCTCTTGTCACACTATCTCACACAAGGCGGCGGTGGCCTCTCTCTCTCACCATCGGTCACTGATCCGACCGCATCCCGTACGCCGGCAGAAAGGGAGGATGTGCATCGTTTCTCTGTTCGACGGCGTTGAGGCAGCACGTCCCGATCTGCGGTACCCGCCGTTCTCTCTGACCAAGCTCCGGTGCGGTAGGGCCTTGGCCACTTGCTCGCTGCCGCAGTATGGGCAGATCCCGGCCGCCGGTGCCCTCCTAGTTACATACCGACAACCCTCAGGTACAGCTTCCTCCGGCCTTGCTCCACTGCCCATCTTCCCACGTTGCTGCATGTGGAAAATCCTGCATGTGGATCTTCTTTAGTTCTTTGCTTAAAACGTATCTCGGCCGGCGTACTTTCCATCTCGCAATCTCGTCCTCAAACCGTTTTTGATAAACCACCATGCTGCTATCTTTCCCTTATTACATGGAATATGCTTCTTTTTTGTCGGCGTATGTGTCTTCAACTCATGTTATTGGGCAGTAATTGTTTCCTTTCTACCTCCTTTAGCAAACAGGGCTATCCATTTCACCTCGTTGCTATTGCGACCTTTTGGTGAACTGCACAAATCACTTTTTTCTTAAGAGTGTTTTGTGCAGTTCCGCCAAAATGTCACACGGGCAACGTTTTTACATTTCTGTGGGACTGCAAAAAGGGAGATTGGTTTTGCTATCCTCCTCATCCAACTCCGTGCCTAATCTTCTCCAACATGTAGTTAGTCCTAAAGAGAGATCGCAGAGGTGATCGGCTTCTGTTTGTGTGTGTTATGTTTCATCATCTAGTTACACTATTATTGTAATCACACTGACTGAATATCTTTGAAAACAGGGATGATCAGCTTGATTTTAGTGGAGCTACACAAAATGATCGGATTGTGATGTCCTCCATACACCTCTTTTTTGGCTACAGAGCTGGGTGAAACTAGCTGCCAACCAATGAACACTGTGCCCAGGAAATGGAGCCATACCTACGAACAGCATCGATCAATTATATATTTTTCTTTATTTGTACACCTTCTCACAACTTTGTCTTCAGTTGTGATGTGAATATTGGCACTGATCTGCGAACCATTGAGATGCATTAGCAGCCATGGTAGTTTCATTTGTATTTGATGGAATGTTGTAACGAGACAATCTTGAGGCAAGAGGACACATGAATCCTAAAGTTGAAACCTTTTTTTTTTCCTGCGGGAACCAAAGTTGAAACCTTCATAGCATCACAGTACTGTTTCATTATGATGGAAAATTATGCGTACATATAAACAAATCCTGAAGGATTGATAGCAATGCCAGAAACAATTCAACTTCGTTTGGCCGACATGTGGGACATCCTTCATCCGGCTCCACCTGCCATGCAGCAATATTGAGTGCACAACTACAGGGAAGATTCACCCCGGTCGTTGTGCCATAGTAATAATGACTAGTGAGCAGTCAAATCACAGAGCCCCACCTTCACCACAGTAAATTGCTCGGATGAAGCAACCATCATTTATCTCTTCGTTGAATCCGCTGGTACTCCAATATTCCCAGAGTAGTAATAAGTTGCTCGGGCAAAGCAACCATCACTTCACCTTTCCCATAGTAAGTACTACCTCCTTTTTTTATTCTAGAAACAACCACACGCGAATATTGAACGGTAGCATTACAACAACTGAATCAAAAATCGAAACCAACCAATGAACTACTACTAATGGTGAGCATTTGCTAGTATCATGTACTCCATGTGTCCATGTATATAGGGCTTAATGCGTTTTTCGAGACTAACTTTGGCCCTGTTTGGATCCATGGGTTAGAGTTAGTTTGAGCTAGTTGGGGCTCAAACAGCCCTAAAGTATCCAAACATGAGGGTTAAATTGGAGCAAGTTGCACCAAACCCACCAAAAAAAATATCCCACCCAAGAGGTGCTAATTTGAGATAGTTCTCATTGGGCCCACTGAAAAATCACTTTTCTTTCTCTATCCCGCCAGCCAAGTGGTGCTAATTGGAGCTAGTTCTCGTGGGGCCCACTGAAAAATCACTTTTCTCTCTCCATCAAGTGCATTTATTGTCAATCTAACCCTGTCATCCAAACACCACTTTGGCTAGAGTTAGTTCAGGGTTAGTCATGAGTTAGTCTAACCTCTAACTAAGTTAGAGTATCCAAACAGGAGCAGTATAGGACATGCAAGTTGCTCAAAGCATACCGTCAAATTCATACGTGAAAGGATTTTTTTTTGAAACGGAACGTGAAAGGATCTTCGAATGATATAATTTCAAATTATATAAAATCTTATCAATAGTCAAAGGCAACCTCGAAGAATACATTAGGCCCTATATAAAATCTTATCGATAGTCAAAACCAAGTGTTACTACTACACCAAACAAGTTCAAAACAAGAAACTGGACCCACTCACGGCACAGCACGCATGTCTCGTTTGGTCCATCGGTCAAAGCGCTTCCTCTTCTTGGCATAACGACAGAGTACAATATTTTTTTTTAGAATGCTCTTGGCATGTCGCTAACATGTGATGAGTTAACCGACCTCAATAGACGGCAAAATCGCCAGCCCGCCGCACTTTGAGAGAGACGAGGAGCGAGAAGCGATACGGGCTGGTGGATTACTAGAGCTAGGTGTCGCACGGAGGCCAAGAAATATGGAGATAGCGTGGGTTGGCCATGTATGATGTAACTACACTGGGCTGCCATGTTTCGGACTCTTCCGGTCTACTGTGTAGAAGATTGGGTAGATTTTATATCGCCGAATAAAGATATTAAAGAGTCCAGATGCTCCACCGTGAGGTTTCTTGCTCCTTCTCGGTCGTCGGAAAGCGTTCTTCTAAGTTTTGCCAACACGTGAGACATCCAACATCCAGGTCCACGTGTCATGCAAGAAATGGAGTTAAGTATAGTAGGAGAGACTCACCAACGGTCACGAAAGTAGGTGGAGTACGTGCACGAATCACCCGAAAAAAAAGGAATACGAGCACGAAGAGAAGAGGTGCAGGCACCGACGCAGGTACTCTTTGCCTCTTTCCCTAATACTCACGCGCGGGTACACGGTGAGCTCATTTCTGTATGAAGAGGCAGCTCACCAGATAATTTGGCGAGTGTAGTAGTTGTTCATGGGAACCACGTGTGGACGAATCAAAGTTCGATCATGACGCGGTGGCGCATTTTTTATAAATTAAGTTATTCTATTCGATGGCACGTATGCAACATTATTTTCTCAATGGAACGTGAATCGTGCACGCACTGAATGATGGAGCACGGGATGGTAGCCATGGACATGGTCAGCCCTTTTTGGAGACTAATACACTACTTTTGATGTGTCTCGTCAACTTGCAAATGAGGAGAATCTTTGCTTAGTACGACCTCTCCCTCGCTCACGCGCGCGCGGTGGTTCGTAGGACGAGGAGAAGCTTTTGCTTTACGATAGTGCGCTTAATACAGGCGGTGGACGTGCAGCAGTTCATTCGGTGTCAGATTGCCAGAAGTATCTATACTGTCATCATTGTTTGACTTCCGGAAGAGGCGAAGAGCCAAGCACACGGTCACCTACTCATAGTATAACCCGGCGTGTTTGCACGAATTTTTTAACGTAGTACAATCTGAGTGGATTGCTCCAATGGTCATCACACGTGAGCCAATCGATTCGCACCCTTCCGCGCTCCATTTTGTCTTGCATTCCTTCCTCCGTCTAGCACGCTGACAAGTGGGCCCCATGCTCATGTATGCCAACGTGGTAGTCAATTATTTTGTCAGAGTCAGCTATCACACCCTTTCGATGCCACGTCAATGTACCCACTAAAAACAAGTTAGACTTGTTCGGTTCAACCGCCTCCCTAGGTGTTTGGAGAGGAATTGGCCATCGCGAGGCGGTTCTATAGGTGGGCAGGCGGCAAAAAACAGGGGAAAACACGTGAACCAGCTAGACGAGGGAGGGAAGCTGTTACATTCGCGGGGGACGTGGCATTGGCCATTGGGCGGCAACAGGCGATCATCCGGGTACGCCATAAATGATACGAAGAGGCATCCTATATCAGCAAGGACCAGCTTCCCAGGAAAGAAGCATGCCCAGGAAATTAATGCGTGCTTAGGGAGGCCTTTGCTCAAAGAGCAAGTGTATATAAGGTATAGTCGGCAGGCTATAAGGACGAGGAGCGAGAAGCGATATGCAAGGGCTGCTGGATATACTATAACTAGGTGTCCCATGGAGGTAACATTCAAAGTTATTCTCACACTATAGAATGGTATAGGAATGTGGAGATATTTGGTTGATTTTATATCACTGAATAATATAAAATATTATGAGTGCAGACGCTCCACCGCGAGGTTCCTTGCTCCTTCTCGGTCCTTGGGAATCTATGTTCTTCCACTCTTTATTTTTTGGCGTGAGCTTTGTTCATCCTTTTGCCAACACGCGGGACATCTAGCATCAAGGTGCACGTGTCATGAAGAAAATGGAGAAGATCAGATAAGCAGTGCGTAAGTGAGTCGTGCACTTCGATGGCACCTACTACGCAATATTTTTTCTCCTCGATGGCACGTGAATAGTACATGTACTCAATGACGGAGCACGGGATGGTAGCCATGGACAAGGTCGGCCCTTTTTGGAGATGTGTCCCGTCAACTCGCAGAACAATGAGAAGCTTGCTTACTACGCCTTCTCCCTCGCCAACGCGGCTCGCAGCACGAGGAGAAACTTTTGCTTACAAGCGGTGGACGTGCAACAGTTCATTTGGTGTCAGATTGCCAGAAGTACTACTGTAGTACCATCATTATTGTTTGACTTCCGGAAGAGGAGAAGAGCCAAGCGCAAGGTAACCTACTAACCTAGTACAGTACTAGTATACTATAGCCAAAGCAGGTCTAACTTTTTAGAGCATGGTTAATTAATATATGCGGCTCTTGCAGCGGCACATCATTTAGAGCAAGTACTCTCTTCGGCCCTGTTTGGAACCATGGGTTAGAGTTAGTTTGAGCTAGTTTGATCTCGAATAGGCCTAAAGTATCCAAACATGAGGGCTAGTTTGAGCTAGTTGCATCTAACCCATCCAAAAAACCTATCCCACCCAAGAGGTGCTAAATGGAGCTAGTTCCCCTAGTGCATTTATTGTCAATCTAACTCTGTCATCCAAACACCTCTTTGGCTAGAGTTAGTTCAGGGTTAGTCATGAGGTAGAAACTAACTCTAACCTCTAGCTAAGTTAGAGTTTCCAAACAGGGCCTTCGTAGGAACTTAAAACGCAGGAATAGGAAAAATAAAGGATTGGAGTGGCATGTCCACTTGAATCCCATAGCATTAACACAGTGTTCCCCTGAAAACAAAACCAGAGTGTTTGACACAGGAAAAACAAAGGAAGTGAAAAAAAAAGTTGGAGTGGATGCTAGATTGCCAATTAACACATGATTACATAGGAAAAACATCCTATAGCATTCTATCCTATGAATTAAATGACCAATGTACGAAAATTATGAGGGGGGTCTCTCCAACAGTGTTCCTCGGCTCGCACCTAGCATCATGGTGGTCGAACTTGGAGTGATTCATCTGGTACACGTGGCATCTCAGATTTGGACACAAGGTGATGTACGCCGTCAAGGATAATGTTGTCCCCAAAGCTGGACGTACACGGTCAAGGGGGTAAGGGCGGACGCGACCTCTCACTGCGTCCGCCATTTGAAGCAGCGTGCTGGCCGAGGGCGCCGCCCACTGCACTCCCAGCTGTACCCGCCTCCTCACCGCATTCAAGAACCTACATTTACTAGTAGCAAGATGCCCATGCATTGCACGGAACATCAAGATGCATTTGTATGAGTAGTTTATCTTGTGGGAGAAAAGGATGAACGAGGGAAGGCCTTATTTGCAAATGTGGAGAGGGGTGTGGGTATCTTTTTGCAAAATTGCCATAGTTTCCTTCCTATCAGTCAGATATAAATGACCAATAAAAAACTAATACATGCACGCAATGATTTAATGGACATTGTAATCTGATCCCAATGTTGGACAAAGGTTCTACGGGAACGGTGTCACCGTTGTAAATGTTGTGCAAATTGATGTTGGTACCCTCCCGTACATATGCAGCCAATCTCCACTGGCACCAAGCCTAACCTGTGAAATAATGGGCAGCGGGGGAATTAGGAAATGGACACAGAAGTAGTCTTTAGAATGCATTTACTACGTGATCAAACTCATCACTTACCTGCTCATCGGACAAAATCCGAGTGCCCCTCAACGTCGGCATCTCAAGGGGCGTCAACTTGCAACTACGGCCACACCGTGCTAGAGAGACCCCCAAGGAAACATCCTCGTGCGTTGCACATAACATCAAGATGCATTTGTATGAGTAGTTTATCTTGTGAGAGAAAAGGATGAACGAGGGAAGGCCTTATTTGCAAATGTGGAGAGGGGTGTGGGTATCTTTTTGCAAAATTGTCATAGTTTTCTTCCTATCCGTCAGATATAAATCGGATGGCCTATATTGCAGGATGGCAGGCACACCATCATCACCAAATCTGTTTTTTATAAGAGTAGTAGATAAATAATACTAGCAAGATGCCCGTGCATTGCACGGAACATCAAGATGCATTTTTTTACAAAACACCTCTTTTGATTGACCCATGCGGAAGTAATTCATGTGTAAAAACTAATGATATCTCGAGAAAGAGGAGAGGTAAGGTGAGGAGGAGTGGGGCGTGGTGGTGATTGGTGGTCGGACTGAGCGGAGGCATGGGGATGGACGACGCCGACAGCGGCCACCATGCCAGATTGTTCCAGAGGCTTCTTTTTTTAATTGATCAACAATGAAGTTGTGGGAGATAAGGATGAATGAGGGAAGACCTTATCTGCAAATGTGGAGAGAGGTGCGGGTATCTTTTTGCAAAATTGTCATAGTTTGCTTTCTATCCGTCAGATATAGATCGGACGGTCTATATTGCAAGATGGCAGGCACACCATCATCACCAACTCGGTTTTTTATAAGAGTAGAGAGTAGAGATCGGGCGGTGACCATTTAGATTAGGTATAATAATTCTACCAGGCTGGTTGTAATGGAAGTATCATAAGTAGTATCATGCATGCCAACTAGGCAAATTTGATGAGGTGGCGTAGAATTAAATGAAGAAAGAGAGGGTTGAGTATCATATTATGATACCATATGGAATTAAGTTACTCCCACTGTGGTTAGTCTCAGGCCTTGTTCGGTTCAACCTCCTCCCAAGGGGTTTGGAGAGGAATGGAGGGTAATTTGGGTTGTACATGATTTAATCCCCCACAATCCCTGTTATTCCCCGTTAAAACCCCTTGAACCGCACATGCCCTGTGACGCCCCCGACTAAATCGTGCACTAATCATACACGCAAACATGCATGATCAAGCACAGGGACTCATGGGAAGATATCACAACACAACTCTAACACAAAAAAACGGAGATCCACAATATTACAGACCAGGGATCCGAAGATCTGAATACATAAGTCAGTCATACAAATATTATCTGAGTACAGACATAGTTAGAAAAGTTTGCCTTAAGAAGGCTAGCACAAACAACGACACTAGATCGAAAGGCGTTGGCCTCCTGCCTGGGAACCTCTGATCCTACTCCTGGTCGGCTGGCTCGATCCAGTAGTACGTGCCTTCTGGACCCTCCTGGTAGTAAGCTCCTGAGGTGGAGTCCGGCTCCGGGGCTCCATCGTCTGATGTATCATCAAGGTGGGGTATATGGGGAAAAGGGAAAGTAAAGCAACCGTGAGTACTCATCCGAAGTACTCAGCAAGCAAGGATCTATACTACATATGCAAAATTATCAATGGAGAAAGGCTGTATATGTGGACTGGGCTGCAGAAATGCCAGAATAGAGAGAAGGCCTAGTCCTATCGAAGACTAGCATCTTCAAACATCTTCACGAATCCATCATCTTGCAGCAGTAGAAGAGAGTAGAATAGCATTTTATTTAGCAAACATGTTGAAGTACAGCTTAAAGATCCTTCCTCGACTCCCAGCGAGAAAGTGATCCCGAAGCTTCAATTAAGTAACAAGTATCCAGTTCAAGTAGTAGATCGGGATACACAAACTGAGCGTCCTTTACCGTAGGACCGGCTATCGATAGATCATTCATCCCTGCAGGGGTGCACTACTATTACCCAACACGCTTGATCAACTCTGGCTGGACACACTTGCTAGGTAATGCCCGGCCTCGGTAGATCAACACAAAGCAACGCCCTACCTAGGCTCAGCAGAGAGGTCAGCACGCCGGACTAACCTATGCACCCAGAGGTCTTGGGCCATCGCCCTGGGCACCCTGCGCGTTGCGAGACTGGCCGGGGTGCAGGCGCGACGCTGAACTCGTCAGTGAAGTATCCAGCCCAATCCCGACAATCAGCCCGCACGGTGAACCGTGATGTCTGAAGAGCTTTCGGGAGAAACGTACATCGCAGAGGGCCCCATAACCATTATCCCGCATGGTGGTAGTGCGTATAGGGCACGTCGACCCACTCAGATCACACACCCAAATCCGATATGTTGATTTACTAACACGCGGAGACGTTCAGAGTTTCTGAAGCTGCGCCACAACATCACACTCGAGTGCCCTTCCGGCACACCCGACAATCATAGATCCCCAGCGGGTACCCACCAGGGTGGACCCGCCTGTAACAAAGGTCAAGGTAACCGTGTGGTCATAACATCAAAGGGGAAAACCCCGAGGAATCACCCTCGGCAATTCCACTCGATGAAATCATTAGGGTGAACGTATGAGGCATCACCCTCGAGGTTCACACTGAGGGGTTGCACGACAGAGTCGTATCGGAAGTGGAGAAGGAGGAATCACCCTCGATGACCACGACCGAACAGCTACACTACAGAGTATTCACCAGGAGTGCGTTACGAGGTATCACCCTCGGCACTCGATAGTTACTATGCAGAGTCGTACAACTAAGGGGGTGTGAAGTGAGGTGTCGGTCTCTGGTCGACGATCACGTTGATCGAGTCGTCGATGATCAAGCTGGGGCAATAAGGGTAAGGTGGTGGGGTTCATTGATGGTTCAAAACCAACCTATACTAAACAGTTTATCACAGGCAGGTAAGGTAGCAATAAACAGGTTACAAAAGCAGGCTATGCATCAGAATAGGAGCAAACATTAATAGTAGAAAAATCTAATGCAAGAAGGAGAAATGGAATGGGCGATATCTGGATGCTCAGGGGGGGGGGCTTGCCTGGTTGCTCTGGCAAGAGAGAGGGGTCATCAACGGGCTGCTCGTCTGTAGCGTAGTCGAACCCAGCTGCTGCGTCGCCGGTCTCGGCGTCTATCGAGAGAGAAGGAGGGGGAGAGAAACAATAAATTCACGGCAATAATGCAAACAATATGTATGACATGCCTAAATGATATGTCGGGGTGCTCTACTGCCTAACTAAATGATTTAGTTAATTTAGGAATTTATTCAGATTTATTTAATTAAAGTTGGGCACTATTCATTTATCGAAATCGGTCTAAAAGTTCAATGTTCATATAGCTAGGGGCATCTGACAGGAATACGAAGGACGTATTCGGGTTCGTATCAAAATTCTGAGCAAGTTTCATTTATAAATTATTTTCATCGGAGTTACGATTTATTTAATATGATTTTCTAAAGTTTTAAACATTTTCTGAATTTAATTATTTATTTAAATTCGAATTATCCAAAGTAGTGAATGATGATGTCAGCATGAGGTTAGTGTGACATCAGCAGGTCAACTCTGGCTGACCAGAGTCAAACCTGACAAGTGGGGCCCACATGTCATACACTCTGGCTTTAACAGAGAGGTTAAATTAACTAATTGGGTTAATTAGCAGGTGGGGCCCAGTAGTCAGTGACTGATTAGGATTTTAATTATCTTTATTAACCTAATTAGTTAATTAGGCACTTGACAGGGGGGCCCATATGTCATAGACACCGGGAGAGGGGCCCCACCAGTCAGTGACTGGGCAGCGCCCAGTCAGCCAGTTGACCAAGTCAACTGGTCAACTGGGGCCGGCCAGGCCCACAAGCAGTGGCACTAGGGGTGGCCCCAGGCCAGCCACATCGGCGGCGGCGCCGGCCGGCCACCGGAGTTGCTCCGGCGAGCACCAGGGACGGCGGCGCGGCTCGGAAATGGCGCCCAGGGCACCACTGCGAGCGCGGCCGGGCTCTTTCGAACGGGCAGACAACGGCGGAGCGATCTGGGGTGACGGCGGGGGCTGCAGTGGTCGGTATCGTCGACGGCAAGCGACGAGGCGGTCGCCGGAGTTCGGCCATCATCGGGATCGGGGCTACGGCGTGCAAAAAGGGCAGGGCGAGGTGGCTACGGTGTCCACACGTTGCGGGGAGTGCAACGGTGGCACGCACGGGACCATATGGTCACCGTGGCCACACCGGCGGCGAGGTCAGGCGGCGGCATGTGCGGCCTAACACGGAGCGGTGGCTACAGTACACTAGCGAGCTAATGGAGAGGGGAAGGAGGAGTAGGAGCTCACAGTGGGGCGTAGCCGTTCAGAGCGGGCGCGGGGAAGGCATGGTGCAGCCGGAATCGACGGCGAATGGCGGCGGGGATCCAAGGAGGAGGAAGATGGCGCGGGGTCGATGCAGGGCTCCCGGGGCTCGGGCTCGTGGTCGAGGAGGACGGGCTCATCGCGGCGGAGCTCGTGGACACGTCGGCGGGGCGAACGGGGCACGGTGGCCGTGGCTACGCCGGAGCCATGGCGGCGGTGGCGCTCGGCTGCTACGGGGGAGCGAGGGAGAGGACGAGCGGAGTGGATAGGGTTCATCCGCGGGGTTGGGGATGTGCGTATAAAGGCGTCCGTGACGCGCGGGTGGCCGTTGTCGATCGGGGACAAGGGGGGGCCGGCGCGCGCGCGTGCGCGTTCGACAGCGGGGCGAGGAGCAGTGCGGGAGGTGGGGGACGGCGCGGGGTGGGCTCTGGGCCGGCGCTGTAGCAATAGGCTCGAGTGCATAGTAGCTACATTAGGCCTTTTCCTTTTTCTCTTTTTCTGTCTCTTTTCTTTTCGGTTTGCAAAATGTTTGGGCACCAAATGAATTTTGTAAAAAGTGTGACCTAGTCCATAAATACCAGTGCATTATACCCTAACACCAAAAACTAGTTTGGGCAAAACATCATTTCATATTTGATTTAGATTAATTAAAACGTTATTAAATATTATTTTCAGCCACTGTTAGAGGAGGTTTGGGTTACTTAATTAATTTACTAAATGTTGGCTACAATTTTAGAATGGTCTCTGGAATATTTGTCATTTATTGAACATTTTAGTTTCTATGTTGAACAACTTTTATTTTCCACTTTCATTTAAATTTGGATTTCGACTTAGGAGTTAAAATGCAATATGATGCTGATGATGATCATGCACTGTTAAACTTGCTGACTTGTTATTATCAAAAGTGATTACTGTGGCTAATGACATGGGGTGTTACAATTCTCCTCATCTATCAAGAATTCTCGTCCCGAGAATTACGAGGAAGACTGAAAGAAATCGGGGTATTCTTCACGAAGACGATCCTCGCGTTCCCAAGTGGCTTCATCTTCAGAATGATTTGACCACTGAACCTTGAGGAATTTGATTGACTTTTGGCGAGCCCGGCGTTCAGCTTGATCAAGAATATGGATGGGATGTTCTGGATAAGACAGATCTTCCCGTAATTCAAGCATTTCATGATCCACAGCTCGAATAGGATCCTTGAAGTAGCGACGGAGTTGGGATACATGGAAAACATCATGCACTTGAGAAAGATTTGGCGGCAATTGCAATTGATATGCCACTTCTCCTCGACGGGCAAGAATACGGAATGGGCCAATGTAGCGTGGAGCTAACTTGCCTTTGATTCCGAACCGATGAGTGCCTTTCAACGGGGTGACATGAAGGTAAGCTTGTTCGCCAGGTTGATAGACCATTTCCTGGTGCTTTCGGTCATAGTTGCTCTTCTGACGAGACTGAGCAGTTTTCAGATGTTCACGGACAATGTGGACTTGTTCCTCAGCTTGCTGAATAATGTCCGGTCCGACGAGTGAGCGTTCCCCAGTTTCTGACCAATTCAGAGGGGTTCGACACTTATGACCGTATAGAACTTCAAACGGTGCCATCTTCAAACTGGCTTGATAGCTATTATAGTAAGAGAATTCGGCATACAGAAGAAATTCCTTCCATTTCTTACCGAAGGAGATGACGCAAGCTCGAAGCATATCTTCGAGCACTTGATTAACTCGTTCGACTTGACCCTGTGACTGAGGGTGAAAAGCGGTGCTAAAAGACAGATGAGTTCCCATAGCTTCTTGGAAACTATTCCAGGATCTAGAGGTGAAGAGGCTGCCACGATCAGAACTGATCTCCAAAGGAACACCATGGAGTGACACAATTCGGGAAACATACAAGTTTGCTAGCTGGCTAGCAGTGATTGTCTCCTTAACAGGCAGAAAGTGAGCAACCTTGGAGAATCGGTCAATGATGACAAAAATAGCATCATGACCCTTCTGAGATCTGGGAAAACCAGTGATGAAATCCATTTGGACTTTGTCCCATTTCCATTCAGGAATTTCAAGGGGTTGCAAAGTTCCCGCAGGCCTTTGATGTTCTGCTTTAATGCGTCGGCAGACGTCACACTCAGAAACATAACGAGCAATGTCTCGCTTCATATTAGGCCACCAGTATCTCTGACAAAGGTCATGATACATCTTTGTGCTACCAGGATGAATTGACAAAGGAGTGTCATGAGCTTCCTTCATAACGTGTTCCCTCTCATCCTTGAACTTGGGTACGAAGAGACGGTGTTGGAAGAATAGGATCCCATCATTATCAAGATGGAATTCCGACGGCTTTCCTTTTTCGAGGTATCGCTTAATCCTTTCAACTTCAGAGTCATACTGTTGCATAGTCTTAATGCTGTGCTCTAAATCTGGTTCAACAACCAGGGTACTGAGATAACCCTGTGGAACAATATGGAGGTTCAATTTGCGAAGCTCTTCATAAAGAACAGGTTGTGCTTCCTGAACCATAAGATTGTTGCAATAAGCCTTTCGACTCAAAGCATCGGCCATTACATTAGCCTTGCCAGGGGTGTATGAGATATTCATATCATAATCGGCAATTGTTTTGAGCCATCTTTGTTGACGAAGGTTCAGATCTGGTTGAGTATATAGATACTTCAAACTTTGATGATCCGTATATATCTCGCAACGGTTACCGAGAAGGTAATGTCGCCATAGCTTCAGGGCATAGATAACCGCAGAAAGTTCGAGGTCGTGCACTGGGTAATTTTCTTCATGAGGACGCAGTTGTCGAGAGGCATAAGCAATCACTTTGCGTTCTTGCATTAGGACACAGCCTAATCCTTGATGAGATGCATCACAGTATATCACGAAATCCTTTGGGGGATCTGGGGGTGCTAATACTGGGGCAGATGTCAATTTATCTTTTAGTGTCTGAAAGCTTTCTTGACATCTTTCTGTCCACTCAAATTTGACACCTTTGAGAAGCAGATTTGTCAATGGTTTTGCAATCTTGGAAAAATTCTCAACAAATCGACGACAATAACTGGCAAGTCCGAGAAAGCTTCTGACTTGCTTGACATTCTTCGGGGGAGTCCAGTCAAGAATTGTCTGAACTCGTTCGGGGTTAACAGCAATGCCATCCTTGGAAATCACATGACCAAGGTAGGTCACTTCAGATAACCAGAATTCACACTTGGAGAATTTAGCATACAACTGATGTTCTCGTAGCTTCTCCAATACAAGCCGAAGATGTTCAACATGTTCTTCTTCATTCTTGGAATATATAAGGATATCATCCAAATAAACCACGACAAATTTGTCGAGGTAATCCATGAAGATATAGTTCATCAACCGGGAGAAGGTTGCTGGAGCATTTGTTAAGCCAAATGACATGACAGTGTACTCATAAGAGCCATATCGAGTAACAAAGGCAGTCTTCGGAATATCCTCTTCGCAAACACGGATCTGATGATAACCCAACCTCAAGTCGAGTTTCGAGAAGACAGAGGATCCAGCAAGCTGATCATAAAGATCATTGATCCGGGGTAGTGGGTATTTATTCTGGATTGTGGCTTGGTTAATGGGCCGGTAATCCTGAACCAATCGGTTAGTTCCATCCTTCTTCTTAATGAAGAGTGAAGGTGCTCCCCAAGCAGAGGAACTGGGGCGGATGAAACCTTTCTTAAGTGACTTGTCGATTTCTTCCTTAAGTTCAAGGAGTTCATGCGGCGGCATCTTATAAGGACGCTTGGCAATAGGGACAGTGCCAGGCTTCAAGTCAATGACAAACTCGACAACCCTAACCTGGGGTATTCCTAGGAGTTCTTCCGGAAAGACGTCCGGAAAATCTCGAACGACAGGAACGTTCTCGATCCCTTCCAGAGGTGAGGCGTTCAAAGCATTCAGAGCATATATCTGAGCTTCAGCATCTCGAGTAATTCGGGCGGTGTAGTTCACTATCTCATCAGAGGGGTGAAGAAGTTGGATGACTTTAGTGGCATAATTGATCAAAGCAACGTGAGCTTTCAACCAATCCATTCCGAGTATGAGGTCTATGGTGGAAGACTTCAAGACGATGGGTGAGGCAAGGAATTCCAACCCTTTAATTTCGATGATAACGTCAGGTGCTATCACGTCAGCATGACAATGACCTCCGGGAGTTTTAATGACTAACGGAGTATGCATCTTCTCATATCGAATGCCATGCATGAATGCAAATTTTCCAGAGATGAATGAATGTGATGCTCCTGAATCAAATAAAACAGAAGCAGGTACTGAATTAACGAGAAGGGTACCCATCACAGTAGCAGGTTGATCCTGGACTTCTTCAATATCAATGTTGTAAGCGTGTCCACGACCATGTGCAGCAGACCCAGTATTATAGTTGCGGGCCTGATTGTTGCCACGACCATTGCCACGACCAGTACGAGCGAAAGCTAACTGATTCTGAGTCTGGCGGCAGTCTTTAGCCTGGTGACCTGGTTTGCGGCACTTGAAGCACAGACCGTCTTCAGGACGAAGAGGAGCGTTGTTTTTAATAGCTTGAGCTCTTGGCTGCCTCGGTGGTGGAGGAGGCAGACGTGGTGCAGCATAGTTCTTCTTTGGCGCAGAGGTATTGGGACGGAACGCATTGTTGGGAATCCTGACTCTACGCTTCTGTGCTGAGCCCGAAGATGAGCTAGCATCACGATAGCGCTTCTGCGAGTCCTTATGCTTCATCTGAGTGGTCTCAACCAGAATAGCCTTGTTCACAAGAGTAGAAAAGTCGTTGAAGTCTTGAGCAGCAAGTGCAAGCTCGAGGTCTGGGTGGAGTCCATTACGGAACTTCTCTTGTCTACGGGCATATGTGGCGATGTCTTCTTCAGCATAGCGGGAGAGGTCAAGAAATTCCCGCTGATAAGCTTCGACAGTCTTGTTGCCCTGAGTGAGGTTGCGGAACTGGGTCTTCATCTGTTCCATAATTGCCTGAGGGATATAACGGGCACGGAAAGCAGCCTGGAACTCATACCAGGTAATGACTATTCCAACAGGCAGTGTACGCTTGTGTGTGTCCCACCATTGAGCAGCGGGGCCCTTTAAGAAAAAGGCCGCGAAGATGAAGAAGTTGGCAGGGGTGACATTAGCAGACTCCATCTCGTGAGTGATGTCGCAGAGCCAGTCATCAGCATCCAGTGGCTTGTCAAAGTTGCGGAACTGAGTTGGGTTAAGTCGCATAAACTCTGTCAAAGTTATTGAAGCGGGGTTCTGGTTCTTGTTGTTCTGATGCGGAAACTAAGCCATGATCCCAGTCATGAATTGGCGGTTGAGCTCGAATTGTTGCATCATAGCTGCCATATAGTCTGGCGGTGGTGGGCGTTCAGGCGTACCACGACCACGACCACCTGGTCTAACCATCCTGCTAAGTATCAACAGGGGGTAGTTTAGTAAAAGCAATTGCGAGCGTTTAGTGACAAGCATGATGTAAGTCGACAACAATTTAAGTAGTGTAACAGATACATAACAGTAGTCGATTAAGACATACAGATCCATACACAGAGTCGGGTACATGCGGACAGCATAACGACGCAAATCAAAAGCTAGACATACTAGGCGGCACGCAGGCACGCGGTAAGGAAGTACACAACGAGACATAGCAAAGGCTACATCAACGTCGGGGAAAACCACTGTAACGGGGTAACTGCGAGTGCGGACGACAAATGTTCGTCGCGGTAGGATCCTGTGCTCCATGTGCACTCTGATGCAGAACCCGGTCTCGAGCTGTAAGAAGAGGTCCACGTGTAGGTGTGTGACCTCCAACAGCAGGCCAATCAATACCAGCGTACATCTGAGTCCTGCGCGGGTAAAGGATGTGCTTCGGATGTATCCCTGCGCGAATAGCGGGTAGCAACTGCGTCATAGCATCGTAGAGACGTGCTCGAGTGGCAACCAACTCGACGGCAAGAGCCCGAACAGTGCGATCCAGAGCCTGAGTGCACTGAATCAGAACGCGCGGGTCATAGCGACGAGGCTCGTGCGGGGCACAGATAGCTGTGTAGTATCCAGTAGTATCTCCAGCAGGGGCATACGGAATGTATCGGAACTCAGAGTCATCCAAGATATCGCTGAACTACCCTCGGAGACATGCGACAGCAGAGTAGGCGGCATCATGTACTACCATCTCAATCGTCACGCCGATACCGTGAAAAAGGTGCAGCTCATTGTCTGAGTCATTTTGCCGATCATAGATACGAACATCAGGATGGTACTGCTCTTGATTGAACTCATGGTAATCCTCGTAGACCATGTACTCGGGGTACCAGCGGTAGCCAAGGCTGGTCATGAGAGCGATCAGGATCAATGACAGGGAAATCGCACAGATATCCAGCTCTCCGGGTAGACGGGATTTACGAGATCCTAAGTGTCGGCGTTAGTGAAATTTATTTAACCTGAATAAAAGAGAGATCAGAGTCCCAGAGTATAGACGAGGAATAAAAGATCCTAATACCACCCAATTGGCGACGTGGGCCCATAAGCCACACAACCAAGTTAGTACATTAGTTTTTCGGTTTCTAGACTCAACTTCGGCCAAGGAATTGGAAGGGGGCTTCCTACAGGCAGTCGGCTCTGATACCAACTTGTGACGCCCCCGACTTAATCGTGCACTAATCATACACGCAAACATGCACGATCAAGCACAGGGACTCACGGGAAGATATCACAACACAACTCTAACACAAAAAAACGGAGATCCACAATATTACAGACCAGGGATCCGAAGATCTGAATACATAAGTCAGTC
This sequence comes from Thinopyrum elongatum, assembly GCA_011799875.1. Taxonomy (NCBI): domain Eukaryota; kingdom Viridiplantae; phylum Streptophyta; class Magnoliopsida; order Poales; family Poaceae; genus Thinopyrum; species Thinopyrum elongatum. Next base: position 219,275,303 of record CM022301.1, on the reverse strand, counting down.
ATACAAATATTATCTGAGTACAGACATAGTTAGACAAGTTTGCCTTAAGAAGGCTAGCACAAACAACGACACTAGATCGAAAGGCGTTGGCCTCCTGCCTGGGAACCTCCGATCCTACTCGTGGTCGGCTGGCTTGATCCAGTAGTACGTGCCTTCTGGACCCTCCTGGTAGTAAGCTCCTGAGGTGGCATCTGGCTCCGAGGCTCCATCGTCTGATGTATCATCAATGTGGGGTATATGGGGAAAAGAGAAAGTAAAGTAACCATGAGTACTCATCCGAAGTACTTAGCAAGCAAGGATCTATACTACATATGCAACATTATCAATGGAGAAAGGCTGTATATGTGGACTGGGCTGCAAAAATGCCAGAATAGAGAGAAGGCCTAGTCCTATCAAAGACTAGCATCTTCAAACATCTTCACGAAGCCATCATCTTGCAGCAGTAGAAGAGAGTAGAATAGCATTTTATTTAGCAAACATGTTGAAGTACAGCTTAAAGATCCTTCCTCGACTCCCAGCGAGAAAGTGATCCCGAAGATTCAATTAAGTAACAAGTATCCAGTTCAAGTAGTAGATCGGGATACACAAACTGAGCGTCCTTTACCGTAGGACCGGCTATCGATAGATCATTCATCCCTGCAGGGGTGCACTACTGTTACCCAACACGCTCGATCAACTCTGGCCGGACACACTTGCTGGGTAATGCCCGGCCTCGGTAGATCAACACGAAGCAACGCCCTACCTAGGCTCAGCAGAGAGGTTAGCACGCCGAACTAACCTATGCACCCAGAGGTCTTGGGCCATCGCCCTGGGCACCCTGCACGTTGCGAGACTGGCCGGGGTGCAGGCGCGACACTGAACTCGTCAGTGAAGTATCTAGCCCAATCCCGACAATCAGCCCGCACGGTGAACCGTGACGTCTGAAGAGCTTTCGGGAGAAACGTACATCACAGAGGGCCCCATAACCATTATCCTGCGTGGTGGTAGTGCGTATAGGGCACGTCGACCCACTCAGATCACACACCCAAATCCGATATGCTGATTTAGTAACACGCGGAGACGTTCAGAGTTTCTGAAGCTCCGCCACAACATCACACTCGAGTGCCCTTCCGGCACACCCGACAATCATAGATCCCCAGCGGGTACCCACCAGGGTGGACCCGCCTGTAACAAAGGTCAAGGTAACCGTGTGGTCATAACATCAAAGGGGAAAACCCCGAGGAATCACCATCGGTGATTCCACTCGATGAAATCATCAGGATGAATGTATGAGGCATCACCGTCGAGGTTCACACTGAGGGGTTGCATGACAGAGTCGTATCAGAAGTGGAGAAGGAGGAATCACCCCCCATGACCACGACCGAACAGCTACACTACAGAGTATTCACCAGGAGTGCGTTACGAGGTATCACCCTCGGCACTCGATAGTTACTACGCAGAGTCGTACAACTAAGGGGGTGTGAAGTGAGGTGTCGGTCTCTGGTCGACGATCACATTGATCGAGTCATCGATGATCAAGCAGGGGCAATAAGGGTAAGGTGGTGGGGGTCACTGATGGTTCAAAACCAACCTATACTAAACAGTTTATCATAGGCAGGTAAGGTAGCAATAAACAGGTTACAAAAGCAGGCTATGCATCAGAATAGGAGCAAACATTAACAGTAGAAAAATCTAATGCAAGAAGGAGAAATGGAATGGGCGATATCTGGATGCTCAAGGGGGGGGGGCTTGCCTGGTTGCTCTGGCAAGAGAGAGGGGTCATCAACGGGCTGCTCGTCTGTAGCGTAGTCGAACCCAGCTGCTGCGTCGCCGGTCTCGGCGTCTATCGAGAGAGAAGGAGGGGGAGAGAAACAATAAATTCACGGCAATAATGCAAACACTATGTATGACATGCCTAAATGATATGCCGGGGTGCTCTACTGCCTAATTAAATGATTTAGTTAATTTAGGAATTTATTCGGATTTATTTAATTAAAGTTGGGCACTATTCATTTATCGAAATCGGTCTAAAAGTTCAATGTTCATATAGCTAGGGGCATCTGACAGGAATACGGAGGACGTATTCGGGTTCGTATCGAAATTCTGAGCAAGTTTCATATATAAATTATTTTCATCGGAGTTATGGTTTATTTAATATAATTTTCTAAAGTTTTAAACATTTTCTGAATTTAATTATTTATTTAAATTCAAATTATCCAGAATAGTGATTGATGACATCAGCATGAGGTCAGTGTGACATCAGCAGGTCAACTCTGGCTGACCAGAGTCAAACCTGACAAGTGGGGCCCACATGTCATACACTGTGGATTTAACAGAGATGTTAAATTAACTAATTGGGTTAATTAGCAGGTGGGGCCCAGCAGTCAGTGACTGATTAGGATTTTAATTATCTTTATTAACCTAATTAGTTAATTAGGCACCTGACAGGGGGGGCCCATATGTCATAGACACAGGGAGAGGGGCCCCACCAGTCAGTGACTGGGCAGCGCCCAGTCAGCCAGTTGACCAAGTCAACTGGTCAACTGGGGCCGGCCAGGCCCACAGGCAGTGGAACTGGGGGTGGCCCCAGGCAAGCCACGTCGGCGGCGGCGCCGGCCGTCCACCGGAGTTGGTCCAGCGAGCACCAGGGACGGCGGCGCGGCTTGGAAATGGCGCCCAGGGCACCACTGCGAGCGCGGCCGGGCTCTTTCGAACGGGCAGACGACGGCGGAGCGATCTGGGGTGACGGCGGGGGCTGCAGTCGTCGGAGTTCGGCCATCGTCGGGATCGGGGCTACGACGTGCAAAAAGGGCAGGGCGAGGTGGCTACGGTGTCCACACGTTGCGGGGAGTGCAACGGTGGCACGCACGGGACCATATGGTCACCGTGGCCACGCCGGCGGCGAGGTCAGGCGGCGGCGCGTGCGGCCTAACGCGGAGCGGTGGCTACGGTACGCTAGCGAGCTAATGGAGAGGGGAAGGAGGAGCAGGAGCTCACAGTGGGGCGTAGCCGTTCAGAGCGGACGCGGGGAAGGCGTGGTGTAGCCGGAATCGACCGCGAACGGCGGCAGGGATCCGAGGAGGAAGAAGATGGCGCGGGGTCGATGCAGGGCTCCTGGGGCTCGGGCTCGTGGTCGAGGAGGACGGGCTCGTCGCGGCGGAGCTCGTGGACACGTCGGCGGGGCGAACGGGGCACGGTGGCCGTGGCTACGCCGGAGCCATGGTGGCGGTGGCGCTCGGCTGCTACGGGGGAGCGAGGGAGAGGACGAGCGGAGTGGCTAGGGTTCGTCTGCGCGGTTGGGGATGTGCGTATAAAGGCGTCCGCGACGCGCGGGTGGCCGTTGTCGATCGGGGACGAGGGGGGCCGGCGCGCGCGCGCGTGCGCGTTCGACAGCGGGGCGAGGAGCAGTGCGGGAGGTGGGGGACGGCGCGGGGTGGGCTCTGGGCCGGCGCTGTAGCGATAGGCTCGAGTGCACAGTAGCTACATTAGGCCTTTTCCTTTTTCTGTTTTTCTGTCTCTTTTCTTTTCTGTTTGAAAAATGTTTGGGCACCAAATGAATTTTGTAAAAAGTGTGACCTAGTCCATAAATACCAGTGCATTATACCCTAACACCAAAAACTAGTTTGGGCAAAACATCATTTCATATTTGATTTAGATTAATTAAAACGTTATTAAATATTATTTTCAGCCACTGTTAGAGGAGGTTTGGGTTACTTAATTAATTTACTAAATGTTGGCTACAATTTTAGAATGGTCTCTGGAATATTTGTCATTTATTGAACATTTTAGTTTCTATGTTGAACAACTTTTATTTTCCACTTTCATTTAAATTTGGATTTTGACTTAGGAGTTAAAATGCAATATGATGCTGATGATGATCATGCACTGTTAAACTTGCTGACTTGTCATTATCAAAAGTGATTACTGTGGCTAATGACATGGGGTGTTACATGCCCTTAAGGTTAAAAATGACCGGGATTACAGAGGACAGGGTACAAACTTCAAGGATTTAAAGGTGAGGGTTTGTTTCCGACTAGCTCTACAACCTCAAGGTTTATAATCGGACTTCACTCTCCCCTCACACACACGCTCGGGTACACTCACGGTGGAGCATCTTTGCACACGAAAAGGCAGGTAACATGACAATTTGAGACATCTAGTCGTCCACTTAATGTGGGGTCTGGGACCAAATGTCAGCCATACGAAGTGTGACCTGAACGCTGTAGGACGGTTATTGATCGAGTTTCTTTTTACTGGTACGTTAAAAGAAAAAAATATGACTGCGCGCGTATTCAATTTAAAATGATCGCTACGGAGGGAAAACAATTACTACTCCACTAGTCCACTTCGGGACTTGCTTGCTAGGGTTGTTCTCTTCTTCTCACTCTCTCACCCTCTCCAGATCAACAAGACCGTGGTGTCCACTCTCTTTGTCTCTCTCTCTCTCCTCTCCGGTTGACATAGATCTGGCCGGATACCTTCTGTTGGTGGTCACCGGTGTCGAGGGAGGAAGCCGACGCGCACCGTCTTCTCTGACCTGGTGTCGGCGTGGGAGGTCCTCCTCTCCCTTGCTCCCCGTCGTCGAGTTGGCAGATTCCGCCGCCTGCCTCGCCACATCCCGCCGACCGGAGGTATAACTTTTTTTAGAACCGGCCCTGTTCTAATGGCCCAGCTCCCCACGTCGCTGCATCCCTTTTTTTCATCAAGTTAGGATTGCTCCCCACGTCGCTGCATCCTGCATGTGGATTTTCTTCTAGTATTACAAAGCTCTCCATGTAGCTAGCTCCATCGGCTTATCGAACACTCGAACACCACCTAAATTTTTACTATTAGTGGAAAAAAGGTACTGCAGATACTGGCTAACGAACCGATCTCTTGGTTGGAAAGGGAAATAAAGATGCTGGCCTGACCGGTCTCTTGGTCGAAAAAGGACAGAAAGTGGGGGGATGTTGGGTTGACAATGCAACCGAGAATGAGCACGTCTAGATTTCTTGTGGTCACATAGGAAAGGTCACTGACGAGAACAAAAAATGCACAAATCCAGACATGCTTTGCATGTTATCCGCACTCGGCAACACCTCTGCCTCACCACTTTATGCCTCGGTGGATGTAAAACATGCTTGTGCCTCCCCTGTCCCTATGCCCTTACTGCTGCTGTTAATCTATCATCACAGGTAAAATGAAACAGTGCCACTGTTAATGTGATGTCGGTGTTAAGTAATGCTGCTCTCAATCTATTGCCATTGATAAAATGAATCAATGCCACCACCGTTTTATGAAATGCTTCTATCTTGCTTTATTTCTCAGAAAGAGTGTTTTGGGCCGTTACAGTAAACTCTGACACCGGTAACATAGCTGCATCTCCGTTGAACTGCACAAAATTTAATTGCACAATGGTTGACACGACGATGTGTTTCTCCTTTCCGTATCACCCTTCGTTAGAATGATCGTTCCTGTTAACCGTGCACGTACGTACTGATCAAGTGCTACTCCCAATCTGTCATCACATAGTCATAATGCAATTGTTATGCATGTTAATGTAAGCCCCCGTTAATCTAGTGCCAGTGTTGATTTGATGTGATGGCACTTCTTAGTTAATGGCACTTTTTCATATTGTCACTGTAATGCCATTGATAACATATGAGATGCTTCTGTTAATCATATGCCGCTGCAAAAAAAATGACACTGCTTAAATAACCCTGTTACATATTTGTGCAAACAGGGTTGTCTATCTCCATATGGTGTCTATTTGTGCAAACGGAAGCACAAACCTCAATTTTAGTGGAACCTACTGTCAGCTGACCTCACGGTGCTTCAGATATTCCTACATTCGTAACTAGGTAGAATGACTAACGCAAGATGAAATAAGCTTATTCGTACGTTGACTTGCTGTTCGCAGTGTGGAATGAGCCTGTCATGTGTGGAGGAGCAAACAAGCACTGCAGCCGTGCCGTCAACGCAAGATAAAAGGGACCGAGTCATTGATGGCCTGGTCGGCGAGTAGGGGTCGTGCAAACGGCGGTGCATTATTTTAGTGGAACTGCACAAAAAAGATATTGGGGTTAGTCGGACAAATTTTCTACAGCCACACGGAAGGAATTGCGCTCATCGATTGGATAGAATTTCCTCCGTACCATCATAGGAGGTCCCAAGGTGGAAATCAACTAACCACCTATAAAGTTATGCATAATCTTCCTCACGTAGGTCAGTATCCCCTTCATCCAGATGATCGTGTTTTGTCATGCCGAGCTATTGATATGTGCTACTGTTTTGCGACACCGTTTAAGTACAGCGCTTTCCTATCTTTTCACATTCAGGACAATGAAGATGATTTCAGTGGAACTGCACAAAATGGCCTGATGTTGAGTGATCTCTATTGCCTCCTCTGCTTGCTACAATGTGTCAGCGTAAATTGCAAGATGAGCCATCAAGCTAGCTATGGTGTTGCCAACATGCTCAAAGTGCATGCAACATTGTGCAGAAAGAAGCATGCCCAGGAAATTAATGCGTGCGTAGGGAGGCCCTTTGCTCAGAGAAGCATCGATCATTTTTTCTTTATTTATACACCTTCTCAAAGCTTTGTCTTGGTTATAGTCTTGTGAATCATTTAGATGCGTAAACATGCTGAACTTAAGTGCTTGTGAATGTTAGCTAGTATGCATACTGTATCTTGTGAAGCTTAGTTTGAATGTTAGCGTGTCAACCTTTACAATCTATGTATATTGTGGGCATGTTATTTGGCCCCTCATTTTGTCGCGCTACGACCAGTGTGAGTGTCTGCATGCAGTACACCATCCTCTAATTTGGTGGATGCCGAGCCGGCCCGAAAAGGAGCTATAACTTTTTTTAAGTTGAAAAATGTTACCAATGAGGAGCCATAATTAAGATAGAGTCATCTCTTTTTTTCTTTTGAATGGGCAATAAGCTGGAGAGTGTCTCTAATGGGCTGCCTCTAGTGTTAAGGGCCTCCAGTACGAAACACGGGCAGCCGACTAGGCCGATACAAAAGCCTATCCATCTTAAAGCCCATTTGTTTTTTTGCGAGGAAAAGCCCATATTTCTTAAAGAGGGGGCGATCCCAGAAAAACCCTCCTTCCTCCTCGCTTCCACTTATACTGCAGCTCGCTGGACTCTCCCGCTTCCATCGCCCCCCAATTCCCCCCACTCCCCATCTTCCTCACTCGTACAGAAAACCCCGCTCACCTTCTTCCTCACTCATACAGAAAACGCCTGCTCCTCTTCTTCCACTCCTACAAAAAACCCCAGCCCTCCTTCTTCCCCACTCGCACTGCCACTAGGCTCGTCTCTGGCTACTCTGCTCAAACTCAGGAGCTCGGTGCGACGCCCACAAGGAAAATGGAGTCGGCTGGCCCCAGCGCAAAGAAGATGAGGCTCCTGCCAGTGGCGGCGCCGGTTGTAGATCCCGCACCCGGCAGCGCGGGGAGAAGCGGCGAGCCCCCTCCCCCCACCCGGATCTGAGGAACCCATAGAATCTCTGGTGGACCGCATCAGTGATCGCCCGGACGACATCCTTGGGGAGATCATCTCGCTTCTCCCCACCAAGGATTGCTGCCACACACAAGTCCTCTCAACTCGGTGGCGCCCTCTATGGTGCACTGCGCCCCTCAATCTCGACTGTCGTCAGATATCTGTCCTTCCTGAATTTGATCTCCTCAGAGCCATCGTCTCCTCTCACCAGCAGGGCCCCGTTCAACGCCTCTGCATCCCGACACGCTACCTGCTGTCCATACCATGCATGGTGGACGCTTGGCTGATATCCCCTGAATTTGAAAAACTACAGCAGTTTGAGTTCTACCATTACCACGAAAGTTTCATACCACAAACACACCAAGAATTTGTGCCCACACCACCGTTGTCCATCTCGTGGTTTTCCTCCTCTCTCCACACTGCCACCTTCGCCCGGTGCCATCTACCAGATGATCTGGTACAAATGCTTCAACTCCCACTGCTAAAAAAACCTTTCGCTTGTGGTGGTTTATCTGTAGGAGGCCTCACTGCACAGCATCATCCACTCTAGTTGCCCTGCCCTGGAGCACTTGCTGATTGTTTTGGGAATATAAATCCCTATCAATTGTCTCCAAATAAAGTCGCCTCAGCTTAAAAGCATTGGAATTTGTTTTCAAGGACAGCAGCTCATCATCGAAGATGCCCCTTCACTTCAAAGGTTGCTCCTTGATGATTGTTATAAACCTTCACAAATAACTGCCGTCTCTACGCCCAAACTGGAGACCTTGGGTGTAATTACTGATCCGTTTAATGATCACAGGAAGTTGGTGTTTGGCTCCTCACTTTTTCAGGTACCGTATATTATCATCTACACATTTGTAATCATAAGCTGCATTTTTCATTTGTGCGCATAAGTTTTATATCATCTTGGAGTACACTTTGGGTACTAATATTATGTTATATGCTCAATGAAGAGTTCGTCCATGGATAGCCTATCAATGTTGCTGGATTCTGTCAAGATCTTATATATCGGAATGTTTAGTTTTGATCTGAACATAATTATTGGCTTGCTGCGATGCTTTCGATCTCTAGAGAATTTATATATAAAGGTGATGATTTCATGCACATTGAAAGCCTGTATATATTGTACTAGAATTAACCGTTCTGCTGTCGCTCTTTCGACATACTCTTTTTTCAGACCTTAACTGTTTTCAATCTTCATGTCTACTTAGGCACTGCTAACACATGGAGAAAAACGTGTAACCAATCGGTGGCGTAATAAGCACCAGGATTTTCTCAGTTCTCTTGACATTCGTTTGAGGACAATAACGATGGAAGGATATGCATCCAACCAGGCAAACAGAAGCTTTGTCACATTCTTCCTGTTGAATGCGAGGTTACTATTGTCCATGAGGCTTAAGTTTTACAACAAGAGATTTCTCATGGACGGACACGTTGAACAGCAAAAAAAGAAGTTTCAGGTGCACAAATGGGCTTCTAAACGTGCTCGGCTTCTATTTACAACAAATTGTAGTCATCCTCCAATAATTTTTTTTGCACAGGATGTTGATTTTATGGATCAGACCGATCCATTTGTTTGTGACTGCGAAAAAGAGTGGTTGGGTTAGATGTTATTTACGTGTTCAATCTGGGTTTTGTCTAAATTTGATGAACAATTAATCCTTGGGCTTTTTGTACCGTTTGTAAGCTTGAGTTACATGTTGTTGCCCTCGTACTCCCCTCCGCCTGCCACTACACTGTCACATCTTCCATGGCTCTTGTTCATTCCTGTCCGAGGCCTCACCGTCGTTCTCCACCTTGGTTCGCTCGCTGTGCCTGCCGCCGTCTGGCGTTGTCAACATGGTCAACAACCAAGAGGAATCAGGAGATGACTGTACGTGGAGAGGCTGACAGTAGGGATCCACCAGGGTCATTGCATTACGCAAGCATGTGCCTCGTTATTACAAGCCACAAAAAATACTTCCTCCTAATTGTTTGACAACTAGGTCCCACGCCATTGTCAATGTAGTCAATAAACGAGAAAATTACACAACGAGCGGATAACACCAGGGACCCTGCAGCTCGCCCAGTTGTTTTTTAGTTTTAGAGACAGAGCTCAACTGCGCGTTGTGCGGGGGCTGTGGCCCGTCTAGCCCATGCTTACGCTTTTATTTAAGCACATGACGAGCCCAGTTGATATCTTTTTTCTTTCTGAAAATGGTTAGCCCTGTTCTTTTTTTTGGAGAATACCCAACCGAGGCCTACTTGCTTTTCTCAGCCCTGCTGGGCTGTAAATCTTTCAAGACGAGGAGGGATGTAAGTAGTAAGAAATGGGCTTCCCCAGAAAATGGGCTATAAGTAGTAAGAAATGGGCTGTAAATTTTTAAACCAAAGCCAACCGGCACTTACATTCAAATATCATTTTTTCTGGATTTCTCTACTCTTATAAAAAGCAGAGTTGGTGATGATGGTGTGCCTGCCATCCTGCAATATAGGCCGTCCGATCTATATCTAACGGATAGGAAGGAAACTATGACAATTTATCCGCACTCCTCTCCACATTTGCAGATAAGGCCTTCCCTCGTTCATCCTTTTCTCCCACAAGATAAACTACTCATACAAATGCATCTTGATGTTCTGTGCAACGCACGGGCATCTTGCTAGTCAAGATTTTAAATTTCATTCATTTTTTTGTGGAGAATTTTTTTGAATTTTATTTTGATATAATTTTTAAAAAATTATTTTTAACGTGACTCGAAATATCATGATTAAAAGAGTTCGGACCCCACCGAAATATGCAAAATTTCGTTGAATTTTTTAGTAGTGCCCAGAATATGGTCTGTAATGCTAATACAAAGAATATGGGCTTCAAAATATCCTTAAGAATTAGCAAATGGGCTGTAAATTATTGAAAATAATGGCTAATGCGCTGTATGCTGTTTTCCACAGATTTGGAGGCTGTCTTCTGGGCCTACTAGGTTGACGATGACGCTGTCCTAAAAAAAATTTTGACGCGTACGCAAGGCTTTGTCAACTTAGTCAACACAGAGCAGTGACTGTTGGATGTCCATCCAACGGCCGTCGTGCTTATTCAATCTCTGATCTTCCTGCTCCAGCCGCCCAAACCAGCGCCGGCGGGACTGCCTGCTCCCTCCTCCCGTGGCCGGCTGTGCTGCCGCCAGGCCATCCCTCTACCCACCCGAACATCCTGTTATTTTCTGGTGACGTCAGCCTCACCCCGCAGCCGACCAGTCAGCCCTCGTACTCCCCTCAGCGTGGGCATCCACTGATGTGGCTTCACCGACTCCGGGTCGTTCCCTTCCTGGGCCTCCCCCTCGTCCACCGCGTTTGTGCTCTCGGCGCGGCGTGGTCAACATGGTCAACAAACAACAGCCATCGGAAGAGGGATGTAAGTGGAGAGGCTGACAGTAGGGACCCACACAAGCAAGTGCCTCCTTATTACGCGAAAACAGTGGGGCTTCTCCGGGTCGTTCCAGTCTGGGGCCTCGCCGTCGTCCACCGCCCTGGTGCTCTCGGCGGTGTGGTCAACATGGTCAATGAACGACATCCATCGGAAGAGGACTATACGTGGAGAGGCTGACAGCTGGGTCCATGGCCGCACGCAAGGAAGTGCCTCCTTATTACGCGCAAAATAATGATTCCTCCACCTGACAGCTGGGACCCACCAGAAGGGCCTCCTTATTTCGTGAAAAAAACGTTCCTACCGCTGACAGCTCGGACCCACCAGCTATATCTTCGCACACAAGGAAGTGCCCCTGCTAGCTGGGACCCACCATAGTGGGAGGCTGACTTGTGGGCCTACTAAGTTGATGCGGACGGAGGGCTTTGTCAACTTAGTCAATATGAACGATTCTAGCTCCAGTGACCGTATGATGTCCATCCAACGGCCGTAGTGCTTCTTCAACCTTTGGTCTTCTTGCTCCAGCCACCCAAACCAGCGACGGTTGTGCCGCCTGCTCCTGCCTCCCGTGGCCTGCTCTGCTGCCGCGCAGGCCTGACCGCCCCACCCTACTCTAACCTCTGGCCAGGCCATCCCTCTACTCACCCACAACCCCTGTAATTCTGCGCCGTGGTCAATGTGGTCAAGGAACGACTTTCATCAGAAGAGGACTGTACGTGGAGAGGCTGACAGCTGGGTCCATGACCGCAGCAAGGAAGTGCCTCCTTATTACGCGCAAAATAATGATTCCTCCACTTGACAGCAGGGACCCACCGGACGGGCCACCGTATTTCATGAAAAAACATTTCCCCCCTGACTGCTGGGACCCACCAGCTACATCTTCGCACGCAAGGAAGTGCCTCCTTATCCTCACTGACAGTCGGGACCCACCTAGTCGAAGCGTATGTAGCGTTGTCATTCTGGTCGCGAACGTGTACATACATACTGGTCGATCGGTCTGTCTGCAGGCTGCAGCGATGAACTGTGGCCGAGTAAGGAAGGGCACGTGTCATAGTAGAGGCGCGGACGTAGCATGTCACGCAGTCCCGTCAATATCGTGTACACGTATGTACAGCCAGGGTGCAAGAAAGTAAATATGGCCACGTACGTACATACGAGCGGGGTCTCGAACACCTACTCGCGCATACGTACGGCCAGGGCTCGTGTACATGGAGAGGCAGCGACGGCATCCTGTTCATCGGCAGCCAACCGGCTGGGTCGGAATGGAGAAACTGCGTCGTGTTCATCGGGAGGTAACAAAATGCGTCGTGTTCATCGGGAGGCAACGGAATGCGTCGTGTTCATCGGGAGCCAACCAGCTTGGACAGAACAGCCGAAACAAGGCCTGGCGTACTGCAGAACGGAGGAAACGGCCTTGTGTTCGACCGCCTACGGTCAAAACAGGATTCTGTTCACCGGGAGGGGTCTGGCGTACCGCAAAACGGAGGAAACGGACTTGTGTTCGAGTGCCTATGGTCGAAACGGGGTCCTGTTGATCGGGAGGGGTGTGGCGTACCGCAAAACAGAGGAAACGGACTTCTCTTCGACCTCCTACGGTCGAAAAGGGGGTCCTGTTCATCGGGAGGGGTGTGGCGTACCACAAAACGGGACTCCACGGGATACTGTTCATCCACTGTCTACTGCCTCGCTCCAGCCTCCACGGGCTACTGTTCATCCACCGTCGACCTCCTCCAGCCTCCACCTGCGACTGTTCATCCACGGCGTATCCCTCCTGCCTCCACCAGCTAATGTTCATCCACGGGCTCCTGTTCATCCAGCCTCCACCGCTCCTCCACCAGCTACTGTTCAACCACCCCTCCACGGGCTACTATTCATCCAGCCCTCCACCGGCTACTGTTCAACCAGCCCTCCACGGGGTCCTGTTCATCCAGCGGCAACGGCCTCTACTACCACGGGGTCCTGTTCATCAAACCCCCACCGGGAAGTGTTCATCCAACCCCCAACAACGCTCACTGTCCATCAAGAGGTAGCAGGTTCGATCGGCTTCAGTTAGCAGCAGTAGCGAAGGAATCGCTCGATCGGGTTCAGTTAACAACCAGATCGATCGATCGCTCGGGTTCAGTAACGCGTAGCCTGCAGTGCAATCGCTCGGGTTCAGTTAGAGCCCAACGCCTCGCACCCACACGCGTACGTGTACGAGAGAAACGCACAATTCCTCCGTGCATCGTTCGGCCCCGACCACCCACCGTAACCCGGAACTCCCCGATATTTTCCTCGCCCTCGCTTCTACCACGGTTTTTTCCGTCATGGACGGCCCAAAGAATGTCATGCAGCTGCGTCTCCGGCCCGCCCAGGACGAAAAGCCCATTTTCTGTCATGATTTTTTGACATAGAAGTAGGATCCCACCACATCTATGATGATACTGGGTTTTGTCACAATTATCGTCATAGAAGTGTCATAAGCATGACAGAAAAAAATTCTTTCGGCCCAAAATGTCACGGATGTGTCTTTTTTTTTTGTAGTGGATGCGGGCTCATACCTGATTCTCCATCTCGCCATAGGCGTCCTGAGTGGCGGCATTGGGGGTTGGCAGCGCCTGAATAGTAAGGTTCGGGAGGAGAGAGTGGGGAGACCGCGAGAGGGAGGGGCTGGCATGGCCTTGCGCCCTTCCTCGCTACCCGCAACACGAACATGCCCTGCCCTCTTCGTTTCCTGTATGGTGGCGGCAGCGGCGGTGACTCGCCACAAGCAGGACCTGCCCTGGGGTTCGCGATGGTGGCGGCGGCGATCTTGGCTAGGGTTCTGCTATGGCGGGGGTGACGGCGGGACCCTAGGCAAAAGATGGAGGAGGAGTTGGATCAAAGATCGAGGACAGGACGGTGGTGCGAGGACGCGATGAGGGCAGGCGTTGTGAGGATCGGCTGAATGTGGGCATTATGGGCCGGCCCAACTACACTGGTGTGACGTGGTGGGCGAAAGATAGGAGTGGTGAGATGTGGTGGGTGAGGCGAGACTACCAACTGAGACATTAGGGGTAGAGACTACTACGAGGATATACCATCCTTTGGAGTGTAAATAGTTAAGCCGATGACATGTGGGTCTACCTCAAGAGGGCCCATATGTCAGTTAATGGAAGAGAGAGGTGCGTAGGCGTATTTGCGGAAGCGTGCTCCACTAGCAAACATGATGGCAGTACAGGGTAAGGCTGATTTAGTAACACCAACACGCTGGCTCAACTTATTAATTAAGTGTCCCATCCGCTGCAGTGTGTATTGTCACTTCTCTGTGAAGACTAGTTGAATAGTTCTCTCTGACTGAGATGGGGAATAATGGATCGCCAAGACTTCCTGTCTACAGTATCCCAATGCCTCTACTCTCATCCTGTCCAACAACAAGAAACATTGGCCAAGGCACCCCACGCTAATAATGTAGGAGTACTACTAGTATTTTGTGTCAAACTTTGACCATCTATTTAACTAATAAAATGTTAATGCATGTCACCAAAAATCATATCACTGGATTCGTATTTGAACATAGTTTTTAATGGTATAGTTTTTTATGACATGCATTGACACTTTGTTAGTTAAATTTACGGTCAAAATTTTACACTAAATACGAAGGGGACCAATAAACTAGGATGGAGGTTTATATACAGGTCAATAAAAAAAATCATCAACCAAGGTAGTAGTAAATGATGAGTGCCCGAAGAATTTTTTCCAAAAGTACTCAATAATGGGCTCGTTTTCCTCAAGAAAATTGTGTTAACGAACGTATTAATTGGAATGCATGAGTGAAGAACAAAAGACCAGAACTTTTACACGCATTGGTGAGTTTTCTCTTAATTCTTGCATGCAATGTTTTAATGAAGCTTGAAATATGAACATTCAATGGGAGGGAGTAGAAGCCTCATGCATGCATGCAACACTCACACGTACACATGCACGCACGCAACACTCATGCATCCATGCGGCACACAGCACACGATGCAACACACACACTCACGATCAAGTGCTCAACCTACTCCCTCCGTCCGAGAAAGATTGTACATATAGAGATTTACACATTGACCAAGAGGAACCGAAACTTCATGGACGCCCAAAAGTAGCAGACTTATGTGTGCATGCGACCATTGAGAGAAGAAGATTAAATGAAGGTTGTTGCATGCTGTAACTAAGGATAGACATGTAGCCTATAGCTAGAGCACAAGTTGGTGCATTAGTCAATCAATACCGATTAGATTAAAGGCTAAGTGCATTGGAAGTGTAGATGTACACTCTTTGTTGGAAGATTTTCTAAGGCTGGCCGTAATAGGAGTATCATAAGTGGTACTATCATGCATGCCAACTAGACTTTTTGGATGATGTGGCATACAATTAAATGAGGAAAGAGAGGTTGTGGTATCATATCATGATACCGTATCATATTAAATGTTGTACTACTTTGTCTCATGCATGGCAATTAATAAGGCAACCTAAGATACTACTTATGATACTAGGCCTTACGGAAGTAGTATCATACACTAGTATCATATGCATGATACTATTATATGATACTCTCCATTATGTACAATTTTTCACGGACCGAGGGTGTACACGTGCATGCACTCACATACACAGCCAGGGTGGTTCACGCGCAAAGTTTGGACTCCTGTTGCACTTGCGTAAAGTTTTGTTTAACTGATTTCTTTGCTCTGCCAACTGACAGGTGGGACCCAGAAACTAGGTGTCAATTTAACCAGTCAACAAAGTGCCACGTCGACTATGTGGCCGATCAGCAGGGTGCAATACGATGCTCTACGTGAGCTAGTGACCGTATAATCACCGCAAAACTATATAGTGACCGTAATGAGCGTATTGTTACATACGTTGACCGCCAGTGTATTTTTCTCGTTTCAAATTAAGCCATATTAACCGGAAAGGATGCAGTATGGACTAGTACTACTTTGATGTGTCCCGTCAACTTGTAGAATGAGGATAAGCTTGCTTACTACGCCCTCTCCCTCGCCCACGCGCGGTGGCTCACAGGACGAGGAGAAGCTTGCGTACTACGTACGCCTACGCCCTCTCCCTCGCCCACTCGCGCGGTGGCTCATAGGACGAGGAGAGGGTTTTGACTACAGCGCCCTCTCCCTCTCCCTCTCCCTCTCCCTCTCCCTCGCCCTTGCCCTCGCGATGGACATGCATCAGTTCATTCGGTGTCAGATTGCCAGAAGCATATTGTACTGACATTGTTGGATGTTCCGAAGAGGCGAAGAGCCAAGCGCAAGGTTTATAGGAGTTGTCGTCCTAGTACTACAACTATAGCGAACGATCGCTACTTTATGATGCCACCACGTCACCTATAGCCAAAGCTGTGCCACCTTTTTTTCTCACAGAGCGTGTTGGAGCCCATGCAACAGCCACACAAGTTGCATGTACACATAACACATTTACTAGTAATAAATTCTAAAGGACAAATGCCAGCATGCACACAAGTTCATCTCCACTTCATGTGATAAATTTGTGCACCACTACTCTACATATATTTATAGCACTACCATTCATAGTTTACCATACTCCACTTACACGTTATAGATGGGCTCCATGTCCTCCTCCAGGTTCCAGTCCCAGGTGTTCTTCTTAGATGGCATGATCCATAGCGGTGGGCAACGGGAATCATTGTCGTAGCTTTCTAGTCCGGTTCCACATGATGGAGACTCATCCAAGCTGAAGCGGCATAAATCAAGGATAGCGTGTCCCAGCATGTCATTCATCCGGCGGTGTGCACTAAAGACACAACCATGCTTCATTAACGGCAGGCCTTCGGTGTCGTGCATGGAAGGTGGCATCTGCTTCACAATGGGGTAGATGTTCCCAATGAAAAGCGAGTACTCTCCAAGAGTGTTCCTCGGCACCCACATAGCATCACAGAGGTCGAACTCGGCGCCGTTCATCTAGTACACGCGGCATCTCAGATCTGGACACATGGTGATGTACATGGTCAAGGTCCATGCGTAATAATGTTGTGCTCAAATATGCCGGTCAGTAATATTGTGCAGCAAATAGTACTACTCCAGTATAGAGGAAGTAAAATAACCGGCTACATGGATGAGATAGTAAGACATGGAAAAACAAAAATGGTGGGAGCTAGTGGGTTCAAGTCTTCAAGGGCCTAGCTAGCTATACACGTCCTCCAAGGTAAAAAGTACTACTACTAGTAAGTAGTAATACTCCTTACTACTTACTAGTACAATGAAAGAGAAGCCGAGAGGGTTAAAAAAATCTAATACTAAATTGTAGTACTAGTACCGTAAACATGTCCCAGTCAAGAAAAGAAAAGAACTAAGAGCATGGTTAATACAGTAGTATAGCTGACTGCTGGCTATATGATCTTGCCACATCATATATAGCCTATCTTATAGCCCGCAAGTACAATAGTCACAAGGAAATATGTACTACTTTGTTGAAACATGGCCCACCTTCCTCTCTCACATAGTGTCTAGGAGCGCGTGCTACAGCCGGCTGTTAATTAGTAGCCCGCTTCTCTTCTCTCTCCACTTCTCTCTTATCCAACTCATCAAAAATATGTTATTTAAAGCCTTATAGCCCGCCTACATCATCCTATTGTACTTGCTCTAACAAGTACTACTACTCTAACACACAGCAATGAGAAAATGGAATACCTGGGTAGATGGTGACGGTCCGATCATGATAGATCGTGTGACCATGTTGCACATCAGTGGTACCATGGGTAACGACTGCTAAGACAGTTGATCCCAATATTCCAAAGTCAGCTACAAGGTTCCAGGTTAGACTGAATCACGGATACAAATGCACATCCAGGATCGGCGATCTTATTTTGATCGGGGGATGACTGGTCCCTGCAAAATAATGGAGTACCATTAGGGATGCAAATGATGGTTTGTGCATTCCGTTAGTAATCTCCCGTACCGTAGGATGGCAACCAGATGAAACAAGTCCCCTGGCTTGTCACTGCGAAGATGCGGCCTACATGGCACACGGCGTCTTCTAATGAGTAGGGGTACAAATCTGCCGCAGCCAACATGTGTCAGCCTCTGCCGTTATGACCTTTTGTATTGATGGTAATCCTTATGTCGAACTCCGCGATGAGATAGTAATCATCGTAGCTGCGTCACTTTGTCGGCGGGTCCACAATTGCTATCTTCTTCAATCTCATGTAGGCATCATCATACGTATTCAAGCCCAGCCAGTCTGGAAGGCCGATCCCAATGGTGTAGAAGGGGTCTACGAGAATGGCCGCACTGCTGTGGATGTTGTGCAAAATGATGGTGGTATCCGGCCGGAGGTATGCAAGCCAATCTTCGTTGGCACCAACCCAGACCTATATATAAGACGGTGGGCAGTGGAGAAATTACGGGATGGAATAACTAAGTACTATATTTAGAATATACACTACAATACATGATCAAACTCCATGACTGACCTGCTCATCAGACAAAATCCGACTACCTCTCAATGTCGGCAACTCTAGCGGAGTCAACGTGCAACCACGGCCAGGTAGCGGTGGACTGTTCGATGGATTGTCGCATAGAATAACCTTCTGCTCGAGAACGCATGGAATACCAACAAGCATGGCCTTTTCCCAAGCCTGTTTATGCACCGTCTTAAAATAGTTGGTGCAGGAAGCACCGAGTCTTGCAGCGGTGAGGACGTCAGAGCGGCGTGCGATTTCTCCCATAGGATCGTCGTCCAAGGTCTCCCAGCCCCGACGAGTAGGAGAACCGCCTGGCGAATCCATGGTAGCAGCGATGAACTGCCTTGGTCTCTTCGGGGGGAGGGAAACTAGCGAGGAGGAGATAAGAGCGTAACTGCAGGGCCTCGTCCTTTCATTAAGGAAGTTATGCGGGCATGCATAGTGGTAGTGCGATGCTACGGTTATTATTTACTACGGAGTATTGTACTTCTATAGTGCACCAGTTTTGAACTCTAGAAACTCAAGGCCAAGGAGCTACAGTTGCAAGGGGAGGGTACTACTGTTCTCTAGAACCATCCCGTACTATCAATGCAGGGAAAGTACACCTGTGTACTCTCCGTGCTCTATTCAAGTGTGTAGCTGGCCTTGAGAGAATGGAACGAAGTCCATGCGTGCAACGCCACAAGCTACAGAGTATAGCACTTTATGTACAGAGCCATATTGCACATTTCCCAATGCCGCGCCAAGATTTTCCGGCTCCTTGGGCTTAATTGGGAGGCGCTAGTTTCTATACCCCTAGTAAATATGGTAGCTGATGAGGGCAAGCGAGGTGCGGCTAGGGTGAGCACGCAGGCGAGAAACGTTGCACAGTGTGAATTGATACTGTATATAGGAGTACTAGTACTACTCTAGTACGCGAGCCACGAGATGATGGGAGGGAAAACCCGTTCACATGGCTGGGCTATCTAGTGCACCCAGATTGTGGTGCAACATGTCTGTTCGACTTCAAAAGTCAAACGCCAGTGTATAATATTGGCTCGCAACGAGGTTAATATTTAAAAAAAAGGCCGTCGTGCGTTCGGCCGGGATCGAACCCACAAAACGAGCTATACACTCCCGCGACCACTAGTAGTACAACGCAACCTAGAATCACCTTTTTGTCGCTAGTACATTGTTCCTGACAAGAAACCACTACCGAGAAACTAGGTACCATGTTCCAACCAGCCCTACCAAGAAACCACTACAGTACTCTACAAAAATTAGCAAAAACATACCGAAATTTTCTTAATCCGTCGCAATAAACTACCAAGTGTCATTATAAGCACGTTTCAACCCATGTCGCCCCTTAAATCAATGCCGTCTATTTGACCGGCAAGTTAGGCATTATGACTTATGGGACCTACATGTCGGTCTGGACAAAAATCCCCGAGTGACCTCCTACCTCCGACCCGTCCACCTAGTCATCCTCGGCCATGGGACGCAGCTACCGCCGCCGGTAGAAGGCGAGGTCAAAAGCGTCGGCGGCGCGGAGCCCATCTTGCGGCAGCCCGGATGCCAGCTCCGTGCGGCGCTCGCGATCGCTAGCTAGCCAAGCTAGCACACACCCTGCTGGATGCATCCAGCTGCTTTTCTGCAAGGTTTGCTAGCTAGGTTGGCACGACGGTGCGGTGGCTTCCTCATGCATGCCGCGCTAAGGCCAGCTATCTGGCTCGAGCGAAGGCCAGCGCGGCGGCTTGCTCGCGCGTAAGCCACGCTCGGGCCAGCCAGCCAACCCGTACGGAGGCCAGCGCGGCGTCCGGCCTGTCCGGTGGAGCGGCGGCCAGCTCGCTCATCATCGGCACCATCGATGAACACACATACGAACTATTTGAAGTAGTAATGTTTAGGAAAAATATTGATTGGAGGAGGAAGAAGAGGATAGAAGCTAAGATGTGGGTCCCATGTGTCTTAACGGTCAACACAGCGGTCAAACAAACGGTGTTGGTTTAAGGCGCCTCGTCAGCACGGACGTGTGGGCCAACCCTGTCATAAACGGGTTTAAACGAGCCTAATCAGCACTAGGTTGTAGTTTTTTGGCGCGGATTAAGAAATTTTGGGTATGTTTTTGCTAATTTTTGTATAGTAGTTTCTTCCTAGGGCTGTTTGAAAGTGGTAGTTTTTTGTTAAATACTCTACATACTATAAGTAGGAGTGAAAGTTAAGCTTTGGAAGCTAATAAGCACGGCTAGTTACATAGTGCCTATGTGTATGTAATTCAAACTAAATATCGACCATGAGTGACTAATATCTTGATGGAAAACTCGACACTATGGAAATACTAGCGATTTTTTTGCATGGTTGGAAATACTAGCAATGTGCACGTGTGTTGCAACGGATCATAAGTAGAATAATATTTATTCACAAACTTGATAGAAAACACTCTAATTTTGATATACATGTATCACTAAAAATATATTATGTTTCAATCAGAATATATTTCTTGGGCTGTTTTGATGAGGTGAGGGAGGGATGTGGTTGGTTTTAAGATACTAAGGGGTTTTCAGCAAATTGGGTAGAGAAGTGGGATGTTATTGCGAAAAGGCAACAACTTACCTCACAGTCGTTAGATGTAGATCTAATGGTCAGAAATGACGGATGGCAGACACACCATCATCACAACTAAGTCTTTTGTAGGAGTACTAGCAAGATGCCCGTGCATTGCATGGAACATCAAGATGCATTTCTCTACTCTTATAAAAAAACAGAGTTTGGTGATGATGGCGTGCCTGCCATCCTGCAATACAGGCCGTCCGATTTATATCTGACGGATAGGAAAGAAACTATGGCAATTTTGCAAAAAGATACCCACACCCCTCTCCACATTTGAAAATAAGGCCTTCCCTCGTTCATCCTTTTCTCCCACAAGATAAACTACTCATACAAATGCATCTTGATGTTCCGTGCAACGCATGGGCATCTTGCTAGTTTTTTTTATAAAAACACCTATTGTGGTTGACTCATGCAGGAGTAATCCCATGTGTAAAAACTAATGATATCTTGAGAAAGAGGAGAGATAAGGTGAGGAGGAGTGGGGCGTGGTGGTGATTGGTGGTCGGACTGAGCGGAGGCATGGGGATGGACGACACCGGAAGCGGCCACCATGCCAGATTGTTCCAGAGGCTTCCTTTTTTAATTGCTGAACAATGAGGTTGTGGGAGATAAGGATGAACGAGGGAAGGCCGTATCTGCAAATATGGAGAGAGGTGCGGGTATCTTTTTGCAAAATTGCCATAGTTTGCTTTCTATCCGTCAGATATAGACCGGACAGTCTATATTGCAAGATGGCAGGCATACCATCATCACCAACTCGGTTTTTTTTATAAGAGAGAAGAGATATAAGTATGGAGATACAAACGTATTATCGATACTTGTTTCCATAAATTTGTATCTACGTTCTATTCAACGGCTGAGCATGTGGGGCATTAGCATGATGACTTCCCGACTGTGTAAAACAAAGGTTTTCCTGTCGTCGATAAGGAGGGGGTGACGGCGGCGCACTTTCGGCTCGCTCTAGTCCTAGTAGTCATACTAGGTGGTCTATGGACGTGTAGATTTATTATTTTTCACGTCTCGTGTTCGTCTTACTGCCACACCTGTTGATGAATAGACGGTAAGTTATTCACGAGAAAACCTTGGTTGAGCATGTGTGCGAGAGAGAGATTGCGTGTGTGTCTGTGATATGTAGAGACTGAGGCAATGATAAGAGTTTATTTGTGTGTCTCTGTGTGTGGAGGATAGAGAGAGACATGTGCATGGGGTTTTGTGTTCTGTAACGTGGAGACACATAGACATAATCAAAGAGTGAGTGTGTGAGATACACATGAGGACATGGGGAGAGATGTGTGAGTTAGAGAGACAGAGAATTTTGGTGTGCATGTGAGCTAGAGAGAGAGGTGGATATATACTGGAGAGAATATGCAAGGGTGTGTGTCTTAAAAGAAGGATCCAGATAGATGGGTGTTGTTCGTGTCTGTGTGTGTTTGTGCGCGCGCGTGTGTGTGAGAGGGAGTGTGTGTATGTGGAGAAGAGAGACCACTAATGTTGTAAAACTACTAGGGAAGGGGGAATGGTGTGGCATGTGTGTACAAGAGAGAGAAAGGCATGTGTAGTAGCGGGATAGCATGGGTGCGGGCGGGGAGCAGATTATTTGGAAGAGACATCGAGTGTGTGTGGGAGAGGGGTGTGAGTGTGAGAGTGAGAGAGAGCGAGCGAGGAAGAGAGAGGAAGAGGGGGGAAGAGAGAGGGGTCGTTTGTGTGCGGAAGTGGCGTATAGATAGGGAGACAAGGTTGATGTTGTTCGAAAGTGGCCTATGTACGGAGACGCAAGGAAAGCGAGTCATCGTGTGTGTGATAGAGACTACATGAGAGATCTAGAATAGATGGTGTAGAGAACAACATGTGAGATTGAGAATGATGATACGCTAGGAAGCTATGGAAAGAGTCATGACATATATGTATATAGGGAAGGAGCTGGGTCGGGTCCGCATGTGGGAGAGATAGAAAGAGGAGAGTGGTGCACAAGGAGACAAAGGGTGCTTGTTTTGTAGTGGGGGTGGTGATTTAGGTGTGTATCAATTAATGCGAGAGAGAGACAGAGAGATGGTAGAGAGTGTGCGAGAACCACATAATTAGGGAGATAGACATTTGGGGGCGACGTTTTGTGTGTATGGGAAAGATACACTGCTATATAGTGCGTGTGCTTGGGAAAGAGAGATGCCAGGAGACCTAGAGAGTGGGGGAAGAGATGTGTGATATATATGGTCAATAGTGTGTGCACTCATGGTTGATCAATTTGTTTCACAGTTTGGACTATGAGATAACGCTACTTTTGAACATGCGTGATATACTTTGAAGTACCATAATTACAAACCTAAGATTGGAATTTTGGAATTCGACTCCATTATTAGCTCTTGTAATTCATTTAAATGGGGGTACATTTTTTAAGCCGCGATTTCATGATTTCAAATTCATATATCAAACCTAGAAATATACACATACTGTCATGTTCAAACCTTATAATAATCCACTTTATTCATACGCATACACATTTTTGTTTTTGTCATCATATTTAGGATAAACACATTTGGAATTTCATTTGAATTGGAACATACAATTGTATTTGCTTCCACTAGCTCAATGATCCATATTTGAATTGAATGGACAATCTAAGTTTCGTGTTGGAGACATTGATTTTTGAAACTTGCACTTTTTTTTGCGTGCACAGCAAATAAATTCTCGGCCACGATATCATAGTCGGCCGTACAAGAGCAGAACACTTAATTTCAGCCGCCAAAAGCTTTCAAACTTCCCGCTCACATCGAAATATCTCGCGCCTGAAAGTTTTGCCCTGCGATATTCCTGGTTTACCCCTGCCACATGAATGGAAAAGGGCTGCTTTGGTAACTCCATTGTTTTCCCCTCTTTGCCCCCAACATTCTTCCCCAGAGCCCCTCCCCTTCCCCTCCCCGCCTCCTCCCCCCAACCACGCCAAGCCGCCGAATCTAGTCCTCCACCGCAGCGGTGGACCTCACACCCCACTGGATCTACCTTCTGCACCTTGGAACCCCCAACTACCAACTCACCACTTCACCGGAGCTGCTACAGCGACTGGCTTGTCCACCGCTCTAGATCTCCTTGACTGCCATCATGGTCCACCGCACCGGATCTGCTTCACTGGCGCCCTCGTCCACCACAGTGTAGGCCCTTCACTGACTCCCTCGACCGCCACATCACTGGCCCTTCATACAAGCCCTCGTCCGCCGCAACAGATCCGCCTCACTGAAAGCACTGTACACCACGCCGGATGTGCTTCACCGATGCCTTCGTCCACTGTACCGGACCCGCTCTACGGAGACCATATTCAACTCCACCGGCCCTGCTTTACTGATGCCGCAGCCTCATCAGGTTATTTCAATTTGTACTCCTTTAGATTTTGTCTTCTTTATCGTGGAACTGTTCACTTACCACAGATGAGCTTTCTTGTATGTCGACAGGCGCCGCAACCGAAGCACCGGAGCCGCTTCAGCAACGGTGACAGCCGGCCCAAACTCAACCGCAACACGAGCACCATCGACGATCCTTAGCTTTCAAGTATGATAACGATACCCATACGCAGCCAAGAATTAGGTACTATTATCCAACGACCCGTGCCTATGTTCACTTTCTTAGAATAAGCACCGCACCTTCGAATTTCTTCAGGGCATCATTCAATTTTTCATAAGACGCGTTATTCTGCTTGCACCTGTAGGGCCATACGTGTGGCAGTGAACAGGTTACATGTGCTAAATTACAAACCAGTGCACATATATTTACAATGCTTTTGTTTTGTCCTAAGTATTATTGTACTTCCTAGATATCACTGCCTACTATTTTACTTCTTGCATGCTATATTTATGATAATGGTGTTGTTCGGATGCCACCTGTTGGTTACATCAGACTGCTTTTATGGCCCTGTTTGGATACGCTAACTTAGCTAGAGCTTAGAGTTAGTTTCTAGCTCATGACTAACCCTGAACTAACTCTAGCCAAAGAGGTGTCTGGATGACAGGGTTAGATTGACAATAAATGCACTAGGAGAACTAGCTCCGATTAGCACCTCTTGGGTGGGACAGTTTTTTTGGGTGGGTTAGATGCAACTAGCTCAAACTAGCCCTCATGTTTGGATACTTTAGGGCTATTTGAGCCCAAACTAGCTCTAACCCATGGATCCAAATAGGGCCTATGTTTTCTATGCTTAATTACACATCAGCAAACTAGCTTGTGGTTCCGCTGCTTTTTGTTCGTTTTACCCTACATTTTCTGATGCTAGCTATTACATCACTGCTCCGAGCCTCTGTTCATTACTTGTTTGTGCGTTCTTGATCTTCCCAAGTTGCATGACTAATTTGATGCTTCTATTCATTATGGAGCTGCCAACCCCATCAAGCAAAATATTTGCTCTTTTTGGGCTGGCACCTCAAACAAGCATAAGAATAAAGTGAAGCACATCTATTGTTGTGTAAGCACACACCCTTCTTTCATTAGTTTGGATTAACCATTGATGATCAATTTGAACCAGTGCATGTGATTAAACTTAATTTTACCTAAATAGAGGGGGAAGAATAAACAACATCGACTAGATTTGCAACCATGGGATGCTGACGATATCTTCAAAGAACATTGCAATAGCAGCAACGCTTCACAACTATCGGCGTTCTGGGAACCAGGGTACCGAGGGTTGCCTACCTGCAGCCCATAGCGTGGCTCCTTCGACGGCCTGGTATGGCCCAGCAGCAAGACCTTCAAGGGAAGACCCTCATGAGGGCCCCCCGGCCTCACGAGGCAGACGACACCAAGACCTCCAAAGGGAGCGGCCTCCCCAAGCGGCCTCCCGAGGAGCGGAGATTCCTATGCAAGTGCCCAGCCTCACGAGGCTGCGATGACGTGAGCCATGACGACCAAGGCCAGGCAGGCGCCAGTGGGCGCAAAGGAGGCAGTTTCCCTTTCGGTGCTAAGGGAGCAAGGACAGACGTGGGTTCCTAAGGAGCCCTCCAAAGGTTTCCATTCCGGTGCAACAAGACCCAGACCACGAGCTCGGTAGGACAGATGTCATCGCCGAGTCCACTGCTGCATCACGACCAGAAGCTTTGCAGGAGAAGACCACCTTTCGTCAGGATAAGATGTACTACTTGTCCCCTTTCAAATTGGCCATTGTGGGATCCCTTCCCGCCTAAGTTTTGAGGGAAGAGGACCGAGGCCACTATAAATATAGGTTATCCACCACCATAGAACATGTCGATTCATTCTCACCCCCGAGCCCTCATGAGGCAGCTCATCCACTGTACTAGTTCATCCTCAACCTCCTCATGAGGCCAATCCACCACAAAGCAGGAGTAGGGTTTTACACCGCAAGGTGGCCCAAACATGGGTAAACTGTTGTGTTCATCTTCTTCCCCGCTCACGCGAATCCGGCAAGGCTAGGCTATTGGGCATGAGCTCGAGGCTTGAGAGGTTGAGATCTTCACACACGCCCCAGAGTTCGAACCTTCTTGGGTCTGCGGAGCCCTGAATCCGACATTTGGCGTGCCAGGTAGGGGCGTGTCGAAGTCCTTCTTCCACCTTAGCTTCACCTCCTTTCCGTCGCTTCCATGGCCGACGCACGCCATGTCCGCACCGAGCGCCGGGCCGCTCGTGTCGCCCAGACGGCACCCATGGCAACGGCGATCCTCGTCGCTCTGCCTCCCTCGCGGGCAACACTGCCACTGACCCTGCTACTCACGAGCAGAAGGATTTGTCGCTGCCACCCTCCATGCGGCGTGTTGGTCGCACAGCTACTCCGTCACCTACTCCAGCCACGGAATTGTACTCCCATGCTCGCTGCGGGCCGGAAAACGCGCAGGCTGCGCTGCTCATGGCGCGTGAGCTCCTGCGTTATCACCCCACCAACGACCTCTATGGTGACTGGCTTGGCCGCATCGCCGAGCTCGTCAATGCCGCCGGCGAGGCCCCTGCACCGTCCCGCTCACTCCTTTCCCTGCCGTCTCAGGCGGGCAATGTGGTTCACGGCGCATCTGCTCCTCCACCTCTGCGTGGCGCCTAACCCTAGCCCGGGCGTGATGTGCCCCAGCGCGACCCGCCGCGCGGAGCACCGGCGCGCGATGAAGCAAGTTGCCAGGTGGTCCAGCGGCCGCAAGCCGATGCGCGCGCGCTCCCAGCGCCAGCACAAGGACCGCGCGCGGCCATAGGTTGCGGCGCACAGGCGTCAAGATCGAGCTCCACCCATGCGGTCCGCACCAGTGAGTGCGGCGGGCTGCCGTGCCTTCTCCCCAGAGCTGCGCCGTGTCGTCTGGCCTGGTAAGTTCAAGCCGGATCTGCCTCCGCGCTACGATGGCAGCCCCGACCCCGCGGAATTCCTCCAGCTCTAAGCGCTGAGCATCGAAGCGGCGAACGGAGATGACAAGGTCATGGTGAACTAGTTCCCCATGGCCCTCAAGGACGGCGCACGCTCTTGGCTCCTGAACCTCCCGGAGGGGTCGATCTCCTCCTGGGAGGAGCTCCGTGAGCACTTCATCGCCAACTTCCAGGGCACCCGCGACCGCGCTCCCGCAGTGGGCGACCTGCGGCGCGTGAAGCAGCAGCCGAGCGAAACCTTGCACAAGTACATACAGCGTTTCATGAACGTTCGCCTCAAGATCCCAAAAGCATCAGACGAGGCCATCATCTAAGCGTTCTCTGATGGCGTCCGGGATGTCAAGATGAAGGAGGAGCTCGCCATTCATGAGGACCTGTGCTGGGCCCTAGAGATGCTCAACATGGCGAACAAGTGCTCAAGGGCCAAGGAAGGCTGCCTCTCCCTCCTTGAGCTTCCTGAGGCCGATCCTAAAGACAAGAATGCCAAGGCTAAGGAGGCAAAGCGCAAGGGCCCCGCTATGCTCACGGCCGAACTTGAGATGAAGCGCGACTGTGACCACGACGAACCCCCCAGGGGCAACCGCCCATTCTGCATCTTCCACAACGTCCACATCCACAACACAAACGACTGCCAGGAGCTACGGTTGTGGAGGAGGCCACGGCAGAGGCCGCTGGGACAACCGCGACCCTCACCAGGACTGGCGCGACCAACCTCGCGAGGACGGCTGGCGTGATAAGCCTCGCGACGGGCCCTGGCGTGACCAGCCTCATGAGGCATGTCCTCAGGGCAATGCTGGCCTCCCTCCGCTGCTGCTGCCGCCAAGGAGGAATGACGACAACCGGTAGGATGATGGGGCTGGGGGCTTCCAGGAGCCTCGGGCGATCGCCTGCATCCTAGGCGGTGCTCAGGCCCCCGCTTCACATCGCTTCTTGAAGTAGTTCTCTCGTGAGGTGAATGCGGCCCTCCCAAACCTTGAGGTGACGTGCCCCCTCAGTGTGGCACCCCGGCTCAGAGAAGACCGGAACGCCCTGTATTCCAGCCCAGGGACAAGTCCTCTGGAATACGGCACTGTTGGCATAGAACAAATCAGCTCTTTATTACAATGGATATGGTTACAAAGGGTACGTGGATTGCATTGGCACGGCGATACTACGCCTGCCTAGGGTAGCTCTATGCTAACAGAAGAACAACTCTCTCGGCAGCGGAACAACGACGGCGGTGATGGACTCCACTCCACAGGGACTCTGGCTAGAACGCGTATCCTAGCTTGCAAACTCAGGATCCTCGACAAGCAAGCAATCATGGCATGACCTGCAAACTGGCATGACACACCAGGTGAGTACTTGGAATGTACTCGCAAGCTCACAACAAACTTCAGCATTAAGGCTAGACAACATCATAGCAAGATAGCTACTGAAGTAGATGCAGTAAGGTAAAGCATATTTAATCCATACTCCGAATAATCTTAGGATCCAATCCGAACCTGCTCCAAGTCCAATCCCCACATCTCATAGCCATCCCATGGCATACATATCATATTCCTGATACCATCTACACTGCAAGTCTGACAAACTTACTCTCTTTCGGGTTGCCTCACAACCTTCAGAATACTCACGATCCATCGAGTACTTCCGATCATAAGACGAGTTCTTCCATCATTATCACTACTATGGTTGACGACCTAGTGAGGTCTGGACGGACTGTCCAATACCGTGGATGCGGCTATTTGAATAGATTTTACACTGTGCAGAGGTTCCGCACTTTACCCACACCATGGAGCACCGGACCTCGTGATCCCATTCGGGTGGACCAGCGTTGCTCCAACGAAACCTGCCTAACCTGTGACTCTCCCATCGTACCACCGGCAATCATCCAGCCTCGGAGTCCTGCCCTGGGTGGCCCCTGTGTCACCGCGTGACACCTACCACCGTCGTGGCTAACAATTGTCCCTAATGGGAACCTGGTACCATATAACTCAACTGGGCTCACAATGTTATCGCCGCCTACCAGGCCAGGGTAGCGCGCACGCATAACCTTCCCTGTCGGGCGGTACCGATGAAAGAGCACGCGATCAGACCAAGTCAAGGCCGTCCCATACCGGCAAATGTGGCTGCACGGATAAGTCCGGATAGGTAACTCTGGATCAACCATTAAATATCCAATCTCCGAATAATCTCTGTCATGGCCGACACTCCGATATCATAGCAATCCAAGTCAAAACGATATCTGGCTAGAAATCCGGTAACCAGTATGCTTAAGCCATTGCTACTAACTCATCTCCATGACCTGCCGGATGGAATCCAAAGTAATCATAGATAGTAATCTCAACATCATGGCATCAACGAGTGGGTAAACTACTAGTCACTAACAATCCGGTACTCAACATGGTAGTCACCTATTCACGAATTTACTCAGGCATTGCTTAATCCAGTTCATTTTCCGAAATAGTCATACTTGCTATTAAAGTAATCAATTTAACTATGATATTGCAATGCAATTATGCAGATGAGGGTTGTGGCTTGCCTGGGGTTGAAGGAGCCATCAGGAAGAAGTGCGGAGAGTCCGCGGAAATGATTGCCGGAAACAGTTCTCTCTCGGAGGGGGCTGTTTACGAGCAAGGGCAAAATGGTCATTTTCACTGTGTCAAAACATAGTGAAAATGATACCAACATGACGGGCTCGAAGAGGCGAAGAAGTGGGCTTTGGAATCACCTCGATCGGAGTTACGGTTAAAAGGTTATAGCCGTTTGAGGTACAAGGACCAATCTATAAAGATTTTATTCGCAGACAGGCCCCTAGCTGGTTTAACAGAAAGCGCGCTTTCGGAAAATACGTTTTCAGAGTAGGGAAAACACATTCTTTCTCAAAGCAGTAGTAGAATACGTTTTCCCGAATGAAAAGTGTATTTTTAGAAACGCGCTTCCACTTATGCGCCTGGGCCCGGTGCTGTAGTCCATGACACGCGGGGTCGGGGCGACGCGGGCCCGCCTGGCTCGCAGTCGTCCTCTTCCTCGCTGCCCCCCCGACAGAAACAAGGGAGAGGCAGGGGAGGGCGCAGTGCCGGCCACGGGCCGGGCGGCTCCGGCCAACTCCGGCCGAGCGGAGAGCACCGGCGGGCACGGGGAGGGATGGCGCGGCGGTCTGTATAGAGCGCGGGCTCTGGGGAGGAGCAGGGCGGCCACGGCTCGAGGCGTCCGAGAGCAAGGGACGGCGGTGGTTGAGCTAGGGGGCGGCGGCCTGGGGCACTCCGGCGACGAGCTGAGAGGACGGAGGAGGTCGCCGGTGTTTGGTGGGGCTCATGAAGGTGGAGAGACGAAGAGATGAAGCTCGACTCACTGGAATTTTGGCCGAAGGGAACGGCAGTCATGGCGACCAAAAGCGGTGAGGAGAGGTCCTCGGACTCTGGGGAGAGGCCGGGGAGGCATAGGGGGGGCGAGGGGAGGCTGGTGGTGAGGTCGAGGGACTCGGGGGCGGGATTAAATAGCCGCGGCGAGGCAAGGCGATGAGGACGGCCGCCGTGGCGATCCTATCATCGCACTGGAGCGACAAGGCGACGTGGATGGCTGTATCTGGCGTCGGGAAGCATCACAGAGGAGTGGAGAAGCCAGCAGCAGCTTTGGGAGAGCTCGAGGAGGAGGGGACAGAGGAAAACGACAACGGTGTCATGTGCGCTCACTGTTTCTCGACGATGATGGCTCGCCCGGGAATAATTCAGAGGGGGAGAGGCTTCCAGGAGAAGGGCAACGACGAGACGAAGCTCCTGGACCTAGCTAGGTGGCGAGGAAGAGAAGGAATGGACGGAACCGAGGAGGTCTATTGCCAGAGCGCGCTGGCTGGCATGCCAGACGCGTGGTTACCGCGTGAACTGGCGCACGCGGTGCACCCTGACCAGCCACATCATGTCCAGTGGGTAGTCCTTCCAAGGCACAGTCTCAGGGAGGTGATGGTTCGATGAGAGGAACTGTGGTTAGATGGGAGTGATCATCTGAAGTTTGCTGTAGCAAACTTGACCACACCTCTGTGATGAACAGGAAGGTGATAAGAACCAAATAAGATGTCTGGGTGGTTTAGGGTAGGAAGGACTACAATCCTATGAAGTTTGAGAAGAAAAGGACTAAGATTTAACATAGTTGCTTTGCAACTGACCAATCTGGTCCAGAAACTTGATTAGGATGGAGCACTCACATGGAGTAGCCACTTGAGCTGAAATTTTGTGTAACATGATGATTTTGTCATATGAAGATTCTGTAAAATTCTCATACCATTTGGACAAGCCAAAATAGTACTTCCTTCACAGATATCCTCTTTGAGCAGAATCTTAAAAAAATTATAGGGAATTTTTGGGAAGATGAAATGAGCCCAAATTTTGTGGAGATATGTTATATGGGTAGGAGAATTCTTTGGTAATTTTTCAGTAATTATGGAGCAATATAAAATATAGTTGCTTCACAATGTGAAAATCTGACCAGAAACCAGGGTTTGAGGTTGTGCCCACACAAATGATTGGATAGGGTTGAAACATGGTGGCGAGTCATGATTTGAGAATATGAAGATGCTTGCAAAATTTCAACTCATTTGGATCATCCTAGCTAGTACTTGCTTCACAAAGCTTCTAGTTGACCAGAAACTTTGGAAATTAGCCAAGGGATATTTAATAGCCAAATGGAGTTGAATTTTAGCAAGAGACAATGATATGGATAGGAAAGAGTGCACAAAAAGTTTGAGAGCAAGTAAACAAATATAAAGGGTACTTGCTTCACAAACTACCAACTAGGGCAGAATCAGAAGAGAAATATTGGTGAAATATTTTTGAACATGGCAAGGAAGGATTTGACATATTTGTGGAAGATCTGACCCAAACAATTTATGAGAATTATTTGGGAATTTTGGGAATGATGGAAATGTGGGTTGCTTCACAACCCAGGACAAACATGGTTATTCCTTTAATAGAAAAAGGAATATTCCCAAGAAAAAGAATATTGGGGTTGGGCCAAGATGGAAATGACATAGTCTTGGGATGGTTTTGAGGTTGGCAAGCCACTTAGGAAGAGGAATCAAGGGTGATCCCTCCAGGTTGCAAAACTACTGAGCCACAGAAAGGCAAATCCAGACCAAAATCAAAAGGAAAAAAATGGGCAAAATCCAGGGTGTTACAAACCTATCCCCCTTAAAGAAATCTCGTCCTCGAGATTTGGTTGCTCAGGGATCAAACATGAATATTTCCACTTGAGGAAACCGTTTCCAACTTGGGTTTCCTTTTTACTTTTGTATAATGCTCCCACTGACTTTCATATGATTGACTGCCTTGCTTCGGGGTGGTTTGCTACACCGGACCCTATTTCTGGCAAATCTTACCTCATATGTTACTCCAACTTCACTCCTTTTGTGTCTGCTGACCTGTATGGGGCAATAAATTATCCTGACCAAACTATGTGCCCTGCTCGTAAGTCCGAGGGTGGTTCCTCATGGACGTGTCGTGATGAGGTCCAATACGAATGACCGTTCACTGAGTTGTGAACAGATTCTCTTGGTAGACATGAAATCTTTTACTCATTGCATTGGGTGACTTCAAATGACTGTGTGTCCTCCAGGCTCAAAATAGTACTGTAAATCATACCGTTCTCCTAGAGGAATCTGACTTCCCACACGGATTGCTGGGTCATCTTGGGTATCTTCACTGTCTTGGGTATAGGGCTACTACCAAATATTTGACTGTCACCTGTCGTGACCAGCATAAAGGTGTACGGTGATATTGTGGTATTATCCTTAGACTTGACTGACAGTGGTACTGTCAGCGGAATCATGCTCACGGTAGGTTAGTCTTTAACTGATTCCCATCTGTGAGGACACATGCTTCGAGACTGTTGTTCATCCTTCTGATTACTCAGTCTGTCGGCATCTCCATATGGATGGTAGGCCGGGTAATGCTTTAACATGGTTGCTGAATTTGAACTGCTGAGTTAATCTTTCGGCTAACCTGACCAGCTTGGTTGCCCTCTTCTGACAATTCTGAGCATATCTGGTTGGCTGGGCGGGTTGTCTCGATATGGGGTCCTTGCAAATGGAATAGACCCCGTGGGTGTGTACCCAAGGTGACTGGTACCGAACCATACTATTTGGAGTATTTGCACCATTGCCATTACCTTACCTGTTTGGACAACCTTGCTCTTTTATTATAGTTCTCCTTGCCTGGATCCTTTGCTGACGAACTTGGCCTTATGTGTTCTTGATTCTCCGTGTGACCATAGGTGTTATCAGGTGCAATATTCTGGCAGGCATATTACTTTACAAGTTGTAGCTGTAGGGTAACGACCGTCTGAACCCTTGGATAAAACCGGCAAATAAACCAGTAGCCACCAGAACGGTCTTTACAACTCAGATCTGGGACATTACTGGAATAACTCAACCCCGACTCAAGACGGTTGAAAAGCAGCCCAGAGCATGAGACGGTGTCGATAAAAAGAAAGTAGCAGTTCCCTAAGACGACCAAAGAACAGCTCAGAGCATAGGGTCACTGCTACGGAGAGAAATTCAACAGCTGCCCGAGACGGCCGAAAAGCAGCTCAGAACACGGGCCAGTTGCTGACAAGAGAAATAAAAGTCGGCATCCACCCCGGACGGCCGGAAATAGCTCAGAACACAGGCGTGGTGCCGTCACCAAAGAAAGATGGGCAAGGGTTCATCCACGTCCCAAACAGCTCACTATTATGCATACAGGGTATTCGGCTATCCTTCTTGCTGAACACTAAGTTCATAGCACATGCTGGCTTGCTTCCAAGACATAGCAGGGTTCAACTTGTACACATAGCAGACTCAAACCTTGTATATAAATCATACCTTTGGCACGGAATGCACTGTGGATCATGCACACATCTTTGCCTTCTTGCTGATTTGATCATTGCTGCTGTGAAGATTGCACATTGAGTTATACTTGATGCTGATAATCAATCTAGCCAGGATATCATTTATATTCAGGCCCGATATTCCCGATATAACATAGTCTGCTGAAAATTCCATACTGCTGAGCTGAGCTTCCAAATGGCTGTCTCTTCACTGACTCTTTGGGTTCAGGGTCGGTGAGCAACTTCCATAAGGGGAAAATAAGGTAACACCAAGGGCCCCAAAAAAATGACTAAACAAAAGCACACAAAGCAGCAATATCACACACACAAGCAATATCACATTCTACAGCTATTCACAGCAATAATATGCATTCCTACTTAAGCACACAAATCTCGCAAGAACTCCGGTATCACGGTCTAACATGTTGTGTCGATGTGCACGAAAGTGACTCAATTTGCGGAAGAAAATTGGTGTAAACAAGGCTACACCAAATACGGACTTAACACTGGTTCCATCTGGACGGACACGGTGGCGAGGACGAACTTGGTGATCGGGGGTCGGAACACAGAAGTTACGACCACATCATCATCAAGCGTACAGAAGAAAACCGTACACGTCCAAAGAATAGGTGGCAGAATGAGATAGTGGTGGAGAGGAAGGCTTGCAGGCATTGCCCTTTTCTGATAACAAGGATCAGTAAGGGTTGCCGAAGCGGCTAGTGGAATGGCACGATCTGGGATAGAACTTGTCTATCACCGAAATAATAGGGGTGTCGGAAGAGAATAAGTTGGTGTGGTACCGGTGCATCAATCCGACAAGGGATCGACACCACCAAGCACCTTGGCATCACTCCGCTGGGACGAAGATGACACCACACCAAGGAACAAATATGCAAACTGGAGAGTGCAGGTAGGGAATCGAAACCGATGCCACCTACACTCACCAGATCCATCGTTAGTGATAAGATATCTAGTCTATATGTATGCTATGCACAAACAAATGCAACAAACAAGTGCAACAAACCAACTAGACTCTATACTACCGGTTACTAACGCTCGCGCAGTCTAGGGCATCCTATAGCCAGACCTGCTCTGATACCATTGCCTGTGGCACCCCGGCTGAGAGAAGACCGGAACGCCCCGTATTCCAGCCCAGGGACAAGTCCTCTGGAATACGGCACTGTTGGCATAGAACAAATCAGCTCTTTATTACAATGGATATGGTTACAAAGGGTACGTGGATTACATTGGCACGGCGACACTACGCCTGCCTAGGGTAGCTCTATGCTAACAGCGGAACAACTCTCTTGGCAGTGGAACAACGACGGCGGTGATGGACTCCACTCTGCAGGGACTCTGGCTAGAACGCGTATCCTAGCTCGCAAACTCAGGATCCTCGACAAGCAAGCAATCATGGCATGACCTACAAACTGGCATGACGCGCCAGGTGAGTACTTGGAATGTACTCGCAAGCTCATAACAAACATCAGCATTAAGGCAAGACAACATCATAGCAAGATAGCTACTGAAGTAGATGCAGTAAGGTAAAGCATATTTAATCCATACTCCGAATAATCTTCGGATCCAATCCGAACTTGCTCCAAGTCCAATCCCCACATCTCATAGCCATCCCATGGCATACATATCATATTCCTGATACCATCTGCACTACAAGTCTGACAAACTTACTCTCTTCCGGGTTGCCTCACAACCTTCAGAATACTCACGATCCACCGAGTACTTCCGATCATAAGACGAGTTCTTCCATCATTATCACTACTATGGTTGACCACCTAGTGAGGTCTGGACGGACTGTCAAATACCGTGGATGTGGCTATTCGAATAGATTTTACACTGTGCAGAGGTTGCACACTTTACCCACACCATGGAGCACCTGACCTCGTGATCCCATTCGGGTGGACCAGCGTTGCTCCAACAAAACCTGCCTAGCCCGTGACTCTCCCATCGTACCACCGGCAATCATCCTCCCCCGGAGTCCTGCCCTGGGTGGCCCCTGTGTCACCGCGTGACACCTGCCACCGTCGTGGCTAACAATTGTCCCAACCGGGGACCTAGTACCATATAACTCAACTAGGCTCCCAAGGTTATCGCCGCCTACCGGGCCAGGGTAGCGCGCACACATAACCTTCCCTGTCGGGCGGTACCGGTGAAAGAGCACGCGATCAAACCAAGTCAGGGCCGTCCCATACCGGCAAATGTGGCTGCACGGATAAGTCCAGACAGGTGACTCTGGATCAACCATTAAATATCCTATCTCCGAATAATCTCTGTCATGGCTGACACTCCGATATCATAGCAATCCAAGTCAAAACGATATCTGGCTAGAAATCCGGTAACCAGTATGCTTAAGCCACTGCTACTAACTCATCTCCACGAACTGCCGGACGGAATCCAAAGTAATCATAGATAGTAATCTCAACATCATGGCATCAACGAGTGGGTAAACTACTAGTCACTAACAATCCGGTACTCAACATGGTAGTCACCTATTCAAGAATTTACTCAGGCATTGCTTAATCTAGTTCATTTTACGAAATAGTCATACTTGCTATTAAAGTAATCAATTTAACTATGATATTGCAATGCAATTATGCAGATGAGGGTCGTGGCTTGCCTGGGGTTGAAGGAGCCATTGGGAAGAAGTGCGGAGAGTCCGCAGAAATGATTGCCGGAAACAATTCTCTCTCGGAGGGGGCTGTTTACGGGCAAGGGCAAAATGGTCATTTTCACTGTGTCAAAACATAGTGAAAATGATACCAACATGACGGGCTCGAAGAGATGAAGAAGTGGGCTTTCGAATCACCTCGATCGGAGTTACGGTTAAAAAGTTATATCCGTTTGAGGTACAGGGACCAATCTGTAAAGATTTTATTCGCAAACAGGCCCCTAGCCGGTTTAACAGAAAGCGCACTTTCGGAAAATACGTTTTCAGAGTAGGGAAAACGCATTCTTTCTCAAAGCAGCAGCAGAATACGTTTTCCCGAATGAAAAGCGTATTTTTAGAAACGCGCTTCCACTTATGCGCCTGGGCCCGTTGCTGTAGTCGATGACACGCGGAGTCGGGGCGACACAGGCCCGCCTGGCTCATGGTTGTCCTCTTCCTCGCTGCCCCCCTGACAGAAACAGGGGAGAGGCAGGGGTGGGCGCAGTGTCGGCGATGGGCCGGGCGGCTCCGGCCAACTCCAGCCGAGCGGAGAGCACCGGCGGGCAGGGGAAGGGACGGCGCAGCCGTCTGTATAGGGCGCGGGCTCTGGGGAGGAGCAGGGCGGCCACGGCTCGAGGTGTCCGAGAGCAAGGGACGGCAGCGTTTGAGCTAGGGGACGGCGGCCTGGGGCATTCCGGCGACGAGCTGAGAGGACGGAGGAGGTCACCGGCGTTTGGTGGGGCTCATGAAGGTGGAGAGACGAAGCTCGACTCGCCGGAATTTTGGCGGGAGGGAGCGGCGGCCGTGGCGACCAAAAGCGGCGAGGATAGGTCCTCGGACTCTAGTGAGAGGTTGGGGAGCCGTAGGGGAGCGAGGGGAGGCTGGTGGTGAGGTCGAGGGACTCGGGGGCGGGCTTAAATAGCCGCAGCGAGGCAAGGCGATGAGGACGGCCGCCGTGGCGATCCTATCATCGCACTGGAGCGACAAGGCAACGTGGCTGGCTGTATCCGGCGTCGGGAAGCATCACAGAGGAGTGGAGAAGGCAGCAACAGCTTCGGGAGAGCTCGAGGAGGAGGGGACAGATGAAAACGACAATGGTGTCACATGCGCTCACAGTTTCTTGACGGGGACGGCTCGCCGGGGAAGAATCCGGAGGGGGAGAGGCTTCCAAGAGAAGGGCAACGACGAGATGAAGCTCCTAGACCTAGCTAGGTGGCGAGGAAGAGAAGGAATGGACGGAACCGAGGAGGTCTATTGCCAGAGCGCGCTGGCTGGCATGCCAGACGCGTGGTCACTGCGTGAACTGGCACATGCGATGCACCCTGACCAGCCACATCATGTCCAGTGGGTAGTCCCTCCAAGGCACAGTCTCAGGGAGGTGTTGGTTCGATGAGAGGAACTGTGGTTAGATGGGAGTGATCATCTGAAGTTTGCTGTAGCAAACTTGACCACACCTCTGTGATGAACAGGAAGGTGATAAGAACCAAATAAGATGTCTGGGAGGTTTAGGGTAGGAAGGACTACAATCCTGTGAAGTTTGAGAAGAAAAGGACCAAGATTTAACATAGTTGCTTTGCAACTGACCAATCTGGTCCGGAAACTTGATTAGGATCGAGCACTCACATGGAGTAGCCACTTGAGCTGAAATTTGGTGTAACATGATGATTTGGTCATATGAAGATTCTGTAAAATTCTCATACCATTTGGACATGCCAAAATAGTACTTCCTTCACAGATATCCTCTTTGACCAGGATCTTAGAAAAGGGATAATTGTATTTATACCCTTAGCTGTGTCCCCCTCAACCGAATTGCCCCTAGTTTTTGAAAACACGTCGTCTTGCCCAACCCACTTTGTCGTCTTGTGCTTTTGCCCTTTGACCATTTGACCGTCACTTTGAAAACTTCATAACTAATTCATACTAAATCAGAAAAATGCAAATGAGATACCAAAATGTTTGGAAAAACATCACCTGTATGTCAATGTCACTTGCATTCATGACAAAAGTGTTGGTAAGTGCCCATCTGAGTTTTAGCTCTTATCATACCACCATGAACAGGAAAATCTAAAAAAATTCAAAAAATTCAAGAAAAATTTGGTGGCAAAGAATTGCAAATGTTTTAAGTGCTTGCCAAGTTTCATGAGGGAATGACATTCATGGAAGTCGTGGCAAAAAAAACAATGAACACTCGAAAATAGATTGTTTTTTTGCCATGACTTCCACAAATGTCATTCCCTCATGAAACTTGGCAAGCACTTAAAACATTTGCAATTCTTTGCCACCAAATTTTTCTTGATTTTTTTGAATTTTTTTAGATTTTCCTGTTCATGGTGGTATGATAAGAGCTAAAACTCGGATGGGCACTTACCAACACTTTTGTCATGAATGCAAGTGACATTGACATATAGGTGATGTTTTCCCAAACATTTTGGTATCTTATTTGCATTTTTCTGATTTAGTATGAATTAGTTATGAAGTTTTCAAAGTGACGGTCAAACGGTCAAAGGGCAAAAGCACAAGATGACAAAATGGGTTGGGCAAGACCACGTGTTTTCAAAAACTAGGGGCAATTCAGTTGAGGGGGACACAACTAAGGGTATAAATACAATTATCCCCTTAGAAAAATTATAGGGAATTTTTGGGAAGATGAAATGAGCCCAAATTTTTTGGAGCAGGTTATATGGGTAGGAGAATTCTCTGGTAAATTTTCAGTAATTATGGAGCAATATAAAATATAGTTGCTTCACAATGTGAAAATCTGACCAGAAACCAAGATTTGAGGTTGTTCTCAAATAGATGATTGGATAGGGTTAAAACTTGGTGGAGAGTCATGATTTGAGCATATGAAGATGCTTGCAAAATTTCAACTCATTTGGATCATCCTAGCTAGTACTTGCTTCACAAAGCTTCCAGTTGACCAGCAACTTTGGAAATTAGCGAAGGGAGATTTAATAGCCAAATGGAGTTGAATTTTGGCAAGAGACAATGATATGGATAGGAAAGAGTGCACAAAAAGTTTGAGAGCAAGTAAACAAATATAAAGGGTACTTGCTTCACAAACTGCCAGCTAGGGCAGAATCAGAAAAGAAATATTGGTGAAATATTTTTGAACATGGCAAGGAAGGATTTGACATATTTGTGGAAGATCTGACCCAAACAATTTATGAGAATTATTTCGGAATTTTGGGAATGATGGAAATGTGGGTTGCTTCACAACCCAGGACAAACAGGGTTATTCCTTTAATGGAAAATGGAATATTCCCAAGAAAAAGAATATTGGGGTTGGTCCAAGATGGAAATGACATTGTCTTGGGATGGTTTTGAGGTTGGCAAGCCACTTAGGAAGAGGAATCAAGGGTGATCCCTCGAGGATGTTAACTAAGCCACAGAAAGGCAAGTCCAGACCAAAATCAAAAGGAAAAAAATGGACAAAATCCAGGGTGTTACACTCAGGTGGTCGAAGCACGCCATCACCTTCGACTCCAAAGACCATCTCAAGTGCTAGGCCGCCACTGGTGCGCTTCCCATGCTCTGCACACCGACCATCAGCAACGTCCTCATCACCAAGACCCTCATCGACGGTGGCGCGGGGCTCAACATTCTCTCTGGCGAGACGTTCGAGACGCTCCAAGTGCCTTATGACCAGCTCCTGCCGACCAAGCCTTTCTCTGGGGTTACCGACGGCTCCACCATCCCCCTAGGCCAAGTGCGTCTCCCTGTCACCTTCGGAAAACGCGACAACTACCACACTGAGCTCATCGACTTCGACGTCGCCCACATCAGCCTCCCGTACAACGCCATCCTCGGGTACCCAGCCCTCGCCAAGTTCATGGCAGCAACTCACCATGGTTACAACGTCCTCAAGATGCCAGGGTGCGGCGGCATCATCACGGTCACCTGTGATGAGAAGGACGTTGTCTGCTCCCTTGAGCGTGCCTATCAGGCTGCGGTGGCCGAAAACTCTGGCGATGAGGCGCTGCCCTGCCTCCTGAGGCAACCCCCAAGAAGAAGAAGCAGCTCCTCCCCAAGAGCCGCCAGCTCCCGAGGTGCCTGCTGGCGGTGTCTCGGGCCCTGCGCCCACTGCTGGGGCGCCCTTTCCTCTCGCATAGGAAGGCGCGCCCAGCGCCCCCCTCAGGATGGGCTCAGGGGCTCTCCTCTGGAGGGCTTCTGACCTAACCAGCACGACGAGGGAGGTGCTCGGGCACCACTTGGGGGCGTGGTTCAATGCGCGCCTCACGGGCAAGATGCACGACGCGAGAGTTCATCACCAAGGCGATCCAGGAGCTTCAGGAGGCAAGGGCCATGCGCAGCAAGCGTGACCCCACACGGCCTCCCAGTGCAGCTGCGACCCTTGACATGGGCAGCGAGCTGCGCGTCTGTGTCAACATCCCGGGCCTTAATAGGGCCGCTTCGCAGGACCTCTTCTGGCCGACCCGCGTCGGCCGGAGTGGGGACTACCCCTGCAACTACGTCTGCTTGCCATTTGGCCTGTTGAACATGGGCGCCTCGTACCAGAGCTTCGTGCAGCGTGCTCTGGTGCCTCACGAGACCAGGTGCTAGGTGGTCATGTCAGAGGAGGTTCCGGAACCTCGCGAGCCCGGTAGGCCTCATGAGCTCAACCAGCCTCCGGAGTCACCCAGCTCGTGAGGAGCAGCTTCTGCAGCACGCATCTTGAGCTACCTCGACGTTTCTACAACAATGGTGCTAGGTGACTTTTTGGTTTGTTCAGATTGAGGGCGCCCCTCGGGCTGCATTATCCTCAGGCTGCCAGGGCTCGACCCCGCAGTCGCGTCATTTTGATTCATGTACTTTGGACCAGTTATGCATGCTTAAGTTATTATGACTGTTGATTTCGTGCTTGACGAGTTGTTGCCTCTGGAGCCACCTTTGTGGCCTCCGCGCGTTGCTAGCCCACCCCTTGTACGTCCCGCCAGAGGGGGCTAACGGCACGGCGCCTGTGCTCGGGTCCGTCCCTGCAGCACTGACAAATCTAAGAGACTGAGCTCTGGCTCACGGGCCGGCCCCACACACGTCACCTCACCAGGTCCTTAGTGCCTTCGTCTTCTCACGGAACGGTCACGGGCAGATCAGCAAGCGCGGCCACCCCTTGTATTTCGTGACTAACTAATGTGCAGGAGCCTCCGGAGACAGGACCCCGAGCGGTCTTGCCGGTACCTCATCGCCCCAGAAGGACGCGCCGCAATCAAATGATGCCCCACCCGCAAAAGGCTAAGTGGAATCGCTCCATACACCGCGTGCTGCTGGGTACTACCTCTCCTGAACACCCTTGCGAGGCGAGCTACTCTTTTCTCGTGCAAATCGCTTGCACATTAAAAGGGGGGCCCTTGAGCACCGCGCCTCAGAGGCTCCTACCGGCTCTCGGGCTCTCACCCCCTGGCCTTGACCACGGCATCGCGACCTGGCATACCAGCGGCGGCTGAGCCCCGCTCGAGGGCCGGGTCCTGAGAACGTAGAGCACCATGATGAGCGGGGAAAGGTGGTTGCTAGCCTTGTGGAGGAGCGCCGGGAGAAGGGACATGGAGCATGCCCAAGACCAAAAGGCTGAAGAAGCTCGCCCTCGTGACGAAGGAACCGCAGCAGGCCGCAAGCGCTAAGCTAAGTTATCTTGCACGCATCGGCATGAGCCTTGCCTCCACTGTTTTGTTTTCTTGCGACCTCGCTTGGGCAAGGAAACCTTCCTCATAGTCTCTCGGGAGTTGCTTGCACGCCAAAGGGGACCTCCTGAGCATCGCTCCTCAGGGGCTCTTACTGGACCTCGGGTCGCTCACCTCCTGGCCTTGACCACGGCATCGCGACCTGGCATACCAACGATGGCCGAAGCTTGCCTGGGGACTGGGTCCTGTCGGCGTAGAGCACTAAGCCGCTGCAGGGGTCAAAAGGGGGGCCCGTGCCCAAGCGAGAAACGCAAAATATGTTGCAAGCCAGGAATATTAACATTAATGTGCAAGCGCCATGGTCCTTACACGCCCTCGCGGGGCCCTTCACAATTTTCTACGCAGGAAACAACGCAAAAGAGAAGATCTCCCAAGGAGCACAACCCAGGAGGCTCCGGCATCATGGCGCCCAGCCGGCTTCACCTTCCTCCTAGACTCGGGCGCGGCGGGGCGGTGGCTTGTCCTAGTTGTCGTCGCCCGAGCTCGACCCGGAGGAGGCGCCGCTGCTGCTGGAGGTGCTGAGGCCAAGGGCAAGTTCACCGCGGGAGGCCTCGCT
Organism: Thinopyrum elongatum; assembly: GCA_011799875.1. Classification (NCBI taxonomy): domain Eukaryota; kingdom Viridiplantae; phylum Streptophyta; class Magnoliopsida; order Poales; family Poaceae; genus Thinopyrum; species Thinopyrum elongatum. Next base: position 219,232,334 of record CM022301.1, on the reverse strand, counting down.
ACCGCTGTTGCCACCCCTGGAGCAGCACTCCAGGCATCCGCCGTCTTCCCCAAAGACCTTGAAGAAAAGCATCGATGCCCCGTCGTACCTAAAATGAAGGGCATGCCTCCCTTCCGAGCCACAGGCGCGGGCGACCGTCCCCTAACCCCAGGTCATGAAGACATCACTGGAGAAGGTTGCTTCGACCTATGCCTGCGAGGCTTGGCCGCAGCAGCCGTCGTGCTGTAGCCACAGCTCGATGGGTCCCCGCGCCGGCAGCCCCTCAGCCAAGGCGCGCGGGAGCCGGATCCAGGTGCGTGGCGGCATCATCACCCACACCACGAACTCGCGGGCTATGCCGTCGGTATGGGCCCAAGAGTGAGGCGGTCGCATGGCCGTCGCCTGCTTCCCTCCATAGCCTCGTCCTTCACAGTGCCCGTGGTCACCCCCGTGGGAAGGGCCCTGTGTGCGGACAATCGGGCCAGCATGAACTCCCGGCGGCGCATGCTCGCACCGGGCGAGGGCTGCCGTGGGTGTTGCGGTGGCTCGACGAGGGCGGCCGCGGCCCCACTTCGGCGTGAGGGCCCCCGGCACCTCCTGCGGAGCCTTCCCTTTCTTGGTGGCAAAGAACCTCCTAATCAGTGCCATGGAGGCTGCAGCAAGGAGACGAAGGGACTACAGGGGAGAGGATGAAGACGGGCTGGGGGCTCCGCCTCCCTCGCCCTCTTATAGAAAGTCGAAGGCCAACCGGCGCCCCTCCACGTTCCGAGCAATGATGGCCCTGCTGCATGCACGAGGCAGTTGTCAAGTCGGGGCAGTTGCCGATGCGACATGGGGAAGCGAAGGCATCTGCGTCCCGTCAAGCGCCACGCGTTAGCCTGGCCTGCAGGCGATTGGGGCCCGCGGCACTTCGCTCTTGCCCCTTGGCTTCAACTTGAAGCCAGCCTGAGTGTGCCTTGGGCCCGGGGGCTACTGTCGGCGTTCTGGGAACCAGGGTGCCCAGACCAACCTGCCTGCGGCCCATAGCGTGGCTCCCTCGACGGCCTGGTATGGCCCAGCAGCAAGACCTGCAAGGCAAGACCCTCGCGAGGGCCCCCCGGCCTCGCGAGGCGGACGACACCAAGACCTCCAGAGAGAGCGGCCTCCCGAGGAGCAGAGATTCCTATGCAAGTGCCCAGCCTCACGAGGCTGCGATGACATGAGCCATGACAACCAAGGCCAGGCGGGCGCCAGCAGGCGCAGAGGAGACAATTTCCCTTTCGGTACTTAGGGAGCAAGGACAGACGCGGGTTCCCAAGGATCCCTCCCAAGGTTTCCATTCTGGTGCAACAAGACCCAGACCACGAGCTCGGCAGGATGGATGTCATCGCCGAGCCCACTGCTGCGTCACGACCAGAAGCTTTGCAGGAGAAGACCACCTTTCATCAGGATAAGATGTACTACTTGTCCCCTTTCAAATTGGCCATTGTGGGATCCCTTCTCGCCTAAGTTTTGAGGGAAGAGGACCGAGGCCACTATAAATATAGGTTAGCCACCACCATAGAACAGGTCAATTCATTCTCACCCCCGAGCCCTCATGAGGCAGCTCATCCACTGTACTCGTTCATCGTCAACCTCCTCGTGAGGCCAATCCACCACAAAGCAGGAGTAGGGTTTTACACCGCAAGGTGGGCCGAACCTGGGTAAACTGTTGTGTTCATCTTATCTGCCCTGCCCTCCACTTTCTCCAAATTATCAGATCTACATTTACTCTTACCAAAATGTTGAATAAAGCCAATGCCACTGCACACGTTGATGTCTGCATTCCTCTTGTCATTACCTTTTGCCTTGTAATGTTGTACTTAATTAATAGCTATTTGATTATGTATCATCACTCTGCACCTGAGCTTCACTATACTCTATTTCTTCCAATATTATTTGATCTATATTTACTCTTTACAAAATGTAGAATAAAGGAAACGCTTATAAAGAAGTTTCTTTGGGGAATTTCTTGAATTATCATTCCATCGACATGGAGAAGGGCTTTGTCCAGCCCGTGTTAACATGTAATGTAAGTTCATCCTTCTCAAGCCTTCAAACTTTGTTCTAGTATAGATTTGGATAGGCATCATTTCCTCCACTGTTGTTTACTTTGGTGTTTACATCTGATTGGATGTTTGCAACAACTACTAGTTTTAAATTGTAGTTGTAAAATCATGTTCCTTATGCAGAACAGATCCATTTATTTGCTTATATATTTGTGAAACATGTTACGTGTCTCCTTGTTTCTCTTTTAGAGTCATATCTCTTATGCCAGGCAGAACTTTAGGGAAGATAGTGAGCCAAACCATCTTGAAGAGAACGAGATGACCCCAAGGTCATGTCTTGATGAAGATAGTGAGTTGAAGCTACTCACCAGTAGCTATGAGACAACCTCTGTGCAGTTGTTGCCTCAATCAATTCGACTTCTTCAGTCTCAACTTAAAGTGGAAAGGCTTGCTTCAGCTCAACTTCGACTTGATGTCAATGATGTAAAGAAGACCTCAGAGGACACCCATGCGTGCTTTCTTGCTACGCAGCTAGGGTTAGAGCATCTATCATTGACACGACCGAGGTCTCATCAGCTTGTTCTGCTGCTTTTGGTGCACGTCCAGGGCAGGCCTAATGCCTTCTGAAGTGCTCTTAGTTTTGTATATTCTTTTGTCGGCGTGTTTATATGCACTGGTGGCGACCTTTGATGCCGAGTGTATGTAATCCGCGGTCTCGTTGTGCTTTATTATCACCGGTGGCGAACTTTGATGCCTAGTGGATGTAATATGCTGTAATTTCTTTATTGTATAGTCTAGGTTTATTCTTGGTCGGTATGCTGTAATTTAGGCCAGAAGCTTCAACGGATCTCAATGTTGTCGGTCTTCAGGCCAGGCCGTAACTTTCTATATATGGGCCAAAATGTGGGCCTATAATCATCTTGGGCTATTAGCAGGTCTAAACGTATAGTAGTTTTCCGCCTTTAACAGACCGAGTAAAGTTCTGCCAGCTGGACTAGAGAATACCATGGGCTTTTAACAGGCTAAAAACTAGATTGGGCTAGTGTTGAGCCGGAAAATTCATGGGCCAACACAGGCCGAAACTGCCTTAGGCCCATGTTTGGCCCAATTAGAAAATGAGCCGTTAACAGGCCAAAATATATCTCGGGCCCTGTTTGGCACAATAAAATTATGGGCTTTAATCAGGCTGGTATCAACACGGGCCGTAGGCCCAACTATGTCATGGGCCATTAACAGATGGGCTGTAAGCATGCCGGATTCAACGCGGGCTATAATTAGGCCTAACTGTTACACGGGCCATTAACAGGCCGATATGCCAGTTGGGCTGAAATTTATCCACGAAGACTACGAGCCGTTAAGAGGCCTAAAGTCACTCCAGACAAGAAATAGCCCAGTTTCAGCATGGTCCGTTAAATGGCCTAAAGTGAAACCGGGCCGACAACGGCCCAGATGCACCACTGGCTGCTAACAGTCCGAAACTATTATCGGGCCGAACTGGTAAACGGGCATTTAACAGGCTGAAATACAAACCCGACTTAGAATGTGTCGGATTTAGGGCTCCGTAGACCCAAGGAAGGTTCAAACTCTGGGGCGTGTGTGAAGAACTCAACCTATCCAGCCTACCAGCCCGTCGCCCCTCGGCCTAGCTCGATTCACACGAACAAGGAAGAAGATGGACACGGCAGTTTACCCAGGTTCGGGCCACCTTGTGGTGTAAGACCCTACTCCTGCTTTGTGGTGGATTGGCCTCACGAGGGGCTGAGGATGAACTAGTACAAGGGATGAACAACCTCGCGAGGTTGGGGGGGTGAGAGAATGAGTCGATCGGGGGATCGGATGATCGGTCCCCTTCTACGGTGGTGGCTAACCTATACTTATAGTGGCCTAGGTCCTCTTCCCCCAAAACGTAGGCGGGAAGGGATCCCACAGTGGCCAATTTGAAAGGGGACAAGTAGTACATCTTAACCTGACGAAAGGTGATCTTCGCCTGCAAAGCTTCTGGTCGTGGCGCAGCGGTGGGCTCGGCGATGACATTCGTCCTGCCGCGCTCGTGGTCTTGGTCTCGTTGCACCGGAATGGAAACCTTTGCCAGATTCCTCGGGAACCCACGCCTGTCCCTGCCTCCTTAGCACCAAAGAGGAAACTGCCTTCTCTGCGCCCGCTGGTGCCCGCCTGCCTTGGTCATCATGGCTTGTGTCATGGTAGCCTCATGAGGCTGGGTACCTACATAGAAATCTCCGCTCCTCGGGAGGCCGCCTGGGGAGGCCACTCCCTCGGGAGGCCTTGGTGTTGTCCGCCTCGCGAGGCTTGGCCCCTCTCGAGGGTCTTGCCTTAGCGGTGTTGTAGATGGGCCGTACCAGGCCGTCGATGGAGCCACGCCGTGGTCTGCAGGCAGGCAAATCTGGGTACCTTGGTTCCCATAACGCCGACAGTAGCCCCCCGGCCCAAGGCGCGCTTGGACTTGGCTTCGAGGCGAAGCCAAGGGACAAGGGCAAAGTGCCGCGGGCCCCAATCACCTGTGGGCCAGGCTGACGCGTGGCGCTTGACGGGACGTGGGCGTCTCCGCTTCCCCACATCACCTCGGCAACTGCCCGACTTGACAACTGCCTGGCGCATGCAGAGGGCCATCATTGCTTGGAACGCGAGAGGCCGGCGGTCAGCCTTCCTCCGGCTATAAAAGGGGAAAGGGGGGCGGAGCCCCCCCAGCCCGTCTTCATCTTCTTGCTGCTCGCTCCTCCTTCATCTTCGCCGTGCTGCCATCTCGCTAGGGCATCCATGGCACCAGTGAGGAGGTTCTCGGCTGCCGAGAAGGGAAAAGCCCCCAAGGAGGGACAAGGCTCGGCACCGCCCAAGAGGGGCCCGGGCCGTTCCCACAAGTACGTCGCGACGCCGGTGGTGGCTCCCCGGGGGCGTGGGCGCACCCCCTTGAAGGCTAGCACCACCTCTGGCAGTCGTGGGAAGGCTCCCTCTCGCACCGAAGGCTGCCGCGGCCGAGGCGGCCGCAGCCAAGGAGGGAGGCATTGTGGCAGCTATTCGGCCATCGTGGCCGCAATCCCATTCGGCCGACGCGTCCTCGGAGTTCGCGGTGTGGGCGGAGAGGCCTACAGGCGTCTGGTTCCAGCTCCTGCGCTTCTTCGCGTGCGCGCTGCCGGCCGGGGGACCTTGCGGCCTCTGGCTGCAGGCCGATGGTTGCTACAGCAAGGACTCGTGGGTGGAGGTCGAGGTCACCCCCGCCAGTAACGTGTTCCTGAACCGCGGGTGGCAGCCATTCGCCCGCGCACGCGGCCTGCAGGGGAGGTGTACTCTCCATTTCAGGCATGACAGCGTCGTGACCCTCTACGTCAGGGTCTTCGGGGAGGACGGCGGGCGTCGGGGGTGTTGCCTCGAGGGCGATGACGACGTCCATTCCTCCGACGGCGACGGCCGGGGGGCCGCCAGCATCCTCGGGGGTGAGCTCGCCCTTGGCGATGGTCGCGACTCCTCTAGCAATGGTGGCTCCTCCACTGGGGAGAGTACGAGCGACGGCGACTACGACGAGCCACCACGCCGCCAAGCTCGGACCGGGGAGGGCAACGAGCCGCCCCGCCGTAGCGCTCCGGTGAAGCAGGAGGAGGATTCCGACTGAGCGCAGGCGTCGCTGGAACCAGGCCTCAGGGGCCGTGGTGGTCGTGAGGCCGCTTTTGCTTTTTCTTTTCCCTGCATCAAGAAACGTAGAAGGGCCTGCTGGGGCGTGTAATGGACCATGGCGCTTGCGCCGTTTATGTTAACATTTTATCTCATATCTTAGCATTCGTGTTGCTATCAATCAACAAGTTCTTGCTGATCGTGATTAGGATAACTCAACTTAGTGTGCTTGCGGAAGACTCCAATGCCGCGAGGGCGTGCTTCTCTGGAGCTTGGACCTCCTGCGCACCCCTCGTTCTAGAGAGATCCTACCAGGGGTTTCCTTCTTGAGGATTCGAAGGTTCTCAGGCCTCAGGAGGCACCCGGTGGCCACGAGGCCGGTCTTTAGCAGGCCATGAAAATACGGGACCTCCGGAGGTGTCTCACAGGGTGCCGCGCCCCACGCGAGCCCCTGAGCGAGGGCCGATCACCGCTGGTATGCCGGGTCGCGATGCCCGGCGAGGCCAGGAGGTGCAGACTCACGAGGGCGTGCATGCCCGTTGGGTCGTTTAAGTGTGTCGCGCGAGGATTAGGACGCCAAAGGTTAGGACACCAAGCTTTGGCGAGGTGTGTTCACGGGCGGGCCCAGGCACCCACACCGTTGAAGGAAATATGCCCTAGAGGCAATAATAAAGTTGTTATTTTATATTTCCTTATTCATGATAAAGTTTTATTATTCATGCTAGAATTGTATTGACCGGAAACTTAAATACATGTGTGAATACATAAACAAATAACATGTCCCTAGTATGCCTTTACTAGACTAGCTCGTTGATCAAAGATGGTTAAGGTTTCCTAACCATAGACATGTGTTGTCATTTGATAACGGGATCACATCATTAGGAGAATGATGTGATGGACAAGACCCATCCGTTAGCTTAGCATATTGATCGTTCAGTTTATTGCTATTGCTTTCTTCATGGCAAATACATATTCCTTTGACTATGAGATTATGCAACTCCCGGATACCAGAGGAATACCTTGTGTGCTATCAACATCACAACGTAACTAGGTGATCATAAAGATGCTCTACAGGTATCTTCGAAGGTGTTTGTTGAGTTGGCATAGATCGAGATTAGGATTTGTCACTCCGAGTATCGGAGAGGTATCTCTGGGCCCTCTCGGTAATACACATCATAAGCTTGCAAGCAAATGACTAAGGAGTTAGTTACGAGATGATGTATTACGGAACGAGTAAAGAGACTTGCCGGTAACGAGATTGAAATAGGTATAGAGATACAGACGATCGAATCTCGGGCAAGTAACATATCGATGGATAAAGGGAATTATGTATGTTGTCGTAAGGTTCAACCGATAATGATCTTTGTAGAATATGTAGGAGCCAATATGGCATCCAGGTTTTGCTACTGGTTATTGACCAGAGAGGTGTCTCGGTCATGTCTACATAGTTCTCGAACCCGTAGGGTCCGCACGCTTAACGTTCGTTGATGATATAATATTATATGAGTTATGTATGTTGGTGACCGAATGTTGTTCGGAGTCCCGGATGTGATCACGTACATGACGAGGAGCTCCGGAGTAGTCCGGAGGTGAAGTTTGATATATGGGATAATAGTGTTTGATCTTTGGAAGGGTTCCGGATGTTTCCCGAAATGTTTGGGTACGAGAACACTTTATTTGGGCCAAAGGGGAAAGCCCACGAGGGTTTTGGAAAGTGCGAAAGGGAGTTTTGCGAAGACCAGAGGCCAGACGCCGGGGACCCTGGCGTCTGGGTCCAGACGCCGGGAACCCTGGCGTCTGGCCCTGGAGTCCGAGAAGGACTCTTGCCTTTCGGGCAAAACTAACTTTGAGGAGGCTTTTCCTCAAAGTTTCGACCCCAGGGCTCAACATATAAATAGAGGGGGAGGGTTAGCACCCAAAACACATCAAGAATCACCAAGCCGTGTGTCGGCAACCCGATCCCCTCTAGTTTATCCTCCGTCATAGTTTCCGTTGTGCTTGGCTAAGCCCTGCGAAGATTGTTCTTCACCAACACGGTCACCACGCCGTCGTGCTGACGGAACTCATCTACTACTTCGCCCGTCTTGCTGGATCAAGAAGGCGAGGACGTCATCGAGCTGAACATGTGCTGAACGCGGAGGTGCCATACGTTCGGTACTTGATCAGGACGGATCATGAAGGTGTACGACTACATCAACCGCGTTGATAAATGCTTCCGCTTAGCGATTTTCAAGGGTATGAAGATGCTCTCCCCTCTTGTAGGTATGCATCTCCATGGATAGATCTTGCGTGTGCGTAGATTTTTTTTGTTTTTCCATGCAACGTTCCCCAACAGTGGCATCAAAGCCAGGTCTATGCGTAGATGATATGCACGAGTAGAACACAAAGAGTTGTGGGCGGTGATAGTCATACTGCTTACCACCAACGTCTTATTTTGATTCGGCGGTATTGTAAGATGAAGCGGCCCAGACCAACCTTACATGTCCACGTACATGAGACCGGTTCCACCGACAGACATGCAACTTGTTTTGCATAAAGGTGGCTGGCGGGTGTCTGTTTCTCCTACTTTAGTTGAATCGAATTTGACTGCGGCCGGTCCTTGAAGAAGGTTAAAACAGCAAACTCGATAAATCACCGTTGTGGTTTTTGCCGTAGGTAAGAACGGTTCTTGCTAGAAACCCGTAGCAGCCACGTAAAACTTGCAACAACAAAGTAGAGGACATCTAACTTGTTTTTGCAGGGTATGTTGTGATGTGATATGGTCAAGACATGATGTGATATACGTTATTGTATGAGATGATCATGTTTTGTAATTTATCGATAACCGGCAGGAGCCTTATGGTTGTCTCTTTATTGTATGAAATGCAAATTCCATGTAATTGCTTTACTTTATTGCTATGCGTTAGCAATAGTTGTAGAAGCAATAGTTGGCAAGACGACCACGACGCAACGATGGAGATCAAGGTGTCGAGCCGGTGACGATGGAGATCATGACGATGCTTTGGAGATGGAGATCAAAAGCACGAGATGATGATGGCCATATCATGTCACATATTTTGATTGCATGTGATGTTTATCTTTTATGCATCTTATTTTGCTTAGAACGACAGTAGCATTATAAGATGATCCCTTCACTAAATTTCAAGATATAAGTGTTCTCCCCGAGTATGCACCGTTGCGAAAGTTCGTCGTTTCGAGATACCATGTGATGATCGGGTGTGACAGACTCTACGGTCACATACAACGGGTGTAAGATAGTTTTGCACATGCAGAATACTTGGGTTAAACTTGACGAGCCTAGCATGTACAGACATGGTCTCGGAACACTGGAGACCAAAAGGTCAAACATGAGTCATATAGTAGATATGATCAACATAGAGATGTTCACCATTGATGACTACCCCATCTCACGTGATGATCGGACATGGGTTAGTTGATTTGGATCATGTATCACTTAGATAACTTGGGGATGTTTATTTAAGTGGGAGTTCATTAGTAATTTGATTAATTGAACTTAATTTATCATGAACTTAGTCCTGATAGTATTTGCATATCTATGTTGTAGATCAATGGCCCGTGCTACCGTTCCCCTGAATTGTAATGCGTTCCTAGAGAAAGCTAAGTTGAAAGATGATGGTAGCAACTACACGGACTGGGTCCATAACTTGAGGATTATCCTCATTGCTGCACAGAAGAATTATGTCCTTGATGCATCGCTAGGTGACAGACCTGCTGCAGGAGCTGATGCAGATGTTATGAACGTCTGGCAGGCTCGATCTGATGACTACTCTATAGTTCAGTGTGCCATGCTTTATGGCTTAGAACTGGGACTTCAAAGACATTTTGAACGTCATGGAGCATATGAGATGTTCCAAGAGTTGAAGTTAATATTTCAAGGAAATGCCCGGGTTGAGAGATATGAAGTCTCCAACAAGTTCTATAGCTGCAAGATGGAGGAGAACAGTTCTATCAGTGAACACATACGCAAAATGTCCGGGTATTATAATCACTTAACTCAGCTGGGAGTTGATCTTCCAGTTGATTGTGTTATTGACAGAGTTCTTCAGTCACTGCCACCAAGCTACAAAGGCTTCGTGATGAACTATAATATGCAAGGGATGGATAAGAAAATTCCCGAGCTCTTCGCAATGCTTAAGGCCGCGGAGGTAGAAATCAAGAAGGAGCATCAAGTGTTGATGGTTAACAAGACCACTAGTTTCAAGAAAAAGGGCAAAGGAAAGAAAGGGAACTTCAAGAAGAACAGCAAGCAAGTTGCCGCTCCCGCGAAGAAACCAAAAGCTGGACCTAAGCCTGAAACTGAGTGCTTCTACTGCAAAGGGAGTGGTCACTAGAAGCGGAACTGCCCCAAGTATTTAGCGGATAAGAAGGATGGCAAAGTGAACAAAGGTATATTTGATATACATGTTATTGATGTGTTCCTTACTAATGCTCATAGCAGCACCTGGGTATTTGATACTGGTTCGGTTGCTCATATTTGTAACTCGAAATAGGAGCTGTGGAATAAATGAAGATTGGCTAAGGACGAGGTGACGATGCGTGTCGGAAATGGTTCAAAGGTCGATGTGATCGCCGTCGGCACGCTACCTCTACATCTACCTTCAGGATTAGTTTTAGACCTGAATAATTTTTATTTGGTGCCCGCGTTGAGCATGAACATTATATTTGGATCTTGTTTATTGCGAGACAGTTATTCATTTAAGTCAGAGAATAATGGTTGTTCTATTTATATGAATAATATCTTTTATGGTCATGCACCCTTGAGGAATGGTCTGTTCTTGTTGAATCTCGATTGTAGTGATACACATATTCATAAATTGATGCCAAAAGATGCAAAGTTGATAATGATAGTGCAACATACTTGTGGCACTGTTGTTTAGGTCATATTGGTGTAAAGCGCATGAAGAAACTCCATGCAGATGGACTTTTGGAATCACTTGATTATGAATCATTTGATACTTGCGAACCATGCCTCATGGGCAAGATGACTAAAACTCCGTTCTCCGGAACAATGGAGTGAGCTAATGACTTATTGGAAATTATACATACCGATGTATGCAGTCCGATGAGTGTTGAAGCACGCGGCGGGTATCGTTATTTTCTGACCTTCACAGATGATTTGAGTAGGTATGGGTATATCTACTTAATGAAACACAAGTCTGAAACATTTGAAAAGTTCAAAGAATTTCAGAGTGAAGTGGAGAATCATCGTAACAAGAAAATAAAGTTTCTATGATCTGATCGCGGAGGTGAATATTTGAGTTACGAGTTTCGCCTTCATTTAAAACAATGTGGAATTGTTTCACAACTCACGCCACCTGGAACACCACAGCGTAATGGTGTGTCCGAACGTCGTAACTGTACTTTATTAGATATGGTGCGTTCTATGATGTCTCTTACCGATTCACCACTATCATTTTGGGGTTATGCATTAGAGACAGCTGCATTCACATTAAATAGGGCACCATCTAAATCCGTTGAGATGACACCGTATGAACTATGGTTTGGCAAGAAACCTAAGCTGTCGTTTCTTAAAGTTTGGGGATGCTACGCTTATGTCAAAAGGCTTCAGCCTGATAAGCTCGAACCTAAATCGGAAAAGTGCGTCTTCATAGGATACCCTAAGGAAACTATTGGGTACACCTTCTACCACAGATCCGAAGGCAAGATCTTTGTTGCTATGTTTGGATCCTTTCTAGAGAAGGAGTTTCTTTCGAAAGAGGTGAGTGGGAGGAAAGTAGAACTTGATGAGGTAATTGTACCTTCTCTCGAATTAGAAAGTAGTTCATCACAGAAAACCGTTCCTGTGATGCCTACACCAACTAGAGAGGAAGCTAATGATGATGATCATGAAACTTCAGATCAAGTTACTACTGAACCTCGTAGGTCAACCAGAACACGATCTGCACCAGAGTGGTACGGTAATCCTGTCCTAGAAGTCATGTTATTAGACCAAGGTGAACCTACAAACTATGAAGAAGCTATGATGAGCCCAGATTCCGACAGATGGCTTGAGGCCATGAAATCTGAGATAGGATCTGTCGGGGACGAATCTGCGATCACCTATGGGACCCAGAAAAGGACCCCTTTATGTTCGGCAGGGAGAGACGGTCGCGCGAAGAGCAAATCTAGCGAAGAACACGACAGTGCACGAGAGAGATTTACCCAGGTTAGGGCCGCACGGATGCGTAAAACCCTACTCCTGCTTTTTGGTTATTATCTGTATGATTGTTCTAGCTCCAGGAGCGCTACAGTACCGAGTAGCTGCGTACAATACTGGAGTTCTCCCTTTTTCCGTTCCTCCTCTTTCACGTTGCCCATGGGCCTCCTTTTATACGCACAAAGGGGTCTCCAACAGGTGGCAAACAGTAAAGGTAGAGGTGGAAAGTTGCTACAGTAAGGCCACTATTACCAGGATGACATGTCCTACCTACCACTGACGGCAGGGGACAAGGGCATTAAATGCCCATGCCTTTGCTGTCCAGATACATGTACCCGGACGTCGTGGGCGTGGGAAAAGCCTATCCCACCTGCTGCTGCACCGCTATCTACAGTGCACCGCCGTCTACACAGTGCCCTGCCACGCACGCTTGGAAGGACCCAGAGCGCCATGCTGGCAGAGGCACCGGAGCAGCACAGTAGCACAGTGGTACAGTAACGCTTGCCGCGGCAAGACCTTGCCGCACCTGACAGCTTGGCGCAGCCCATAGTTTTCCGTGCAAGGTAACTTGCCGGGGCAAGTACCTTGCCGCAGCCACTATCTTGCCGCAGCCAATACCTTGCCGCAGCCAATACCTTGCCGCAGCCAATGACTTGCCGGGGCAAGTACCTTGCCGCGGCAAGTACTCTGCTTCAGCAATGCCCAGGCCGGGCCTCAGTTGTCCCTCCCGGCAAGCTCCTCTTGCCGGGGCCTTAACTCTTGCTTTGTATACTTTGTTCTTGAATGGCTTAATAATCTTGGGCTTCTCTCTGGCTGTCCTCCCGCAAGCCTGGCCGCGGGATGCTACTACTGCCCGTGCACAAGTACGGGGTACTAGGGTACCCCTATTCTAGTACACCGACAGGAGCCCCCGGGCCTGGGCCACACACGGTGCCGGGCGTTGTTGGGCCAGGCCCAAACAGTGCACGGGCACGCGTGGCTGGGATAAGCCGAAACGTCTCTATGCTGTTTAATTGCACGCTCTCCCACGCGTCGCGCGTTGAATGCGGAGCATGGGAAGCGTGCGCAGTTATCTCGAATGACGAAGGGGCGGATGGTTCCGCATCTTTCCCCATAAAAGGAGGGACCTGCAGAAGCACTCGCACACCCCTCTCACCATTCTCGATCTTCAAATCTCCGCCTTCTTCTTCCTCCGCTCTAAAACAAAGGCGGTTTCCCAATCCTCCGCCACCGCGCACGTCCGCATCTCCCTCGGTCCTCAGCTCCACCTTCGCCATGCCTCCCAAAGGAGAAAAGGGGAAGACGGGGAAGTCCTCAAGGACGGAGACCCAGGCGCAGATGAAGAGGCAGAAGTACGCGCTCTTCGCTCCGACGCTCACGGGGGCGGATCTGAAGGCCAAGTTCCAAGGCATGTGGGCCGCGAGGACCAAGGCGCATCCGGCCTCCCGCATCCGCCCAGCCACCGACGAGAGCGAATTGAGCAAGTACCCCTTATTCGCTTGCTACTTTTGGTGCGGGCTCTGCCCACCGTATTCGGATTTCTTCAGCGACGTCATGTACACCTTCAACCTCCGTCTGCTGGATCTCACACCGAATGCCGTATCCACCATGGCAATATTTGCACATCTGTGCGAGAACTTCGTCGGCGTCGCACCCAACACCGCGCTGTTCAGGCATTACTTCACTCCCCGTGCTGAAAAGGGGGAGCCTCTCACTGTTGGCGTCTCGTTCGTTTCAAGATTGGGCGCCAAGGAGCATTATCTGAAGGGGGATCTCCGCCCAAGATGGGGAGAAATCCGGTCTGAATGGTGTTGGATCATTGACGACGATCCGCCACCATACTGTGAGCTTCGCAAGACCCCAGCGGCGCGTGGCACAGACTGGAGCGATCTGGATCCCCAGGACAAAAAGCTGGAGATTGCCGCTGCCAGGATCATACGGCTCAGGGAGGCCGGGCTCACCATAGGGATGGTTGGCGCAGACTTCCTCCGCCGCCGCATTGCTCCTCTGCAGCAGAGAGGAAGGCCGGCCTCTGATTGGAAGAACCCAGCCGATATCATGCGGCTGTGCCCTAGACTGATCAACAACTTCACAGTTCTGCAGCACGACTTTTTCATGCGAGAACTGTTCAAGCAAGAGACAGATCCAGAAAAGCGCGACAAGGCGTTCACGCTGCCGAAGCACATCGTGCCTCTTTGCAACAACTCCGCATTGAGTGCAATCATCGCTATGATGCCGCTCTGCAATGCGCACAGCGTTGAAGCAACTTGGGACGTGCTGCTCGAAGAAGACGTGCGGCGATTCTTTGACTCCACGGTCGAAAAGCAGGTCCGGGTGGAAGAGTGGCTCGTCCGCAACACCACTGAGCAAGAAATAGAATTCATTGCTCGAAGAGTGGAGGAGGACAGGCTCGCCAGGGAAGCTGGCGATTTTGGTTATACTTTGGCGGAGCTCGACGAGGCACAAAAGGAGAGCCTTGCCGAGCAGGGGATGCTTGCCGGGAAGGGCGAGCTCGCCGCACCCGGCAAGGATGTCGGGCCAAGCCAGCCTGCCGACGAGTCAGGCAGCTCGGAGGATGAGGGCTCCTTTTCCGAGGAGGGCACCGAAAGCCCACCGCAGTCAGAGTCCCCAGCCCCTCTGAGGAGGAAACGCCTTCGCAGGCTTGGCAAAGTGGCTGAGCGGCAAGAAGTTCAACAACCGCCGGAGCGCCATTCGACGCGCTCGACCGCGGCAAGGGCTGGTGCTGCGGGAGTGTCTCACGCGGCCCCGGCAACTGGAGCAGGGTCATCGAAGACCGCTGCTACTACCCCCGCCAAGCGGCCAAGGAGCCCAGCTCCCCCTCCTCCCCCTCCTCACACGGAGGCGGACTTTGATTTTTCCGCCCTCAGCGAAGAGGACGACGAGGAAGAGTAAGTTCCCTTGCCGCGACCCTCAATCTATGTAAGGTTTTGTTTCTGTCCTCACTTGTCGCGCTCCGGCCTTGCTTCCACAGGGAGGAAACTTTGGCGGAGAGGACAAGGAAGAGAGCTAAGGTCTCGACGAGCAAGACCGTGGTGGTCGTCGAAGATGAGCCCACGGCAACCACCGGGAGAGCGTTTGAGACCGTCCCGGCCAGCTCGGAGCCCAGCCCTCGTTGCAGCCCCCAGCACAGCCCCCAGCGTAAGTATTTCAACTACCTTTCACTGGCGGTCGCTGAGGAACAAGCATTTTGTTACTGACATCTTTGGGCGTGTAGGAGAGGAGCAGCAAGTGGAGCCATCTGAAGGTGATCCAGAAGTACCACCCCCTCGACCACTCCGCCAAGGAGAAGATCTCCGGTAAGGGCTCCCACTAGCGAGCCGAGCCACGAAGAGGAGCCGGCAAGTGCCGAAGCGCTAAGCACCAGCACTGGCGACCCCACCCCAACGACAAACGTTGACGGGGGAGGGGAGCCCACCGCTCCTGAGCTCAACACGGGTAAACCCACTTGCCGCAAAACTCTTTCTGCTTTCTTTCTTTTGGCTTCTTGAATTTCTTCCTGAAGCTCTTTTTGCTTTACTTCTCGGGTTGGCAGAGCCCTCCTCGGTGGAGCCAATGAACATTGACTCTTCTGCCGAGGAGAACACCGCAGGGGCCGTCGACGACGAGGCCGCCAAGGCCGCCGCTGCCAAGGCCGACAAGCTGGCAGCCGACAAGCTTGCCGACGAAGAGGCTGCCAGGGCTGCCGAAGAGGCCGGCAAGGCCGCCGAGGATAATACCGCCAAGGCGCCCACCGATGAAGCCGCCAAGGCTGCTGAAGCTGAGGCCGCCCAGAAGGCTGCTGAGGAGGTCGGCGAGGGAGCCGGTGGTCGTACTGACGGCCCTGAGGCCACAGGAGCGCCAGGCGCTACTCCGACCACGGGTCCCTCAACCACTGACGAGGCGGCAGGACCCAACTCGCCTCCGCCAAGCAAATACATCCGGGTCGGCGAGAACGTCTACGTCAGCCTCCCCTGGATGGTGGGCTCCAGAGCGTCAACCGAGGAGGATGTTGTGGACGAGGAGATCCTTGCCGCTGCCGGGCTCCAGCTTGTGGATGCGCCAGGCGCCAGCAGCAGCAGCACGTCTGAAGAGGAGCAACTGCTCCAAAAGCTGCTGAATCTTCATCGCGCCCGATGGGAGAAGCTAGCTTCCAGGGAGGCGTTCATCGAGAAGGCCGAAGCTGACATGTTGAGACGCGCGGAGATCTTGGCGGATGTCCGCGCGCGATCTCTTAATGCGTTAGAGGCCAAGCGGGCACAGCTGGCCGAAGAACGGCAGGCCCTCCTCCTGATGAAGCAAGACATTGAACAAAAACAGGAGGAGACCGCCAAGGAGTTGTCTGCTCGGGCCAGTGATCTGAACCAGCGGAAGGTGGACCTTGATGCCCACGAAGAAGAACTTGCCGAGCGCAAGAGGAAACTTGCCGAAACCCTCTGACAGAAAGACGAGGAGGTGGCAAGACTTGTCGCAAAGCGGACCCAGGGGCAGGCACAAAAACACCAGAAGGAAATCGAAGCCTTGGCCCAAGAGTACGCCAGCAAGTTGGTGGAGGCCACCAACGCTGTCGCTGCTGCAGAAGTGAACAGGAAGGAAACGGAGGAGAAAGTGGCAAGACTAGAGGCCGCCCTCAAGGCAAACGGTGACAAGCTCTCAACGCTCGAAAGTGAGAGGGCAAAGGTGACCCACACTTTGGCGGAGATGCAAGTTACCATAGCCAAGAAGAACAATCTGCTTGCCGCCGCCAATGACTCCAGAGCAGACCTGAAGCTGAAACTGACCACGCTGAAGGAGATGCTCGACACCACTAGAAAGCGCGAAGGGCTTCTAATGGCAGAGCTCCAGAAGGAGAAGGGTCTGCTTCAAGACGCTATTGCAACCCACAAGAAGTTCAGGGATAACGTGGGGATCTTCACAGACAGGCTTGCCAGCGCAGCCGAGGACATCGACAAGGAGCTGACTGCCCTGAAGGTTCCGGACTTCGGGTACTCCACCGACAAGAACACGCAAACTAGCGTCAAGCTAGCCGAGTTCTTCGACGGAGTAGTAGAAGCACTCCAACAGCTCCAAGTCAATCACAAGGCTCAACTGGCCGACGAGTCACGCAGGCTTTGCCGGGGAGTTCTCCGGAGGTTGCTGGTGAAGATAGCATACAGAAACCCGGGCGTCGACTTCAGCAACATCTTCAAAAGTTTGCCGAAGGGATACGACCCTGCACCACTAGAGGCCCTTGTCGCGCCCATCGTGGAGAGGGTGGACCAAATCCAAAGAGTCGAAGGCGAGCACCGCAATTAGAGAGCCCATTCTTCTCCCTCCTTGCCGCCGCTAGACATGTTAAAGAACAATCTGTTTAAGCCACGGCAACTTATCTTGTAATATAACATGCAATATTTTGAAGTTAATGCATGTCATCTCCCTTGAGCAATTTCTTTCTTTATGTGTACTTGCCCTACGCTTATAGGAAACTTGCCGGTGCGCGCACCATCGCTGCGAGCGCTGGGTACGGGACTCCAGCAGCCTGCTGGCGGTGCCGCTGCCGGCAAGCAACCTTGTCGCGCTCAGTGCGGCCACTTAGGTTGTTGAGCGGACTCGAAACAAGGTAAGGGCGCGACCGATTACGCTTAGGTTCTGTCGCGCACAGGTTTTCCATACAAAGAGTAGTATCGTTCAAGGAAAATAACCTTGAGAATAAAAAAGAATTTGGTTATTCAAACTTTGGCACTTAGCTTTGTCGCTGATCTCTCCGCGGCAAGGTCTTGTCACTGCTTGCCGCTGCCTTCTACCCGGAAAGGCAAAGTTTCTTTGAACGACGCCTGGTCCATATCATTATCCCATCCCCCCCGGCAAACTTGTGCGCGAGGGAAGCTTCTGTCTTTTTGAGAAAAAAGAAAGAAGAGAAAATAAAGATATAGGAGCTTGGCGGCTCGTTAATGCTTACCGGGGAGGCTGTACTGCACAGTATGTCAGATAATCATGCAAAATAAAAGTAAACATGAAATCGTCAAAAACTGCGAAATACAAAAGCTTTATGTATGCACAGGGTCTGCGCCTGGCTTTGTACAAAGGATTACATGCAACAGCGGCAAGACTTGTACAAAAGGTGGTTGCCGGGGAAGGGCCCAGCAACCGCGCCTTATGGAAAAAACTTACGGAGATGCTCAATGTTCCAGGAATTGATCACTGGAATGCCATCCCCGGTCTCCAGGCGGACAGCGCCGGGCCTGGTGACCCGTTTCACCCGATAAGGGCCTTCCCACTTCGGCGTCAACTTGTTTGAATTCTTGGCCGACTGAACGCGCCGAAGAACAAGGTCGCCTTCCTCGAGACTTCTGGCATTAACTTTGCGGCTATGGTAGCGACGCAAAGCTTGCTGGTAGCGAGCAGCTCTCACAGCAGCCTGAAGACGATCCTCCTCGAGGAGCACAGCGTCATCTTGCCGCAGTTGCTCTTGCTCAAGCTCATCATAAGCGAGCACTCGAGGTGACCCGTATACGAGTTCCGTGGGGAGAACTGCCTCTTCTCCATAAACTAGAGCAAAAGGCGTCTGGCCAGTAGCTCGATTTGGCGTCGTCCTGATCGACCAAAGAACCACTGGCAGCTCCTCGATCCAGTTTTTGCCGCACTTGCACAGCCTGTCGAAAGTTCTCGTCTTGAGCCCACGCAGCACTTCAGCATTTGCCCTTTCAGCTTGACCGTTGCTTCGGGGGTGAGCAACAGAAGCGAAACAGACCTTGGCGCCAAGGTCTTCGACATACTGCATGAAGGCGTGGCTCGTGAACTGGGTACCGTTGTCGGTGATGATCCTGTTAGGAACACCAAAGCGACAAATAATTCCCTTGAAGAACTTGATGGCTGATTGTGCTGTCACCTTCCTCACTGCTTCCACTTCTGGCCACTTCGTAAACTTGTCGATGGCCACATACAAGTACTCGAAGCCCCCGGTGGCACGGGGAAAGGGGCCGAGGATGTCGAGCCCCCAGGCCGAAAATGGCCAGGAGAGAGGGATTGTCTGGAGAGCTTGAGCTGGCTGATGAATCTGCTTGGAATGAAACTGGCATGCTTCACACTTGGTTACTAGTGCAGTTGCATCCTGGAGGGCGGTGGGCCAAAAGAAACCTTGCCGGAAAGCCTTTCCAACAAGGGCTCTTGACCCTATGTGGTGACCACATATGCGTCCATGAATCTCCGCCAACAGCTCCTGTCCTTCTTCCCGGGGAATACACTTCAATTTCACACCATTTGGTCTTTTTCTGCACAGCATGTCATCGACAAATTGATACATATTGGACCGTCGGGCTACTTTTTCCGCTTCTTCCTGCTCTTCGGGAAGTTCTCCTGTCTGAAGGAAACGGACGATCTGCTGCGCCCACGCTGGAGCCTGTGGCTCGACAACGAGGACTAAAGGCATTTCTTCTGCTGCGGGAACATCAGGCCCTACGGGAAGAGCTCGTCGCTCTACTAGAGCCTGCCGTTCCCCGACGAGCTTGGCGGGAATAGCCGCCTCAACGACAAGAGCCTGGGGCCCTGCTGGAGCGTGCTGTCCTTCAACAAGCTTGTCGGGAGCAGTTGCTTCAACGACGGAAGCCCAAGGCCTCGTCGGAGCATCTTGCTCCTCAGCGCTTCGATCAGGAGCGCCTGCTTCAACAACAAGGACCTGAAGTCTTGTCGGAGCAAGTTGCCCCTCTGAATCTTTGGCGCTGGCTTTGGCAGCCTTCTTGCCGGTGGCTTCGGGGAGCTCTGCCGGGAAGTAGTCGCCAGAAGCCAACTTCCTCTTCCTGCCTTGCCCTACTGATGGCGTCACGGATGGCTGAGTTAGTTGGAGCACAAAAGTGCCTAGCTCCACAGGCAATTTGAGTGCGGCGCGCTTTGACAAACCATCGGCAATGTCATTCTCAGCACGTGGGACGTGCTCCATTTGTAGGCCGTCAAAGCGTTCTTCCAACTTCCTCACCTCATCTACATAAGCTTCCATCAATGGGCATTGGTATTTCTTGTTCACTTGCCTGACGACAAGCTGCGAATCTCCCCTGACAATAAGCTTCTTGATCCCAAGGTCTGCCGCGATCCTGAGACCGGCAAGCAACCCCTCATATTCTGCAGTATTATTCGTCGCCTGTTCCTTGGGAAAGTGCATTTGGACCACGTACTTGAGGTGCTCTCCGGTGGGTGCGACAAGAAGTACGCCAGCACCGGCGCCTTGCATCGAAAAGGCACCATCAAAGTACATAAGCCACTCTTTGCTTGTCTCCTTGCCGGGGAGAGTCATCTCTGGGATTTCTTCGTCTGGCGTTGGTGTCCATTCTGCGACAAACTCTGCCAAAACTCGGCTCTGTATGGTTGATGTACTCTCAAACTTGAGGCCAAAGCTCGACAACTCCAACGCCCACTCGACAATCCTGCCCGTCGCTTCTGGATTTTGCAAAATCCTTTTCAGCGGGAAGCGAGTGATGACGGTAACTTCATGTGCTTGAAAATAATGGCGCAGCTTTCTCGAGGCCATGAGAAGGCCGAAAAGCAGCTTATGCACACCAGAATACCTTGACCTAGCTCCTTGCAGAAGAGAGCTCACAAAGTAGACCGGGCGCTGCACCATTTTCTTCTTTTGTATCACTTCACCTGACTGCGCAGACGAATCCTTGTTGGCAGCAAAACTTGTTGCCCCCAGCTTGTCGCTGGTCGTGCTTGCCGCAGTTACTGCCTCCTCATCCACCTCTCTCTCCGCTACCAGCGCAGCACTAACCACTTGATTGGTTGCCGCTAGATACAGCAACAACTTCTCTTGTGGTTTAGGCGCGACAAGTATTGGAGGAGAGGAGAGGTATCTCTTCAAGTCTTGCAGTGCCGCCTCCGCCTCCGGAGTCCATTTCAATGGACCTGCCTTTTTTAAGATTTTGAAAAATGGCAGGGCGCGCTCAGCTGACTTGGAGATAAACCTACTGAGGGCAGCAACACAGCCGGCAAGTCGTCGAACATCCTTGACGCGCTTCGGTGCTTCAATTTGCTCAATGGCTTTGATCTTGTCAGGATTGGCTTCAATTCCACGTTGAGACACAAAGAACCCGAGAAGCTTGCCGGAGGGAACTCCAAACACGCACTTCTCGGGGTTGAGCTTCAGGTTGATCTTGCGGAGATTTACAAAAGTTTCTTCTAGATCTTGAACCAAAGTAGCCCTGTCTTTGCTTTTGACCACTATATCATCCATATAGGCTTCCACATTTCTGTGCAGCTGAGGCTCAAAAGCAATCTGGACGGCTCTTGCAAATGTCGAACCAGCATTTTTCAAACCAAACGGCATACGTACGAAACAGTATGTGCCACAGGGTGTGATAAATGCGGTCTTTTCCTCATCTTCCTCAGCCATGAAGATTTGATGATACCCTGAATATGCGTCAAGAAATGAAAGCAAATCACATCCTCCCGTGGAGTCAACAATCTGGTCTATGCGGGGCAAAGGAAATGGGTCTTTGGGACAAGCTTTATTGACATCAGTGAAATCAATACAAAGCCTCCATTTTCCATTCGCTTTGCGCACGACAACCGGATTGGCCAACCACGTAGGATGGAGCACTCCTCTAACGAGGCCTGCTGCTTCCAACTTCTTGATTTCTTCCGCAATAAACTCTTGCCGCTCCACAGCTTGCTTTCTGGCTTTCTGTTTGACGGGCCTCGCGTGGGGACAAACGGCAAGGTGGTGCTCAATTACTTTCCTGGGAACACCGGGGATGTCGGACGGTTGCCATGCAAATACGTCGACATTCGCCCGCAGGAAAGCAACGAGCGCGTTTTCCTATTTGTTGTCAAGTGTGGCACTGATGGTGAAGGAACCACCAGTGCCATCCTCCTTGGCGGGCACCTTCTTTGTCGCCGGCGGAGCGGCTTTGTTCTTCTTACACTTGCCGGTGGAGCTCTCTGGTGCGTCCTCGACGGTAGCGCAACACTCCGAAGAGGTGCGCTTGCCGGAGTGGGCACAGGAGCTCTTGCCGGACTTCCTCTTGTTCTCCCGCCCGAGAGCTTCAGCGGCAAGTGCCTTGGCGGCAGTTGCGGCAGCTGCCTCCCGGTAGATCTTGTCGGCGCAAATAAGCGCATCCTTCTTGTCGCAGGGAACTGTGATAACACCTACTGGACCTGGCATCTTCAACACGTTGTAGGCATAATGAGAGGCTGCCATGAACTTGGCGAGCGCTGGACGGCCAAGTATCCCATTATAAGGTAATGGAATATCGGCAACATCGAAGGTGACCTTCTCGGTCCGGTAGTTCAGCTCGCCGCCAAATGTTACTGGCAGCGTGATCTTCCCTTTCGGCTTACTCCTTCCTGGATTGACTCCTTGGAAAGTACCAGTTTCCTCAAGCTCGCCGTCAGAGATTTGAAGTTTCCGGAGCACAGTGGGCGAAATCAGATTCAAGCCGGCCCCACCGTCAACTAACATCTTCGTGACCTAGAGGTTGCGGATCATTGGTGAAACCAACATCGGCAAGCACCCGACCGCCGTTGTGCGGTCAGGGTGGTCCTCAATGTCAAAGACGATAGGCATGTCAGACCACTTCAGAAGCTTTCTGGCGTCAACAGATGGTTTCGCCGCATTGATCTCTCGCGCCCACTGTTTAAGTTGGCGGTGAGAAGAATGCAACGAAGCACCACCGTCAACACACAAGACTTCTGCGGCTTTCTGAAATTCGTGCTCACTGGATTCTTCATCATCTAGATCATCATCATCATCATCTTTGTCGCGGCCACGAGGAGGCCTGTCTCTCTGCTGCTGCTTGGCCTTGCCGCGACGCCCTCCTAGGGCAGTGCGCTTCTTGCCGGACCCGCCAGCACCTTCTGGGGCCTTTTCCTTGTCACGCCTCTCATACTCAGCTTTTTGCTGTTCGACAAGCTGCTCGACTCGTCGACAGTTCTGGAGATCGTGCCCCTTGGTGCGGTGGATCTTGCAATATTGCTTGTCGGAGCCGTCCTGCTTGTCGGCAGCCGCCAAGGCCTGACAGTTGGCGCACGCAGCAATCTCCTTGCCGAAGCCCTCGACTTTGGCCTTGTCGGCGCCGCCGTTGCCGCTGGACTGCTCGACGGCAAGCACAACTTTGCCCTTTTTCTTCCTGTTGTTCCGCCGCCGGCCCTTCTTTGCCGGGGCGGTACCTTCGCTGTCAGAGCTCCCCCCTGCGCCAACACCTTCACCGGGAAGTTTCCTTCCCTCTTCAGCGCGCGCACACTTGTCGGCGAGAGCATATAGCAGGCCAATGTCTCTGACCTTGGTCATTGCCATTTCCTCCCGCATCTTGCGGTTACGCACGTTCTGATGGAATGCGCTAATAACCACAGCGGGGTGAACATCTGGGATGTTGTACTGTACGCGGCTGAACCTTTGAATGTATTTGCGCAGGGGCTCTCCTTCCTTCTGGGGGATGAGGTGAAGATCACTCTCCTGGCCATGAGGTTGATGACCGCCAGTAAAGGCACCAACAAACTGATGGCACAGGTCCGCCCATGAAGAAATGGAGTTCTCCGGCAAGTGCATGAGCCATGAGACGACGTTGCGCTTTAACACGAGCGGGAAGTAGTTAGCAAGAATCTTGTCGTCTCGTCCCCTGGCAGCTTGCACCGCAATGGTGTAAATGCTGAGGAACTCCGACGGGTGTGTCTTGCCATCATACTTCTCCGGCACGTCAGGCTTGAAAGCCTTGCGATTGGGCCACTGGACCTGCCGTAGCTCACGGGTGAACGCTGGACAACTTACCGTGTACGGCAAGTCGCCAGGATCCCCTGGCGCATGCATGTCAACAGCGGGCCCTGCGCGTCTGTCGGACTGACGATGCGCTTCTCTCCTTCGCTCGATAGTGGTACGAGCGTCTTCTCCTCTGCGTTCCTGAAGAACGAGGCGCTGGTCGCGACGAGCTCGCGCGTCAGACGACGCCGTGGAATCATCGCCACGGGCGTCGTTTCGACGTGTCGGCGATCGAGGCCGTCTAGGTGGGGAGTGTACGGTTGTTGCCCCCTCGCCGTTCTTGTTGGTGACAGCATCGTCACCAGTTCTCTTGTCGGCCGCGCGCACTGGGTCGGCATCAGCGAAGCTGAGAAGGCTCTGAATGGTTGCCCTCCACTCGTCAAGTTTATCTGCTGGTGGAGGGAAGTTCAGGAGCAGCTGCGCACGCGCCAACGCTTCTGCTGGTGAGGGAGGTATCGAGTGGCGTGAGGACTGTGGGATGCTCTTACTCCTAACGGTGTTAGAAGGAGCATCTCCACGCCCAGGCGACCGCACCTCGACCCCGCCAACGTGTTGTTGCGTATGGTGACCCCGCGCATCTCGAGATTGATGTGCAAGTTCATTATCCAGGGAGCGCCTGGCACCTGGGGCGTCAGGACGCTGCCTGTCACGGGCTTCTTGCGAAGGCCGCGGCGTCTGAACCGGCGCAGGCGTTCCAGAACGCGCAGCACCATTTTTGGAGCTTGCAGGGCCAGCAGCAGCGAGCAGCGCTGCGTTCCCAGACCCAGCAGCGCCAAGATTGGCGTTGCTGGCCCGGTTTTGGACAGGTGGAGGTAATAGGAGCTCTCGCTCTCCAGTCCCCCAGCAGCCGCAATCACGTCGGCACCCTCCTGCACGGGAGCAGGCGGGTTGGATGTGGACGCACCGATGGCTGAAGTCTTCTTTTTTGGAGCCATAAGACGGAGAATGGCCCAAAAACTAGCGCGCAAATCGCTAGATTAGGTTCACACAACCTCCTTCCCCCTACCTGGCGCGCCAAAGATGTCGGGGACGAATCCGCGATCACCTATGGGACCCAGAAAAGGACCCCTTTACGTTCGGCAGGGAGAGACGGTCGCGCGAAGAGCAAATCTAGTGAAGAACACGACAGTGCACGAGAGAGATTTACCCAGGTTAGGGCCGCACGGATGCGTAAAACCCTACTCCTGCTTTTTGGTTATTATCTGTATGATTGTTCTAGCTCCAGGAGCGCTACAGTACCGAGTAGCTGCGTACAATACTGGAGTTCTCCCTTTTTCCGTTCCTCCTCTTTCACGTTGCCCATGGGCCTCCTTTTATACGCACAAAGGGGTCTCCAACAGGTGGCAAACAGTAAAGGTAGAGGTGGAAAGTTGCTACAGTAAGGCCACTATTACCAGGATGACATGTCCTACCTACCACTGACGGCAGGGGACAAGGGCATTAAATGCCCATGCCTTTGCTGTCCAGATACATGTACCCGGACGTCGTGGGCGTGGGAAAAGCCTATCCCACCTGCTGCTGCACCGCTATCTACAGTGCACCGCCATCTACACAGTGCCCTGCCACGCACGCTTGGAAGGACCCAGAGCGCCACGCTGGCAGAGGCACCGGAGCAGCACAGTAGCACAGTGGTACAGTAACGCTTGCCGCGGCAAGACCTTGCCGCACCTGACAGCTTGGCGCAGCCCATAGTTTGCCGTGCAAGGTAACTTGCCGGGGCAAGTACCTTGCCGCAGCAGCTATCTTGCCGCAGCCAATACCTTGCCGCAGCCAATACCTTGCCGCAGCCAATGACTTGTCGGGGCAAGTACCTTGCCGCGGCAAGTACTCTGCTTCAGCAATGCCCAGGCCGGGCCTCAGCTGTCCCTCCCGGCAAGCTCCTCTTGCCGGGGCCTTAACTCTTGCTTTGTATACTTTGTTCTTGAATGGCTTAATAATCTTGGGCTTCTCTCTGGCTGTCCTCCCGCAAGGCTGGCCGCGGGATGCTACTACTGCCCGTGCACAAGTACGGGGTACTAGGGTACCCCTATTCTAGTACACCGACAGGATCCATGTATGAGAACAAAGTTTTGACTTTGGTGGACTTGCCCAATGATCGGCAAGCCATAGAGAATAAATGGTTCTTCAAGAAGAAGACTGACGCTGATGGTAATGTTACTATCTATAAAGCTCGACTTGTCGCAAAAGGTTTTTGACAAGTTCAAGGGGTTGACTAAAATGAGACTTTCTCACCTGTAGCGATGCTTAAGTCCGTCCGAATCATGTTAGCAATTGCTACATTTTATGATTATGAAATCTGGCAAATGGACGTCAAAATTGCATTCCTTAATGGATTTCTTAAAAAAGAGTTGTATATGATGCAACCAGAATGTTTTGTCGATCCTAAAGGTGCTAACAAAGTGTGCAAGCTCCAGCGATACATCTGTGGACTGGTGCAAGCATCTCGAAGTTGGAATATATGCTTTGATGAGGTGATCAAAGCATATGGTTTTATACAGACTTTCGGGGAAGCCTGTATTTACAAGAAAGTGAGTGGGAGCTCTGTAGCATTTCTGATATTATATGTGGATGACATATTGTTGATTGGAAATGATATAGAATTTTTGGATAGCATAAAAGGATACTTGAATAAGAATTTTCAATGAAAGACCTCGGCGAAGCTGCTTATATATTGGGCATCAAGATCTATAGGGATAGATCGAGATGCTTAATAGGACTTTCACAAAGCACATACCTTGATAAAGTTTTGAAGAAGTTCAAAATGGATCAGTCAAAGAAAGGGTTCTTGCCTATGTTACAAGGTGTGAAGTTGAGTCAGACTCAATGCTCGACCACTGCAGAAGATAGAGAGAAAATGAAAGTCCTTCCCTATGCCTCAGCCATAGGTTCTATCATGTATGCTATGCTGTGTACCAGACCTGATGTGTGCCTTGCCATAAGTTTGGCAGGGAGGTACCAAAGTAATCCATGAGTGGATCACTTGACAGCGGTCAAGAACATCCTGAAGTACCTGAAAAGGACCAAGGATAAGTCTCTTGTTTATGGAGGTGACAAAGAGCTCATCGTAAATGGTTCGTCGATGCTAGTTTTCACACTGATCCGGATGACTCTAAGTCACAAACCAGATACGTATTTGTATTGAATGGTGGAGCTGTCAGTTGGTGCAGTTCCAAGCAAAGCGTCGTGGCGGGATCTACGTGTGAAGCGGAGTACATAGCTACTTCGGAAGCAGCAAATGAAGGAGTCTGGATGAAGGATTCATATCCGATCTAGGTGTAATACCTAGTGCATCAGGTCCAATGAAAATCTTTTGTGACAACACTGGAGCAATTGCCTTGGCGAAGGAATCCAGGTTTCACAAGAGAACCAAACACATCAAGAGACGCTTCAACTCCATTCATGAACAACTCAAGGATGGAGACATATAAATTTGCAAGATACATACGGATCTGAATGTAGCAGACCCGTTGACTAAGCCTCTTCCGCGAGCAAAACATGATCAGCACCAAGACTCCATGGGTGTTAGATTCATTGCAATGTAATCTAGATTATTGACTGTAGTGCAAGTGGGAGACTGAAGGAATATGCCCTAGAGACAATAATAAAGTTGTTATTTTATATTTCCTTATTCATGATAAAGGTTTATTATTCATGCTAGAATTGTATTGATCGGAAACTTAAATACATGTGTGAATACATAAACAAATACCGTGTGCCTAGTACGCCTCTACTAGACTAGCTCGTTGATCAAAGATGGTTAAGGTTTCCTAACCATAGACATGTGTTGTCATTTGATAACGGGATCACATCATTAGGAGAATAATGTGATGGACAAGACCCATCCGTTAGCTTAGCATATTGATCGTTCAGTTTATTGCTATTGCTTTCTTCATGTCAAATACATATTCCTTCGACTATGAGATTATGCAACTCCCGCATACCAGAGGAATACCTTGTGTGCTATCAAACGTCACAACGTAACTGGGTGATCATAAAGATGCTCTACAGGTATCTCCGAAGGTGTTTGTTGAGTTGGCATAGATCGAGATTAGGATTTGTCACTCTGAGTATCGGAGAGATATCCCTGGGCCCTCTCGGTAATACACATCATAAGATTGCAAGCAAATGACTAAGGAGTTAGTTATGAGATGATGTATTACGGAACGAGTAAAGAGACTTGCCGGTAACGAGATTGAACTAGGTATAGAGATACCGACGATCGAATCTCGGGCAAGTAACATACCGATGGACAAATGGAATTACGTATGTTGTCATAAGGTTCGACCGATAAAGATCTTCGTAGAATATGTAGGAGCCAATATGGGCATCCAGGTTCCTCTATTGGTTATTGACCAGAGAGGTGTCTCGGTCATGTCTACATAGTTCTCGAACCCGTAGGGTCCGCACGCTTAACGTTCGTTGATGATATAGTATTATATGAGTTATGTATGTTGGTGACCAAATGTTGGTCGGAGTCCCGGATGTGATCACGGACATGACGAGGAGCTCCGGAATAGTCTGTAGGTGAAGTTTGATATATGGGATAATAGTGTTTGATCTCCGGAAGGGTTCCGGATGTTTCCCGAAATATTTGGGTACGAGAACACTTTATTTGGGCCAAAGGGGAAAGCTCACGAGGCTTTTGGAAAGTGCAAAAGGGAGTTTTGCGGAGGCCAGACGCCAGGGACACTGGCGTCTGGGTCCAGACGCCGGGAACCCTGGCGTCTGGCCCTGGAGCCCGAGAAGGACTCTTGCCTTTCGGGCAAAACTGACTTTCAGGAGGCTTTTACTCCAAGTTTCGACCCCAGGGCTCAACATATAAATAGAGGGGCAGGGCTAGCACCCAAGACACGTCAAGAATGACAAAGCTGTGTGCCGGCAACCCCGTCCCCTCTAGTTTATCCTCCGTCATAGTTTCCGTTGTGCTTGGTGAAGCCCTGCGGAGATTGTTCTTCACCAACACCGTCACCACGGCGTCGTGCTGATGGAACTCATCTACTACTTTGCCCATCTTGCTGGATCAAGAAGGCGAGGACGTCATCGAGCTGAACATGTGGTGAACGCGGAGGTGCCGTACGTTCGGTACTTGATCGAGACGGATCGTGAAGGTGTACGACTACATCAACCGCGTTGATAAACGCTTCCGCTTAGCGATCTTCAAGGGTATGAAGGTGCTCTCCCCTCTCGTAGCTATGCATCTCCATGGATAGATCTTGCGTGTGCGTAGAAAATTTTTGTTTTTCCATGCAACGTTCCCCAACAACCATGCCCAGAAATGTCGGATTCAGGGCTCCGCAGACCCAAGGAAGGTTCGAACTATAGGGCGTGTGCGAAGAACTCAACCTATCCAGACTACTAGCCCGTTGCCCCTCGGCCTAGCTCGATTCACATGAACAAGGAAGAAGATGGACGCGGCAGTTTACCCAGGTTCAGGCCACCTTGCGGTGTAAGACCCTACTCCTGCTTTGTGGTGGATTGGCCTCACGAGGGGCCTCGGTCCTCTTCCCCCAAAACGTAGGTGGGAAGGGATCCCACAGTGGCCAATTTGAAAGGGGACAAGTAGTACATCTTATCCTGAAAAAAGGTGGTCTTCGCCTGCAAAGCTTCTGGTCGTCACGCAGCTGTGGGCTCGGTGATGACATCCGTCCTGCCGCGCTGGCGGTCTTGGTCTCGTTGCACCGGAATGGAAACCTTTGCTAGATTCCTCGGGAGCCCACACCTGTCCTTGCCTCCTTAGCACCAAAGAGGAAACTACATTCTCTGCGCCCGCTGGCGCCCGCCTGCCTTGGTCGTCATGGCTTGTGTCATGGTAGCCTCATGAGGTTGGGTACCTGCGTAGAAATCTTCGCTCCTCGGGTCCCTCGGGAGGTCTTGGTGTCGTCCGCCTCGCGAGGCTTGGCCCCTCGCGAGGGTCTTGCCTTGGCGGTCTTGTAGATGGTCCATACCAGGCCGTTGATGGAGCCACGCCGTGGGCCGCAGGCAGGCAAGTCTGGGTACCCCAGTTCCCAGAACGCGGACAGTAGCCCCCGGGCCCAAGGCGCGCTCGGACTTGGCGTCGAGGCGAAGCCAAGGGGCAAGGGCGAAGCGCCATGGGCCCCAATCACCTGCGAACCAGGATGACGCGTGGAGCATGACAAGACGTGGGCGTCTCCGCTTCCCATGTCGCCTTGGCAAATGTTCGACTTGACAACTGCCTTGCGCATGCAGAGGGGCCATCATTGCTTGGAATGCGAGAGGCCGGCAGTTAGCCTTCCTCCGGCTATAAATGGGGAAAGGGGGCAGAGCCCCCAGCCCGTCTTCATCTTCTTGCTGCTCGCTTCTCCTTCTTCTTCGCCGTGCCGCCATCTCGCCAGGGCATCCATGGCGCCAGTGAGGAGGTTCTCGGCCGCCGAGAAGGGAAAAGCCCCCAAGGAGGGACCAGGCTTGCCACCGCCCAAGAGGCACCGTGGCCGTCCCCGCAAGTACGCTGCGACGCCGGCGGTGGCTCCCTCGGGGCGTGGGCGCACCCCCTTGAAGGTGGCACCACCTCTGGCAGTCGTGGGAAGGCTCCCTCCCACGCCGGAGGCTGCCACGGCTGAGGCGGCCGCAACCAGGGAGGAAGGCATGTGGCAGCCATTCAGCCACCGCGCCCGCGATCCCATACGGCTGACGCGTCCTCGGAGTTCGTGGCATGGGCGGAGAGGCCTGCAGGCATCTGGTTCTAGCTGCCGCGCTTCTTCGCGGGCGCGCTGCCGACCGGGGACCTGACGGCCTTTGGCTGCATGCCGATGGTTGCTGCAGCAAGGCCTTGTGGGTGGAGGTCGAGGTCACACCTTCCGGTAACGTGTTCCTGAACCGCGGGTGGCAGCCATTCGCCCGCGCACGCGCCCTGCAGGGGGGTTGTACTCTCCAGTTCAGGCATGACGGCGCTGCGACCCTCTACGTCAGGGTCTTCGGGGAGGACGGCGGGCATCGGGGGTGTTGCGCCGAGGGCGATGACGACGATGACGATGTCCATTCCTCCGATGGTGACGGCCGAGGGGCCGCCGGCATCCTCGGGGGTGAGCTCGCCCTTGGCGATGGTCGTGACTCCTTCAGCAGCGGCGGCTCCCCCTCTGGGGAGAGTATGAGCGACGGCGACTACGATGAGCCACCACGCCGCCGAGCTCAGACCGGGGAGGGCGACGAGCCGCCTCGCCATCGCACTCCGGTGAAGCAGGAGGAGGACTCCGACTGAGCGTAGGCATCGCTGGAACCAGGCCTCAGGAGCCGTGGTGGTCGCGAGGCCGCTTTTGCTTTTTCTTTTCCCTGCATCAAGAAACATAGAAGGCCCTGTTGGGGCGTGTAATGGACCATGGTGCTTGCACCGTTTATGTTAACGTTTTATCTCGTATCTTAGCATTCGTGTTGCTATCAATCGACAGGTTCTTGCTGATCATGATTAGGATAACTTAACTTAAGTGTGCTTGCGGTAGACTCCCATGCCGCGAGGGCGTGCTTCTCTGGAGCTTGGACCTCCTCCGCGCCCCTCGTTCCAGAGAGATCCTACCATGGGTTTCCTTCTTGAGGATTCGAAGGTTCTCAGGCCTCAGGAGGCACCTGGTGGCCACGAGGCCGGTCTTTAGCAGGCCATGAAAATACGGCTCCGGAGGTGTCTCACATGGTGCCGCGCCCTGCGCGAGCCCCCGAGCAAGGGCCGATCACCGCTGGTACGCTGGGTCGCGATGCCCGGTGAGGCCAGGAGGTGCGGACTCAGGAGGGTGTGCATGCCCGTTGGCTCATTTAAGGGCGTCGCCTGAGGATTAGGACGGCAAAGGTTAGGACACCAAGCGAATTTCATTCCAAGAAGTGGCAAACCAGCTACAGAAAGCAAGCAAAAGAACAGCCACGTCCGACACCTACACTAGTCTTCTGGTCTTCCCGCCAGCGCGGAGCATGGGGCTTCCACTAAGATGTGGGTGGGAGCCCCCGTGAGGCTCAGGGGCAGCACTCAAGAGACTCCGGGGCATGTAGAGCCCCACTCATTATTATGTGAGAGTGTCACGAGCAGAGACTTGAGAGGCGCATGGCGCTCGCCTATTATGGCTAGACCTTCCGGAGGTGCTGGATGTTCCAGCCATTCTGGATGGGGACCCCGTCCTGCGTCTCCAGGCGCGCGGCGCCAGGCCTGGAGACATGGGCGATGCTAAACGGGCCCTCCCACATAGGCGAGAGCTTGTGAAGCCCCTCCTTGGAGAGCACCCGCCTCAGGACGAGGTCACCCACCTCGAGGGTCCTGGAGCGGACGATGCGGCAGTGATACCACCGCAGCGCCTGTTGGTACCTCGTGGCATGGAGCGAGGCTTGGCGGTGGGCCTCCTCCTCAAGCACAAGATCTGTCCCTCGCGAGGCGTCCTAGCATGCCTCATCAAATGCCAAGACCCTCGGGGAGCGATGTTTGACCTCGTGTGGGAGGACAGCCTCAGCCCTATAGACGAGGAAGAACGGGGTCTCGCCGGTGGGCTTAGTCGCGGTGGTGCGGATGGGCCACAACACGGACTGAAGCTCACCGAGCCAACCCCTGCCGCAGGCCTCGGGTTTCTTCTTGAAGCTCCTCGTCTTGAGGCCCCTCAGGACCTCCGCGTTGGCGCGTTCGGCTTGGCCGTTACTCCGTGGGTGCCCCACTGAAGCGTAGCATATCTATGTTCCAAGGTTAGCACAATATGTTTTGAAGAGGTTGCTCATGAACTGAGAGCCATTGTCAGTGATGATACGGTTGGGGACCCCGAAGCGGCTCACGAGGCCCTTGATGAACTTGACGGCCGAGCCTCCGCCCACTTGGTGAATTTGTCGATGGCGACGTAGAGGTAGCGGTAGCCCCCGGCTGCTCGGGGAAACAGGCCCAGGATATCCAGCCCCCAGACCGCGAACGACCATGAGAGCGGGATGGTCTAGAGGCCCTGAGCGTGCTGGTGGATTTGTTTGGCATGGAACTGACAGGCCTCACATGATCGCACCAGCTCAGTGGCATCGTTGGGCGCCATGGGCCAGTAGAACCCGCTGCGGAACGCCTTGCCAATGAGGGTGCGCGATGAAGAATGGTGCCCGCAATCCCCATCATGGATATCAGCCAGCAACTCGCGCCCTTGCTCCTTGGAGATGCATCGCAGCGAGACATCGTTTGGGCGCCTTCGGTAGAGCTCGCCGTCCTGCAAGCAGTAAGCGGTGGCCTGATGGGCCACGCATTCTGCATCTTCCTCCTTCTACGGCAGGGTGCCTGTGAGCAGGTACGACTTCAATTCTTCGGTCCAGCACCCTTCCTGAGCTTCGAGCGCCAGGAGCAGGCGGGCTCCTAAGGTCGGACCGCAGGCCGGGGCGCCTGTGGAGGGGGCCAGTGGCGGCTCCTCCCGAAGCAGCGTAGGGCCTGCAGCGGGGGGGGGGGGGGGGCTGCCGATGGGTTGAAGAGCCGCTCCTTGCCACGCGGGACGTGCTGCAATTACAAGCCCAAGAATCGTTTTTCAATCTTGCGTACCTCTTCTAGGTATGCCTCCATGTGCTCGTCCTTAGGCTTGTATTCCTTGTTGGACAAGTTGACGAGGAGCTGAGAATCGCCCTTGATGGTGAGACCCCAGGGCCGCCACGGCCCTGAGGCCAGTGATTAGGCCCTCATTTTCCACGATGTTGTTGGGGACCTTCTCACCATGCTGAAAGCAGAGCTGCACGGCGTAGTATAGCTTGTCCTGGGTCGGCGAGATGAGTACGGCCCCAGCCCCTGCGTCCTGGCGTGCGAACGCGCTGTTGAAGTACATGATCCAGCCATCAGGCGCCTCGTCTCCGAGCGCGAGGGAGCAATCTTCACCCATCCACTAGTTAGGGGCGTCAGTCCATTCCGCCACAAAGTCAGCGAGGGCCGCGCCCTTGATGACCCTGGTGGTGCTGAACTCCAGCTGGAACACCTACAGCTCGATGTTCCACTCGGCTACCCTCCCCGCGGCATTGGGGCTACGGAGCACCTTCTCCAGGGGGTATGAGGAGACGACCTTGATGGGGTGGCCTTGCAAATAATGGCGCAGTTTCCTGGAAGCAACGAGGAGCGCGAGCAGGAGCTTCTGTGGCATGGGGTAGCGCCCGCGTGCCACGTAGCACCGTGCTGACGAAGTACACAGGGTGATCGACGAGGGAAGAGGTGTCGATAGCGTCCTGCTCCGCTTGAGACGAGGGGGCCTCGGGAGCCTTGCCGCCCGACGAAGCAGCTGACGCCTCAGGAGCATCATCCTTGAGGCAGCAAGGGCGCGACCCCGTGGTGGGCGCTACGCCGCGCGCCCGCACCTGCGCGCTCCTCCCTGACTGCCACGGGCGCATCACTAGCCGAGGGGGGCGTGGCAGCCAAATAAAGCTCTAGGGGCTCAAGAGGGCGAGGCGCCACCATCACCGGCGGGCTCCTGAGGTACCTCTTGAGGTCTTGGAAAGCCGCCTCGGCCTCCGGAGTCCACTCAAAGGGGCCCTTCTTCTTCATCAGCTTGAAGAACGGGAGGGCTCGCTTGCCAAGTTTGGAGATGAAACACCCCAGCGAGGTCACGCAGCCCGCGAGCTTCTGCATCTCCTTGAGTCTCTGTGGCGGGCTCATCCTTTCTATCACCTAGACCTTCTCTGGGTTAGCCACGATCCCTCTATGCGACACCAGGAAACCCAGCAACTTGCTAGACGGGACGCCGAACACGCACTTCTCCGGATTGAGCCGCAGGTTTACCTTGCGCAGGTTGGCGAACGTTTCTTCCAGGTCTTCGACAAGGGTCCTTTCTTCCCGCGACTTGACCACTATGTCATCGATGTAGACCTCGGCGTTCCTCCCGAGCTGCTGGCCCAGGGCGATGTGCATCAATCGCTGGAAGGTCGCGCCGGCATTCCGCAGCCCGACGGGCATGCAGGTGTAGCAGTACACCCCGCACGGGGAAAGGAAGGCTGTCTTCTCGATGTCTCGCACCGCCATCTTGATCTGGTGGTAGCCTGAGAAGGCGTCCATGAAGCACAGCAAGTCGCACTCGGCGGTGGAGTCAACGATCTGATCAATGCGCGGAAGAGGGAATGGGTCCTGAGGGCATGCCTTGTTGAGGCTCGTGAAGTCGACACACATGCGCTCCTTTCCGCCCTTCTTGGGGACAATGACCGGGTTGGCTAGCCAATTCGGGTGCCGCACCTCCCGAATGACGCCGGCTTCTTGCAGCTTGTGGACCTCCTGGATGATGAACGATTGCTTCTCCGGGGCTTGCCGCCGCGCCTTCTGTTTCACCGGGCGCGCACCGGGGCACACCATCAAATGGTGTTCGATCACATCTCGTGGGACGCCGACCAGGTCCGTCGCCTCCCATGCAAACACATCCTTTTTCACATGGAGGAAACCGACAAGCGCCTCTTCTGATCTGGGGGAGGCCGGCGCCTATAGTGAAGGTGGGGCCTGAACCCTCGTTGTCAACGGGCACCTGCTTCGTCTTGGCCCGATCCTGGGAGAACAGTTGCTTCTTCTTTGCGGGCGCGGCTTCCGGGATCTCTGGAGTGTCTTTAGCGCCTGGTCGTGTGGCTGCCACGGCCTTGAAGGTGAGCTTGAGGGCCAGGAGTGCATCCTTGGCGTTCCCCGCCACGGTGATGATGCCGCTACTTCCTGGCATCTTGACGACGTTGTAGCCGGGGTGCGTCGCCGCCATGAACTTGGCGAGGGCCGGATACCCAAGGATGGCGTTGTACGGGAGGCCGATGCGGGCGACGTCGAAGTCAATAAGCTTGGTGCGGTAGTTGTAGCACGTGCCGAAGGTGACTGGGAGGCGGATCTGCCCTAGGGGACAGTGGATCCGTCGGTCACCCCTGAGAAGGGCCTGGTGGGGATGAGCTGGTCGTAGGGCACTTGAAGCAGGTCGAAGGCTTCCACGGAGAGGACGTTGAAGCCAGCACCGCCGTCGATGAGTGTCATGGTGACCGCAACGTTGCTGATGGTGGGCGTGCATGGCATGGGGAGTGCACCGGCACCGACCGTGGTCCTGGGGTGATCCCTGGAGTCGAAGGTGATGACGGTCTCAGGCACAACGCGGCCCGGAGGATCCCCCTGCTGTGGCTGAACGGCTCCCAGCCAATGAAGGATTTGCTTGACATGGCGGCTGGAGGATGGCGCATGCGACCCGCCGTGGATGGACGCAACGACGTGCGGCGCTGGCACCGCGAAACGCGCGATGAACAGACCGCGCAGCTCCTCCCAGGAGTCCACCGAAGACTCCGGCAGGCTGAGCATCCAGGAGCGTGGCGCGCCCAAGAGGGCCATAGGGAGCCAGTTCACCATGACCTTGTCGTCGCCGCCCGCCTCCCAGATGGTCTGCGCGTACAAACGGAGGAACTCCTCGGGGTCCCCTGTGCCGTCGTACAGCGGGGGCAGCGCCGGCCTGAACTTCTGTGGCCACCGCACCCGCTGCAGGTTGGGGGTGAAGGCCTGGAGGCCCGCCATGAGAGCCGCAAAGTGCGAGCAAGGTGCGGTTGATGAAGAGGCTGAACTTCGACAAGCCCCTACCTGGTGCGCCAAATGTCGGATTCAGGGCTCCGCAGACCCAAGGAAGGTTCGAACTCTAGGGCGTGTCCGAAGAACTCAACCTATCCAGCCTACCAGCCCGTCGCCCCTCAGCCTAGCTCGATTCACACGAACAAGGAAGAAGATGGACACGGCAGTTTACCCAGGTTCGGGCCACCTTGTGGTGTAAGACCCTACTCCTACTTTGTGGTGGATTGGCCTCACGAGGGGCTGAGGATGAACTAGTACAAGGGATGAACAACCTCGCGAGGTTGGGGGGAGAGAGAATGAGTCAACCGGGGGATCGGATGATCGGTCCCCTTCTACGTTGGTGGCTAACCTATACTTATAGTGGCCTCGGTCCTTGATACGTCTCCAACATATCTATAATTTTTGATTGTTCCATGCAATTATATTATCTGTTTTGGATGTTTTATATGCATTAATATGCTATTTTATATTATTTTTGGGACTAACCTATTAACCTAGAGCCCAGTGCCAGTTCCTATTTTTTCCCTGTTTTTGAGTTTCGCAGAAAAGGAATACCAAATGGAGTCCAAACGGAATAAAACTTTCGCGATGATCTTTCTTGGATCAAAGGAAACCAGAGGACTTGGAGTGCAAGTCAGAGAAGCCACGAGGCGGCCACAAAGACGGAGGGCGCGCCCATGGGGGTAGGACGCGCCCCCCACCCTTATGGGCCCCTCGTGCGTCTCCTGACCTAATTCTTTCGCCTATATATACTCTTATATGCCCAAACCACCAGAGGCATCCACAAAAAGACTTTTCCACTGCCGCAACCTTCTGTACCCGTGAGATCCCATCTAGGGGCCTTTTCCGGCGTCCTGCCGGAGGGGGATTCGATCACGGAGGGCTTCTACATCAACACCATTGCCCTTTCGATGAAGCGTGAGTAGTTTACCTTAGACCTACGGGTCCATAGCTAGTAGCTAGATGGCTTCTTCTCTCTCTTTGATTATCAATACCACGTTCTCCTCGATGTTCTTGGAGATCTATTCGATGTAATACTTTTTTGCAGTGTGTTTGCCGAGATCCGATGAATTGTGGATTTATGATCACCTTATCTATGAATATTATTTGAATCTTCTCTGAATTCTTTTATGCATGCTTTGATATCTTTGCAAGTCTCTTCGAACTATCGATTTGGTTTGGCCAACTAGATTGGTTTTTTTTGCAATGGAAGAAGTGCTTAGCTTTGGGTTCAATCTTGCGGTGTCCTTTCCCAGTGACAGTAGGGGCAGCAAGGCACGTATTGTATTGTTGCCATCGAGGATAAAAAGATGGGGTTTTGATCATATTGCTTGAGTTAATTCCTCTACATCTTGTCATCTTTCTTAATGCGTTACTCTGCTCTTCATGAACTTAATACTCTAGATGCAGGCAGGAGTCGGTCGATGTGTGGAGTAATAATAGTAGATGCAGAATCGTTTCGGTCTACTTGACACGGACGTGATGCCTATATTCATGATCATTGCCTTAGATGTCGTCATAACTTTGCGCTTTTCTATCAATTGCTGGGCAGTAATTTGTTCACCCACCGTATTATTTTCTATCTTGAGAGAAGCCTCTAGTGAAACCTATGGCCCCCGGGTCTATTTTCCATCATACAATCTTCTATTTTCCATCATATTACTTTTCGATCTACTATTTTGCAATCTTTTATTTTCAGATCTATAAACCAAAAAACCCAAAAATATTTACTTTATCTTTTGTTTAGTTTTATCTATCTCTATCAGACCTCACTTTTGCAAATAACCGTGAAGGGATTGACAACCCCTTTATCGCGTTGGGTGCAAGTTGTTTGATTGTTTGTGCAGGTATTCGGTGACTTGCGTGTTGTCTCCTACTAGATTGATACCTTGGTTCTCAAAACTGAGGGAAATACTTACTCTACTTTGCTGCATCACCCTTTCCTCTTCAAGGGAAAAACCAATGCAAGCTCAAGAAGTAGCAGGAAGAATTTCTGGCACCGTTGCCAGGGAGATCTACACCAAGTCAAGACATACGAAGTACCGATCATAAACTCTCATCTCTCGCATTACATAATTTGCCATTCGCCTCTCATTTTCCCCTCCCCCACTTCTAAAACGATTTTCGAAAAGTTTGCCTTTTTCTTTGCCTCTCTCTTTGCCTTTTCTTCGCCCCTCTTCCATTCGTCTTCTTCATTTGCTCTTTGTGTGCTTGCGTGTTGGATTGCTTGCTTTGTCATGATGACTCAAGAGAATACCAAACCGTGTGATTTTTCCAACACCAATAATAATGATTTTATTAGTACTCCGATTGCTCCCGCTACTAATGCGGAATCTTGTGAAATTAATGTCGCTTTGCTGAATCTTGTTATGAAAGATCAATTTTCTGGCCTTCCTAGTGAAGATGCCGCATCCCATCTGAACAATTTCGTTGATTTGTGTGATATGCAAAAGAAGAAAAATGTGGATAATGATATTGTTAAATTGAAGCTATTTCCGTTCTCACTACGAGACCGTGCTAAAACTTGGTTTCCATCTTTGCCTAAAAATAGTATTGATTCATGGAATAAGTGTAAAGATGCTTTTATTTCCAAGTATTTTCCTCCCGCTAAGATCATCTCCCTTAGGAACGATATTATGGAATTTAAACAACTTGATCATGAGCATGTTGCACAATCTTGGGAGAGAATGAAATTGATGATACGAAATTGCCCTACTCATGGTTTGAATTTGTGGATGATTATACAAAATTTAATGCCGGATTGAATTTTGCTTCTAGAAATCTTTTAGATTCGGTCGCGGGAGGCACTTTTATGGAAATTACCTTAGGAGAAGCTACTAAAATTCTAGATAATATTATGGTTAATTATTCTCAATGGCATACCGAAAGATCTTCCACTAGTAAAAAGGTGCATGCAATTGAAGAGATTAATGTTTTGAGTGGAAAGATGGATGAACTTATGAAATTGTTTGCTAGCAAGAGTGTTTCTTTAAATCCCAATGATATGCCTTTATCCACTTTGATTGAAAACAATAATGAATCTATGGATGTGAATTTTGTTGGTAGGAACAATTTTGGTAATAACGCGTATAGAGGCAATTTTAATCCTAGGCCGTTTCCTAGTAATTCCTCTAATAATTATGGAAATTCCTACAACAATTCTTATGCAAATTATAATAAGATGCCCTCTGAATTTGAGAATAGTGTTAAAGAATTTATGAGTTCGCAAAAGAATTTCAATGCTTTGATTGAAGAAAAATTGCTTAAGATTGATGATTTGGCTAGGAACGTGGATAGAATTTATCTTGATGTTGATTCTTTGAAACTTAGATCTTTCCCACCCAAGCATGATATCAATGAGTCTCTCAAGGCTATGAGAATTTCCATTGATGAGTGCAAAGAAAGAACCGCTAAGATGCGTGCTAAAAAAGATTGGTTTGTAAAAACGTGTTCTTCTAGTTTCCGTGAAAATAATGATGAAGATCTTAAAGTGATTGATGTGACTCCTATTGAATTTTTGTTTTCCAATATAAATCTTGATAAAGATGGGACTGGAGATGAGTCAACTTTACTTAGAATTCGTCCCAATGATTCGGAGTTTTTAGATCTTGATGCAAAAATTGATAAAAGTGGGATTGGAGAGGTCAAAACTTTAAGTAGCAATGAACCCACTCTTTTGGATTTCAAGGAATTTAATTATGATAATTGTTCTTTAATAGATTTTATTTCCTTGTTGCAATCCGTGTTGAATTCTCCTCATGCTTATAAAGAAAACAAAGCCTTTACTAAATATATCGTTGATGCTATGATGCAATCTTTTGAAGAAAAGCTTGAATTGGAAGTTTCTATCCCTAGAAAACTTTATGATGAGTGGGAACCTACTATTAAGATTAATATTAAAGATTATGAATGACATGCTTTGTGTGATTTGGGTGCTAATGTTTCCACGATTCCAAAAACTTTGTGTGATGTATTAGGTTTCCGTGAATTTGATGATTGTTCTTTAAATTTGCATCTTGCGGATTCCACTATTAAGAAACCTATGGGAAGGATTAATAATGTTCTTATTGTTGCAAATAGGAATTATGTGCCCGTAGATTTCATTGTTCTTGATATAGATTGCAATCCTACATGTCCTATTATTCTTGGTAGACCTTTCTTTAGAACGATTGGTGCAATTATTGATATGAAAGAAGGAAATATTAGATTTCAATTTCTGTTAAGGAAGGGCATGGAACACTTTCCAAGAAATAAATTTAAATTGCCTTATGAATCTATTATGAGAGCCACTTATGGATTGCATACTAAAGATGACAATACTTAGATCTATTCTTGTTTTTTATGCCTAGCTAAGGGCGTTAAACAATAGCGCTTGTTGGGAGGCAACCCAATTTTATTTATTTTTTTGCTTTTAGGTTCTGTTTTGCAATAAATAATTCATATAGCCTCTGGTTAGATGTGTTTTTATGTTTTAATTAGTGTTTGTGCCAAGTAAGACCTTTGGGATAGCTTACGGTGATAGTTGATTTGATCTTGCTGAAAAACAGAAACTTTTGCGTCCAGTCTCAGAATTTTAATAATTCGCTGAAGCGTTGAAAAACCCTGAATTTTTTATACACGATTGATATACAAATTTCCTATGTTTTCCTAATTTTTAAGAATTTTTGGATTTACAAAAGTATTAGAACAATTCGTATCTTCTAAGACTGTTCTATTTTTGATAGATTCTGTTTTCTATGTGTTGTTTGCTTATTTTGATGAATCTATGGGTAATATCGGGCGGTATGAACCATGGAAAAGTTAGAATATAGTAGATATTACACCAATATAAATAAATAATGAGTTCAAAACAGTACCAAAAGTGGTGATTTATTTTCTTATACTAACGGAGCTTATGAGATTTTCTGTTGAGTTTTGTGTTGTGAAGTTTTCAAGTTTTGGGTAAGGATTTGATGGACTATGGAATAAAGAGTGGTAAGAGCCTAAGATTGGGGATGCCCAAGGCACCCCAAGGTAATATTCAAGGACAACCAAGAGCCTAAGCTTGGGGGTGCCCCGAAAGGCATCCCCTCTTTCGTCTTCGTCTATCCGTAACTTTACTTGAGGCTATATTTTTATTCACCACATGATATGTGTTTTGCTTGGAGCGTCTTGTATGATTTGAGTATTTGCTTTTTAGTTTGCCACAATCATCCTTTCTGTACACACCTTTTGAGAGAGACACGCATGAATCGTGATTTATTAGAATACTCTTTGTGCTTCACTTATATCTTTTGAGCTAGGCAATTTTGCTCTAGTGCTTCACTTACATCTTTTTAGAGCACGGCGGTGGCTTTATTTTATAGAAATTGATGAACTCTCATGCTTCACTTATATTATTTTGAGAGTCTTTAAAACAGCATGGTAATTTGCTTTGGTTATAAATTTAGTCCTAATATGATAGGCATCCAAGAGGGATATAATAAAAACTTTCATACAAAGTGCATTGAATACTATGAGAAGTTTGATTCCTTATGATTGTTTTGAGATGTGAAGATGGTGATATTAGAGTCATGCTAGTGATTAGTTGTGAATTTGAGAAATACTTGTGTTAAGGTTTGTGAGTCCCGTAGCATGCACGTATGGTGAACCGTTATGTAACGAAGTCGGAGCATGAGATATTTTTTGATTGTCATCCTTTGGGTGGAGGTCGGGATCGCGCGATGGTTAACTCCTACCAACCCTTCCCCTAGGAGCATGCGTCTAGTACTTTGTTTTGATGACTAATAGATTTTTGCAATAAGTATGTGAGTTCTTTATGACTAATGTTGAGTCCATGGATTATACGCACTCTCACCCTTCCACCTTTGCTAGCCTCTCTAGTGCCGCGCAATTTTCACCGGTACCATAAACCCACCATATACCTTCCTCAAAACAGCCACCATACCTACCTATTATGGCATTTCCATAGCCATTCCGAGATATATTGCCATGCAACTTTCCACCGTTCCGTTTATTATGACACGCATCATCATTGTCATATTGCTTTGCATGATCATGTAGTTGACATCGTATTTGTGGCAAAGCCACCGTTCATAATTCTTTCATACATGTCACTCTTGATTCATTGCACATCCCGGTACACCGCCGGAGGCATTCATATAGAGTCATATTTTGTTCTAGTATCGAGTTGTAATTTTTGAGTTTTAAGTAAATAAAAGTATGATGATTTTCATTATTAGAGCATTGTCCCATGTGAGAAAAAAAAGAGAAAAGA
The DNA here is from genome assembly GCA_011799875.1 of Thinopyrum elongatum. Classification (NCBI taxonomy): domain Eukaryota; kingdom Viridiplantae; phylum Streptophyta; class Magnoliopsida; order Poales; family Poaceae; genus Thinopyrum; species Thinopyrum elongatum. Next base: position 219,190,052 of record CM022301.1, on the reverse strand, counting down.
AAGAAAAGAAAAGAAAAAAAAGAAGAAAGGGAAAAAAGAAAAAGAAATAAATGAGAGAAAAAGAGAGAAGGGGCAATGTTACTATCCTTTTTCCATACTTGTGCTTCAAAGTAGCACCATGATCTTCATGATAGAGAGTCTCCTATGTTGTCACTTTCATATACTAGTGGGAATTTTTCATTATAGAACTTGGCTTGTATATTCCAACGATGGGCTTCCTCAAATTGCCCTAGGTCTTCATGAGCAAGCAAGTTGGATGCACACCCACTTAGTTTTCTTTTGAGCTTTCATAAACTTATAGCTCTAGTGCATCCGTTGCATGGCAATCCCTACTCACTCACATTGATATCTATTGATGGGCATCTCCATAGCCCGTTGATACGCCTAGTTGATGTGAGACTATCTCCCTCTTTTTGTCTTCTTCACAACCACCTTCTATTCCACCTATAGTGCTATGTCCATGGCTCACGCTCATGTATTGCGTGAAAGTTGAAAAAGTTTGAGAATACTAAAGTATGAAACAATTGCTTGGCTAAAACCGGGGTTGTGCATGATTTGAGTATTTTGTGTGATGAAGATGGAGCATAGCCAGACTATATGATTTTGTAGGTATAAGCTTTCTTTGGCCATGTTATTTTGAGAAGACATAATTATCTTGTTAGTATGCTTGAAGTATTATTGTTTTTATGTCAATATTAAACTTTTGTTTTGATTAATACGGATCTGAACATTCATGCCACAATAAAGAAATTACATGGATAAATATGTTAGGTAGCATTCCACATCAAAAATTCTGTTTTTATCATTTACCTACTCGAGGATGCGCAGGAATTAAGCTAGGGGATGCTTGATACGTCTCCAACATATCTATAATTTTTGATTGTTCCATGCTATTATATTATCTGTTTTGGATGTTTTATATGCATTAATATGCTATTTTATATTATTTTTGGGACTAACCTATTAACCTAGAGCCCAGTGCCTGTTCCTGTTTTGAGTTTCGCAGAAAAGGAATACCAAACGGAGTCCAAACGGAATAAAACTTTCGCGATGATCTTTCTTGGACCAAAAGGAAACCAGAGGACTTGGAGTGCAAGTCAGAGAAGCCACGAGGCGGCCACAAGGACGGAGGGCGCGCCCAGGGGGGTAGGGCGTGCCCCCACCCTTATGGGCCCCTCGTGCGTCTCCTGACCTAATTCTTTCGCCTATATATACTCTTATATGCCCAAACCACCAGAGGCATCCACGAAAAGACTTTTCCACCGCCGCAACCTTCTGTACCCGTGAGATCCCATCTAGTGACCTTTTCCGGCATCCTGCCAGAGGGGGATTCGATCACGGAGGGCTTCTACGGGTCCATAGCTAGTAGCTAGATGGCTTCTTCTCTCTCTTTGATTCTCAGTACCACGTTCTCCTCGATGTTCTTGGAGATCTATTCGATGTAATACTTTTTTGCGGTGTGGTTGCCGAGATCCGATTAATTGTGGATTTATGATCAGCTTATCTATGAATATTATTTGAATCTTCTCTGAATTCTTTTATGCATGCTTTGATATCTTTGCAAGTCTCTTCGAACTATCGATTTGGTTTGGCCAACTAGATTGGTTTTTCTTGAAATGGGAGAAGTGCTTAGCTTTGGGTTCAATCTTGCGGTGTTCTTTCCCAGTGATAGTAGGGGCAGTAAGGCACGTATTGTATTGTTGCCATCGAGGATAAAAAGATGGGGTTTTGATCATATTGCTTGAGTTAATTCCTCTACATCATGTCATCTTTCTTAATGCGTTACTCTGTTCTTCATGAACTTAATACTCTAGATGCAGGCAAGAGGTGGTCGATGTGTGAAGTAATAGTAGTAGATGCAGAATCGTTTCGGTCTACTTGACACGGACGTGATGCCTATATTCATGATCATTGCCTTAGATATCTTCATAACTTTGCGCTTTTCTATCAATTGCTGGGCAGTAATTTGTTCACCCACCGTATTATTTTCTATCTTGAGAGAAGCCTCTAGTGAAACCTATGTCCCCCGGGTCTATTTTCCATCATACAATCTTCTATTTTCCATCATATTACTTTCCGATCTCCTATTTTGCAATCTTTTATTTTCAGATCTATAAACCAAAAAACCCAAAAATATTTACTTTATCTTTTGTTTAGTTTTATCTATCTCTATCAGATCTCACTTTTTCAAATAACCATGAAGGGATTGACAACCCCTTTACCGCGTTGGGTGCAAGTTGTTTGATTGTTTGCGCATGTATTCGGTGACTTGCGTGTTGTCTCCTACTGGATTGATACCTTGGTTCTCGAAACTGAGGGAAATACTTACTCTACTTTGCTGCATCACCCTTTCCTCTTTAAGGGAAAACCAACGCAAGCTCAAGAAGTAGCAGGAAGAATTTCTGGCACCATTGCCAGGGAGATCTACACCAAGTAAGGACATACGAAGTACCCATCATAAACTCTCCTCTCTCGCATTACATTATTTGCCATTCGCCTCTCGTTTTCCTCTCCCCCACTTCTAAAACGATTTTTGAAAAGTTTGCCTCTCTCTTTGCCTTTTCTTCGCCCCTCTTCCGTTCATCTTCTTCATTTGCTTTTTGTGTGCTTGCGTGTTGGATTGCTTGCTTTGTCACGATGACTCAAGAGAATACCAAACCGTGTGATTTTTCCAACACCAATAATAATGATTTTATTAGTACTCCGATTGCTCCCGCTACTAATGCGGAATCTTGTGAATTTAATGTCGCTTTGCTGAATCTTGTTATGAAAGATCAATTTTCTGGCGGGAAGGGATCCCACAGTGGCCAACTTGAAAGGGGACAAGTAGTACATCTTATCCTGATGAAAGGTGGTCTTCGCCTGCAAAGCTTCTGGTCGTGACACAGTGGTGGGTTCGGTGATGACATCTGTCTTGCCGCACTGGCGGTCTTGGTCTCGTTGCACCAAAATGGAAACCTTTACCAGATTCCTCGGGAACCCACGCCTGTCCTTGCCTCCTTAGCACCAAAGAGGAAACTGCCTTCTCTGCGCCTGCTGGCGCCCGCCTGCCTTGGTCGTCATGGCTTGCGTCATGGTAGCCTCATTAGGCTGGGTACCTGCATAGAAATCTCCGCTCCTTGGGGGGCCGCCTGGGGAGGCCACTCCCTCAGGAGGTCTTGTTGGCGTCCGCCTCGCGAGGCTTGGCCCCTCGCGAGGGTCTTCCCTTGGCGGTCTTGTAGATGGGCCGTACCAGGCCGTGGGCCGCAGGCAGGCCAGTCTGGGTGCCCCGGTTCCCAGAACACCGACAGAATGGGCCCAAAAGAACAGTGGCCTGTTAACGGGCCTGATCTGATATGGGCCGTAATTTAGCCCAAAACACGACAGGCTGTGAATGGGCCAGATCTGATATGGGGCTTAATTTGACCCAAAACATGGCAGGTTGTTAACGGGCCAGCCCACTAGTGTCTGAAAAAATATGGTGGGCCTTTAGCTGCGCCGGCCTTTTTACCTTAAATGGGCCACTATTGGGCTGTGCCACATGTCGACATATCATAGGCATCTTCCGTCCATTGTAGGGATGACATCTGTCCCAACGATGAGCTGACACGTGGATCATTCGGCGACTGAGAATTTTACACATGGAAAATCCCCATTGGTCGGGCCTGTTAACGGGTTATCAGATCCAAACTGGAACCCGATAGCTTAATGGCGACCCGTTACGGTGGATGCCACGTGTCAGTTACCCTTGACGAAAACACTTCCACGACGCACCATTTATCATCATGGAAGTGGACACTTCCATGATGATAATTTTGGTATTGTCATGGAACAAATCTACGACAGCACAGGTATGACTATCTTGATTCTGTCATAAAATTGTCATGGATGTACATGCATGACAGAAAACGTGACCTACTTTGACAAACATGTATCATCACAAAAGTGTTTTTTTTGTATTGAATGGACGAAGTACTCTCCTTCACCTCCGTTGGGCGAATCTTGCCAATGGACAAATCTTGGATTGCTTCCGAAGGATCTTTGTCTCCTACATCAATTGGCAATTGCTCTACTTGCGAGCCGTTAGATTCATCAAACTTCACATCTACCGTCTCTTCAACCTTTCGGGTGAAATTGTTGTAGACACGGTATGTGTGAGAGTTTGAGCCATAACCGAGTAGGAAACCTTCATGAGATTTAGGAGCAAATTTCGAATGACGATGCTTATCAAGAATGTAACACTTTGAGCCAAATACTCGAAAGTATCCAACTTGGGGTTTGTTACTGATGAGAAGCTCGTATGCCATCTTGCCGAGAAGCTTGTGAAGATATAGTCGATTCGTAGCATGACAAGCTGTCTCAACCACTTCCGCCCAAAAGTGTCTTGGCATCTTGTATTCATCAAGCAATGTTCTTGCCATCTCAATAAGTGTCCGGTTCTTCTTCTCAACAACTCCATTTTGTTGGGGTGTGTACGTAGCCGAGAACTCATGTGAAATCCCTTCTTCGTCAAGAAAGGTATCCACATTGGCGTACTTGAACTCCATTCTATTGTCGCTTCAAACCTTCTTGATCTTCACTTCAAATTGGTTTTGGGCCTTCCTAGCGAAGTTCTTGAAGATCTTTTGGACCTTCGATTTATCATCAAGAAAGAACACCCACGTAAATCTTGAAAAATCGTCAACAATGACCAAACCGAATGAGTTACCACCAAGACTCTTGTAGGCGTTGGGACCGAAAAGATCCATATGAAGTAGCTCAAGCGGTCTTCTTGTGGTCATGATGTTCTTCACGGGATGACTTCCTCCAACCTGTTTTCCTGCTTGACAAGCACTACAAAGTCTATCCTTGTCAAATTTGACATCTTTAACACCAAGGATATGATCACCTTTAATAAGCTTATCAAGATTTCGCATGCCCAAATGACCTAACCTTCTACGCCATAACCAACCTTTAGAAGATTTAGCAATTAAGCAAGTACGAGGTTGAGCTCTCTTAGTGAAATCAACAATGTATAGATCACCTCTACGAATACCGGTAAAGACCATATTATGATTACCTCTTCGAAACACTTGGTAATCTACTTCAGTAAATAGAACATTGAAATCGAAGTCAGCTAGTCTAGATACGGAAAGTAAATTGTAGCCAAGAGATTCAACGAGCATAACATTTTGGATAGAGCTATCACTGGAAATGGCCACCTTACCAAGGCCAAGTACCTTACCATTGGAGTTATCTCCAAAAGGGACATACTTGCGTGGACCATCATTCTTAGCAAGCTCACGGAACATATCCTTGTCTCCGGTCATATGATTAGTACATCCACTATCGAGAATCCATTCCTTTCCTTCGGCCATGTAACCATGAAGGTTTTCCATAAGACCAAAGTGTCTCATTGACTCATCAAGATCAAAGTCACTATCATCATCGTCATCATAATATCCATGTTCAACATCATCATGTGAATGATCATCACCTAGAGAGAGTGATTCATTAGATTTATGACCATGACAATGTGCATGTTTATGAATTATAATAATTTGTGAAGGATGCTACTAATGACTCCAACATCTCCTTTGGCACGCATAAGGTCACGGAGCTCAAATAGACATTCATCAAATTTAGGATCACTAGAATCCATTTTATGAAAAGCAATGGACTTTTGAAGAATCTCATCTAAATTTTTCAAGGAATAGTTTGGAAAGTGCTCCTCAAGATATTTCCATATAGTATAAGCACATTCAAATGTAGGCAAGCATACAAGCAAATTTCTAGGCAATCCTCTAATGATAATATCAATAGTTCTAAGATTGTGGGTCATGTCAAGATACTTATCGGGGGTAGGATGCAAAGGATCAATGGGGGGCACATAAGGGCTAGTAATATACTTGTTGAAATCATATTCATTGAAAATCTCAAGCATCTCATTCTTCCAAGAATTATAGAACTCTCCGTCAAGCATAGGCACTCTATGTCCAATATTCCCAATCGTAGACTCATCCATCTTCCTCCAATGGTGATTAAACCAAAGCAATGCAGACCAAAGCTCTGATACCAATTGAAATGATCGAGAAGAGGGGTCTAGAGGGGGGGAGGGTGATTAGACCCTCAACAAGTAAAAGTGGAAATTTTTAAGTTCTTCAAGTTGAGGTGGAGATTTATCACATGTTTAAGCATTCTGAATACATTTCAAGCAAGCATGGCAAAAGTATATGCAGCGGAAAGAGTAAATCATGCTAATTGCAAGAAAGTAAAGGGATGTGTCGGAGTAATTGACCACGGGTACCCCGAAGACGGCAAGACAATATTTCAAGACATCGGGACTAGCAAAGCCCCTCAGTCCGACTGCTCAGGCCGCCCAGGCGGCCCCCTGTCCGAATGCCCGGGCCGACTCGCCACCCGGCCTGCTCCCCGTCCGACTGCTCCAGCCAGCCAGCTGCCGACTGCGGCAACGGCCGGCTGCCCAAAGTCAACCGCCGACACCGACGAGACGGCCATACCCGGCACTGTGCACGCGTCACCTCAAGCCATCATGTACAGTGTCACTTGTCCCTGGGCACTATTTATGAAGTGACCCAGGGGACAAGCTTGACATCCACCATGCCTTGCCCATGCCCCCACTTAGCTTAGATAGTAAGCTAGCCATGCCTATATAAAGGCACACATCCATCCATCCAAGGCAGGCCAGAATGGCTCCCTGGACTCACACCCACGCATGAATACATGCTCACGCCATACACACTTGGCCGGCCACAATGGCTCCCTGGGAGCACTCCACTCTCACTTGCTAGCTAGCTCGTACACACATATGAGACATATACGAGGCCAGATGCCCACGGCACTGACCTCAGATACAGCTCCAGGAGCACTCTGTACCAGATATACCACATATATTCAGACATGCAGGAGTAGGGGTATTATCTCTCCGGAGAGCCCCGAACCTGGGTAAACTAGCGCGTGCTACTCGCATACCCGTCCTCGGATATTCCGGCAACAGCTTGCCCTCACACTAAGCCACCCTGTGGTATCTGTCGCCTCGCACCCCCCCCCCCCGTGAGAATACCACGACAGTTGGCGCCCACCGTGGGGCAAGCTCCTGGTGGTTTCGCAGTCCGGGCGGGACCATCTTCGTCATCTCCGTTGCGGCATCGCGCCGTCTCTCCGGTAGCGTTCGGGGGCTCGACATCGCCCCGCCCACGGAGCGATCATGCGGGACGGCGCGTCCTCGTCGCCGGCCTTGGCTTCTTCATCACCGCCGTTGCGACACCGGCCATTCGTTCGTGCGCGCGCCGTGCCGTGCCGCGTCGCTTCGGTCGGCCGCGTCCATCCGCGCGCCGCTCGCATCCGCTCCCCTCCGCGCTGCGCCTTGCTCTGGCCGGAGCGCGCGTTCGCTCCTCCATACACCACCTATGCATCAGTCATACACCACCCATCTACTATAAGCCAGATGCAAGTTGGACGCTGCTCATACACTAGCCAGACACGCATCAGATGATAGTTGGATAATGGCCAGATATCTACGGCCAGACGATGGCTGTACACTGAGCTCGCGTTCACTCTTTTTCCGCCGGCACAGACATGCGTCCGTCTCCGGCCTCCTCTGCAGCTCCGTTCGGCTGGGCGACCACTGTTTCCGCTCGCTGCCGGCACGCAGGTCGCCAGCCGCCCCCGAGCGCCACTCCGGCCCTGGCCTCCTCCTACCCCGCGCGAGCGCCACCGATGGGCCGCGCCCGAGCCCTCCGCCTCATGCTCGCGTGCTCCGCAGCTCCGCCGCTGGCTCCCCTGCCGCACCTTTGGTCGGCTGCGTCGCACGCCTCGCACGCCGTCTCGTCCTCCCCTTCAGCGGCGGTCGCGCCGCTCGGCGCCGTCTCCGCCGTCAGCGCCGAGTCCGGCTCCGTCCCGCGGCCGTCGCGCCGCCTTCCTCCCCGCGGGACCGCTAGCCGCCTCCGTGCCTCCGTGGCCCACTCCCCTGCGCGCTGGGTCGCCATGGCCCCTCCGCTCCGCCCCATGGCCGGCCTCCGCACTGGCTGGCTTCGCCTGCCACCCGGCCGCTTGCCGGCTGCTCCGCCACCCGGCTGTGCCTCCCCAGGCCGGCTCCCACGCCCGCCGGCTGCTCTGCTTCCGCACCCGGCCGCCGGGTTGCCTCGTCCGTCTTGCCCTGCCAGCCGGTCCCGTGCGTGCGCTGCTCCATGCCTCCGCCCCTGCGACGCCGCGTCGTTCCGACCCCTTGCGCGTCAGCGTGCCTGTCCGTCGCGCCCGGTTCTCGCTGCAGCCGGCCACTGCCGGGTTCCGTGCGCTCGGGCCGGCTCCTGCGTGGGATGGCCGGCCGGCCGCCCTCCTCCGCCACCCGGCTACGCCCCGCACCCAGCCCCCGGCTCTTCCCCGCCACCCGGCTTGGCCCGGCCCCGTGGCCAGCCGGTCGTCTCCTCCTCGCGCCCGTCAGCCACCGTCCGGCTGCTCGCGTGGCCCAAGCCGGCTGAAAGAGAATAAAAAAAAAGAGTTGAGGCCGGGTGGAAAGGAGTCGGGCCGACTGCCCACAGCCAAAAGAAAAAAAAAGGGGGGGAGAGAGAGGCCGGCTGCCCGAGAAAGAAAAGGAAAGCACCGGGCCGGCTGCTCGTGCAGAAAAATGTCCGGCTGCCCGCAGCCGGCAGAAGAAGAAGAAAAAAGTGTCTATCCGGCTGCTAGCAGCCGGCCAGAGAAAAGAAAAAACGTTCGGCTGGCCCGTCCGCCGGCTTTGCCATTCGGACAGTCAGTCGCAATCCGCACTACCAGCTGAGCCAGGCCGGCTGGACCGCCTCCTGCTCCGACGCCTGGCCGGCAGGCGAGCCGACCCGGTTGCTCGTCCGCCTCGACGCCTGTTCGGTCGAGCCTGACCGGCTAGGGCGTCCCTCGAGCACCCGGAGGCTCGGGCCGTCTGCCAGAGATCATCTCCACCTCGACTGCGCCAAGAGCACTGTGAGCTCCTCATCCGCATATTTTTGCACCGCGCAAACACGGATGACCCCAAGCGATGCTCGGGGGGCTATCTCCACATTTTATTATAGTTGCACCACTGTTCGCCCCGGCGCCAGCCAGAGTTGGCCCGGAGGCTGGTCGATTGGACTGAGACGTTTGTTCCCGCAGACGGCTTAGTAGCGTGTACGGTACCAAAGGCTCACTCTTAGTCACAGACCGCAGAGCGGCTGTCCGACTAGCAAGAGCAAACGCTGGAGGCCACCCACGCGAAGAACGTCTCGGGAGAAAAATGGTTCGGGCGACCCAGCCGTTTGCTTTATGAGTATCTGCTCAGTTAAATCCGCTCCCAGAGTCTGAGTACTGTACACTCCACCCCGCGGCCCACTCTCAGCCACAGACCGCAGAGCGGCTGTCCGGCTAGCGAGAGCACAAGCCAAAGAGGGAGGGGACATGAAAAAGATTGAAGGGGGCTCGGAAGAAACCGAGTCGGCACCCTCCGCATAAAACTTGCAATGCTAAAAGCAAACATTTGATATATCTGCGCGGACTAACTTTGTTTTTTGCATGATCATTTCTGTGGGGAACCCCCCTCCTCACTTGGAGGCTCGGAGGCTGCACCAAGTGGGCGAGCTAGCGCGCCCCCACTGGAAGCATGCTGCGCCGGCTGCAGCCCGCAGCCGGCTGTCAGCAACAGCGTCAGTCGGCGGACCCCCGCGTCCGCGCCCGACATCATCAGTCGGCGGACCCCGCGTCCGCGCCCGACAGCTTCATTTGACAAAACCCGCGTCCGCGCCCGACGGCACCAACCGGCGGACTTCGCGTCTGCGCCCGGCACCCTCGACGCCATCATCTGCACCAACAACCACGAAAAGCCTCCGCCCAACTTTTCCAAGTTGCCCGGAGGCTCGGAGGCTACACCCAGCGGGTGCGCTTGCGCGCCCCCGCCGGAAGCAGGCTACACCGGCTGCGGCCTGCAGCCGGCCATCATCAAGCATCTTCTACATCAACAAACGCTAAAGAGCCTCCGCCCAACTTTGCCAAGTTGCCCAGAGGCTCGGAGGCTACTGTCGGAGTAATTGACCACGGGTACCCCGAAGACGGCAAGACAATATTTCAAGACATCGGGGCTAGCAAAGCCCCTCAGTCCCACTGCTAAGGCCGCCCAGGTGGCCCCCTGTCTGACTGCCCGGGCCGACTCGCCACCCGGCCTGCTCCCCGTCTGACTGCTCCAGCAAGCCGGCTGCCGACTGCGCCAACTGCTGGCTGCCCGAAGTCAACCGCCGACACTGACGACACGGCCGTACCCGGCACTGTGCACGCGTCACCTCAAGCCATCATGTACAGTGTCACTTGTCCCTAGGCACTATTTATGAAGTGACCCAGGGGACAAGCTTGACATCCACCATGCCTTGCCCCATGCCCCCACTTAGCTTAGATAGTAAGCTAGCCATGCCTATATAAAGGCACACATCCATCCATCCAAGGCAGGCCAGAATGGCTCCCTGGACTCACACCCATGCATGCATACATGCTCACGCCATACACACTTGGCCGGCCACAATGGCTCCCTGGGAGCACTCCACTCCCACTTGCTAGCTAGCTCGTACACACATATGAGACATATTCGAGGCCAGATGCCTACGGCACTGACCTCAGATATAGCTCCAGGAGCACTCTGTACCAGATATACCACATATATTCAGACATGCAGGAGTAGGGGTATTATCTCTCCGAAGAGCCCCGAACCTGGGTAAACTAGCGCGTGCTACTCGCATACCCGTCCTCGGATATTCCGGCAGCAGTCTTGCCCTCACACTAAGCCACCCTGTGGCATCTGTCGCCTCGCACCCCCCCGTGAGAATACCACGACAGGATGGGATTGGAGTGTGCAAACACAATGAAGACACTGAGATTTTTGGCGTGGTTTCGATAGGTGGTGCTATCGTACGTCCACGTTGATGGAGACTTCAACCCACGAAGGGTAACGGTTGCGCGAGTCCATGGAGGGCTCCACCCACGAAGGGCCCACGAAGAAGCAACCTTGTCTATCCCACCATGGCCATCGCCCATGAAGGAATTGCCTCACTCGGGTAGATCTTCACGAAGTAGGTGATCTCCTTGACCTTACAAACTTCTTGGTTCAACTCCACAATCTTGTCAGAGGCTCCCAAGCGACACCTAACCAATCTAGGAGACACCACTCTCCAAAAGGTAATAAATGGTGTGTTGATGATGAACTCCTTGCTCTTGTGCTTCAAATGATAGTCTCCCCAACACTCAACTCTGTCTCACAGATTTGGATATGGTGGAAAGATGATTTGAGTGGAAAGCAACTTGGGGAAGGGTACAAATCAAGATTCTTGTGGTAGGATTGGTATATCTTGATCTCAACACATGAGTAGGTGGTTCTCTCTCAAAAAATGTATGCTGGAAGTGTGGGCACGTTCTGATGGCTCTCTCTCATATGAAGAAGGGGGTGAAGGGGTATATATAGCCTCCACACAAAATCCAACCGTTACACACATTTGACCCAACTCGGTCAGACTGAATAGAAGAACTGGGTGAGACCGATTTAGTTCAAAATGTGAATGTTAGGAATCTTGATGGGACCGACTGGAACAACTCGGTGGGACCGATGTGCTAGGGCTTAGGGAAAACCTCATGTCGGTGGCGCCGATTGCATCAACTCGGTGAGACCAAAGTGAAGCAATTGAGCAATAGAGAGTTGGTCAAGCCATCTCGGTGAGCCCGATCACAATTTCGGTGAGACCGAAATAATTGCAACAGGCAACAGAGAGTTGGCAAGGCCATCTTGATGAGACCGAGATCCGTATCGGTGTGACCGAACTGTTAGGGTTTCTGGCAGTGGCTATGTCATATGAACTCGGTGGCTCCGGATAGTATGAATTGGTGGGGCCGAGTTGGAGTTTGGGATTTTGACATATTTGGAATGAGAAAGTGGTTGAGGGTTTTGGAGCAATATCACTAAGCATTTGAGCAAGCAAGCCATTAAGCAACACCTCATCCCCTTTTAATAGTATTGGCTTTCCTATGGACTCAATGTGATCTTGGATCACTAAAATAGAAATGAAGACTCTTGAGCTTTTGCCAATATGTGTCCTTAGCATTTTGATGGGGTTCCACATCCTCTTGTCCTTTCCACGCCATTGTTGAACTTGTCTAAAATACACTAGATAAAGGCATTAGTCCAACAAGAGATATGTTGACATTAATTACCAAAATCACCCAGGGAGCACTTGTGCTTTCACCCGCAAACAGTACCGGTAGCCCAGGCTGATGACCATGTAGCAGGCGGTGCACCAGTGGTGCAATCACCTCCGCGACATCAACCCCGGCAGCAGCATCAGCAGACCCAGCGGACTACAAAGCCTGATGATGTCTCAATGGCCTCCTCAGACCCGCGGACGCAACAAGATCAGCGTCAGGTACTACTAGATAGGCAGACTAAAGATGCTCGTACCACCATTCAACGTTGCCGGGAGGCACACCGTCAGTCCGACGAGCGTAATGGTCCAGTCATCGACAAGCCAGCGCCCACTATTGGCGGGTACCTACCATACGAGGTTGGATGCCCTGCCTTCACGCGAGAGCTACGGCAAGTCCGCTGGCCATCCGTCTGTGCGTTCAAGCCTGAAGTACCAGAAAAGTACAATGGCAAGCTGAACCCGGCAGAGTTCCTAGGAATTTACACTATTGCTGTACAGGCTGCCGGGGGAAGGGATGAGAAAATCCTTGTCAAATATTTCCCATTGGTGCTAAAACCCAATGTGAGATCCTGGTTAATGAACTTGCCGGAGAATTTTGTTTCTTCGTGGTCAGATCTATGCAACGAGTTCGTTGGTGCTTTCACCGGAGGCTAGAAAGGCCCCGGACAGCCAAGTGATTTGCAAGTGATCCCACAAAGAGAGGGAGAAGATCTACGCAAGTATATCCAGAGATTCAGCCATGTACATCGCAGTATACTAGACGTACACTCTGCCGCTGTGATTGCCGCGTTCCACACAAATGTGAGCAATCGCAAGATGCGGGAGAAGATGAACATGCGGCTGTCGAAGACCGTCAAGGAGCTCTACACATTGGCGAACAAGTGTGCACATGCTGTGGAAGGAAGAAGGCTTCCTGGGGAAGAGGCTGGCGTCAAAGTCGACTTTGAGGACGACGACGCCGCCACTCTGAAGAAGAAAGGCCGGAGGCGCAACAGAAAGTGCAAAGGCAAGACTGTTATGGCCGTAGAAGGGTAAGGCAATTCTAGTCCCGCCAAGAAAACCAAGACAGAGACCTTCGGCAAGGATGCCGTTGCGTGCGCTTGTCGGAATCAGGGCTCCGCAGACTCAAAGAAAGGTTCGAACTCTGGTGTGTGTGCGAGGAACTTGGCTAAGCTACGACTCGTTGCTCACTACCTCACGGTGATGCTCCAACGTGCTCGAGTGAGAGGGAAGAAGGAAGAACACGATGATTTACCCAGGTTCGGGCCACCTTGCGGTGTAAGACCCTACTCCTGCTTTGTGGTGGATTGCCTCGCGAGGAGGATGAGTATGTGAGTACAAGTGGCTCTCGGAGGCTTTTCGAGCGGCTCCAGACTTGAGGGGTGGATGAACTCGATCCTTCTCTACGGTGGAGAATAACCTATACTTATACTGGCCCGGTCCTCTTCCCCGAAAGCTCTAGCCGGGAAGGGATGCACAACGGCCAATTTTGAAGGGGGACAAGAGTACACCCTATCCTGACTAAAGGTGGTCTTTGCGTGCAAAGCCTTTGTCCATGATGCGCCGGTGGGCCCGATGATAACCTCCGTCCTGCCAATCCGGCGTCCTGGTCTTGTTGCACCAAAGAGGCAACCTTCGGGGCCACCTTGGGGACCCGCGTGCTGGCCTTGCTCCTTTAGCACCAAAGAGGAAAGCCTCACTGTCTGCGCCCGCTGGCACCGGTCCTGGCGACGCCTGTCGTAGCCCGCGTCACCCACATGCATTGCGAGGCGAGGAGGCGAGCATAGAAGTGTCCGCCCCACGGGAGGCCTCGGGAGGCTGCTCCTCATGGAGCCCTTGGGGTGCCTGATGAAGCTTGCTAATGCCCGCCTCGTGAGGCGGGGGCCTCGCGAGGGTCTTGCTTGCGGACTCGTGGTGCTGGGCCGCGCCGGGCCCTTTGATGATGCTGCACGATGGGCCGCAGGCAGACGGGCCTGGGAACCCCCAGTCCCAGAGCCTCAACAGTAGCCCCTAGGACCGCGACGCGCATGGCCCAGCTTGGAAGCGAAGGCAGAGAAGAGGAGGGTGAAGCGACGCTGGCCCCAGCCGCCTGCGGGCTTGGCTTGACGCGTGGGCGCAACGGGCGCGGGATGCCCCCACTTACTCACGTGTCCTCGGCAATTGCCCAGGCTGACATAAAGCATGGCGCACGCTGCGGAGCCATCACTGCTCCCTTGTCCTGCGTTCTCCTTGCTCTGCCGAGATCCCCTTTCTCTCGTGTGAGGTTTTTCTAGATCCAAACCAAGCACGGCCTTTTCCTCTTTCTTGCCAGCATCGGTGACTTCGCGAATGGCGCCCACCGGGAAAGCGAAGTCCGCAACCTAGGCCGCGAGTTCCTCTTCCCTCTCGCCGGTGCTCCTGGCCTCGTCCATTGCCGAGGAGAAGGACCTGGATCCGGTTCTCTCGCTGATAACCGACAACCACAATGAATGGGGCGCGACCCAGATTTGGCCCAGCTCGGTGGCGCGGGGCAGCCTGGCGGAGTCTGTCGACCTCTTCTTCCTCCACAGCATCTTTGCCGGGCTGGTCCCGCCCTTCTCTGAGTTCTTTTACGCCATCCTTTTGCACTACCAGATCCATGCCCTCCACCTTCAGCCCAACTCCTTTCTACTCTTGTCCATCTTCCCCTTCTACTGCGAGGCTTTTGTGGGAGTGAAGCCCTCGGTGGCGCTCTTCCGCCACTTCTTCAGCCTGCGGTTCACCGCCCGGGGTCAGTGATCTATGTGCGTCTCCTTTGTCGACGTGCTTAGCAAAAACTCCCACCTGAAAGCCGGGAAGAAGGTGGAATGCTTCCGGCAGCGCTGGGTCTTCATGGATGCTCGCGGTTCCGACCCACACTTGATGACTCCAGCGATGGCGGCCTAGCAGACTCCCAGATGGGGCTCCGCAAAGCTTGACGACCCTCGAGCCAAGCCTGTCCTGAAGAGGATAGCTTCGCACATGAAGGCTAAGTTAACGGGGGCGGCGATAATGAAGGAGTTCCTGTCTCATCGCAATGCACCGCTCCAAGCGCGCTTGCTGCCCCTGTGGGAGTATGACGGCGGGGAGAACGCAATGCGGCTGCAAGCCGCCGACCTGACGGTCGAAGAGCTGGACGGGGCTTTTTACCATGCTGGTATACATCCCCGGGGAACTCCCCGAGGCAGCCGCTCCGCTGTACAGACGCGACAACAAGGAGGATCTGGTCGCGGCCATGCCCACCTTCGACGAGCAGGGGCTTGAGCCGTGCGACCGCGTTGATTCGCCCGTGGTGCTGTCCTCCGGCGACAGCGACAACGACAAGGACTCAGAAGAAATGGTGGAGGCTCGGGAGGGCATTCCCACCGTCATGTCGCCAGCTCCTCCGTAGCCTTGAGGACAATGATGACATCGACGAGCCTCCGCCTGCAGCTTCCCCAGGCCTCCCCGGGGCGTCCAGGAGGGCGGAATCCGCTCTTCTGGCCGCTCGAGCATCGGGCGAAGCGGCACCAGGCGAAGGGGTGGCCGAGCCACCTCCTGCAGGCTCCCCGCGCCCCACCGGGGCGATCAAGGAGGCAGGTTCTGCCTCTCCGGCCGCTCAACCGACGACCATGGAGGCCCCCGCTGGGGTGGCCGAGCTCTCGCCGATCGGGGTTCCCCAAGGGAATCCTTGCGCCCCTCCGGGGGGCGACACCGCGGCGAGCCTTGTCGAGGGTCGGCCTGAGGGGCCCCGGGACAGAGCCAAGGCGACACCAGGGAAGAAAGGTGGCGCGCCGACCTCCGCGGAGGAGAAGAAGAGGAAGTGGACTGCGCCGGACGAGTAAGTACCCTTAACTTGCCTTTCGATTGCGCGTCTGCAATCCATATGCTCATACCATCTCTCCCACACGCTGAACCTAAAGTGGCGACGCAGAGAAGAAGAAGAGGAAGGTGGCCGTCGTATCGAAGGTGCCCTTCGTCCTGAGGGCAGCTTCGGCGCTTGGCCGCAATCTTAGCGGGCGCGGGGGTGCGCAACGCCGGCCCGGCGCCACGCTCGAGCGCGCGGGCTTCCCTCCACCTAGGAGCACGGGCGCCTCGGTTCCTGACGGGGCTCCGCCCGCTCCGCTGGGAGGGCCGAACACTGAAGATGCGGCTGCTCTGGCTGCGGTGAGGGGGGCAACACATCTCGCCTCGCCGGCCATCTTGAGCCCCGCAGCCAACGATGATGCAGGGCGCGTTGTGGTGCAGCCTCAAGTGACGCCCACGCTCGGGGCTCAGTCGGCCGAGGCGGCAGTCACCCCAGCCGCGCTGCGGGAGCCAATCGTGGGGAAGGCTCCAAAGCCCCTGCGCCTCAAGGAGCCCTCGTGCTTGTGAACTGAGACACCCTGATCAGGCGCGGGACTTTGGCCGACGCCTGGGCCACGCTCGACCAGTTTGCAGAAGACCTTCAGGATGCCGATGACCTCTTCGACTGGGAGCGCCAGAGGCTTGCCTCTGGGTGGCTCTGGCTTGAGACAGCAACCCAAGAGGCCCATAGCCAGGCCGAGGCCACCGCCGCGGAGAACGTGAAGGAAGTCGCCGAGGCGCGAGCAGCTCATGACCATGCACTTGCTGACGCGGGAGCGGCCGCCAAGCACTGCAGTGAGGCGGAGGCCAGTCTGAAGGCGGTCCAGGACAAACACACCACGCTTACGCGACAATTCCAGCAGTGGGAGGAGGACATCAAGGCTCACGAGGCAAAGCTTGCGGACCGTGACTCCGAGCTGACGAGAGTGGGCACCGAGCATGCCACGGAGCGCGGGCGCCTCGAGAAGCTGTAGCAGGAGGTGATCGAAGCCCAAGCGGCTCATGCGGAGCATGTCTCCGAGGTAAGTGTTCTGTTGGACACCAAGGAGAAGAAGATCCTGGCCGACGCCAAAGCACAGGCGGCGGCAGACCACGCAACCTTCTCTTCTATTGAGCTTAGGGCCCGTCGAGTGCCGAGCTCCATATGCAGGGAGCGGTTCGAGGCTCCGCTCGCCACCCCCAACGCTGGCTACGCTGAGCTCTCCTCCAAACTCATCGCGGAGCTCAAAGGCGTCGCCCAGAAGATGGACGGCATCTTGGAGGAGGAATGCCACGACCTCTTCTCCGTGGCAGCAACACGCGTCTTCAGCCACCTTTACCTCCATGACCCCAGCTTTGACTTCGGCGCGGTGATAGGCCCTATCCCTCGTGAGTCCCGCGACGCCACGACGGAGGCTGTGGGGGGCCACGTGGCCATGCTGTTTGGAAAGTTCACCTGCAGTGAGGATGGGGGGCTTGTTGGAGCCGAAGCAAGCGACAGTGATGGCGAGGGTCCTTCTTCCTGAGAACTTTTATCACCCTACATCAGACTGGTTCTGCCTTGCGGAGGCGTGAGACTTTGGTTTAACTTGAGATACTTAATGCTTGTAGTAATTGTTGGACTCCGTAGTTTCCTTTTCGTGCTTGGTTTCGTTCTTGCTTGCCTTTGCGCTCTGCGTCGGCAGGGCCTAGCCCCGCGCATACCTCGGCCGCCGTTGGGATGTCAGGTCGCGATGCCTGGACAAGGCCAAGGGGCAAGGGGCTACGAAACTAGTGAAGGCTCCTTAGTCGTGATGCTCAGGGGTTCCCCCTTGACACGCAAGCGGCCCGCATGAAGAAAATATTGGCGACAATGAGGTTACTTCGAAGCCTCTCTTACCTAGCCCTCATCGGCTCGCACCTGGGAGTTACGCGAGGAGACTAGACACCAAGGGCCTTGGTGGGGTGACATGCGCGGGGGCATGCCCACGAGCCAGAGCCCGGTCCCTTGGGTTTTCAGTGCTGCTGGGACTAACCCGAGCACAGGTACCGTGTCCAGCCCCCGCTCGCATGAGGCCTAGGGGGAGGCCACGAGCAGCGTTGTTGGAGAATCGAGCGGCGATCCTAAGGTTGATGCTACCCATAGGGCGCCCTTAGTTGTTTATCCACCAGCATGGAGCATGGAGCTTCCATTGGGCGTGGGCATGGCCGTACTGCGACCGTTTCCGCCAGCGCGGAGCATGGGGCTTCCACTGGGCATGTGCATGATCATTGGTGGATCGTTCCGCCAGCGCTGAGCATGGGGCTTCCACTGGGTGTGGGAAAGAGCTTTGTTCAAGATGCTCTGGGGCGTGTACAACCCTATCTGGTTCGTACGCGTGCCTAGCACGGTAGAACTTGCGAAGGTGTTTTAGACACTCATCAGCCAGCGCGGGGCTCAGGAGGTCCTACCTCAGGCGGGGTGTGCCCAGTTCCTGGCGCGATCGCGTGCTTGTGACTCCTGGGTTGAAAGAGCAACCTGCACCGAGCGAACGCCCGGAGGCCATTCAATGAGAAGGCTAGACACCAAGGACCCATAGGAGGTGACGTGTATGGGTCCGGCCCGCCAGACAGAGCTCGGTCACTTGGATTTATCGACGCTGCAGGGATGGACCCGAGCATAGACGTCGTGCCATGCCTTCTCATATAACAACCTGAGGAAGAGCACCCGGCGCGAGGTTCCCGCGGTGGCGAAGCACCATGATCATGGCTGTATGAACCGAGCCGCACCACCACTCGCCTGCTCGCGATGAGATCATAAGAGGACAAGACACTAAGAACCTCAGGAGGTGACGTGCATGGGAGCTGGCCCGCAAGACAGAGCTTGGTTACTTGGATTTAACAACATTGCAGGGACGGACCCGAGCACAGACGCCGTGCCAGCCCTTGGTCATGAGGCGGTCGAGAGCAGGTCCGTGCGGCCGTGGTGGCTTTCATAGTGATGAAGCACCGATCACGCAAATTAAGCCATCCAAAAGATTTCATCAAAGCATAACTGAATCCGATACATGAGCAAAAATGACGGAGCTGTAAAGGCAGACCCTGACCAGCCTGATGATAATGTAGCCCGAGGGGCGCCCTCAATTGAACAAACCAAAAAGTCACCTGGCAATGTTCTTGCGGTAGCGTCGAGGAAGCTGATGAAGCGTGACGCGGAGGTTTGCTCCTCACGAGCTGGACGGCTCTCAAGGCTCGGGAGGCTCGCGAGGGGTCGAGGCCTCGCGAGGCGCCAGCGCTGAGCGCCTAGC
The DNA here is from genome assembly GCA_011799875.1 of Thinopyrum elongatum. Classification (NCBI taxonomy): domain Eukaryota; kingdom Viridiplantae; phylum Streptophyta; class Magnoliopsida; order Poales; family Poaceae; genus Thinopyrum; species Thinopyrum elongatum. The sequence continues at coordinate 219,170,824 of CM022301.1, read as the reverse complement.
CTCGTGAGACGCCAGCGCGAGCTGCACGAACTGCTGGTACGTGGTACCCGTGTTTAGCAGGCCGAAAGGCATGCAGATGTAGTTGCAAGGGTAGCCTCCGCTCTGACCAATGCGTGATTGCCAGAAGAGGTCCTGAGAAGTGGCAATGTTGAGGCCTGGGATGTTGACGCAGACGCGCAGCTCGCTGCCCACGTCGGGGGGCAGCAGCCGAGCCAGTGGGGCATGCGAGCGGAGCTCGCCGCGCATGGCCCGCGCTTCCTGAAGTTCACTGATCGCCTTGGTGATGAATTCTCGTGCTCCTGGTGCCTCGCGCCGTGTTCCATGCTTGTGGGGGCGCTCGTCGAAGCACGCCTCCAAGTGGTGCCTGAGCACCTCCCTCGTTGCACTGGTCAGGTCAGATGCTCTCCAGGTGGGAGCCTCCGAGCCTGTCTTGAGGGAGCTGTCGGGTGGGCCTTCCTATGCGGGAGGAAGGCACGCCCCGGCTCCAGGCGCGGCACCTGAGGCCTCGCCAGTGGGTGCCTTCTTTGCCTCGGGATGGTTCTTGGGGAGGAGCTGCTTCTTCTTAGCGGGAACAACCTCAGGGGGCATGATGTCTTCCCCGCAATCGGAGTTCTGAGCCGCCGCAGCCCGGTAGGCGTGCTCGAGGGAGCAGACCGCATCCTTCTCATAACAGGCAATGGTGATGACGCCTCTGCACCCTGGCATCTTGAAGATGTTGTAGCCATGGTGGGTTGCCGCCATGAACTTGGCAAGGGCCGGATACCCCAGGATGGCGTTTTACAGGAGGCCGATGTGGGCCACATCGAAGTCGATAAGCTCGGTGTGGTAGTTGTCGTGAGTGCCAAAGGTGGCTGGGAGGCGCACCTGCCCCAGGGGAGTGGTGGAGCCATCGGTCACCCCAGAGAACGGCCTGGTGGGCATGAGTTGATCATAAGGAACTTGAAGCGTCTCGAACGTCTCCGCAGAGAGCACGTTGAGGCCGGCGCCGCCGTTGATGAGGGTCTTGGTGACTAAGACGTTGCTGATGGTAGGCATGCACAGCATGGGGAGCGCGCCAACGGTGGTTGAGCACCTGAGGTGGTCCTTGGAATCGAAGGTGAGGGCGTACTGCGACCACTTGAGGGGATGCACAGCCTCAAGCCTCGGGAGGGCAACATTCACCTCACGAGAGAACTGCTTGAAGAGACGGTTTGACACGGGGGCCTGACCTCCGCCGAGGATGCACACTATGGTGCGAGGCTCCTGGTAGCCCCTAGCCCCTCGTCTGGCTGGTTGTTGTCGTTCCTCCTGGGAGGCGGTGGCAGCGGCGGAAGGCCCGCGTTGCCCTGAGGGAAGATCTCATGGGGCTGATCACGCCACGTGCCGTCACAAGGCTGATCGCGCCAGGCGGCGTCACGTGGCTGATCGCGCCAGGCATCCTCGCGAGGCTAGTCACACCAGTCCCTGGTGAGGGTTGTGGCTTTCCCAGTGTCCTCCACCACGGCCTCCTCAATGACCGAAGCCACGATCGCTGCGCTCGGGGAGGCATCCCAGGCGCTCGTCACAGAGCGCCCTTAGCTCCTGACAGTCATTGGTGTTGTGGGTGCGCACGTTGTGGAATACACAAAATGGGTGGCCATCCTTGGGGGCTCGTCCCGGTCGCGGCCACGCTTTAGCTCGGGCTCCGCCGCCAGCACGGCAGGGCCCTTGCGTTTTGCCTCCTTGGTCTTCTTGTCATCGGGATCGGCGTTGGAGTTGTTGAGGAGGGAGAGGCGGCCTTCCTCCATCCTCGCGCACTTGTCGGCCAGGTTGAACAGCTCAAGTCATTGTTGATGGCGAGCTTCTCATTCATCCGGACGTCCGTGACGCCTTCGGTGAATGCCGAGATGATGGCCTCATCCAAGGCCTTCGGGATCTTGAGGCGGACTTGGGTGAAGCGCTGAATGTATTTGCGGATGGTCTCACTCGGGCGCTGCTTGATGTGCTGCAGATCGCTGATGATGAGGGCGTGGTCACGGGTGCCTTGGAAGTTGGTGATGAAGCGCTCGCGAAGCTCATCCCACGAGGAGATTGACCCTTCAGGCAGGTTCATGAGCTAGGAACGCGCGCCATCCTTGAGGGCCAGGGCGAACTAGTTCGCCATGACCTTTTCGTCGCCGTTCGCCGCCTCAATGCTCAGCGCATAGAGCGGGAGGAACTCCACGGGGTTGGGGATGCCGTCTTAGTGAGGAGGAAGCTCCGGCTTGAACTTGAATGGCCAGACCACCCGGCGAAGCTCACGGGTGAAGGCACGGCAGCCAGCAGCACTGACTGGCGCGCATCGGGCAGGAGCGTCGCGGTCATGGCGCCCATGCACCATAGCTTCTTAGATGGCCCGGTCTTGGAGCTGGCGTAGCGGTGCAGGGGGTGCACGCGTCGTGCAGCGGCTGATGCACAATCTGGCAGCTGGCCTCGTCTCCAGCCGGCACTGGCGCTCCACGCGGCAAAGCGCGAGGCCGTGCATCGTGCCGAGGCTCGGTGTCGTCGCAACGTAGGGGAGGAGGCGGAGGCGCGCCGTGCGCCACATCACCCGCGCGGGATGGTGGAGGACGGAGTGAGTGGGAAGGTGTCGGGGCCTCGCCCGCGGCGTTGACAAGATCAGTGATGCGACCCAGCCAGGTGTCGTAGCCTTTGTTGACGGGGCGGTAGTGCAACAGCTCACGTGCCATGAGCAGCGCAGCCTGCGCGTTCACCAGCCCGCGGTGAGCATGGGAGGACAAAGCCGTGGCCGGGGTGAGAGAAGGCGTGGCGGTGTGGCCATCACGCTGCACGGAGGGCGGCAGGGAGGAGTCCTACTGCACATGAGCAGCTAGGTCAATGGCGGCATTGGTCGCGGCTGACGAGGAGAGGCGGCGGCCGCCGCGGCCCGCCGGCTCTGTCTGGGCGACACGAGCCGCACGACACTCGACACGAACACGACGAGCGTCGGCCATGGGGACGGCAAAGCGGGGCTGAAACGAAGCGAAGGAACTCCGGCACACCCCTACCTGGCGTGCCAAATGTCGGAACCTAGGCTCCGTAGACCCAAAGAAAGGTTCGAACTCTGGGGTGTGTGCGAGGAACTTGGCTAGGCTACGACTCATTGCTCACTACCTCAAGGCGATGCTCTGACGTGCTCGAGCGACAGGGAAGATGGAAGAACACGGTGATTTACCCAGGTTCGGGCCACCTTGCGGTGTAAAACCCTACTCCTGCTTTGTGGTGGATTGCCTCTCGAGGAGGATGAGTATGTGAGTACAAGTGGCTCTTGGAGGCTTTTGGAGCGGCTCTGGACTTGAGGGGTGGATGAACTCGATCCTTCTCTATGGTGGAGACTAAACTATACTTTTACTGGCCCGGTCCTCTTCCCCCAAAGCTCTAGGCGGGAAGGGATGCCACAACGGCCAATTTTGACTTGGGACAAGAGTACACCCTATCCTGACCAAAGGTGGTCTTTGCTTGCAAAGCCTCTGTCCATGACGCGCCGGTGGGCTTGATGATGACCTCCATCCTGAGAAGACGGCGTCCTGGTCTTGTTGCACCGAAGAGGCAACCTTTGGGGCCGCCTTGGGAACCCGCATGCTGGCCTTGCTCGTTTAGCACCAAAGAGGAAAGCCTCACTATCCGCGCCCGCTGGCACTAGTCCTGGCGATGCCTGTCATAGCTCGCGTCACCCATGTGCATCGCGAGGCGGGGAGGTGAGCATAGAAATGTCCGCCCCGCGGGAGGCCTCGGGAGGCAGCCTTGAAAGGCCGCTCCTCACGGAGCCCTTGGGGCGCCCAATGAAGCTTGCTGATGCATGCCTCGCGAGGGTCTTGCTTGCGGAGTCTTGGCGCTAGGCCGCGCCGGGCCCTTTGACGATGCCGCACGATGGGCTGCAGGTAGACGGGCCTGGGTACCCCCAGTGCTAGAGCCCCGACAACACTGATTGCCACGTAGCTGCGGCAGACGAGAAGGGCGGCAAGTTTGACGGGACGTATTGCTAGATTCACCGTACCAAGGGTCACGACCTCCAAGAGTGCCGTCAAGTCGAATAGATGGTCGAGAAACAGAAGGCTAAGTATGAGACGCACGATAAGGACAAGGGCGAGGATGGTACAGGTGGATCCAGCAAGAAGGGTCACGGCGGCCGACGAGGGCGCCACGGCAAGACCAATCAGCAAAAAGAGAAGCCTGCCAGAGGCAGAGAGAAGAAAGAAGGAGATGAAGAGAGTGAAGAGGAAGATGACGACGAATCCAGTGAGCATGAGTTCCAGAAGGCAATGGAAGCCATGTGCATTAACGGGTGTGCATCTTTGCATTCCTCTCACCGCTAGCTCAAACAGTGGGCGCGTGAGGTCAATGCGGCGGAGCCGATAGCAGATGCTCAAACGCCCCTCAAGTGGTCCCACACACCTATCATTTTCGATGTCGAGGACCACCCTGATTGCACAACTATGGTCGGGTGTTTGCTGTTGTTGGTTTCACCAACAATAGCAAACCTCAAGGTCATGAAAATGCTAGTTCACGGTGGGGCTAGCTTGAACTTGATCTCTCCTGAAGTGATCGAGAGGCTACAGATCCCTGAAGAAGAACTCAAGAAAATTGGGACATTCCAAGGAATTAATCCGGGAAGGATCCAGCCTAAGGGAAAGATCACACTGCCGATGACATTTGGCGGGGAACTGAACTACAGAACTGAGAAAATAGTGTTCGATGTTGTCAAAATCCCCTTGCCGTTTAATGGAATTCTTGGCCGCCTGGCATTGGCTAAGTTCATGGAAGCATCTCACTATGCCTACAACACGCTGAAGATGCAAGGGCCTCTGTGTGTCATTTCCATCAACTCTGAGAAGAAGGACTCAGTCGTATGTGTTGACAAGCTTTATAGAGATGCGGTTGCAACGGAGACTGTCAAGGCTACAACTCTCGCCAAAGAAAAGAAGGGCGAGAATCCTAGTAAGATCTCTGGCGAGAATTTCGGAAAGCATGCCTCTTCGGAGTGTTGTGCACCCGTTGAAGAATTGCCGAAGAGTTCTGCGGGCAAGAGATCCAAAGCTACGCCACCTACAACAAAGAAGGTGTCTGCAAAGGAGGACGACACTGGTGGTACCTCCACCATCAGTGCCACTCTTGACAGTAAATAGGAAAGCGCGCTCATTGCCTTCCTGCGGGCGAATGTAGATGTGTTTGCATGGCAGGCATCTGAAAGTGTTCCTAGGGAGGTAATTGACCACCACCTTGATGTATGTCTCCATGCTCGACCCGTCAAGCAGAAGTTCAGGAAGCAAGCTTTGGAGCGGCAGCAATTTATCACTGAAGAAATCAAGAAACTTGGTTAGAGGAGTGCTACACCGAACTTGGTTAACAAATCCAGCGGTTGTGCGCAAGGCAAATGGAAAGTGGAGACTTTGTATTGATTACACTGATCTCAATAAAGCATGTCTAAAGGATCCTTTCCCCTTGCCGCGTATTGATCAAATCATAGACTCCACTGCTGGTTGTGAGCTGCTCTCATTCCTTGACGCATATTCTGGATACCATCAGATATTCATGGCCAAGGAAGATGAGGAGAGGACTGCATTCATTACTCCATGTGACACATACTGCTTCGTGTGTATGCCTTTCGGACTAAAGAGTGCTAATTCAACGTTTGCAAGAGCAGTCCAAATTGGTTTTGAGCCATAGTTACACAAGAACATAGAAGCTTATATGGATGGTATAGTGGTCAAGACCAAGGACAAGTCAACCCCTCATCCAAGATTTAGAAGAAACTTTTGCAAACTTGCACAGAATCAACATGAAGCTTAACCCTGAGAAGTGTGTGTTCGGCATCCCATCTGGCAAACTCCTTGGGTTCTTCGTGTCTCAGCGTGGGATAGAAGCAAATCCCGCCAAGATCAAAGCTATAAAGCAAATTCAAGCACCCAAGACTGTCAAAGATGTGCGAAGCCTTGCTGGCTGTGTTGCTGCTTTGAGCAGGTTCATTTCAAGGTCTACTGAGCATGCCCTGCCATTTTTCAAGATATTGAAAAAGGCAGGTCTAGTAAAATGGACTCCGAAAGCAGAGGCTACGCTGCAAGATCTGAAAAAGTTCCTATCCTCTGCGCCAACATTAGTTGCGCCTAGACCCCAGGAGCCATTGTTGCTATATTTAGCAGCAACGAACCAAGTGGTCAGTGCTGCACTAGTGGCACAGAGAGAAGTTCATGATGAGGAGACAACAACGGCAAGTACATCCCATGACAAGGCAAAAATCTCCCTGGCAGATCCCGATGCCGGCAAGGCTAAAATGGTGCAAGCAAAAGGAGTTGATCAATAGATGATAGCAAAGAAGAAAGTGGTATCGTAGCCCGTGTACTTTGTTAGTTCTCTCTTACAGGGGGCTAGATCAAGGTACTCTGGTGTGTAGAAACTGCTTCTCAGCCTCCTCATGGCCTCGAGAAAGCTACGCCACTACTTCCAAGCACATGAGATCACTGTCATCACTCGCTTCCCGTTGCAGCGTATTGTAAGGAATCCAGAGGCAACTGGCAGGATAGTGGACTGGGCATTGGAATTGTCAAGTTTTGCACTGAAGTTTGAGAGCACTTCAACCATTCAGAGCAGAGTGTTGGCAGAGTTCATTGTAGAATGGACACCAACGCAGGATGAAGAGATCCAAGAATCAACTCTCCCGGCAAGGAGGCTGGTAAGGAATGGGTCCTGTACTTTGACGGTGCTTTCTCGCTGCAAGGCGCCGGTGCCGGAGTGCTGCTTGTCGCACCCACTGGGGAGCACCCCAAGTATGTGGTTCAAATGCACTTTCACAAGGAGAAGACAACCGGCAACACTGCTGAATATGAGGGGCTCCTTGTCGACCTCAGAATTGCGGTGGAATTGGGAATCAGAAAGTTGATTGTGCATGGAGATTCACAGCTCGTTGTGAAGCAGATAAATAAGGATTACCAGAGCCCCTTGATGGAAGCGTACGTGGATGTAGTGAGGAAATTAGAGGAGCACTTTGACGGATTGCAAACAAAGCATATCCCCCGTACGGAGAACAGCATTGCTGATCACCTATCAAAGTGCGCTGCTCAAAAGCTACCTATGGAACCAGGGGCTTTTGTACTCCATTGGAATCAACCATCAGTCACTCCGTCAATGCGAGCCGGAAAGAGGTGGAAGTTGAATACTGGCAAGTATTTTCCGGCAGAGCGTCCTAAAGCCGCCAGCGAGAATATTGCCGGGAACGACAATGCGCCTGACGGTGAGACACAGCTCCACACAGAACCTCAGGTTCTCATTGTTGAGGGTGGCGCTCTCGCAGCCGCAGAAATGCCTTTATTCCTTGTCGTCGAGCCACAAGCTCCGGCATGGGCACAACATATAGTTCAGTTTCTCCAAACAGGAGAACTTCCTGATGAACAAGAACAAGCTGAGAAAGTAGCCCATCAATCAAGTATGTACCAGTTTGTGGACAACATTCTATACAGAAAGAGACCAAACGGAGTGAAATTAAAGTGCATTTGGCGGGAAGATGGACTCAAGTTGTTGGCAGAGATACATGGAGGCATATGTGGCTCTCACATAGGATCAAGAGCCCTTGTCGGAAAAGCATTGCGGCAAGGTTTTTATTGGCCCACTACCCTCCAGGATGCAACTGAGCTAGTAACAAGATGTGAAGCATGCCAGTTTCATTCAAAGAATATACACCAACCATCGCAAGTTCTTCAAACAATCCCTTTCTCCTGGCCTTTTTTGGTCTGGGGGCTTGACATCTTGGGCCCCTTTCCCCGTGCTACTGGGGGCTTTGAGTTTTTGTACGTTGCCATCGACAAGTTCACAAAGTGTCCTGAAGTAGAACCAGTGAGAAAGGTGACATCACAGTCAGCCGTCGAGTTCTTTAAAGGGCTGGTTTGCCGTTTTGGTGTCCCAAATAGAGTCATTACCGACAACGGCACACAGTTCACAAGCCGCACCTTCATGCAGTACCACCAGGGCCTTGGGAGCAAGGTTTGCTTTGCTTCTGTTGCTCATCCAAGAAGCAATGGACAAGCAGAGAGGATAAATGCTGAAGTGTTGTGTGGTCTCAAGACAAGAACATTTGACAGGCTGCACAAGTGCGGGAGATGCTGGATTGATGAGTTGTCGGTGGTTCTTTGGTCAGTCAGAATGACACCGAATCGAGCTACTGGCCAAACGCCCTTCTCCCTAGTTTATGGTGCAGAAGCGGTGCTACCCACAGAAATCATATACGGGCCACCTCGAGTGCTTGCCTATGGCCAAGTAGATCAAGAGCAATTCCGGCATGACTATGCCATGCTTCTTGAGGAAGATCGTCTTCGGGCAGCTATGCGAGCTGCATGCTACCAGCAAGCCTTGCGCCGCTATCATGGCCACAAGGTTCATGCCCGAAGCCTTGAGGAAGGCGACCTTGTCTTTCGGCGTGTTCAGTCCGCTAAATGATCAAACAAGTTGACGCCAAAGTGGGAAGGCCCATATCAGGTAGTACGGGTCACCAGACCTAGCGCAGTCCGTCTGGAGACCAAAGATGGCATTCGTATGCAAAACTCGTGGAACATTGAGCATCTTCGCAAGTTCTACCCATGAGGCGCAGTTGCCGGGCCTTGTCCCAACAACCCCTTTTGTACAAGCCTAGTCTCAAAGACTTGTCACCCTTTGTACAAAGGCAGACGCATACCTTGTGCATATGTGAATAAAGCTAAGTGTTCCGCAACTTTTTATGCATATTTACTTATGTACTGGTGCATAATATGATGTGATTACACTTTGTTTGAATGAAATGGCTAACATACCACCAAAAACTCCATACTGTCCTTTCCTCTTCTTTCTTTACAAAGACGAAAGGATTCCTCACGTACATATTTCCCGGGGGGGGGGGATGATGGAGTACCATTCCAGATGGCATTTGGCGTTCATTTCATTTCATACGACAAGAAGTACAACAAAGAAAGATAAGTTGAAAAACAACTAAAAATATCTTTGTTACATCTGGAATTTTTCCTTGATCCGGGTTTATACATGTGTGAAAAACCTTTACGCAAAGGAATCTTGTCGTGTTTCATTCGCGCTCTTATTCTTGCCTCGAGTCCACTCGGCAAGGTTATTTGCAGTTGTGTTGAGAACGGCAAGTTGCCTTGCCGGATACCTTACTTCCAGCAGGCTGCTAAGGACCAGTCCTTCAAAGCGCTCGCGGCAAGTATTGCGTGCCGACAGGTTTCCAAACTGCGCAGGGTGTCAGAACCAAATCATACAAGGATAAGCATGGATAAAGGGAAACAGTACATATTTATTTGAGCACGACAAATATTACATATTTGTTAAAAAAGAAAAGTGCTCATTAACATTTTCTCTAGCCCTTTCTTTCCAGGGTTTACATCAAGTGCAACCCAGGGCAAAAGGGGCGCCTAGGCAAAGGGCTCCCGACAGGCCATCCTGCCTGCGTCCAGCCCCAGATGATGGTGTTGCCGGTGCTCAGCTGGAGATGATAGTGCTGCTGGTGTTCAGCTGGAGTCCTAGTCGCCGTCTTCGGACTTGACGCTTTGGGAGTCGCCGTAGTCGTATTCACCATCGTCCTCCTCGTCGCTGTCGCTCGAGGAGGAGCTTTCGTTGTTGCTCGAGCTCTCCGCGCAGCACACCATGCAAGCGCCTGCAGCCCCGAAGAACTTCACGGAGAGCGTATCAGACTCCACCAACTTGAAGTGGAGGACATGCCCCTCCGACAGATAGATGGCACGAGCAAAGGACTTCCACCCATGGGTGAGGTACATGATGCCGCTGGCGGGGAACTCAACATTCACCCAAACGGCGCCATTGTAGTAGCCATTCACACTACAAAAAAAGACACATCCGTGACATTATGGGCTAAACGAATTTTTTTCTGTCATGCTTATGAAACTTCTATGACGATAATTGTGACAAAACCACGTATCATCATAGATGTGGTGGGCTCCTACTTCTATAACAAAAAATCATGACAGAAAATGGGCTTTTCGTCCTGGGCGAGCCGGAGACGCACCTGCATGACATTCTTTGGGTCGTCCATGACGGAAAAAATCTTGGTAGAAGCGAGGGAGAGGAAAATATCGGGGAGTTCCCGGTTACGGTGAGTGGTCGGGGCTGAGCGAAGCACTGTGGTTTGCGCGTTTCTCTCATGTACGCGCGTGTGTGCAAGGCGTTGGCTAACTGAATCCGAGCGATCGCACTAGCTACGTTACTGAACCCGAGCGATCGATCCCTTTGCTGTTAACTGAACCAGAGCGATTCCTTCGCCGCTGGCTGAACCCGAGCGATTCTTCATTGCTGCTGCTAACTGAACCCGACCGATCGATCACTACTGCTGCTTACTGAAGCCGATCGAGCCCCCGTGCGAGACATAGCCAGCCGGTGTTGGGTTGCCTCTCGATGAACAGTGACCATGGCTACCGTGCGCGCGGTACGTATAGAACGAGTCGAGACATGGTGAGTCAAGATGGTTGTGTCGGCGTTCTGGGAACCAGGGTACCCAGACTTGCCTGCCTGCGGCCCATGGCGTGGCTCCATCAGCGGCCTGGTACAGCCCATCTACAAAGACTAGCAAGACAAGACCCTCGCGAGGGGCCAAGCCTCGTGAGGCGGACGACGCCAAGACCTCCTGAGGGAGCGGCCTTACCAGGCAACGTCCTGAGGAGCAGAGATTCCTATGCAGGTGCCCCACCTCCTGAGGTCGCAGTGATGCAAGCCATGACGACCAAGGCCAGGCGGGTGCCAGTGGGCGCAGAGAAGATAGTTTCCTCTTTGGTGCTAAGGAGGCAAGCGCAGGCGTGGGTTCCTGAGGACTCAGGCAAAGGTTTCCATTCCAGTGCAACAAGACCAAGGTCACCAGCTCGACAGGATGGATGTCATCACCGAGCCCACCGCAGCATCATGCCCAGAAGCTTTGCAGGCGAAGACCACCTTTCGTCAGGATAAGATGTACTACTTGTCCCCATTCAAAATTGGCCATTGTGGAATCCCTTCCCGCCTACGCTTTGGGGAAGAGGACCAAGGCCACTATATATATAGGTTAGCCACCATCCTAGAGACGGATCCGATCCGAATCCCTTGACTCATACCCTCACCAGAGCAAACCTCGCGAGGTTGTTCATCCCTTGTACTTGTTCATCCTCAACCCCTCGTGAGGCAAATCCACCACAAAGTAGGAGTAGGATCTTACACCGCAAGGTGGCCCGAACCTGGGTAAACTGCTATGTCCATCTTCTTCCTTGTTCATCGAGCTTGGCCATGGGTGACGGGTTGGTTGGCTAGATAGGTTGAGTTCTTCACACACGCCCCAGAGTTCAAACCTTTCTTGGGTCTGCGGAGCCCTGAATCCGATATTTGGTGCGCCAGGTAGGGGCGTGTCGAAGTCCCTCTTCCACCGTTTGCTCCGCCGCCGTTCCGTTGTTCTTATGGCCGACGCTCACCGTGTCCGTGCCAAGCACCGGGCCGCTCGTGTCGCCCAGACGGCACCCGTGGGCAACGGCGCCCCTCGCCGCTTGGCCTTCCCGGTGGCTAACGCTGCCACCGACCCTACTGCTCGCGAACAGCAGGACTCGTCGCTGCCATCGTCCGTTCGACGCGACGGCCGCACCGCGACCCCATCACCCACTCCGGCCATGGCGTAGTCTTCTCACATTCGACGCGGGCTGGCAAACACGCAGGCTGCGCTGCTCATGGCGTGGGAGCTTCTGCGCTATCGTCCGGCCAACGACTGGCTTGGCTGCATCGCCGAGCTCGTCAACGCCACCGGTGAAGCTCCTGCACCGTCCCGTTCACCTCGTCCTCCGCTGGCCCTGGCGGGCGACGTGGCTCACGACGCACCTCCTCCACCTCCTCTGCGTGGCGCGGACCCCGAGCCTAGGCGTTAGGCACCCCAGCGCGACCCGCCGCGCAGAGCGCCGCCGCGCGATGAGGAAAGCTGCCAGGTGGTGAAGTGGCCCCAAGGAGAAGCGCGAGCGCTTCCAGCACTGCCGCGTCAAGACTGCATGCCACCAGAGGCGGTGGCGCGTGGTCGCCAAGATCAAGCTCCCCCATGCGGCCGGCCCCTATGAGTGCGGCAGGCTGCCATGCTTTCACCTCGGAACTGCATCGCGTCGTTTGGCCCGTCAAGTTCAAGCCGGATCTGCCTCCATGCTACGACGGCACCCCCGACCCCGCTGAGTTCCTCCAGCTCTACGAGCTGAGCATCGAGGCGGCAAACGGCAATGACAAGGTCATGGCGAACTGGTTCCCCATGGCCCTCAAGGACGGCGATCGTTCTTGGCTCCTGAACCTCCCAGTGGGGTCGATCTCCTCTTGGGACCAGCTCGCGAGCGCTTCATCGCCAACTCCCAGGGCACCCAAGACCGCGCTCCTGCAGCAGGCAACCTGTGGTACATAAAGCAGCAGCCGGGCGAGACCCTGCACAAGTACATACATCGCTTCACAAACGTTCGCCTCAAGATCCCGAAGGGGTCGGACGAGGCTATCATTTTGGCGTTCTCTGAGGGCGTCCGGGATGTCAAGATGAAGGAGGAGCTCGCCATGCACGAGGATCTGTGCTCGGCCCTGGAGATGTTCAACCTGGCAACCAGGTGCACGAGGGCAGAGGAAGGTCGCCTCTCCCTTATGGAGCTGCTGGAGGTCGATCCCGAAGACAAGAAGGCCAAGGCTAAGGAAGTGAAGCGCAAGGGCCCTGCCGTGCTAGCCGCGGAGCCTGAGATGAAGCGTGGTTGCGACCACGGTGAATCCTCCAGGGCAACCGCCCGTTCTGCGTCTTCCACAATGTCCACAGCCATAACACCAACGACTGCCAGGAGCTCAGGGCAATCCGCGACGGGCGTCTCGGCCGCCATCCCGAGCGCAGTGACCGTGGCTACGGCCGCGGAGGAGGCCGTGGTGGTGGCCGCTAGGACAACCGCGGCCTCCGCCAGGACTGGCGTGATCAGCCTCATGAGGACTGCTGGCAGGGCCAGCCTCGCGAGGGCCCCTTGTGTGATCAGCATCGTGTGGACCGTCCTCAGGGTAATGCTGGCCTTCCTCCGCTGCCGCCGCCTCCAAGGAGAAACGACGCCAACCGCCAAGATGATGGGGCTGGGGGCTTCCAGGAGCCGCGCGCGATTGCCTGCATCCAGGGTGGTGCTCAGGCCCCCGCCTCTCATCGCATCTTCAAGCAGTTTGCTCGTGAGCTGAACGCGGCCCTTCCCAAGCTTGAGGCGTCGCGTCCCCTCAGGCTGTCCAAGTACGCCATCACCTTCGACTCTATGGACCAGCTCAAGTGTTCAGCCGCCACTGGCGCGCTCCCGATGCTGTGCGCACCGACCATCAGCAACGTCCTCGTCACCAAAACACTCATCGATGGGGGCGCGGGGCTCAATGTTCTCTCTGTCGAGACATTCAAGACGCTCCAGGTGCCCTACGACCAGCTTCAGCCTACCAAGCCCTTCTTAGGAGTGACCGACGGCTCCACCTTCCCCATAGGGCAGATCCGCCTCCCCGTCACCTTTGGCAAGCGCGACAACTACCACACCGAGCTCATCGACTTCGACGTCGCACACATCCGCCTCCCATAAAATGCCATCCTCGGGTATCCGGCCCTCGCCAAGTTCATGGCGGCGATGCACCATGGCTACAATGTCCTCAAGATGCCAGGGAATGGCGGCATCATCACGGTCGCCTGCGACGAAAAGGCCGTGGTGTGCTCCCTCGAGCGCACCTACCAAGCTGCGGCGGTCGAGAACTCTGACGACGAGGGTGCCATCTGTCCTCCTGAGGCCACCCCCAAGAAGAAGCAGCTCCTCCCCAAGGGCCGCCAGGAGGCTGGAGCGCCCAACAATCATGCCTCAGGAGCCGCGCCCACTGCTGGGGCGCCCTTCCCTCTCGCATAGGAAGGACTGGCCCGGCGCCCCTCTCAGGACAGGCTCAAGGCTCTCGTCTGGAGAGCCTCTGACCTGACCAGCGTCACGAGGGAGGTGTTCGTGCACCACGTGGAGGCGTGCTTTGACGCGCGCCTCCATGAGCAAGGCACAAGGTGCGAGGCGCCAGGCACTCAGGAGTTCATCACTAAGGTGATCGAGGAGCTTTAGGAGGCGCGAGCCATGCGTGGCGAGCGTCACCCCTCACCATCCAGTGCAGCTGCCGCCCCTGACATGGGTGGAAGCTGCGCATCTGCGTCAACATCCCAGGCCTCAACAGGGCTGCTTCTCAGGAGCTCTTCTGGCCGTCCCGCGTTGGACGGAGTGGGGGCTGCCCCCGCAGCTACGTCCGCATGCCGTTCGGCCTGCTGAACACGGCTGCCTCGCACCAGCGCTGCATGCAGGGCGCCTTGGCGGCTCACGAGGCCAGGCACCGGGCAGTCTTGGCACAGGAGGTGTCGGACCCTCGTGAGCCCCCCGGATCTCCGGAGCCTCCCGTGCCTCAGGAGCCGGCTGGCCCGTGAGGAGCAATCCGGGCAGCACGCGTCTTCAGCTACTCCAACGCTTCTACAACAATGGTACTAGGTGACTTTTTGGTTTGTTCAACTGAGGGCGCCCCTCGGGCTGCATTATCCTCAAGCTGTCAGGGCCCGCCCTTGCAGCCTGTATCGTTTTGCGCATGTATCAGAACTGGCTTCGCCCTTTTATGAATTGCTTAATATTGCAACCTGCATGTCCGGTGCTTCGCCACCATGAATGTTGCGCGCCCTCACAAACCCGCCCGCGACCGCCTCATGATTAAGGACTGGCACGACGTCTGTGCTCGGGTCCGTCCCTGCAGCGTCGCTAAACCCAAGTGGCCGAGCTCTGTCTCGCGGGCCAGCTCCCGTGCACGTCACTCCCCGTGGTCCTTGGTGCCTTGTTCTCGCATGAGCTATTCGAGAGTGGATGAGTCAGGGCGCGCGACCTGGTGCCTCACCGATGCGGGAGCCGCGCGCCGCTTGTCTTTCTTTAGGATTGTTGCATGAGAAGGCTGGGCACGGCGTCTGTGCTCGGGTCCATCCCTGCAGCGTCAATAAACCCAATGGCTGAGCTCTGTCTGGCGGGCCGGCCCCGTTCACGTAACCTCCTGGGGTCATTGCTGTTCGGCCTTCTCATGCGATGTCCTCCGGAGATTCACTCGGCGTAGGCCACCTCAACATTTCACATGGTTCTTACAAGCACCCTGCACCAAAAATTCAGGCGCAACCCGCCTTGAGGTAGGGCCTCGTGAGTCCCGCGCTGGCTCACGAGTGCCCAGATACACCTCCTCCAGTTCTGTTGTGCAAGCCACGCATACGAACGGGGCTGTACACGCCCCGGAGTCTCCCCCCGAGGGAACTCCCACCCACGCACCAGTGGAAGCCCCATGCTCCGCGCTGGAGACGACACGGTCGAGGAGCAGCTATGCCCACTCTAAAGTGGAAGCACGATGCTCCGCGCTGGTGAATAAACAACTGAGGGCACCCTAGTGGCTGCAACAACCTCAGGAGGGCCTGAAGGCCTGATGTACGGTCCCACTGCGCAGCTTTCCCTATGGGAGGCCCGTGCGAGAGGGCTGGGCGCGGGGGCTACGCTCAGGCCACGCCTGGCGCACGCCACCTTATCTGGCGCGTCCCTCCTAAGCAAAAGCTGGCGAGGAAAGGTATGGAGGACTCCGGATTGACTCAGACGCTGCTCACATTTCCTTCATGAGGGTTGTTCGTACGTCAAGGGGGACCCTTGAGCATCGCGACTCAGGGGCCTTACTAGTCACGTAGCCCCTCACCCCTTGGTCTCGTCCTGGTGATTCGGACGCCCCAACGGCGGTCGAGGTATGCGCGGCGCTGGGCCCTGCCGACGCAGAACACTGAGGCAAACATGAAGGGAACCGAGTACTAAAAGGAAATCGCGGAGTTCTAGCAAGTTATTACAAAACATAATGTTCCAAACAGAAGTTCTCACACCTCTGCGAGGCACGATGAATGTTGCAGGGTCAAACTAGGAAGAAGCGCCGCCGTCACCTTGGTCACTGCCGCCGCTCGACTTGGGAAGCCCGTCATTGATGACGCTGCCACCATCTTCGCCGCTGGCCTCTGCCGCCGCAGCCACGGGGTCGGGGACGCAGTGGAACTTCCCCAGCAAGGCGTCCACTTGCCCCTTCACGGCCTCCGCGACAGCGATGCGGGACTCAGGAGCCACCGGTTCGATCAGCGTGCTGAGGTCGAGGCCTGGGTCCCGGAGGTGGAGGTGGCTGAAGACGCGCGTTGCGGACGAGGTGAAGAGCGCGCGGCACTCCCCCTCCACCCAGGAGTCCACCCCAGCGGCGATGCCCTCGAGCGCCTTAGCAAGCTCGGGGAGAATCCCAGCAAGGTCGTCATCCGGAGTCACCAGCGGCTCTTCGTACCCTCCCCCGTAGATGGAGCGTCGCGCCTCACGAGACCTGAGCTCGAGGGAGAGGAAGACCTCGCGTTCCACGGCCACCGCTTTCTCGGCGACAACAAGGGTCTTCTCCCTGGTCTCCAGCTGGGCCGTCACCTCGGAAACGTGCGGGGCGTGGGACGCCTGGGCTTTGTCCACCTCCTCCATCAGCTTGCCAAGGCGGTCCCGCTCCACGGCCTGGTCCTTGGTCACCTGGGCCAGCTTGGTGTCGCGATCGGCGAGCGCCGCCTCGTGGACCTTGAGGTCCTCCTCTTGCTGTCGAAGCTGCTGGGTGCGGGCAGCCTGCTCCTCGCAAAGGGCCTTCAGCTAGGCTTCCGCCTTGCCACAACGCTCCTTGGCGGACGCCGCATCGCGAGCCCTTGTAGCTTCGCTGGCCTCCCTCTTGCTCTCCGCGGCGGCGGCCTCAGCCCGGCCCCAGGCCGTCCTGGCGGACGTATTGGCCTGGAGCCACCCCAAGATCAGCCCCATGCATTCCCTCACTAGGCACCTGTCGGCGTCTTGGAGATCGGCCCGGAGCTGGTCAAGCGCGGCGTAAGCCTCGTCCAGGGCCCTGGGCCTGACAAGGGGGCCGTAGTCCGCCAGCACAAGGGCCTGGGGAGGAGACGGCGCCAGCGCGGGGCTAGCGTCATCGCCAGGGAGGTAGCCGCAGGAGCAACTTGGGGCACTGGAGCCTCCGAACCCCCCGCGGGCACGACAGGGATGGGCGGCTTTGGAGCCTGCAGGCCCGCGGAAGCAGACTCCTCCTGAGGTTCCACCGCCACGCCTGTGGGGCCGCTCCATCGCAAGGGAGTGCGGGGCGACCTCTTCGGTCTACGTCGGAGCCACCATGGCTTTGGCGAGCGGTGGCGCTTCAGGGGCCCCGGCTTCCTCCTTCCTCTTCTTCGCCACGATGCTCATCCTGGTCACCAGGAGGGGAGTACTGTGGGCACGGCATCAAGGGCGACGAACAAAAACAAGGTAAGGTACTTACTCATCGGGGGCAGTATACGGCCTCTTCCTAGCCGGAGCGAGGGCGCCTTCGATCTTCCTGGGTGCGGCCTTTGCCGCGTCTTGGGGGGTGGCGGGGCGCGCATCGGCTGGCTTCGGTGCGACGACGACGGACGAGGCGGCGGCGTCGCCTCGAGGAGGGGGCGCCGCCCCACTCTTCTTCGGGGTCGCTCGGTCTGGCCTCCGCAGGGCCGGGGAAGTGGCCCCGGACCTTGTAATGACCCCAGTGGAGCGCGTGGATTCCACGACTGGAGGCTCAACGGCGTCATCATCATCCGTGAGGCCGTGGAGAAGCTCGCTTTGAGACGGCGGAGAGGTCTCCGCCACTTCGTCCACGGTCGCCTCCGAGTCCTCTTCACCCTCTTCGCCGGTGTTGTCGCCAGAAGACACCAGCACTGGGGAGTTGGGGAGCTCGGGCGGCACGAGCCCCAGCTCATCGAAGACGGGCACGACGGCGACCAGCGCCGCCCTGTCGGCGCGCCGGTACAGCGGGGTGTAGGCCGCCGGGAGGTTGCCTGGCTTCCCCTCGAGTAGGGTGTTCATGGCCTTGTCCAGCTCTTCGCCCGTCAAGATCCCCGAGCGCAGCCGGATGTCGTCCTCTGCGCCCTTGAACTCCCGCATGGGACGCGAGTGTGCTTGGAGCGGGGCCAGGCGCTGCGTCTGGAACTCCTTAACAAGCATGCTCCCCGTCAGCGCCCCGGCATCCATGTCTGCGATCATCTTCCTCAGGACCGGCGCCTCCCGGGGGTCGGAGAGCTTCTCGTGACCCCACCTATCAAGCTTCTCCAACTGCTCGGTTGGTAATTCCAGCCGCACGTTGAGGCCCTTGGCGTCCATGAAGATCCACCGGCACCGGAAGTTATCCACCTTCTTTCCAGCCCGCATGAGCGTGTTGCCCTTATGGACCACGACGAAGGATACATAGCCAGAGCGCTGGGCTGGATCGTGCATCCACAGATAGAAGAAGTGGCGGAGGAGCGCGAAGGAGGGCCTCACGCCCATGAACACCTCATAGTAAAAGGCGAAGATGGACAGGAGAAGGATGTAGTTGGGCTGAAGATGCAGAGCCTTGACCTGGTAATGGTCGAGGACAGCGGTGAAGAACCCAGAGAAAGGCGGGATGAGCCCCGCGAAGACACTGTGGAGGAAGAAGGGATAAACTGTCCGCGCCAAGGTCCTTTGCTCGGCGGAGCCGGCCAGGAGGATGGTCTCGTCCCATTCATTGTCGCCGCTCGCCGTCAGCGGGAGTGCAGCGGCGAGGTGCTTGTCCTCGGTAATGGAGGGCGTACCGAGGGCCGGCGCAGGAGAGGAGGAGGAGCTCGCGGCTGGCGCGGCAGGTTTCACCTTCCCGGACGCCATTCGCGATATCTTGGAAGAAGAGGCGTAGGGAGAAGGAGGAACGAGGCTAGATCTGGAGATGCACTCGGCTGGGAGAAAGGGGATCTGGAGCAAGGCGAAGAGAAGGCAATGATGGCCCGGTAGCGGGCGCCAGTCTTTTGTCAGCCCGAGCAGTTGCCGAGGTAGCTTTGGGAAGTGGAGACACCCACGTCCCATCAAGTGCCACGCGTCGGCCTGGTCCGTAGGCGATTGGGGCCCGTGGCGCTTCGCCATTGCCCTTTGGCTTCGCCTCGAAGCCAAGTCCAAGCACGCCTTGGGCCCGGGGGCTACTGTCGGCGTTCTGGGAACCAGGGTACCCAGACTTGCCTGCCTGCAGCCCACGGCGTGGCTCCATCAGCGGCCTGGTACGACCCATATATAAAGACTAGCAAGACAAGACCCTCGCGAGGGGCCAAGCCTCGCCAGGCGGACGACGCCAAGACCTCCTGAGGGAGCGGCCTCCCCAGGCTGCCTCCTGAGGAGCGGAGATTCCTATGCAGGTGCCCCACCTCCTGAGGTCGCGGTGACACAAGCCGTGATGACCAAGGCCAGGCAGGTGCCAGCGGGAACAGAGAAGACAGTTTCCTCTTTGGGGCTAAGGAGGCAAGCGCAGGCGTGGGTTCCCGAGGACTCAGGCAAAGGTTTCCATTCCAGTGCAACAAGACCAAGGTCACCAGCTCGGCAGGACGGAATTCATCGCCGATCCCACCGCTGCGTCACGCCCAGAAGCTTTGCAGGCGAAGACCACCTTTTGTCAAGATAAGATGTACTACTTGTCCCCTTTCAAAATTGGCCGTTGTGGAATCCCGTCCTACCTACGCTTTGGGGAAGAGGACCAAGGCCACTATAAATATAGGTTAGCCACCATCATAGAGACGGATCCGATCCGATCTGATCCGAACCCCTCGACTCATACATTCACCAGAGCAGACCTCGCGAGGTTGTTCATCCCTTGTACTTGTTCATCCTCAGCCCCTCGTGAGGCAAATCCACCACAAAGCAGGAGTAGGGTCTTACACCGCAAGGTGACCCGATGCTCGGGTAAATTGTTGTGTCCATCTTCTTCCTCATTCATCGAGCTTGCCCGTGGGGTGACGGGTTGGTTTACCGGATAGGTTGAGTTCTTCGCACACGCCCCAGAGTTCGAACCTTTCTTGGGTCTGCGGAGCCCTGAATCCGACAGGTTGGGTGGCTGTGGATGAACAGTTCCTGGTGGGGGTTGGATGAACTGGACCCCGTGGTAGTAGGCCGTTTCCACTAGATGAACAGGACCACCACACCCCAGCCGGTTGGGGGTGGATGAACAGGACCCAGTGGAGGCAGGATGAACAGTAGCTGGTGGAGGCAGGAGGAGGTCGACGGTGGATGAACAGTAGCAGGTGGAGGCTGGAGGAGGTCGACGGTGGATGAACAGTAGTAGGTGGAGGCTGGAGGAGGTCAACGGTGGATGCACAATAGCCTGTGGAGTCCTGTTTTGCGGTACGCCACACCCCTCCCGATGAACATCACCCCGTTTCGACCGTAGGCGCTCCAACAGAAGTCCGTTTCCTCTGTTTTGCGGTACGCCACACCCCTCCCGATGAACATGACCCCGTTTCGAGCATAGGCGTTCGAACAGAAGGCCGTTTCCTCTATTCTGCGGTACGCCAGGCCCCATTTCGGCTATTCCGTCCAAGCAAGTTGTTTGCTGATGAACACGACGCATTCCGTTGGCTCCCGATGAACATGACGCAGTTTCTCCGTTCCGACCCAGCCAGTTGGCTGCCGTTGAACAGGACGCCGTTGCTGCCATCCGTTGCCTCTCCATGTACACGAGCCCTGGCCATATGTATGCGCGAGTACGCGTTCGAGACCCACGCCTGTATGTACATGCATGAACATATTTTTTGCCCTGTGGCTTTACGTACATGTACATGGTTTAGACGGGACTGCCTGAACTGCTATGTCGGGGCTTTACTACGACACGTGTCACTGCTTGCTCGACCATGATTCATCGTTGCAGAGAGACTGTTCGACCAGTATGTATGTACACGTTCGTGACCAGACATACGACGCTACGTATGCTTCGACGGTGTTGGTCCCAGCTGTCAGGGAGGATAAGGAGGCACTTCCTTGCGTGCGAAGATATGGCTGGTGGGTCCCAGCTGTCAGCGTCACTGTGTATAGTCATCTTCTGATGGTTGTCATTCATTGACCATGTTGACCACACCGCGCTGAGATCACCAAGGCAGTGGACGACGGCGAGGCCTAGGAAGGGAATGTCGCGGAGCCGGGGAATACACGGTAGTGGATGTCCACGCGGTGGGGAGTATGAGGGTTGACTGCTTCGGCCGCGGTGTGAGGCTGCAGTCGCCGAAGAATAACAGGAGGTGTGGGTGAGTAGAGGGATGGCATGGCCAGCGGTGCCAGCACAGCCGGCCACGGGAGGCAGGAGCAGGTGGTCCTGCCGGCGTTGGTTTTGGCGGCTGGAGCAAGAAGATCAGAGATTGAAGAAGCAGTGCGGCCGTCGAATGTTAATCCAACGGTCACTGCTGCTAGAATGTTTTGTTGACTAGGTTAACAAAAATAACAAAGCCCTGCATACATGTCAACTTAGTAGGCCCACAAGTCAGCCTCCGAATCAGGTGGGTCCGAGCTAGCAAGGGGGGAATCGTTTTTCTTGCACGTAATAAGGAGGCACTTTCTTCCATGCGAAGATGTAGCTCGTGGTTCCCAGCTTTCATGGGGGGACTTTTTTTTGCGTAATAAGAAGGAACATCCTTGTGTGTGAAGATTGCAGTTGGTGGGTCCAACCTGTTAGGGGGAGGAATCGTTTATTCCCGCATAATAAGGAGGGACTAGCTTGCGTGCGAAGAAGTTTCTGGTGGTTCCCCGCTGTCAGACTCTCGACGTACTCCATGTTAGCTCTCGTTGTTGACCACACATCATCGAGCGGACCACGGCGGTGGACGATGGCGAGGCCTAAGATGGGAACAATCTGGAGTCGTGGAACAAGGGGAAGTGGAGTCCCTGGTGGAGGGGAGTACGAGGGACTGGTTCGGCTGCGGGGTGAGGCTGCAGTCGCAGGAGAATAACAGAAGGTGTGGGTGAGTACAGGTATGATCAGGCCACCGTTGGGAGTAGGGTGGGGCGGTGAGACCTGCGCAGCAGCACAGCCGACCACAAGAGGCAGATGCAGGCGCTCCAGCCGGTGATGGTTTTGGCGGCTGGAGCAAGAGCAACTAGATCAGAGATGGAAGAAGCAGGATCGCCGTTGGATGTCAATCCAACGAATACAGATGTCAGAATAATTTGTTGACTTTTGATTTTAGACCATTAAATTGTTTTGTTCGCTAAATGTAAAACACCTTGCGTAGGCTTCGTCCTAGTGGGCCAACAAAGTCAGCTTCGAAAGCTGTGGCGGAATGCAGCCCATTTATTTAGGTTTTACAGCCCATTTCATATTGTTGGCCAATACATCTATTTCCTGGGCTTTGACTCAAAAAATAATATATTTCTTGGGCTAGGTAAAAATAATAATAGACGATTTATTATTTATGATAATTTACAGTGCATTTGATTATTTATTCGAATACACCTATTTACTAGGCTGGGTGAAAAAAGTAATATTGCGTGCATGCATCCCATTTATTATTTCTGATAATTTACAACCCATTTGATTTTACTAGAAATGGACCCATTTTCTGGGATGGATGAAAAAACAATGATGGTCTGGACTAAGCATTTCGTATAAAAAATTAATATTGAGATAGGAATATTATTAAAAAAAACTTAAGTTGGGCTTGGTAATCTTATTATATAAAAAATGAACTGAGTTGTGCATTTTATTAAAAGAAACATAGGCTAGGCTATGCTTATTTTAGAATCTTGTGTACAATTATCGGCCCAGTTGAATTGCTGTTGTTCAACGAAAAAGGCCTGGGTAGTAGTACAGTACAACTTTACATAGTTACTCAACCCATATTCAACGACGCCTGAAAAGGCCCAAACAAGGCTTGTGTACAACGTTTTGAAGTCACTGAGCTCAATTTATAACTTAAAGAAAAAAGTTAGAGTACAGTGGAACCTAATTAAAAGCTGTCACGAGCGAAGAAATAATTCAATGGGTCCCACTTGTGTGTGTGTGCACGCGCATGTGTGTGTGTGCGTGTGTGTGTGTGTGTGTGTATGTGTGTGTGAGAGAGAGAGAGAGAGAGAGACCCATCGGTCGATGCTCGTGAATACATCTTTCAGCCATATGCTTTGCTGATGCTCAGTAAAAACTTATATTGTTGCCAGAATCATATACAACATAGCACATTGAACTTGCATACAAAAATTTCACGCAGGCGGCACAATCAGGGTGGAAGCAGTGGATCGCTACGGGTAGGGCTATGTTGAAACCAACAAACTCGTACATAACCGTTCATCGTCTTTATCAATGATGGGGAAATATCTTGAAAATGTTGTGCAAAGAAAATAGACAGACAACACAATAAGTTCTGTTAGCACATTAAGTTGACGTACACCCCTTTCTAAAAACAGTTCAGGTACAAAAATATAACAGGTCACAATCAAATGTACTGGCACATCAGTGCTTCACACTGATAGCTCAGATTTAACTAGTATTTGAGAAGATTCAGTTGCTCAAATTAGAGCACATCCAGGCAGCCAACCCTGCCTCTTCTCCCAAAGAATCAGTGGCCTCTGCCGCGCGATGGAGTAGGCCCTGTGCCATCCATCGTTCCGAGCAACATGGGGAAAGTCTGACATTGACTCCTGTAATGGACGTCGTCGACAGACCCTGTAACCAGCGGCGGCGGCAGGACTTCGATTGATGGATTGACAACTTCTTTGACATGCATGAACACTCCAATCAGGTACATCCCTAACGTGGTCCGCGGCGGCCTTGGTGGCGACGAATAGTACAACCCTGGTTCCTGCACCGGTATCACAACACCAATCACCTTCGGTATGGTGGACGACTTATTCATCCATGCCATAACTCTCAAAGCCCAGCTGTCTGGAGGAACAAACATACTTACGAGCTCACCTCCTAGGTCGTTGATAAGCTCATTCATGGACTCGTTGTTCCAAGCACATCGAGGCATGCCGTGGAAGGTAAGCTTTGGTAAAAACTCAAGCTTAGAGGGCACCGAGCCCCATCCTGGGTGCCACCGATCAAAGCTCACCAGTGCGCCATCGCAGAACAAATGCCGGGAAGATTCAAACACACGACTGCAGTAGAAAGTTGTCCAGAACCTGACGAAGAAATCAGCCGGTGGCGGACAGACTTCGATGAGCAAGTCGCTTATTTGGATGCCGTGTGCAATGCCAAGAGCTTTGACAAGGTCGTCCGACGAGATGGGAGGCCAGTCGCCGTTGATGGTTACCATCAGCACTTTGCCGGTGAACTGGTCGTCAAGCACCACCATGCCACTGTTGAGCGACGGCACGCAGCGCCCGAAGGCAGGACGGACCTCAGGATCTCTGACTCGGAGATCCGCGTTGAGCGGCGACATGATAGTGCGCTTGAGTACAGGGAGTACAGGAGGGGGATTTGGGGGAACTAGACACTAGAGTACGAATTGAGATTCTAGATGTGGGGGAGGGGTGGGAGATTGGGGATGAAAAGGTAGCATGAATTTCGAACACGCGCCAATACGCTCTCGATGCGCAAGCACACGAAAACACCGTTGGGGCCCACATGTCAGCCTAAGAGTCCTTTTTCTTTCTTTTTTTGAGCGCCCGGCCTGAGAGTCATAATTGACATGTTTGGCATTGCATTACTACTCGGCCCATATTCAACGACACCTCACATTAGCCCAAACAAGCGTACATCATCAAAAAGACACTGAGCTCAAATTATAACTTGAAAAAAGGATATATATATATATATATATATATATATATATATATATATATATATATATATATATATATATATATATATATATATATATATATATATATATATATATATATACACTGAACACTGGAGAATGGTGATGCCCTCATTTAGCCCACACTACAAAAAAAACCACTTCCGTGATGATACGTATTTGTCATAGTAGGTCACGTTTTCTGTCATGCATGTACATCCATGACGATTTTATGACAGAATCAAGATAGTCATACCTGTGCTGTCATAGAAGTGTTCCATGACAATACCAAAATTATCATCACGGAAGTGTCCACTTCCATGAAGATAATTGGCGCGTCATGGAAGTGTTTTCGTCAAGGGTAACCGACATGTAGCATCCACCATAACGAGTCACCGTTAAGCTATCGGGTTTCGGTTTGGATCCGTTAACCCGTTAACAGCCCAGACCAATGGGGATTTTCCATGTGTAAAATCCCCAATGGCCAGAGGAACCACGTGTCGGCTCAGCGTTGGGACAGATGGGATCCACTCATTGGACGGGAGGTGCCTATGATATGTTGACATGTGGCACAGCCCAACAGTGGCCCATTTAAGGTAAAAAGGCCAGCCCAGCTAAAGGCCCACCATATTTTTTCAAACACTCGTGGGCCGGCCCATTAACAGCCTGCCATGTTTTGGATCAAATTAAGGCCGATATCAGATCTAGCCCGTTAACAGACCACTGTTATTTTGGGCCCATTCTAAGTTGGGTTTGTATTTCAGCCTGTTACATGCCTGTTTACCAGTTCGGCCTGATAATAGTTTCGGCTTGTTAGCGGCCCGTGGTGCATCTGGGCTGTTGTCGGCCCGGTTTCACTTTAGGCCATTTAACGGCCCGTGATGAAACTGGGCTATTTCTTGTCCGAAGTGACTTTAGGCCTCTTAACGGCCCGTAGTCTTCGTGGATAAATTTCAGCCCAACGTGCCTATCGGCCTGTTAATGGCTCATGTAACAGTTGGGCCTAATTAATGCCCGCGTTGAATCCAGCCTGCTTACAGCCCATCTGTTAATGGCCCGTGACACAGTTGGTCCTACGGCCCGCGTTGATACCGGCCTACTTAAAGCCCATAATTTTATTGGGCCAAACAGGGCCCGAGGTATATTTTGGCCTGTTAACGGCTCGTTATCTATTTGGGCCAAACATGGGCCTAAGACAGTTTTGGCCTGTGTTGGCCCGTGAATTTTTTGGCTCAAAGCTAGCCCAATCTAGTTTTTAGCCTGTTAAAAGCCCATGGTATTCTCTGGCCCAGCTGGCCAGAACTTTCCTCGGCCTGTTAAAGGCGGAAAACTACTATACGTTTAGACCTGCTAATGGCCCAAGATGATTATATGCCCACGTTTTGGCCCATATATAGCGTAGCGAGTTACGGGCCGGCCTGAAGACTGACAACATTGAGATCCATTTAAGCTTCTGGCCTAAATTACAACATACCGACTAAGAATAAACCTAGACTATACAATAAAGAAATTACGGCATATTACATCCACTGGGCATCAAAGTTCGCCACTAGTGATAATAAAGCGCAACGAGACCGCAGATTACATACACTGGGCATCAAAGGTCGCCACCAGTGCATATAAACGCGCCGACAAAAGAATATACAAAACTAAGAGCACTTCAGAAGGCATTAGGCCTGGCCTGGAGGTGCACCGCAAGCAGCAGAAGAAGCTGATGGGACCTCAGTTGTGTCAATTTTAGATGCTCTAACCCTAGCTATATAGCACCAAAGCCTGCAAGGCTGTCCTCTGAGGTCTTCTTTGCATCATTGACATCAAGTCGGAGCTAAGCTGAAGAAAGCCTTTCCGCTTTAAGTTGAGACTGAAGAAGTCGAACTGATTGAGGCAGCAACTGCATAGAGGTTGTCTCACAGCTGCTGGTGAGTAGCTTCAACTCACTGTCTTCATCAAGACATGACCTTGGGTCATCTTGCTCTCTTCAAGATGGTTTGGCTCACTATCTTCCCTAAAGTTCTGCCTGGCATAAGAGATATGACTCTGAAAGAGAAACAAGGAGACACGTAACATGTTTCACAAATATATAAGCAAATAAATGGATCTGTTCTTCATAAGGAACATGATTACAGCTACAATTTAAAACATCCAATCAGATGTAAACACCAAAGTAAACAGCAGTGGAGGAAATGATGCCTCAATGCAGAGTTATTACTTGTCGCAATGCAAGTACAGTAAATGTAGATCTGATAATTTGGAGAAAGTGGAGGGCAGGGTAGATAAGATGCAGAGTAATGCTAGACTATCAACTATCTCGCAATGCAAGTACAATAATACTACCACCGCCCGTTATTACTTGTCGCTCAAATGCATGTATCTAGCACTATTAAGTTCTAAATACATCCAATTGAGCAACAATTAATTCGATACAGAGGGAGTACATGACAACAGGTACTTACATGCGCAATCCAAAACTTCATAACCATTGTGTTAATTCTACATTTATCTAAGAGTAAATATAGATCTTATAATTTCGAGCAAATGGAGGATAAGGAAGCAAACATTTACAGTGATGCTACATAATCAAACAGCAATGAGTGTAAGTATGCTGACAAAGGCAAGAGGTACAGACAAGAGCAATGCAGTGCCCAGTATTGTTGTCAAATCCTATGATCCTTTGAGAATGGAGATTCATCTGAAATTAGTTTTCATACAAGAGAGAAGGTAAGGCATATGCATAAATGTAGGAGTTCAAATTTTGAATTGATATCATAGACAGTACCTGACGCTGGGCTCTCTGCAGTTCTAATAGGGGTTTGGCCAGTGGAGTAGGGGTAAAGTGTGGTACAGTTGGGCCTGTGTTTTCTGTGGCTGCTGATCTACCTGATTTAACAGGTATCACTACCTTTTTCAAATACCTAGTTTGTACTCTTTGACGATCTGCACTCACCCTCTTCCTTTTGGACATCTATTACAAAAGAACAACATTTGACTGGAAAAACATAGTATGATGACACATGGAATAGGTACAGAAAATGGATAGGTATGGCATATACTCATATATGATGCTTAAACTAAGCAGATGGTGGTGTAACAAAGTAGAAGTAATGCAAAAGGTCATATGCAAAATATGTGCGACCAATACAACCTTGCCAAGTTAGAGCAAGCACCTTGATGGGTGAATAAGATAGACCATCCTCCACCATGCCAAGTTTGTTAGCCAGTGGATTGTTCCGCAATATTCCTCTCGTGCGCCCATTCTCATATTCATTTTGATCATGTTCAATACCTGACATGCATGAAAACATAAAAAATAAGTGAGATTACCTTTGTAATGCAGAAGTGATTCTAACCCAATACTGCCTCCCTGTAAACCCTTTGTGCTATCTCTGCAATTCTTCTGAGAGATGCCATGCATGCTGTAATTTGGTGTGTGCATTCATATAATGTGGCCTACTACTCAAAATATGAGAGCTCCAAAAGTGGTGATACTTCGCAGATGACAGCTTCAACATATAGTAAAGAAGAACAAGTCGACCTGACCTGGCAGATTCAAAATATACTAAGGGAGAACAACTCGACCTGACCAGTCGACCGCAAATGTCTCTGCTACTCTTCCCAACAAGGAACATACTTATTAAAGAAGAAGAGAAGAGGATCATGTTAAAGAAGAGCATAAGAGCAAGCAGATTGAAGATATTACAAGTCTTTCTATACAATGTTTGTTGCCCACCCATGATGAACCAGAGTGCACAGAGAAATACTATTCCTTCCGGTCTCTCCATATGTGGCTCACATGCATTTCGAAACTAAAGTAGGAACATTTAGCTGACCAATTAAACATGTCTCAGTTTTACTAATATCAGCATAATATCATATTCGAATTTGTACAACTAAGCTTGTTTAGCTCGATGGGTGGAGCAGTGCTATTAAGACATGAATCACGTAGGCTGGTCGTGGTCATCATAAAATTGGGAAACGTAAGCATGATGAGTATAGTGTTGACCGTGGCAGTGGCATGGCAGATCTGAAGCTGCAAACCGCGCAAAGGGTACTTAGCAACGATGTTTGCTTTGAAATAACAGCTAAGATTTGGTATGGACAAGAAAGTACAGTCAACAAGTGACAAAGAAATGCAATTCCTGCTGCCTCTCTATATGTCACAACATGCATTTGGAAACTCAAGTGGGACCTTTAGCTAACCAATTAAATGTGTCAGTTAACTAATATCAGTATCATATCACAATCATATTTCAACAACTAATTAAGCTTTGGAATTATGAGTGATGTTTTGTTTGGCTTGAAGGGTGGAGTACTGCTAGTATGACAGAAAGCACCTACGCAGATCATAGTAGTGTAGATAAAAGGGGAAAACCCTAAGCATCACGAGTAAAATCAGGAAAGTGGAACTAGCTGGAACATATTGGCTTGTATTGCCGATACAGCTAGAAAGGCTTCGGCTCCAAAAGGGCAGCTCTATTCAACTGAAGGCACAATACTGTTACTATCAGTCTAGACTATCAAAGATGACATAGCTCCCAGCATTTCCCGGATATTATGGTAGACCATCTAGAATAGTTGAAAGCATCCATCTGAAGCGACCCAACAAACCTGTTGACTGCAAATGTCCGTGCTCCATTTCCCGACAAGGAACATACTGTACTACTCCCTCCGTTCCTAAATATAAGTCTCTTAGAGATTTGAATGCGGACTACATACAGAGCAAAATGAGTGAATGTACACTCTAAAATATGTCTATATACAACCGTAAGTAGTTCTTATTGGAATATCTAAAAAGACTTATGTTTTACCGGAAAAGGTTTTCGCCCTGCTTTATGAATAATGCAACGATGAACAACACCCAGTCCAAACGCACGCCACCACAACACACGCACGCACCCAAGGAAGTTTAGGAATGAAGGAAGTAATATACTTATTAAGAAGAACAGAACAGGAACATGATAACAAAGAGCAAGCAGATTTTAGATAATACAATGTGTGTTACCCACCCATGATGAACCAGAGCGCACAGAGAAATACTATTCCTTTCGGTCTCTCCATATGTGGCTCACATGCATTTGGAAACTAAAGTAGGTACATTTAGCTGACCAATTAAACCTGTCTTAGTTTTACTAATATCAGCATAATATCAGATTCGAATTTGTACAACTAAGCTTGTTTAGCTTGATGGGTGAAGCAGTGCTATTACGACACGAACCACGTAGGCTGATCGTGGTCATCATAAAATGGGGAAACCGTAAGCATGATGAGTATAGTGTTGACAGTGGCAGTGGCATGGCAGATCTGAAGCTGGAAACCGCGTAAAGGGTACTTAGCAACCGATGTTTGCTTTGAAATAACAACTAAGATTTGGTATGGACAAGAAAGTACAGTCAACAAGTGATAAAGAAATGCAATTCCTGTTGTCTCTCTATATGTCGCGACATGCATTTGGAAACTCAAGTGGGACCTTTAGCTAACCAATTAAATGTGTATGTTAACTAATATCAGTATCATATCACAATCATATTTGAACAACTAAGCTTTGGAATTATGAGTGCTGTGTTGTTTAGCTTGAAGGGTGGAGTACTGCTAGTACGATAGAAAGCACCTACACAGATCATATTAGGGTAGATAAAAGGGGGAAACCCTAAGCATCAAGAGTAAAATCAGGAAAGTGGAACTAGTTGGACCACATGGGCTTGTATTGCCGGTACGGCAAGAAAGGGTTCGGAAAGGCTTCGGCCCCAAAAGGGGCAGCTCTATTCAACTGAAGGCACAATGCTGTTACTATCAGTCTAGACTATCAAAGACGACATAGCTCCCAGCATTTCCTGGATATTATGGCAGACCATCTAGAATCGTTGAAAGCATCCATCTGAAGCGACCCAATAGACCTGTCGACTGCAAATGTCCCTGCTCCACTTCCCGACAAGGAACATACTATACTACTCCCTCCGTTCTTAAATATAAATCTCTTAGAGATTCGAATGCGGACTACATACGGAGCAAAATTAGTGAATGTACACTCTAAAATATGTCTATATACATCCGTATGGAGTTCTTATTGGAATATCTAAAAAGACTTATGTTTTACCAAAAAAGGCTTTCGCCCCGCTTTATAAATAAAGCAACAATGAACAACACCCGGTACAAATGCATGCCACCACAACACACGCACGCACCCAAGGCAGTTTAGGAACGGAGGAAGTAATATACTTATTAAGAAGAACGTAAGAGGAACATGATAACAAAGAGCAAGCAGATTTTAGATAATACAATGTGTGTTGCCCACCCATGATGAACCAGAGCGCACAGAGAAATGCAAATCCCTGCTGTCTCTCTATATGTGGTGCACATGCTTTTCGAAATGAATATAGGAACATTAGCTGACCAATTAAATGTTCTCTGTTTTAGTAATATGAACATCATATCGTATTCGTATTTAAACAACTAAGCTTTGGAATTATGAGTGGCATGTTGTTTCGCTTGATGGGTTGAGGTCTTGAGGAGTAGTGCTAGCACAACATGAAGCACCTACGATGATGGTAGTGAATATAAAGGGGGAAAACAATAAGCTTTACGAGTATAGTGACCGTGCCATGGCAGATCTGAAGGTGCAAACCAGACAAAGGCTACTTCGCAACCAATGTTTGCTTTCAACTAGCCACTACGATTTGGTATGGACAAGAAAAGTACAATAAACAAGTTACGATCTATTTTCCGGGTGAGATCAATAACTTAAGCAGATATGAAAGAGTACCACCTCTCTTGCGATGCCGTGTAGGCCCCTGCTGATACGTTGAGGGTGCTGCAGGTGCGATGGCTGTCGGCGGCATGGAAGAAGACTTGCGATGGCAGACAGCCGGGTCGGTGGATAAGTCATGTTGCCGTGTACGAGGCGGTCGTAGGAGCGGCAACGTCAAGGTGGACGACGGCGCCGATGAAGTGAGAGGATGCGATGAAAGGATCTTGGTCCGACGCCGTGGATGAGAGACGTCCATCTCTTGCAGTGGACGACAGTGTAGGGGTAGCGGCTCCGGTAAGGTGGAGGATCGGGTGGCGGACGGAGGAGGCTGGCCAGAGTGGGGAGGTTGTTGTGGCACCGATGGTGTATGAATGGGGAAATGGAGGGGGAGGGGGAGGGGATCTCAAACTTTGGGACGCACTTGTCTGAAATGTGGGAAAGTTAGAACTTAGCCCCCGTTTAAAATTGTGGACATCTCGTCGGTTGGGGATAGGACGGTAATCTCTCATCTCCCCAATATTTGCCGATAGCGATTTCGGGTGAGGAGAGGGTCTTTTGCCGCCCACGGTTGGCGCCCATGATGTATGAACGGGGCTGACAGGTAGGGCGGTTGTGTCACGTCTGAGGGAAGTTACACACCTGCCCCTATTTAAAATATTTGCCTACATCGATTTCAGATGAGGAGAGTTTGTTTTGCCGCCCACGTGTATGAATGAG
This sequence comes from Thinopyrum elongatum, assembly GCA_011799875.1. Taxonomy (NCBI): domain Eukaryota; kingdom Viridiplantae; phylum Streptophyta; class Magnoliopsida; order Poales; family Poaceae; genus Thinopyrum; species Thinopyrum elongatum. The sequence goes on along the minus strand of CM022301.1, from coordinate 219,138,788 downwards.
AAAATTGAGGGAGAGAGAGAGGTCTTTCGGATGAGTTTGAATAAAATGTGTGTTTGCCGCCCACCGTGTCTGAATGGGGAGACAGGCGGTCGTGTCATGTCTAATTGAAGTTACTAGTCTACCCCTACCGACAACAGTGGAATTCAGGTCGATTAGGATGTGAAGTGTCAAGGGTAGAGAGTAATTTCCGTCTTGCAAACACTGGCTTCGGATAGCCGACAAATGATAGTGGGTGTTTTGCCGCTTCGTTCAAAATTTGGGAGAATTAGCATTCACGTTTACCCTGGGCCCTAGCAACTAAATTCAAATCCAATTTGTATTCGATTACGAATATCCATACATCATTCTTTGTTTTGTTATTTATTTCTTCAAAACCACGACAAAGATTTATTCCACCTTTATATAGGAATATGATTTAGAAATGCCATGATCTTCGAATTTAGTAGGTTGGATACACTTTGAGTCAAACAGTTATTTCATCCAATACAATTTGCTCACACAAAAAACAGTTCACCTTATGTCAATCATACAAGTACTGAGGATTACCTCACCTAAAAAATTCAGATCATTACAACACATGGATAACAAAGGGGGTCTTACAGCATAATCCATTCAGAGACATGACACAACATGCAAGTATACTAATCTAATGACAATTTCAGCTAGTATCTAAAGAAGAACTGGGATTACCCTGGGCTTCAGATAGCAGAAGTAGCAGGACCTCCTCCGTCTTCAAATGCAACATTCTTACTTCCTCCAATTCTTGGGTTGCTTGCATAATGCGTGCAGCTAATTGCATAATTTCCAGCCTCAGGATCAAGATTACCTCATTCATGGTAGCCACACCATCTCTTTCTGCCTCTAGTAGAGCCTCAAGAACCATATTATCTATGCTCAAACTGCTCTCCAACGGTGTTGCCTCTGAACTCCTACCATCTGGTAACATGGCTGGTGCACTGCTTCCACAAATAGATTCTGGGGTTGTACATTCTGTCCTAGTGTGAACGGCATCCTAAAATGTTTCCGCTGGACATAAGTAAGAGATAGTTATCGCATGATCCAGGCAGTAAGCTTACATGGGAAATGACATACGAATTATTGCCGAGGATGGCAAGCTATATTTAAATGGTTCGAAGCAGCATCAGCCGAAAACAAATTAATATGGTAAGATGAAAGGCAGTGTACCGCCACTATATTTAAGTTGCCCAGGCATCTAAGCAGTTGAAATAATCTGAGAAAGGACTTAAAAAGTGTGGCCTCATATAAACTACGAAGACAGTCTTGTGATGAAGTTCATAGGAAAAGTTAAGGAGTCAAATGAATTGGGCATGGAATTCTTTACGATCGTACAGCAGCAACTGCTGACATATTGGCCAACTCAGGTATAGCCTAACAAGTAACAAACAAGCATTCGAATCAAGCAATACAGCAAAGCAAACAACTGAACTATTTATAATTCTGTAGAATTATAGGTTCAGGGCATAAGCCAAGAAAGCAGCCCACACGCATTACATTACACATGTACTAAAACACACTGGCTTACTGATACGTCTCCAACGTATCTATAATTTTTGATTGTTCCATGCTGTTATATTATCATTTTTGGATGTTTTACAATCATTTTATAGCAACTTTATATCATTTTTTGGGACTAACCTATTGACATAGTGCCCAGTGCCAGTTGGTGTTTTTTGCTTGTTATTTACTTTGTAGGAAATCAATACCAAACGGAGTCCAAATGCAGCGAAACTTTTTGGTGATTTTTTCTGGACCAGAAGACACAAATTGGGCCAAGAAAGTACTTGAGGGGGGCTCTGAGGGGAGCACAACCCACCAGGGCGCCCCTGGGGGCCCAGGCGCGCCCAGGTGGGTTGTGCCCACCTCGGCCACCTCCCGCTCCGCATCTTTGCTCTATAAATACGCCAATATTCCAGAAACCCTAGGGGAGTCAATGAAAATCAATTCCAGCCACCGCAAGTTTCAGAAACCACAGATCCAATCTAGACACCATCACGGAGGGGTTCATCATCCTCATTGGTGCCTCTCCGATGATGCGTGAGTAGTTCATTGTAGACCTACGGGTCCGTAGTTAGTAGCTAGATGGCTTCCTCTCTCTCTTTTGATTCTCAATACAATGGTCTCTTGGAGATCTATTTGATGTAAATATTTTTGCGGTGTGTTTGTTGGGATCCGATGAACTTTGAGTTTATGATCAGACCTATGTTTTTATCCATGAAAGTTATTTGAGTCTTTTGATCTCTTATATGCATGATTACTTATAGCCTCGTATTTCTTATTCAAATCTTTGGTTTAGTTAGGCTAACTAGATCAATTTTTCTTGCCATGGGAAGAGGTGCTTTGTGATGGGATTGATATTACGGTCCTTGATCCCAGTGACAGAAGGGGAACCGACACGTATGTATCGTTGCTATTAAGGATAACAAGATGGGGCCTATTTCTACATAAATAGATCTTGTCTACATCATGTCATCGTTCTTATTGCATTACTCCATTTCTCCATGAACTTAATACACTAGATGCATGCTGGATAGCGGTCGATGTGTGGAGTAATAGTAGTAGATGCAGGCAGGAGTCGGTCTACTAATCTTGGACGTGATGCCCATATAATGATTATTGCCTGGATATCGTCATAATTATTTGAAGTTCTATCAATTTCCCAACCGTAATTTGTTTACCCACCGTATGCTATTTTTCTCGAGAGAAGCCACTATTGAAATCTACAGCCCCTGGGTCTATTTTTCTCATCATATATTTTAAGATCTATTTTGCTATTTTCCTTTTTATTTATTTGCCACTTTTATTTTTAGATCTCTATTTCTAAAAACCCAAAAATATTTTGCTTCACTTTATTTTATTCGCAATCTATTTATCCAATCTACTGCAATTTATCTCCCGTCCGTTTGCCAATTTCTGGCGCCGTTACCCGAAAGGGATTGACAACCCCTTTAACACGTCGGGTTGCAAGTATTTGTTCTTTGTGTGCAGGTGTTGTTTACGTAGTGTTGCTTGGTTCTCCTACTGGTTCGATAACCTTGGTCTCATCACTGAGGGAAATACCTACCGTTGCTGTGCTGCATCATCCCTTCCTCTTTGGGGAAATACCGACGTAGTTCAAGCAAACATCAAAAGGAATTTCTGGCGCCGTTGCCGGGGAGACATCATCAACATCTACCAGGTTCCTAATCAAAAATCTCATCTCCTTGCAATTTACATTATTTGCCATTTGCCTCTCGTTTTCCTCTCCCCCACTTCACAAAATTTTGCCGTTTTATTCGCCCTCTTTTTCGTTCACCGTTTTCTCGTCAGATCTGTTTTTCGTGTGCAATTTTGTTCATCACTTTTGCCGTTATGGATAGTTCCTCCTCTATTGCGTGTACCCCCGAGAACGAGGTTCTTAATTTCAAACAAAGGGGAGGGGAGAATTTAAAAGATGCTTGGTATAGGATTTGCAATGATCATAATAGATCTATCCGTAAGCAATCTACCGTTGTTCTTCTTCGCTGTTTTTATGTGGGCATCACCACTTGGTATAGATTCGTCCTTGATACGATTACGGTGGAAATTTCTTGATGTGTCCCTCTCTTGATGCTTTTAATGCTATGGAAAATTTAGTGGGATCACCACCTCTTATGGTTAATGAAACAACTTTAACTCTTGAGCATGTTATGGAAAGACTTGATGCTATTGAAAAGAAAATGCTTACCGAAGAACACATTGAGAACTTGGATAAAAAGATACCTAATCTTGCTAGTAAAATTGGGTCAAAAGCGGGAGAAATTCTTAAGTTGTTAAAAGAAAAGGGGACCATAATTCATGAGAGAATTGAAGAAAGCCCGTCTCGGATCGATAAATTGGAAGAAATCTTTAGTAATCTAAGCACGGCTTTTGCTTCCACTAAAACTTTTGAAAAAACTCCCGTACAAATTAGAAAAATTGCTCAAGTTACTAAAAACAAGGGTGCAACTTCTAATAATAACAAAGAAGATCTTAAGATGATTAGTATTCACCCAGATTTTGTTGAAGTTATAAGAGACCCTACGTACAAGAATGAATTCTTCAAACTTGTTCCTAGGAGTATTGTTATTGTTATTGAAAATTTGTATGCTAAATCTTCAAAAAATTCTAAGTGTTTTATTGAAGAGTTGGAAACTAAGGATGACAACACTTAGATCTTTGCATTATGCCTAGCTAAGGGCGTAAAACGATAGCGCTTGTTGGGAGGCAACCCAATGAATAAAATTTATTGTCGTCTTTTTCTCTCTGTTCTTTGGTGTTTGCACAATTATGCTACTGTAATGATTGTGTTTTTTGTGTTTTAATTAGTGTTTGTGCCAAGTAAAGCCTTTAGGATAGCTTTGGTGATAGTTGATTTGATCTTGTTGGAAAACAGAAACTTTTACGTCCAGTAAAACAATTTTGAAATTTCACAGAAGCGACGAAAAATTCTAAAGTTTTTACACAAGATTGATATACAAATTTCCGCTGTTTGCTTAATTTTTTCACAATTTTTGGAGTTACATAAGTATGAGAACAATTCGTATCTTTTCATACTGTTCTGTTTTTGACAGATTCTGTTTTCTTTGCATTGTGTGCTTATTTTGATGAATCTATGATTTTTATTGGAGGATATAAGCCATGCTAAAGTTAGAATACAGTAGATATAATGCAAGAACAAAATTTGAACGGGTTTTCTATAGTACTTAAAGTAAAGATTAGTTTTCTTATACTAACGGATCTCACGAAGGTTTTGTTGAGTTTTGTGTGATTGAAGTTTTCAAGTTTTGGGTGAGATTACGATGGATGAAGGAATAAGGAGTAAGAAGAGCCTAAGCTTGGGGATGACCCATGGCACCCCAAGCCATTATCCAAAGATAAGCAAGCAACTAAGCTTGGGGATGCCCGAGTGGCATCCCCTCTTTCTTCTAACGACCATCGGTATTTTACTTGGAGCTATATTTTTATTCGTCACATATCATGAGTTTTGCTTGGAGCGACTTGTATGATATGAGTCTTTGCTTGTTTTGCTTTTTATTTTAAGTAATGAATCCCTGCTGGACACACCTATTTGAGGGAGCCAAAATTATGCTATGACTTGTTAGAATTGCTCTCTATGCTTCACTTAAATCTTTATGAGCTATGGAATTGCTCTAGTGCTTCACTTATATCTTTTTGAGCATAGTGTGCTTTAGTATTTTTGAAGAAATGCTCTCATGCTTCACTTAGATTTATTTGAGAGTTAGTAATTTTTTTAGAAATTCTCTCTTGCTTCACTTAAATTATTTTGAGAGAAGAAAATTTTTATGCTCATGTTCTTCACTTAGATTTGTTTGAGCTATCAAAAGCAACAAATGAAATTAGTCCCAAAGTGATAGATATTCAAGAGGGATATAATAAAAACTTTCATGAAGATCATTGGACAAAATAAACTTGATTCCTTGTAATAGTTTTGCGATATGTTGATATAATATGTGAGTCATGTTGATGAGTAATTATGCTTTAGTAAGAATATTGGTGTTAAGGTTTGTGATTCCCTATGCAAGCACGAAAGTCAATAGTTATGCAATGAAATTACATCCTACTTGTGGTGCATTAATCGGTGTTAGTTATGCTTAATGCTCACTTATGAGATTTTTCGTTTCTTGGTTGGATGCTTCTCAATCTTTTGCTAGCCTTCATTTGCACTAAGTATGATCACTACTTATGCATCCAAAATCCTTAAACCAGTTTTGCCATATGAGTCCACTATACCTACCTATATGCGGTATTTCCGTGCCGTTCTAAGCAAATTTGTATGTGCCATCTCTAATTTCAAAATAAATTTCTCTTTTGTGTGCTCGTACCGCTCATGAAACGGTAGGGGGTGGCTGATATATTTCCATGCTAGATGTGTTATTCTCAAGATGAGTGTTTATTCACTTGTCATTGCACGAGAGTACGGCAAAGGTATTAGGGATGCCCAGTCCCGAAATGAAAAATGAATTTACTTTATGTTGTCAAATAATAAATTCCTTGGAAAGTGTTGGTATGGAGGGCACCCGTGGATACGGCTAGCCATGGAAAGTGAAAGATGGTGGAAAAAGGAATAAACTTTATTTTCTGTTTGGGAACCGCCTATGATATATCTAGCATGGAAAGTATTGGGAACTACTCGATCGTTTTCGTTGACAGGAAAAGCATGCCACCCAAAATGTTTTATCTCTACTTTTTTCGCTTTGAGCTCTGGCACCTCTACAAATCCCTACTTCCCTCTGTGAAGGGCCTTTCTTTTACTTTATGCAATTTTTATTTTGAGTCTCCATCTTCTCTTATAAAGCACCAACTAAGGGGCATTATGATCGTACTTGAGCATTGGGTGTAGCTAATATGCGAGTGTGTTTCATGAATGGATCAATGATTGAGCATAATTGGCTAGGGATAACTTGCTTTAGTGTTGATATTTTCAAAGACATGGTTGCTTGTTGATATGCTTGAGTATTGAAATCTTCATGTCAAAACTAGACTATTGCTTTGAATCATATAAAAGTCCAAATGTCCATGCTACAAAGAAAAGAATATGTGATGAACATGTTAGGCAGCATTCCACATCAAAAATTTTGTTTTTATCATTTACCCACTCGAGGACAAGCAGGAATTAAGCTTGGGGATGCTGATACGTCTCCAACGTATCTATAATTTTTGATTGTTCCATGCTGTTATATTATCATTCTTGGATGTTTTACAATCATTTTATAGCAACTTTATATCATTTTTTGGGACTAACCTATTGACATAGTGCCTAGTGCCAGTTGCTGTTTTTTGCTTGTTTTTTACTTTCCAGGAAATCAATACCAAACGGAGTCCAAACGTAGCGAAACTTTTTGGTGATTTTTTCTGGACCAGAAGACACAAATTGGGCCAAGAAAGTACCTGAGGGGGGCTCCGAGGGGAGCACAACCCACCAGGGCGCGCCTGGGTGCCCAGGCGCGCCCAGGTAGGTTGTGCCCACCTCGGCCACTTCCCGCACCGCCTCTTTGCTCTATAAATATGCCAATATTCCAGAAACCCTAGGGGAGTTGATGAAAATCAATTCCAGCCACCGCAAGTTTCAGAAACCACAGATCTAATCTAGACACCATCACGGAGGGGTTCATCATCCTCATTGGTGCCTCTCCGATGATGCGTGAGTAGTTCATTGTAGACCTACGGGTCCGTAGTTAGTAGCTAGATGGCTTCCTCTCTCTCTTTTGATTCTCAATACAATGGTCTCTTGGAGATCTATTTGATGTAACTCTTTTTGCAGTGTGTTTGTTGGGATCCGATGAACTTTGAGTTTATGATCAGATCTATGTTTTTATCCATGAAAGTTATTTGAGTATTTTGATCTCTTATATACATGATTACTAATTGCCTCGTATTTCTTCTTCAAATCTTTGGTTTAGTTAGGCCAACTAGATCAATTTTTCTTGCCATGGGAAGAGGTGCTTTGTGATGGGTTCGATCTTACGGTGCTTGATCCCAGTGACAGAAGGGGAACCGACACGTATGTATCGTTGCTATTAAGGATAACAATATGGGGTCTATTTCTACATAAATATATCTTGTCTACATCGTGTCATCGTTCTTATTGCATTACTCCGTTTCTCCATGAACTTAATACACTAGATGCATGCTGGATAGCGGTCGATGTGTGGAGTAATAGTAGTAGATGCAGGCAAGAGGCGGTCTACTTATCTTGGACGTGATGCCTATATAATGATCATTCCCTGGATATTGCCATAATTATTTGAAGTTCTATCAATTGCCCAACAGTAATTTGTTTACCCACCGTATGCTATTTTTCTCAAGTGAAGCCACTAGTGAAATCTACGGCCCCCGGGTCTATTTTTCTCATCATATATTTTCAGATCTATTTTGCTATTTGCCTTTTTATTTATTTGCCACTTTTATTTTCAGATCTATATTTCTAAAAACCCAAAAATATTTTGCTTCACTTTATTTTATTCGCAATCTATTTATCCAATCTACTACAATTTATCTCCCGTCCGTTTGCCAATTTCTGGCGCCCTTACTCGAAAGGGATTGACAACCCCTTTAACACGTTGGGTTGCAAGTATTTGTTCTTTGTGTGCAGGTGATGTTTACGTAGTGTTGCTTGGTTCTCCTACTGGTTCGATAACTTTGGTCTCATCACTGAGGGAAATACCTACCGTTGTTGTGCTGCATCATCCCTTCCTCTTTGGGGAAATACGACGTAGTTCAAGCAAACATCACTTACCATATGTTGTTGTGAAGCCTCGCTGCTATTGCAATGTTCTTTGAAGATATCGTCAGCATCCCGTGGTTGCAAATATAGTTGTTGTAGTTTATTCTTCCCCCTCTATTTAGGTAAAATTAATTTTAATCACATGCACTAGTTCGAATTGATCATCAATGGTTAATCTAAACGAATGAAAGATGGGTGTGTGCTTACACGACAATATATGTGCTTCACTCTATTTTTATGCTTGTTCGAGGTGCTAGCCCCAAAAGAACAAATATTTTGCTTGATGGGGTTGGCAGCTCCATAATTAATAGAAGCATCAAATTAGTCATGCAACTTGGGAAGATCAAGAACGCAGAAAAAAAGTAATGAATAGAGGCTCGGAGCAGTGATGTAATAGCTAGCTTCAGAAAATGTAGGGTAAAACGAACAAAAAGCAGCGGAACCACAAGCTAGTTTGCTGATGTGTAATTAAGCATAGAGAACATAGGCCCTGTTTGGATCCATGGGTTAGAGCTAGTTTGGGCTCAAATAGCCCTAAAGTATCCAAACATGAAGGCTAGTTTGAGCTAGTTGCATCTAACCCACCCAAAAAAAACTATCCCACCCAAGAGGTGCTAATAGGAGCTAGTTCTCCTAGTGCATTTATTGTCAATCTAACCTTGTCATCCAAACACCTCTTTGGCTAGAGTTAGTTTAGGGTTAGTCATGAGCTAGAAACTAACTCTAACCTCTAGCTAAGTTAGAGTATCCAAACACGGCCATAGAAGCAGTCTGATGTAACCAACAGGTGGCATCAGAACAACACCATTATCACAAATATAGCATGCAAGAAGTAAAATAGTAGGCAGTGATATCTAGGAAGTACAGTAATACTTAGGACAAAACAAAAGCATTGTAACTATATGTGCATTGGTTTGTAATTTAGCACATGTAACCTGTTCACTGCCACACGTATGGCCCTACAGGTGCAAGCAGAATAACGCGTCTCATGAAAAATTGAATGATGCCCTGAAGAAATTCGAAGGTGCGGTGCTTATGCTAAGAAAGTGAACGTAGGCACCGGCCGTTGGATAATAGTACCTGATTCTCGGCGGCTAAGGATCATCGATGGTGCTCGTGTTGCGGTTGAGTTTGGGCCAGTTGTTGCCGTTGCTGAAGCGGCTCTGGTGCTTCAGTTGCGGCGCCTGTCGACATACAAGAAAGCTCATCTGTGGTAAGTGAATAGTTCCATGATAAAGAAGAGAAAAACCGAAGGAGTACCAATCGAAATTACCTGATGAGGTTGCGGTGTCAGTAAAGCAGGGCCGGTGGAGTTGAATATGGCGTCCGTGGAGCAGGTCCGGTGCAGTGGACGAAGGTGTCGGCGAAGCAAATTCGGCGCAGTGTACAGTGCTTTCGGTGAGGCGGATCTGTTGCGGTGGACGAGGGCTTGTATGAAGGGCCAGCGATGTGGCGGACGAGGGAGTTGGCGAAGGGCCTACACTGTGGTGGACGAGGGTGCCGGTGAAGCAGATCCGGTGCAGTGGACCATGATGGCGGTCAAGGAGATCTGGAGCGGTGGACAAGCCAGTCGCTGAAGCGGCTCCGGTGAAGTGGTGAGTTGGCAATTGGGGGTTCCAAGGTTCGGAAGGTAGATCCGGCGGGGTGTGAGGTCCACCGCTGCGGCGGAGGATTAGATTCGGCGGCTTGGCGTGGTTGGGAGGGGGGAGGCGGGGAGGGGAAGCGGAGGGGCTCTGGGGAAAAATGTTGGGGACAAAGAGGGGAAAACAATGGAGTTACCAAAGCAGCCCTTTTCCGTTCATGTGCAGGGGTAAAACAGGAATATCGCAGGGCTAAACTTTCGGGCGCCAGATATTTCGATGTGAGCGGGAAGTTTGAAAGCTTTTGGCGGCTAAAATTAAGTGTTCTGCTCTTGTACGGCCGACTATGATATCATGGCTGAGAATTTATTTGTTTTGCACGCAAAAAAAAGTGTAAGTTTCGAAAATCAATGTCTCCAACTCGAAACTTAGATTGTCCATTCAATTCAAATATGGATCATTGAGCTAGTGGAAGCAAATACCATCATATGGTCAATTCAAATGAAACTCCAAATGTGTTTATCCTAAATATGATGACAAAAAAAATGTGTATGTGTATGAATAAAGTGGATGATTATAAGGTTTGAACATGCCCGTATGTGTATATCTCTAGGTTTGATATATGAATTTGAAATCACAAAATCCCGGCTTAAAAATTACAAAAGCTAATAATGGAGTTGAATTCCAAAATTCCAATCTTAGGGTTTTAATTCTGGTACTTCAAAGTATATCACGCATGTTCAAAAGTATCATTATCTCATAGTCCAAACTGTGAAACAAATGGATCAACCATGAGCGTACACACTATTGACCATATATATCTCAATTACGCTTAAGTCTCTCAAATATAGACCCCCTCATTTTTTAGCTGAAGCCACCACCAGTAAACCCCCCACCCCCCACCCCAAGAAGTCGTTCTCTCCCCCGGACACGAACACAGGAGCACATTAACCCCCCTCTCTCTTCTAAGTGCGGACCCCAATATAGGTCTCTATCACTTTGTCTCTCGGGCATGCACACATCTCTTCCCCCACTCTCTAGGTCTCCCGGCATCTCTCTTTCCCAAGCACACGCACTATATAGCAGTGTATCTTTCCCATACACACAAAATGTCGCCCCCAAACATCTATATCCCTAGTTATGTGGTTCTCGCACACTCACCTCACTCACCACCCCCACTACAAACAAGCACCCTTTGTCTTCTTGTGCACCACTCTCCTCTTTCTATCTCTCCCACATGCGGACCCGACCCAGCTCCTACCCTGTATACATATATGTCGTGACTCTTTCCATAGCTCCCTAGCGTATCATCGTTCTCAATCTCGCACGTTGTTCTCTACACCATCTATTCTAGATCTCTCATGAAGTCTCTATCACACACACGATGACTCGCTTCCCTTGCGTCTCCGTACACAGGCCACTTTCGAACAACATCAACATTGTCTCCCTATCTATACGCCACTTCCGCACACAAACGACCCCTCTCTCTCCCCCTCTCTTCCTCTCTCTCTCTCCCTCGCTCGCTCTCTCTCTCGCTCTCACACCCCTCTCCCACACACACTCGATGTCTCTTCCAAATAGTCTGCTCCCCGCCCGCACCCATGCTATCCCTCTACTACACATGCATTTCTCTCTCTTGGACACACATGTCACACCATTCCCCCTTCCCTACTAGGTTTACATCATTAGTGGTCTCTCTTCTCCACATACACACACTCCCTCTCACACACACGCGCGCGCACAAACACACAAACACGCACAAACACCCATCTATCTGGATCCTTCTTTTAAGACACACACCCTTTGCATATTCTCTCCAGCTCTGGGTATATATATATCCCCCTCTCTCTCTAGCTCACATGCACACCAAAATTCTCCGTCTCTCTAACTCACACATTTCTCCCCATGTCCGCATGTGTATCTCACACACTCACTCTTTGATTATGTCTATGTGTCTCCACATTACACAACACAAAGCCCCATGCACATGTCTCTCTCTATCCTCCACACACAGAGACACAAAGAATCTCTTATCATTGTCTCAATATCTACATATCACACATGCTCAACCAAGGTTTTCTCGTGAATAACTTACCGTCTATTCATCAACAGTCATGGCAGTACGACGAACATGAGACATGAAAAAGAATAAATCTACACGTCCGTAGACCACCTAGTATGACTACTAGGACTAGAGCGACCCGAAAGCGTGCCGCTGTCACCCCCTCCTTATCGGCGACAGGAAAACCTTTGTTTTACACAGTTGGGAAGTCACCGTGCTAAGGCCCCACATGCTCAGCCATTGAATAGAATGTAGATCCAAGTTTATGGAAACAAGTATCGCTAATACGTTTGTATCTCCATACTTATATCTCTTCTTATAAAAAAAACTGAGTTGGTGATAATGGTATGCCTGCCATCTTGCAATATAAACCGTCCGATCTATATCTGACGGATAGAAAGCAAACTAAAAGATACCCGCACCTTTCTCCACATTTGCAGACAAGGCCTTCCCTCGTTCATCCTTATCTCCCACAACATCATTGTTGAGCAATTAAAAAAGGAAGCCTCTGGAACAATCTGGCATGGTGGTCGCTGCCGGCGTCGTCCATCCCCATGCCCCCGCTCAGTCTGACCACCAATCACCACCACGCCCCACTCTTCCTCACCTTATCTCTCCTCTTTGTCGAGATATCATTAGTTTTTACACATGGGATTACTCCCGCATGGGTCAATCACAACAGGTGTTTTATAAAAAAATGCATCTTGATGTTCCGTGCAATGCACGGGCATCTTGCTAGTACTCCTACAGAAGACTTAGTTGGTGATGATGGTGTGTCTGCCATCCGTCATTTCTGACCATTAGATCTACATCTAACGACTGTGAGGTAAGTTGTTGCCTTTTGTCAACAACATCCCACTTCTCTACCCAATTTGCAGAAAACCCCTTAATTAGTATCTTAAAACCAACCACATCCCTCCCTCACCTCACCAAAACAGGCCAAGGAATATATTCTGATTGAAACATAATATATTTTTAGTGATATATGTATATCAAAATTAGAGTGTTTTCTATCAAGTTTGTGAATAAGTATTATTCTAATTATGATCCGTTGCAACGCACGTGCACATTGCTAGTATTTCCAACCACGCAAAAAAAATTGCTAGTATTTCCATAGTTTCATGTTTTCCATCAAGATATTAGTCACTCATGGTCGATATTTAGTTTGAATTACGTACACATAGGCACTATGTAAGTAGTCGTGCTTATTGACTTCCAAAGCTTAACTTTCACTCCTACTTACAGTACGTAGAGTATTTAACAAACAACTACCATTTTCAACCAGCCCTAGGAAGAAACTATTGTACAAGAAATAGCAAAAACATACCCAAAATTTCTTAATCCGCGCCAAAAAACTACTACCTAGTGCCGATTAGGCTCGTTTAAACCCGTTTATGACAGGGTTGGCCCACGCGTCCGTGCTGACGAGGCACCTTAAACCAACACCGTTTGTTTGACCATTGACACGAGGGACCCATATCTGACCTTCTATCCTCTTCTTCCTCCTCCAATCATTATTTTTCCTGAACATTACTTCAAACAATTCTTATGCGTGTTCGTCGGTGGCGCCAGTGATGAGCGAGCTAGCCGCCGCTCCACCGGACAGGCCGGACGGCGCGGTGGCCTCCGCACGGGTTGGCTGGCTGGCCTTCTTTCGAGCCAGATGGCTGGCCTTAGCGCAGCGCGCGTGAGCAAGCCACCGCACCGCCGTGCCAACCTAGCTAGCAAACCTTGCAGACAAGTAGCTGGATGCATCCAGCAGAGTGTGTGCTAGTTTGGCTAGCTAGCGGCCGCGAGCGCCGCATGGAGCTAGCATCTGGGCTGCCGCAAGATGGGCTCTGCGCCGCCGGCGCTTTTGACATCACCTTCTGCCGGCGGCGGTAGCTGCGTCCCATGGCCAAGGATGACTAGGTGGACGGGCCGGAGGTAGGAGGTCACTCGGGGATTTTTGTCCAGACTGACATGTAGGTCCCACAAGTCATAACGCCTAACTTGGCGGTCAAATAGACGGCGTTGACTTAAGGGGCGACATGGGTTGAAACGTGCCTATAACGGCACTTGGTAGTTTATTGCGACGGATTAAGAAAATTTCAGTATGTTTTTGCTAATATTTGTAGATTAGTGGTTTCTTGGTAGGGTTGGTGGGAAAGTGGTAGTTTCTTGGTAGAGGTTTCTTGTAAGGAACAATGTACTAGTGACAAAAGGAGATTCTAGGTTGCGTTGTACTACTAGTGGTCGCGGGAGTGTATAGCTCGTTTTGTTGGTTCGATCCCATCCGAACGCACGGCGGCCTTTTTTTAAATATTAACCTCGCTGCGAGCCAATATTGTACACTGGTAGTTTGACTTTTGAAGTCAAACGGACGTGTCGCACCACAATGTGGGTGCACTGGATAGCCCAGCCACGTGAACGGGTTTTCCCTCCCATCATCTCGCGGCTCGTGTACTAGAGTAGTACTAGTACTACTGCGTAAAGTAGTAGCACTCCTGTATATCAATTCACACCGTGCAATGTTTCTCGCCTGCATGCTCGCCCTAGTCGCGCCTCGCTTGCTGCTTCCTCATCAACTGCCATATTTAAACTAGTGCCTCCCAATTAAGCCCGAGGAGCCGGAAAAGCCTGGCATGGCATTGGGAACTGTGCAATATGGCTCTGTACGTAAAGTGCTACTACTCTGTAGCTTGTGGCATTGCACGCATGGACTTTGCTCCATTATCGGCTCTAAACTCCATAAAAAAATTCCTCTTGATGTGATTTTTTTTGTTTTGAAACGGAGGCAAAAGCTTTGCCTCATGTCATTCATAAAGAAGGAAGGACCAACAAACAAAGTTCGACGAGATCCATTACACCTCCACAAATGGAAGCGAAAAGCCTAGTCTCGCTATATCAAAGAACTCAAATGTTCTGCCCCTGCAGTAAGTGTCGCTGATAAATAGGCTGCTAGTGTGTGCGTGAGAGGAGCGGCTGAGTAGGCCAGCTACACTCTTGAATAGAGCACAGAGAGTACACACTACGCAGGTGTACTTTCCCTGCATTGATAGTACAACGATGGTTCTAGAGAACAGTAGTATCCTCCACTTGCGACTGTAGCTCCTTGGCCTTGAGATTCAAGAGTTCAAAACTGGTGCACTATAGAAGTACAGTACATCACACTACTAGTTGAGAAAGTACTACTGCTACAGTACTATGTAAGTAAATAATAGCCGCACCATCGCACTACCACTATGCGTGTCCGCATAACTTCCTTAACAAAGGGACGAGGCCCTGCGGTTACGCTCTTATCTCCTCCTCGCCAGTTCCCCTCCCCCCGAAGAGACCAAGGAAGTTCGTCGCTGCTGCCATGGATTCGCCAGGCGGTTCTCCTCCTCGTCGGGGCTGGGAGACCTTAGATGACAATCCTCTGGGAGAAATCACATGCCGCTCTGATGTCCTCACCGCCGCAAGACTCGGTGCTTCCTGCACCATCTATTTTAAGACGGTGCGTAAACATGCTTGGGAAAAGGCCATGCTTGTTGGTCTTCCATGCGTTCTCGAGCAGAAAGTTATTCTATGGGACAATCCATCGAACAATCCACCGCTACCTGGCCGTGGTTGCACGTTGACTTCGCTAGAGTTGCCGATGTTGAGAAGGAGTCGGATTTTGTCCGATGAGCAGGTCAGTCATGGAGTTTGATCATGTAGTGTATATTCTAAATATAGTACTTAGTTATTCCATCCCGTAATTTCTCCGCTGCCCACCGTCTTATATATAGGTCTGGGTTGGTGCCAACGGAGATTGGCTTGCATACCTTCGGCCGGATACCACCATAATTTTGCACAACATCCACAGCAGTGCGGCCGTTCCCGTAGACCCCTTCTTCACCATGGGGATCGGCCTTCCGGACTGGCTAGGCTTGAATACGTATGACGATGCCTACATGAGATTGAAGAAGATAGCAATTGCGGACCCGCCGACAAAGCGACGCAGCTATGACAAATTACTATCTCATCGCGGTGTTCGACATAAGGATTGCCATCAATGCAAAAGGCAGTAATGGCAGAGGCTGGCACATGTTGGCCCCAATAGATTTGTACCCCTACACGTTCGAAGACGCTGTGTGCCATGTAGGCTGCATCTTCGCGGTGACAAGCCAGGGGACTTGTTTCATCTTGTTGCCATCCTACGGTACGGGAGATTACAAACGGAATGCACAAACCATCATTTGCATACCTAACGGTACTCCATTATTTTGCAAGGACCAGTCATCCCCCGATCAAAATCAGATCGCCGATCCTGGATGTGCATTTGCATCCGTGATTCAGTCTAACCTGGAACCTTGTAGCTAACTTTGGCATATTAGGATCAACTATCTTAGCAGTCATTACACATGGTACCACTGATGTGCTGTAATGCCCCATGTCATTAGCCACAGTAATCACTTTTGATAATGACAAGTCAGCATGTTTAACAGTGCATAATCATCATTAGCATAATATTGCATTTCAACTCCTAACTCAAATTCAAATTTAAATGAAAGTGGAAAATAAAAGTTGTCCAACATAGAAACTAAAATGTTCAATAAATAATAAATATTACAGAGGCTATTCTAAAATTGTAACCAACAATTAATAATTATTTAGGTGGCTCTAAATTTACCAAGCAGCAAGGTTTAATACATTTTATTTATTATAAAAATTGTGTGGACTCCAATTGTCTCCAAACCAATTTTTGGTAGTAGTAGAGGATGCCTAGTAATTATTGGAGCAAATGCCATATTTTACAAAAATCATTTTGAGGCCTAACTAATTACAAAACAGAATGATAAGAATAACAAAAAAAAGAAAAAGACAAAAAGAAAACAAGACAAAAAAATAAAAAGAGGAAACGCCCCTGGCCCAACTGGGCCATAGCCCAGCCGGCCGGCCCACCCATCCCCCCTATATGGCCTACCCCAGGGACCCCGAAACCCTAACCCCCACCGACACCCACCCCCCTCGCCCCCCCTTCCTCCCCCCCGATCCATTTCTGGATCGGGCCGAGCCCCGAGCCGCTCGCCTCGCCGCGCTCGACGCCGCCGCCCGACGCCGCTGCGCCCGCCTCGCCGTCAACCGTCGCCGCACGTCGCCGACGCCGCCGCCTCGCCTGACCTCGTCTCCCCGTCCACGTTGCCGTCCTCGTCTCCCTCCCCGAGCACCGCTGCCCTGTGCCCTACGACCCGCCGTGAGCCCCGACCTCTCCTCCTCTCTCCCTCGCGCGCACACGCTCACGGCCGTGGCCACCTCCCCGCGGCTCAACGCTTGCCGCCCTCGGACCCCACGCTCGCCTGCGACCTCGATGGCCACCGCTGCTGCTATGCTACTTCTCCTGCTGCTGCTGGCCGCTGCTAGCTGCTGCACGCACCGCTCGGCCGCTCCTCCCGCGTCCCTGCTTCGCCGCGAGCTCGCCGTCGCCTGCCTCCTCCGCGCGCACCGGTCCCCGCCTTTGCTCGCCGCCCGCGGTCGCCGCGCCCAGCGCCCGCTCGCCCCTGGCCTCGCCGCGCCCGCAGTGCCCGCGCGCGCGCCCGCGCGTGCCTGGCCACGCCCGCGACCGCTGTGGCCCCCTGGGCCACTGCCAGGTGGGGCCGAAGCCCTGTGCCACTGACGTAGGGGCCCCACGCCCTTAAAACATTTAAAAAATAATAATAATAAATTAAAATTAAAATTAAAAAAAATAATTAGTTAATTATTTAATTAATTAGCAAATTAATTAATTTAATTAACTCTGATTAGGTTAATCTAATTAAGTAGTTAGTTTAATTAAACAGTAATTAATTAGCTAATCTCTAGTTAACCTAATAGAGTATGACAGGTGGGACCCACGTGTCAGGTTGGCTGCTGATGTCATGCTGACATCATGCTGACATCAGCATACACTGTTTCGGATAATGTTTAATTTAAATAAATAATTAAATTCCAGAAATTAATAAAAACTTTAGAAAATCATATTAAATAAACCATAACTCCGATGAAAATAATTTATACATGAAACTTGCTCAGAATTTCGATACGAACCCGAATACGCCCTCCGTATTCTTGTCAGATGCCCCTAGCTATATGAACAATTAACTTTTAGATCGATTTCAATAAATGAATAATGCCCAACGTCGATTAAATAAATCCGGATAAATTCCAAAATTAACTAAATCATTTAGTTAGACAGTAGAACACCCCGGCATATCATTTAGGCATGTCATACATATTCTTTGCATTTTTGCCGTGAATTTATTGTTTCTCTCCCCCTCCTTCTCTCTCGATAAACGCCGAGACCGACGACGCTGCAGCTGGGTACGACTACGCTCCAGACGAGCAGCCAGTTGACGATCCCTCTCTCTTGCCAGAGCAACCAGGCAAGCCCCCCCCCTTGAGCATCCAGATATCGCCCATTCCATTTCTCCTGCTTGCATTAGATTTTGCCACTGTTAATGTATGTTCCTATTCTGATGCATAGCCTGCTTTTGTAACCTATTCATTGTTACCTTACCTGCCTATGATAAACTGTTTAGTATAGGTTGGTAGTGAACCATCAGTGACCCCACCACCTTACCCTTGTTCCCCCTGCTTGATCATCGATGACTCGATCAATGTGATCATCGACCAGAGACCGACACCTCACTTCACACCCCCTTAGTTGTACGAATCTGCATAGTTACTATCGAGTGCCGAGGGTGATACCTCGTAACGCACTCCTGATGAATACTCTACAGTGTAGCTGTTCGGTCGTGGTCATCGAGGGTGATTCCTCCTTCTCCACTTCCGATACGACTCTGTCTTGCAACCCCTTAGTATGAACCTCGAGGGTGATACCTCATACGTTCACCCTTATGATTTCATCGAGTGGAATTCGCCGAGGGTGATTCCTCGGGTTTCCCCCTTGATGTTACGACCACACGGTTACTTGACCTTTGTTACAGGCGGGTCGACCAAGGTGGGTACCTGATGGGGATCTATGATGTCGGGTGTGCCGGAAGGGCACTCGAGTGTGATATTGTGGCGGAGCATCAGAGACTCTGGTTGTCTCCGCGTGATACTAAATGAGCCTATTGGATTTGGGTGTGTGGTCTGAGTGGGTTGACGTGCCCTATACGCACTACCACCACACGGGATAATGGTTATGGGGCCCTCTGCGATGTACGTTTCTCCCGAAAGCTCGTCAGACGTCATGATTCACCGTGCGGGCTGATTGTCGGGATTGGGCTGGATACTTCACTGACGAGTTCAGTGTCGCGCCTGCACCCCGGCCAGTCTCGCAACGCGCAGGGTGCCCAGGGCGATGGCCCAAGACCTCTGGGTGCATAGGTTAGTCCGGCGTGCTGACCTCTCTGCTGAGCCTAGGTAGGGCACTGCTTCGTGTTGATCTCCCGAGGCCGGGCATTACCCAGCAAGTGTGTCCGGCCAGAGGTGATCGAGCGTGTTGGGGAACAGTAGTGCACCCCTGCAGGGATGAATGATCTATCGATAGCCGGTCCTACGGTAAAGGACACTCAGTTTGTGTATCCTGGTCTACTACTTGAACTGGATACTTGTTACTTAATTGAAGCTTCGGGATCGCTTTCTCGCTGGGAGTCAAGGAAGGATCTCTAGGCTTTGCTTCAACATGTTTGCTCAATAAAATGCTATTCTACTCTCTTCTATTGCTACAAGATGATGGCATGTGAAGATGTTTGAAGATGCTAGTCTTCGATAGGACTAGGCCTTCTCTCTATTCTGGCATTTCTGCAGCCCAGTCCACATATACAGCCTTTCTCCATTGATAATGTTGCATATGTCGTATAGATCCTTGCTTGCTAAGTACTTCGAATGATTACTCACGATTGCTTTACCTTCTCTTTTCCCCATACCCCACCTTGATGATACATCAGACGATGGAGTCGAGGAGCCAGATGCTACCACAGGAGCTTACTACCAGGAGGGACCAGATGACACTTATTACTGGATCGAGTCAGCCGACCAGGAGTAGGATCGGAGGCTCCCAGGTAGGAGGCCAATGCCTTTCTATCTAGTGTCGTTGTTTGTGCTAGCCTTCTTAAGGCAAAACTTGTCTAACTATGTCTATACTCAGATAATATTTGTATGACTGACTATGTATTCGGATCTTCGGATCCCTGGTCTGTAATATCGTTGATCTCCGTTATTTTGTGTTAGAGTTGTGTTGTGATATCTTCCCGTGAGACCCTGTGCTTGATCGTGCATGTTTGCGTGTATGATTAGTGCACGATTGAGCCGGGGGCGCCACAAGTTGGTATTAGAGCCGACTGCCTGTAGGAAGCCCCCTTCCAAATTCCTTGGCCGAAGTTGAGTCTAGAAACCGAAAACTAATTTACTAACTTGGCTGTGTGGCTTACGGGCCCACGTCGCCAACTGGGTGGTATTAGGATCTTTTATTCCTCGTCTATACTCTGGGACTCTGATCTCTCTTGTATTCGGGTTAAATAAATTTTACTAACGCCGACACTTAGGATCTCGTAAATTCCGTCTACCCGGAGAGCTGGATATCTGTGCGATTTCCCTGTCATTGATCTGATTAGTCTGATAATCATTTTCCTTTCCATTGTTTTGTTTAACCTTTCTCTCCGAGTTGTATTATACTTCTCATTGTCATGCTGACGTGATAGCACCTGACGTTACCGTCGAAATTAAAGGGTTGGAATTCCTTGCCTCGCCCATCGTCTTGAAGTCTTTCACCATAGACCTCATACTCGGAATTAAAGGGTTGGACTTGTATGTTTCCCGAATTGTGTCACTCCACGGTGTTCCGTTGGAGATCAGTTCGGATCGTGGCGTCATCTCCTTCGATAAGAAGTGGGAAGAATCTCTCCCGTATGCCGAATTCTCTTACAACAATAGCTACCAAGCTAGTCTGAAGATGGCACCGTTTGAAGTTCTATACGGTCGTAAGTGTCGAACCCCTCTGAATTGGTCAGAAACTGGGGAACGCTCACACGTCGGACCGGACATTATCCAAAAAGCTGAAGAACAAGTCCGCATTGTCCGTGATCATTTGAAAACTGCTCAGTCTCGTCAGAAGAGCAACTATGATCGAAAGCACCAGGAAATGGTCTATCAACCTGGCGAACAAGCTTACCTCCGTGCCACTCCGTTGAAAGGCACTCATCGGTTCGGAATCAAAGGCAAGTTAGCTCCTCGCTACATTGGCCCGTTCTGTATTCTTGCCCGTCGAGGAGAGGTGGCATATCAATTGCAATTGCCGCCAAATCTTTCTCAAGTGCATGATGTCTTTCATGTATCCCAACTCCGTCGCTGCTTCAAGGATCCTATTCGAGCTGTGGATCACGAAATGCTTGAATTACGGGAAGACCTGTCTTATCCAGAACATCCCATCCGTATTCTTGATCAAGCTGAGCGTCGAACTCGTCAGAAGTCAGTTAAATTCCTCAAGGTTCAGTGGTCGAATCATTCTGAAGATGAAGCCACTTGGGAACGCGAGGATCGTCTTCGCGAAGAATACCCCGCTTTCTTTCAGTCTTCCTCTTAATTCTCGGGACGAGAATTCTTGATAGATGAGGAGAATTGTAACGCCCCAAGTCATTAGCCACAGTAATCACTTTTGATAATGACAAGTCAGCATGTTTAACAGTGCATAATCATCATTAGCATCATATTGCATTTCAACTCCTAACTCAAATTCAAATTTAAATGAAAGTGGAAAATAAAAGTTGTCCAACATAGAAACTAAAATGTTCAATAAATAATAAATATTACAGAGGCTATTCTAAAATTGTAACCAACAATTAATAAATTGTTTAGGTGGCTCTAAATTTACCAAGTAGCAAGGTTTAATACATTTTATTTATTATAAAAATTGTGTGGACTCCAATTGTCTCCAAACCAATTTTTTGTAGTAGTAGAGGATGCATAGTAATTATTGGAGCAAATGCCATATTTTACAAAAATCATTTTGAGGCCTAACTAATTACAAAACAGAATGATAAGAATAACAAAAAAAAGAAAAAGACAAAAAGAAAACAAGACAAAAAAATAAAAAGAGGAAACCCCCCCTGGCCCAACTGGGCCATAGCCCAGCCGGCCGGCCCACCCATCCCCCCTATATGGCCTACCCCAGGTTGGGGAACAGTAGTGCACCCCTGCAGGGATGAATGATCTATCGATAGCCGGTCCTACGGTAAAGGACACTCAGTTTGTGTATCCTGGTCTACTACTTGAACTGGATACTTGTTACTTAATTGAAGCTTCGGGATCGCTTTCTCCGCTGGAGTCAAGGAAGGATCTCTACTTTGCTTCAACATGTTTTGCTCCTCCGAGCCCCGCGCCGCTCGCCTCGCCGCGCTCGACGCTGCCGCCCGACGCCGCTGCGCCCCGCCTCGCCGTCAACCGTCGCCGCACGTCGCCGACGCTGCCGCCTCGCCTGACCTCGCCTCCCCGTCCACGTCGCCGTCCTCGTCTCCCTCCCCGAGCACCGCTGCCCCGTGCCCTACGACCCGCCGTGAGCCCCGACCTCTCCTCCTCTCTCCCTCGCGCGCACGCGCTCACGGCCGTGGCCACCTCCCCGCGGCTCAACGCTCGCCGCCCTCGAACTCCGTGCTCACCTGCGACCTCGATGGCCACCGCTGCTGCTCTGCTACTTCTCCTGCTGCTGCAGGCCGCTGCTAGCTGTTGCACGCGCCGCTCGGCCGCTCCTCCCGCGTCCCTGCTTCACCGCGAGTTCGCCGTTGCCTGCCTCCTCCGCGCGCACCGGTCCCTGCCTTTGCTCGCCGCCCGCGATCGCCGCGCCCAGCGCCCGCTCGCCCCTGGCCTCGCCGCGCCCGCAGTGCCCGCGCGCGCGCCCGCAGTGCCCGCGCCCGCGCCCACGCGTGCCTGGCCACGCCCGCGCCCGCTGTGGCCCCCTGGGCCACTGCCAGGTGGGGCCGAAGCCCTGTGCCACTGATGTAGGGGCCCCACGCCCTTAAAACATTTAAAAATAATAATAAATAAAAATTAAAATTAATAAAAATAATAATTAGTTAATTAATGAATTAATTAGTGAATTAATTAATTTAATTAACTCTGATTAGGTTAATCTAATTAAGTAGTTAGTTTAATTAAACAGTAATTAATTAGCTAATCCCTAGTTAACCTAACAGAGTATGACAGGTGGGACCCACGTGTCAGGTTGGCTGCTGACGTCAGCATACACTGTTTCGGATAATGTTCAATTTAAATAAATAATTAAATTCCAGAAATTAATAAAAACAATAGAAAATCATATTAAATAAACCGTAACTCCGATGAAAATAATTTATACATGAAACTTGCTCAGAATTTCGATACGAACCCGAATACGCCCTCCGTATTCTTGTCAGATGCCCCTAGCTATATGAACATTGAACTTTTAGACCGATTTCGATAAATGAATAGTGCCCAACGTCGATTAAATAAATCCGGATAAATTCCTAAATTAACTAGATCATTTTGTTAGGCAGTAGAACACCCCGGCATATCATTTAGGCATGTCATACATATTCTTTGCATTTTTGCCGTGAATTTATTGTTTCTCTCCCCCTCCTTCTCTCTCGATAGACACCGAGACCGACGACGCTGCAGCTGGGTACGACTACGCTCCAGATGAGCAGCCCCTTGACGATCCCTCTCTCTTGCCAGAGCAACCAGGCAAGCCCCCCCCCCCTTGGGCATCCAGATATCGCCCATTCCATTTCTCCTGCTTGCATTAGATTTTGCTACTGTTAATGTATGTTCCTATTCTGATGCATAGCCTGCTTTTGTAACCTGTTCATTGTTACCTTACCTGCCTATGATAAACTGTTTAGTATAGGTTGGTAGTGAACCATCAGTGACCCCACCACCTTACCCTTGTTCCCCCTGCTTGATCATCGATGACTTGATCAATGTGATCGTCGACCAGAGACCGACACCTCACTTCACACCCCGTTAGTTGTACGACTCTGCATAGTTACTATCGAGTGCCAAGGGTGATACCTCGTAACGCACTCCTGATTTATACTCTGCAATGTAGCTGTTCGGTCGTGGTCATCGAGGGTGATTCCTCCTTCTCCACTTCCGATACGACTCTGTCGTGCAACCCCTCAGTATGAAACTCGAGGGTGATACCTCATACGTTCACCCTGATGATTTCATCGAGTGGAATCCGCCGAGGGTGATTCCTCGGGTTTCCCCCTTGATGTTACGACCACATGATTACTTGACCTTTGTTACAGGCAGGTTGACCCAGGTGGGTACCCGCTGGGGATCTATGATGTCGGGTGTGCCGGAAGGGCACTCGAGTGTGATATTGTGGCGGAGCATCAGAGACTCTGGTTGTCTCCGCGTGATACTAAATGAGCCTATTGGATTTGGCTGTGTGATCTGAGTGGGTCGACGTGCCCTATACGCACTACCACCATGCGGGATAATGGTTATGGGGCCCTCTGCGATGTACGTTTCTCCCGAAACCTCATCAGACGTCACGATTCACCGTGCGGGCTGATTGTCGGGATTGGGCTGGATACTTCACTGACGAGTTCAGTGTTGCACCTGCACCCCGGCCAGTCTCGCAACACGCAGGGTTCCCAGGGCGATGGCCCAAGACCTCTGGGTGCATAGGTTAGTCCGGCGTGCTGACCTCTCTGCTGAGCCTAGGTAGGGCGCTGTTTCGTGTTGATCTCCCGAGGCCGGGCATTACCCAGCAAGTGTGTATGGCCAGAGGTGATCGAGCGTGTTGGGTGTGACGACCCCAGCTTAATCGTGCACTAACCATACACGCAAATGCACACGATTAAGCCTAAGGACTCACTTGAAGATATCACAACACAACTCTAAAACATAAATAAATTCATACAAGCTTAATATTACAAGCCAGGGCCTCGAGGGCTCGAATAAATGGCTCGATGGCATACAAGCATCAGTGGAAGCATCAGATATCTGAGTACAGATATATTACAGAAAGAGAGATAAGCCTTCCCAGAGGCGGGGCAAAATAAAACTCTACGATCGAAAGGCGTGGGCCTCCTGCCCTGGACCCTCCGAATCCTACTCCTGGTCGTCGGTCGGCTCCTCGTAGTAGTAGTACTCTCCGGGCTGGTAGTAGTAGTGGTCGTCGACGGGGACAACTGGCTCCGGGGCTCCGTTGTCTGGATGCGACAAAGGAATAAAGGGGGAACAAGGAAAATAAAGCAAACGTGAGTACTCATCCGAAGTACTCATCAAGCAAGGATCTACACTACATATGCAACATTTTTAAATTATGGCTGTATATGTGGACTGGGCTGCAGAAATGCCAGAATAGAGGGGGAAAGCCTAGTCCTAACGAAGACTAGCATCTTCAGCATCTTCAACAGCCTTGCAGCATAAGAAGAGAGCAGAATAACATAATGTAAAGTATAGCAGTGTCATCAACCTCGGCCAGAGATTCTTCCTTGATTCCCTGCGAGAAAGCAATCCCAGAGACGTACTATCCAGTTCTCATCTCAAGTCATGTTCTAGTTGTACTGGTCGGGATACAACTCCGAGTGTCCGTTACCGTAGGACAGGCTATCGATAGAAGTTTCTTCCCTGCAGGGGTGCACCAACTTACCCACCACGCTCGCTTAACTCCGGACGGACACACTTTTCTGGGTCATGCCCGGCCTCGGCTAAGCAACACGCCGCAACCCGGCCAAATACTTAATGAGAGGTCAGCATGCCGGACTAAACCTATGCCCTCAGGGGTCTTGGACCATCACCCCGGACGCTCCTTTGTGTTGCGAACGCGGCTGAAAGCAGACCTAGCAACCCCTTATACAAGCGCGATTGCGTTCCCAGTCCAATTCAGCGCGCGCCGCTCCTTGCTGACGTCAATTAAGCTCCGGCTGAAGTATACGACGCAAAACGCCCATACTATGCCCACGTGATGGTTAGTGCTATCGGGCCAGAGGCCCCTCAGATCAAATATCCAAACCGTTAGTGAATTAGGAGCGCGCGGAAACGAGCAGAGTCTCATGATCGATGTGACCCCGTCGCCCCGTCTCGAGGACTTGCGGCAAGGGCTAAGAATGCCCGGCCACGCCTCGTAGTTATCTCGCGG
This sequence comes from Thinopyrum elongatum, assembly GCA_011799875.1. NCBI lineage: Eukaryota > Viridiplantae > Streptophyta > Magnoliopsida > Poales > Poaceae > Thinopyrum > Thinopyrum elongatum. Next base: position 219,112,830 of record CM022301.1, on the reverse strand, counting down.
GCACCTCTCAAGTCAACCCGACTCCACATCACTTCGCATTCATGCTCGCGCGGGTACCCCTCAGGGCCGACCCGTCTTTAGTATCATGGTTCAAAGTCAAGTCATAATATCCAAAGTAGCTGTGTGTCTGACACCGAAGGGAACCCTGAGGAATCACCCTCGATGGAATTCCCGCTCGATGTTATCATCAAGGTGAACGAAGGAGGTATCACCCTCGAGGTCCACACTTGAGAAGTTGCACGACGACATCGTTATCGGGGGTGGTGTAGGAGGAATCACCCTCGCTTACCACGACCGACTAACTAACCTACAAGGTTATCATCAAAAGTGCTGACGAGGTATCACCCTCGGCACTCGATAATAACCCAGTAGTGTCGAGCAACATAGGGGAAGTGACGTGCGGTGCCAGGTTCTAATCTTCGATCCCGTTGCTCGGGTCTTCTGAGAGTCCAGCGGGGCAGTCGGGACAAGTGGGTCTCTCATAAGGCTCTACCCATCCTATACTAAACAGTTTAGGAGAGCAGGCAGGTATCAAAAGTAGGTTACAATAAAACAGGCTATGCAGTAGATGTAGGACAACAGTAGCAGCAGTAACTTCTAATGCAAGCATAAGAGAGAAGAGAGTGGGCGATATCGAAATGCTCAAAATGGGGGTGCTTGCCTGTCTGCTCGACGGCAAGGGCCTGATCGTCGGGGACGTAGTCGTACTCCAGAGTGGCGTCTGCCTCAGGAGCTACGGCAACGTCGGGGTCTACCGAAAGAGAAGAGGGGGAAGAAACAAGTAAATATAATGCAACCAGATGCAACACAGTGCGTGCGATGCTATGATGCAGTGCAGGGTTGCCTAAATATGCCTCTAAGTCATTTTAGTTATTTTTAGAATTAATCTGGGATTTATTAACCGGTGTGTGTGCACTATTCATCTACCGGATTCGGGCCCGGAGTTACGAGTTCTTCTACGTAGGAGGTTTCGGCAAGGAAACAGACGGCACAATCAGACTCGTCTCGTCGTTCTGAGCAACTTTCATGTTTTAACTTTTTCGATCTGAGCTACGGTTTAAAAGTTATTAATTTTCGAAGTTTAAATGATTTTCTGGAATTATTATTATTTACAGAAAATGAATTATGACATCAGCATAATGTAATGCTGACAGCAGCAAGTCAACAGTCGGCTGACCAGTCAAACATGACATCTGGGTCCAATGGGACCCACATGTCAGCCTCTGTTTAGACTAACAGTGTGTTAACTTAATTATCAGGGTTAATTAAGAGGTGGGCCCAACCTGTCAGTGAGACAATTAGTATATTTAATTAAATTTTAATTTTTAAAATGTTTTAACTAACTAATTGCGGTGGGGCCCACTTGTCAGTGACTGGGTTGCCCAGTCAGCGCAGTTGACTGGGTCAACCAGTCACCTGGGGCCCCCAGGGCGCACGGTCAGTGGCTCCAGGGTGGGACCCACCCATGCCACGTCGGCGACATCGCTGGAGCGACGCCGGCGACCGAATTCGCGGCGCTGCCTCGCCGGAGTGGCTCGGAATCCCTCGAGAGGGCACCAAATCGCGCGGGGTTTGCGGCGGTCGAACGAGCGCTCTGAGCCGCGTCGAGTGGTGGCACTGGCTCGGCCGGAGACGACCTAAAACGACGGCGGCGAGCGACGAGGCGGGCGCTGGGGTTCGGCTTCGATCGGAAGTGGCACCTTGGTGCATGGCATGCTCGGCGGAGCGGTTCTACGGGGCCCTAGAGACGCGTGGAGCACGACGGTGATCTTGGTTGAGCATGGCAACGCTGGAAGCGACGGCGGCGAGCACCGCGGCGGAGCTGGGTTCGGGCTCCCATGGAGCAGCCGCTACGGGCACGCCGGAATAGAAAGAAGGGTGTGGGAAGGAGCTGTGGCTCACCTTGCGGCACGCACGAATGGCCGTTGGGAGATTAGTAGCTGCAGCGGCTCGCCGGCGACGAAGAAGATCGACGATGTCCGAGGAAGAAGATGAGGTCGATCCAGCTCCTCAGTGCTCCCCCGCTCCAACTGAGTTCACCGTTCGATGGAGTAGTCGATGGCGGAGCTCCTTGTCAAGCCGGCAGAGCGAGGTAGCAGCTGTGGCCGCGGAGACGGGCGCGGTGCGGCGGCGATGGCGTTCGGTGGCGATTGAATCTGGAGGGGAACGAGGCGGAGAGCGAGCGGAGAGAGGGGGAGTGTGGCGAGGGAGGCCAGAGGGAGTGGACGGGCCTCGCCCTTATCCCCTCCTCGTCCCTGTTCCGTCGGTGGCGCCGATGTGTCGGCGCCGCGCCGGCACGCGCGCGCTCGACCAGGGGGAGGACGACAGCGCGAGGGAGAGAGAGGGTTGGGCCAGATGGGCCGGCTGTCGGGGCACTGTGCACTAAGGCCCAGTGCACAGTGCCTCGTCTTATTTTTCTGTTTTCTATTTTACATTTTCTTTTATTTCTTTTCTGTTTCGAAATAGCTAGCACACTTAAGCACTTTTGTAAAATGTGAGAGTTGACCCAAATATTAATATGTAATACTAGCCTTTAACAAAAATTGGTTTGAGCCAAATTTGGATTATATTTGAATTTGAAATGAATTTAATATGGTTATTTTGGTACTGTTTCATGTGGTTTGAACCTCTTATCCAATCCAAGTATCAATGGTTATATTTTTATCAGTGCATTTGGAATATTTGCTAATTAGTGAACATTTTTTCAAAGGTGTTTGAGCAAATTTATTTTGCACTTTTGGAATTTGAGTTGATTTTCAGATTGGAGTTGATTTGCTTTGGATAACCACTATGTTTAGGCACTGCAAATGATATGATTTGGCAATATTAGTAGTTGATCACAGTGGTAGTTACTCAGGGGTGTTACATTGGGTAACAGTAGTGCACCCCTGCAGGGATGAATGATCTATCGATAGCCGGTCCTACGGTAAAGGACGCTTAGTTTGTGTATCCCGATCTACTACTTGAACTGGATACTTGTTACTTAATTGAAGCTTCGGGATCGCTTTCTCGCTGGGAGTCGAGGAAGGATCTCTAGGCTTTGCTTCAACATGTTTGCTAAATAAAATGCTATTCTACTCTCTTCTATTGCTGCAAGATGATGGCATGTGAAGATGTTTGAAGATGCTAGTCTTCGATAGGACTAGGCCTTCTCTCTATTGTGGCATTTCTGCAGCCCAGTCCACATATACAGCCTTTCTCCATTGATAATGTTGCATATGTAGTATAGATCCTTGATTGCTGAGTACTTCGGATGATTACTCATGGTTGCTTTACCTTCTCTTTTCCCCATACCCCACCTTGATGATACATCAGACGATGGAGTCCAGGAGCCAGATGCTACCACAGGAGCTTACTACCAGGAGGGACCAGACGACACTTATTACTGGATCGAGCCAGCCGACCAGGAGTAGGATCGGAGGCTCCCAGGCAGGAGGCCAACGCCTTTCGATCTAGTGTCGTTGTTTGTGCTAGCCTTCTTAAGGCAAAACTTGTCTAACTATGTCTGTACTTAGATGATATTTGTATGACTGACTATGTATTCGGATCTTCGGATCCCTGGTCTGTAATATTGTGGATCTCCATTATTTTGTGTTAGAGTTGTGTTGTGATATCTTCCCATGAGTCCCTATGCTTGATCGTGCATGTTTGCGTGTATGATTAGTGCATGATTGAGCCGGGGGCGCCACATGTGCAATATGGTCAGACGATCTACCACGATCGGACCGTCACCATCTACCCAGGTATTCCATTTTCTCATTGCTGTGTGTTAGAGTAGTAGTACTTGTTAGTTCTTTTCTTTTCTTGACTGGGACATGTTTACTAGTACTAGTACTACAATTTGGTATTAATTTTTTTAACCCTCTCGCCTTCTCTTTCATTGTAGTAGTAAGGGGTACTAGTACTTTTTACCTTGCAGGATGCGTATAGCTAGCTAGGCCCTTGAAGACTTGAACCCACTAGCTCCCACCATTTTTGTTTTTCCATGTCTTACTATCTCATCCATGTAGCCAGGAGTGGCTATATATAATAAGCCGGTTATTTTACTTCATCTATACTGGAGTAGTACTACTTGCTGCACAATATTACTAACCGCCATATTTGAGCACAACATTATCATGCATGGACCATGACCATGTACGTCACCATGTGTCCAGATCTGAGATGCCGCGTGTACCAGATGAACGGCGCCGAGTTCGACCCCCGTGATGCTATGTGGGTGCTGAGGAACACTCTTGGAGAGTACTCGCTTTTCATTGGGGACAGCTACCCCATTGTGAAGCAGATGCCACCTTCCGTGCATGACACCGAAGGCCTGCCATTCATGAAGCATGGTTGTGTCTTCAGTGTGCACCGCCGGATGAACGACATGCTAGGACACGCTATCCCTGATTTATGCCGCTTCAGCTTGGATGAGTCTCCATCGTGTGGAACCGGACTAGAAAGCTGCAACAATGATTCCCGTTGCCCACCGCTATGGATCGTGCCATCTATGAAGAACACCTGGGACTGGAACCTGGAGGAGGACATGGATCCCATCTATAACGTGTAAGTGGAGTATGGTAAATTGTGAATGGTAGCGCTGTAAATATATGTAGAGTAGTCGTGCACAAATTTATCACATGAAGTGGAGATGAACTTGTGTGGCATGCTGGCATTTGTCCTTTAGAATTTATTACTAGTAAATGTGTTATGTGTACATGCAACTTGTGTGGCTGTTGCACGGGCTCCAACACGCTCTGTGAGAAAAAAAGGTTGCACAACTTTGGCTATAGGTGACAAGGCGGCATCATACAGTAGCGATCATTCGCTATAGTTGTAGTACTAGGAAGACAACTCCTATGAACCTTGCGCTTGGCTCTTCGCCTCTTCGAGAGGTTCAATAGTTCGTACTCTTGTGAACCTTGCACTTGGCTCTTCGCCTCTTCGGAAGGTCCAACAATGTCAGTACAATATGCTTCTAGCAATCTAACACCGAATGAACTGTTGCACGTCCACTGCGAGGGCGAGGGCGAAGGTGAGGGAGAGGGAGGGGGCGCTGTAGTCAAAACCCTCTCCTCGTCCTGTGAGCCACCGCGCGCGGGGGCGAGGGAGCGTAGGCATACGTGGTAGCAAGCTTCTCCTCGTCCTGTGAGCCACCGCGCGTGGGCGAGGGAGAGGGCGTAGTAAGCAAGCTTCTCCTCGTTCTGTGAGTTGACGGGACACATCAAAGTAGTACTAGTCCGTACGGCGTCCTTTCCGGTTAATATGGCTTAATTTGAAACGAGAAAAATACACTGGCGGTCAACGTATGTAACAATACGCTCATTACGGTCACTATATAGTTTTGCGGTGATTATACGGTCACTAGCTCACCGTAGAGCACCGTATTGCACCCTGCTGACCGGCCACATAGTCGACGTGGTACTTTCTTGGCTGGTTAAATTGACACCTGGTTTCTGGGTCCCACCTGTCAGTTGGCAGAGCAAAGAAATCAGTTAAACAAAACTTTACGCAGGCGCGACAGGAGTCCAACCCTTGCGCGCGAACCACCCTGGCTGTGTATGTGAGTGCATGCACGTGTACTCCCTCGGTCCGTGAAAAACTGTACATCTAGCATTAGAAAATTTTCCAACAAAGAGTGTACATCTACACTTCCAATGCACTTAGCCTTTAATCTAATCGGTATTGATTGACTAATGCACCAACTTGTGCTCTAGCTATAGGTTGCATGTCTATCCTTAATTACAGCATGCAACAACCTTCATTTAATCTTCTTCTCTCAATGGTCGCATGCACACATAAGTCTACTACTTTTGGACGTTAATTATGCCATGAAGTTCCGGTTCCTCTTGGTCAATGAGTAAATCTCTATATGTACAGTCTTTCACGGATGGAGGGAGTAGGTTGAGCACTTGAGCGTGAGCGTGTGTGTTGCGTCGTGTGCTGTCTGTCGCATGGATGCATGAGTGTTGTGTGCGTGCATGTGTACATGTGAGTGTTGCATGGTGCATGCATGCATGAGGCTTTTACTCCCTCCCATTGACATGTTCATATTTCAAGCTTCATTAAAACGTTGCATGCAAGAATTAAGAGAAAACTCACCAATGCATGTAAAAGTTCTGGTCTTTTGTTCCTCATGCATGCATTCCAATTAATATGTTCGTAAACACAATTTTCTTGAGGAAAATGAGCCCATTATTGAGTACTTTCGGAAAAAATTCTTCGGGCACTCATCATTTACTACTACCATGGTTGATGCTTTTTTTATTGACCTGTATATAAACCTCCGTCCTGGTTTATTGGTCCCCTTCGTACTTAGTGAAAAATTTTGACCGTAAATTTAACTAACAAAGTGTTAATGCATGTCATAAAAAACTATACCATTAAAAACTATGTTCAAATATGAATCCAGTGATATGATTTTTGGTGACATGCATTAACATTTTATTAGTTAAATAGATGGTCAAAGTTTGACACAAAATACTAGTAGTACTCCTACATTATTGGCGCCAGGTGCCTTGGCCAATGTTTCATCTTGTTGGACAGGATGAGAGTAGAGGCATAGGGATACTATAGATAGGAAGTCTTGGTGATGCATTATTCCCCATCTCGGTCAGAGAGTTCAACTAGTCTTGACAGTGAAGTGACAATACCCGCAGCAGCAGATGCGACACTGTAGCGACCCGACCCGAATGGATCGAATCTCTGTGTTCAAGTGTCATCCCTGGATCGGTAATGCTGACACACACAGTACTTGAGGGATTTATAACAGAGTAGCAATCACACACTTATTACATCGAATGTCTCAAAAGAGAACTGATTACAATAAATATGGCTTAAGGCCATCTAAATAAGATAACAGCGGAAGGCTTGGAAGATAAAGTGAGTCCATCAACTCCAACGGCATAGCTGAGTGCACGACAACGACCTAGCACACCTTACTCTTCGTCTGAAAAGTCTGCAATATGATACGTTGCAGCCCGAAACGGGTCAGCACATGGAATATGCTGGCAATATAACACAGTAGAGCAATGAACAGAATAATTGCTAATACTACATGCATATTTGGCTGGTGGAAAAGCTCTAGGGTTATACTGTTTTGCGAAAAGCCAATTTTTCCCTACAACAAAGGAATATATTTTATTTAACTATCATGGTGGTTGTTGAACATTGAGAAGGTAAAACCCCCTCTCAATCCCAATTAAAAAGTAATCATTAATCCCAACAAATTTATTTAGAGTGATGGGATTCAATATGATGATCCAAGAACCAGATACTCAAGATGTCCATAACCGGGGACACGACTAATCATGATTAGTTTGTACACTCTGCAGAGGTTTGTGCACTTTTCCCCACAAGACTCGATCTCCTCCGTTGGATTTCTCGCACTACATGGTGTTTGAGAAACGGATGACCGAGACACAGTCTTTCAGAAACATTTACTCTTTACTCTGGGTAGACAGTTACACCTACTTTCCCCTACATCTGCTAGCCTACCACTGAAAGAGGTCATGTAACATACTCAACTATGCTAGAGCCCATAATAGCTTGTGGCTGCACACGGAAGTTTCTAGCATGAATAATCTTATGATCCCTTTGAGCCTGGGTGGCGGACCGTAGGAGGATCACACGGTATATCCCCGGGATCTCCTAGGACAACACTGGTATATCCCCAGGTGCCCAAACAAGCAATCCACCCAGATGTGTATTAAAGTTGCCACCTTAAGTTGAACCATTAATTAAAAATCTCACATCTGTCATGGATACACTCAAAACCCAATCCACGTCTACGAGCATAGCATGGCAACATAAGCATAGCGTGGAAGTAACTCCCAAGGGTTTTATAATAAAAGGGCAATAGGTTCTACCTCATCATCTATTTCCCAGTACCCACAAGTTAATCACATCCTAATCATGCAATATTTGAGGGTCGAAACTAATGCATAAAAACTGGGTAACGAAGAAGTATGATCAATGTGTTACTTGCCTTGCTGACGATCTGCAAATCCTAAAGACTCGTAGTAGCACGCTTCGCACTCCGGAAACTCTATCGCAAACAAACAATAGCATACATAAGCAATCAAGCGAAGATGCACGGGTAAAACTCAAATGAGATGATTTAACCAGAAAGTTCAACCTAAGAACTCCGGTTTGCAAAAAGAATCAAATCAAACGGAGCAACTAAACTCAAACTGCGAAAGAAACACGCTTCGATTACTAATCTGGACTAAAGTCAAATTTTACAGTAGCAAAAACTTGTTTAAGTTGGTTAAACAGAAAGAGGGCTTCGAGACGAAGATCTAGGCGCTTGAATCGCCTGATTCCGACAAACGAGCGAAAAGTTATACTAAAACGAAAATCGGATCAGAAATCGCGATCGAAAATAATCGCGGAAAATCCGAGAAAAAGAAAAACTAACGAACAGGCTAACGAACGAACGTTCGCTGTCTGCGGTTAAACGGTGAAAACCGTTCGTTAAAACGAACGTACGAACGGGCGTTCGCTAAATAACTAAACCGACGGAAAACCGAACGAACCGAAAAAAAACGCATCTAGGGTTTAAACAAAAACCGATCGGTTTTTCTCACGAAAACCGACGGCGGCGGCGGCTACCTCCGGCGGGGCTTCGGCGGGACGGCGGGGTGCGGCGCGGCGGCGCGAGCGGCGTGCGGCGGCGAGGCTGCAGCGGCGGCGGCGCGGCGAGCGAGGCGGCGCGGCGGGGTGCGGCGGCTCGGCGGCGCGGCGAGGGCAGGCGGCGGTGGCGGCTTGGGGCTCCAGGGGGGTCGGGGCGGCGGCTATTTAAGGGGGGGCTGGGGCAGGGTGGCTTGGGGCAGGGGGCGACGAGGCGGCGGCATCCCGGACTCCGGCGGAGTCCGGCTCGGGCACAGGGCGCGCGCGAGCGGAGGCGGCGGCGTTGCCGGGCCGGCTGGGCTTCGGCCCAGTTCTGTCCGGCGGAGTTTTTTTTTTAAATAATTCCGCGCAGAAAAACAAATAAAAGAAATACTAAACGGACTCCAAAATTCCCGAAATAAATTTTCCCCGTCCTCTAAAAATTTCCCGGACAAGGTAAACATTTATTTGGGACTCTAATGCAATTTTGAAAAATGCATATTTTTCTAAATTCAAATAAAATTGCAATAAAAATCCAAATAAAATATTTATTTGATTTTAATATTTTTCCTCCAATATTCCATTTATTTTGGAGAAGTCATATTATCTCCTCTCATATATTTTTAATATGAAATATTTTCGGAGAGAAAAATAATTAAACCAAATTGATCCTTGTTTCAATATTTGAGAAAATTCAAATATGAAAACGGTGAAATCCCCAACTCTCTCCGTGGTCCTTGAGTTGCTCAGGATTTCGAGGATCGCAAAACAAAATGCATTAAAATATGATATGCAATGATGATCTAATGCATAACATTCCAAATTGAAAATTTGGGATGTTACAGACACTTAATTAATAAGCTGAACCAGCGTGTTGGTGTTACTAAATCAGCCTTACCCTGTACTGCCATCATGTTTGCCAATGGAGCACGCTTCCGCAAATACGCCTACGCACCTCTATCTTCCATTAACTGGCATATGGGCCCTCTTGAGGTAGACCCACATGTCATCGGTTTAACTATTTACACTCCGAAGGACAGTATATCCTGGTAGTAGTACTAGTAGAATTGAGATTTAATGCACTTTCTTGCCCATCTTTCCCTCTTCTTCCTCCTCTCTTCTTCTTCCTCCTCTCTTCCCCATCGTCGACCGCACACCATATCCCCCCCCCCCCACTCACTGCTCGGCCACACACGCCATCTTCTTCGCTCGCCCGCCCGAATCCACTTCCTCGCTCGCTCGCTCGCAGGCACCGAAAACCCCAATCACTCAGCGCCCTAAAAAACCCTATGGCTGAACCGACTGACACGGAGAGCCGCGATTGGAATTCCCTCCCCGATGTCTCTTGGAGCAGATCTGTAATCGTATGGACCTGCTCAGCACCGTGCGTCTGGCCACATGCTTGGTGTCTATGTACCATCTACTCATCTGCAACCAGCCGGCCCTTTTCAAGACACCCTGCTTGCTGATGCCCGATCCTCGCAGGTGGCCCAGACACCGACTTGACAATCCTACGGAGGTTGCCGTGGTGCCCCTCGACATGCTACCACTACCCGCCCACCTGCCCTTCATGCGCGGCCACTACTGGGCGGGCATGAAGGCCAACTAGATCGTCCTCATCCACCAATCCAGTAGTCCGTGGCATCTTGTGGATATCTACACCCAGCAAGAGATCATCATTCCATCATTGGATACCGCCGGCATTGAGCCTCGCGGCCCGCCAGACACTCCTGCCTACTACGCATGAGACACGTCGAGCTTTTGGTGCGACCTCCATTTGCTGAAGGTTGTAATCTGCGAAGTGCCCACACCATTAGAAGACTACATGGATTACAAGCTCATTGCCTTGTTCGGCATGGGATTAGTCTATCTAGAATCCGGTTGCCATACATGGTTATGGCTCATCATCAATCCTGTTGACCCTCCATTTCTGTCTGATGCTATAGTGCACGATGGCATCGTCTACGAGGTCGATGCACAGATTGGCTGCATATGCTGGTGGAATCTATCATCGTGTAATTGTTCTATCTCATCTCAACTTTACCTTATGAATACGACTGCCTGTTGATTGTTAGAAATTTAGAATAGATAGTATGTCTTTAACCACACCATTGCTATATGTTCCTCTCATTTCCTATATTTTTATGACCACACATGTTATTGTTAGAGTTGATATGAGAACAATTGGCATCTAATGATTGTTAGAATAGATATTATGAGTATAACCTCATGATTGCTATATGTGTCGGCGTGCGACACCTATGGGATCCTAAGAGACCCCTTTACGATTCGGCGGGGGGAGAGGTATGTGCAAAGAGCAGAACCAACGATCGACGCGGGGCAATTTTACCCAGGTGCGGGCCGCTGATCAGCGTAAAACCCTACTCCTGCCTTGTGTTATTATTAGTGTTCTTGAGCCCAGGTTCCAGGAGCGCTCACAGTGAACAGTACATTCAAAGAGCAGCTACGCATACAGAATGGGCCAGAAGATCCTCTTTCCCTGTAGCAGTTGCCTTGGGCCTCCTTTTATACTACAAAGGGGTCACCACAGTGGCAAAATGTACATACATTGAGGTGTAAAGTAGCTACAGGGTCATCATACCTAACCCCTGACGGATTAGGATGAACGCATTTAATGCACCGTGAGGTGTCCGTTTAGGTGTCCTCACTTTCTTGGGGATGGAAAAAGGGGCCATCCCATCAGCACCGCTTAAGCCTTCCTCCACTGGCGCGTCGCCACGCGTCCAAAGAAGGACCCAGAATGTCGGGTTTGTTGTTGTGCCAGAGCGGCGGCACAGCAACAAAATCTTGCCGGGCGCCGGACCTTGCCGGGCGCCGAACCTTGCCGGGCGTTGCAGGCCATCCCGGCAAGATCTTGCCGGGGAAGTTGGCCTTCGGATTCCTGCTCTTCTTATCTGCTGATCCTCATATCTTTGACTTGAGATTTTCCCTGATGGCCTGAATCAACCTTGAACTGTTCCCCGACAAGCCTTGCCGCGGGTATGGCTACAACTGCCCGTGCACAAGTACAGGGTACTAATGGCCCAATACTTAGTACACTTACAGGAGCCCCCGGGCCTAGGCCATACACGAGCGCGAGGCGTTGTTGGGCTAGGCCCAAATAGTGCACGGGCACACGTGGCAGGGGATTAACTGCTCGTAAATATCCTATTTACTGTGCCCCCCACTATGCGCGCCGAATGCGCAACATGGGAAGCGTGCCTCAAAAGCTGCAACGGCAACGCGCCCGTAGAGGCGCATTCACATTGGGGAGTAAAAGAGGCAGCCCCGCTCCTTCCCCATAAAAAGGAGAACCCGCAGAGGCACAGGCCTATTTACCCCCCTTTTCTTCCCAATCTGGCCGTCACCATTGCTTTCCTTCCCTCGAGCTCAGAGCAAAGCCTTCCCTCTTCCGCTCGCCGCCTCCACGCCCGCTCCATCCCCGGCTTCCGCCCTTGCAGTCGCCATGCCGCCAAAGACCAGCAAAGGCAAAGGCAAGGAGGCGAAAGCCGATGTCCCGGAGAGCGAACTGGTGAAGATGCGGAAGAAGTACGTCGTCTTCGCCCCGTCGGTCGATGCGGAAGCTTTGAAGAGGCGGTACCAGTGTATGTGGGCGAGGGAGACGCAAGCTCACCCAGCCACTCGCGTGATTCCAGGTTCTTGCTCCAAGAGTGGGTCGGACAGATACCACTTTTTCGTCGCATATTTCTATTGCGGGCTCTGTCCTCCCTTTTCTGACTTCTTCAACGACGTCATGTACACATACGGCTTCCATCTTCTCGACTTCACGCCAAACGCCGTAATGTATATGTCTCTCTTCGCTCATCTTTGCGAAAATTTTGTCGGAGTAGTTCCCAATACCGCCCTCTTTCGCCATTATTTTATTCCTCGCATCCAAAAGGGGGAGGCCCTTTCTGGTTCTATCGCCTGGATTCCATGGGCTTGGAATAAGGAGATATACCCAGAGGGAGTTTACCAGGAGAAGTGGGACGAATGGCGGTCTAAGTGGTGCTGGATCAAGGAAGCAGATCCTCATCCATTCTGTTTGCCTCGACGACAGAAGGCGGTCCGAGGCAGCGATTGGAGCGGCCTTGCCGCGGAAGACGAGATGCTCACAATCGCCACCACCAGGATCCTTCGCCTGAAAGCCGCCGGGCTCACTATGGAGATGATCGGCTTCGATTTCCTCCGTCGCCGCATCGCCCCGCTACAGAACAGGGGAAGACCAGCTTGGGAGTACCGGAACGCAGCGGACATCATGAGGCTGCGCCCTGGATTGAACAACAATTTGACTGCCATGCAACTTGGCGCCCTCCGCCAAAAGCTGTTCCAGCGCGACGACAAGCATCGGTTGCCGGCAAGGATTGTCCCTCTGTGCAACAACTCTACTCTGGGATCAATCATCGCCTTCATGCCGATGTTCAACGCCCACGGTCTTGATGCGACATGGGCTGAGCCATCTGAGGAAGATGCACAGAAGTTCTTTGATAACTTGACGGAGAGGGCCGTCCGGGAAGAAGCAGACTTGCTCCGAGCCACCACCGACGAAGAGGTGGGATACATCGCCACCAGGGCGGAGGAGGCAAATCTTGCCGCGGAGGCCGGCAGCGTCGGCTTCGCAGAATGGGAAACCAGTGATGTAGAGGTAGTGGTGGAGAAAGATCCTGCCGGGAAGGACAAAGCTGTCGGGGAACAGGGCAGCACTGCCGCTGAGAGCTCATCCGACGAAGACACGGCTGAAGAAGGACCGCAAGAAGAGCTCCCAGCCCCGAAGAAGACAAAGCGTGTTCTTCGAAAGGCTGCGTCTGGCATCCCGGCAAGCCAACCTTCCTCGAGCAGCGAGGCTCCCGGCAAGAAAGTGGCCGGCAAGACTGCGCCGCGGCAAGGGGTTCGACAGCAACCTGCGCGGCGCGCGAGACCCACACCAGCGGCAACTGCTGGGGGGACAGGGGTGTCTCGCACTACCACACCGGAAGCTGAGGTGACGGAAACACGCCAACCCCCGGCGCCTGCCACAGCCAAGCGACCTAGGACCTCTCCTCCGCCTCCCCACTCAGACATCGCAACGGAGGCCGATTTCGACATCTCCGGCTTTAGTCCGGAGCGAGAAGAGGAAGAGTGAGTACCTTGCCACAGCCTTTATCTTCCAATCTTGGATCAATCTTACTGACTTGCTTGTATTGTCTCTGCAGTGATGCAGAAACCTTGCTGGAGAGGATGACGAAGAGGACAAAGACTTCCACGGGCGATGAGCCCCCGGCAGGCTCCACGAGCGTGCCAGAAACTGTCATCGTCAGCCCGGAGGTTAGCCCTCAACGCAGTCCCCAGCACAGCCCCCAGTGCAGCCCCCAGCGTAAGTTCGTTGCTCTTTTTTCGTTGGCGGGCGCTGAGGTTTCTATTCTTGCCGCTGATATCTCTTGGCTTGCAGGAGAAGAACGGCAACAAGGAGAGTTATTGGAAGACGCTCCCGTCGTGCCACCTCCATCAACCACGCCGCCCACAAGCGCATCCCCGGCAAGGGATCCTATCGACGAGCCCATCTTGATTGAGGAGGAGCCGGCAAGCATGGGCACCGGCAACCCTCCCCCAGCAACCGAGGTTGCCTGGAGGGGCGAGGCCACCTCTCAACAGCTCGACGCAGGTAACTGATTGCCTTAGTGCGCTTGCTATTCTTTCCTTTATCTCTTTTTCTTTGGTTCCTTCGAACTTCAATCTTGATCTTATTCTGTTTCCCTCCTTCGTCCTCCAGAGTTCCCTGTGATGGAACACATGGACGTCGACGTTGTCATCGAGGAGACCGCCAGGGACGCTGCTGCCGAGGCAGACAGGATCGCCGCCAGCGAGGCCGCCAGGGGTGCCACTGTCGAGGCCGCCGAGACTATGCAGGAGGAACCCGCCAAAGAGCCTACTGAAGAGGGTGGCAAGGAGGCTAATGACCGTACTGACAGCATTCCTGCCGCAGGAGCGCCAGGCGCTACGCTGGCCATGGAGCCCCCTGCTACTGATGAGGCGCTTGTTGAGGATCAACCATCAACATCTGAAGGCCCCTCATCCAACAAATATCTCAAAGTTGGCGAGAACCTGTTTGTCAACTTGCCGGGGACGGCAAGCATTGGGGCACCGACCGAAGGGGAAGTCTTTGACGAGGAAATCATCGCTGCTGCCGGGCTCGAGGTTGTTGATGACCCAAGTGCTAGCAGCGGCAAGTCTGAAGAGGATCAGCTCTTTCAGGCCATGGGCAAAAATTTCCGTAAGCTCCAGGCTCTCCACCACGCCCGGAAAGATAAAGCGGATTCCAGAATGGCAGTTGTCGAGGCGGCCGAAGCAGATTTCCAGAGGCGTGTTGAACAAATGCAAGTCTGGTACGCCGAGGCCCTCCAAGAGTTGACTGCTGGCCGAGAACAAGTGAGCCAGCAGTGGACAGAAATCCTCCTGAAACAATCTGACATGGAGAAGGCGCAGGATGAGGCTACGCAGAGAATTGCTGCTGAAGATGCTCTCCTGACGGGGCATCGCGTTGCGCTTGATGCTCACGAGGAAGACCTCACCGCACATGAGCAGGCGCTCGCCGCCAAGCTTCGCAGCAAAGATGAAGATATCGAGAAGCTTGTCGCGCGGCGGACCCAGGAGCTGGAGCAGAAGCACAAAGAGGCGCTCGAAGCTCTAACTGCAGATCATGCCGGCAAGCTCAAGGAGGCCATCGATGCTGCCAAGGCTGCAGAGGCCGCCAAGAATGAGCTGGACGACAAAGTCAAGAAGCTGGAAGTAGATCTCGAAGAACACGGCAAAGAGCTCTCGACGCTCAAAGGCGATAGGGAGAAAACCCTCCACACCCTGGCGGAGATGCAAGTTGCCATGTCTAACAAGACCAAGCAGCTCTCCTCAGCAAATGATGCTATTGCAGTTCTGGAATTGAAGCTGACCACGTTGTAGAAGTCTCTTGAGGCCGACAGGGCCCGCGGGAAGGCTCTACTCAAAGATCTCCAGGGAGAGAGGAACCTGCTCAAGAGCGTTGCCGCCGCCCAAATTGATTACGAAAAGGGGGTGGAGATCTGGACTGGACGTCTCATCGACGCTGCGGAGAAGCTTACGACAAAACTGTTAGCCATGGGCCTGTCAAACTTCAGGTATTCTTCCGAGTAAAGGATATCTCCCAGTGCCAGGTTGACGATGTTCTTCGAGAGCATCATTGATGCCCTGAAGTTGCTCCAGTCTAACCGGGCGACTCAATTGGCCAATGAGACCCGCCGGCTTTGCCGGGCCATTCTCCGCAAAGTGCTTATCAAGGTGGTGCACCACAATCCTGGCATCGACCTCTCCAATGCGCTTGGCCATCTGCCAAAGGACGCAAATCTCGAGGCGCTCGAGCGCTTGTCGCGCCTATCCTCGAGAAGGTGGACTCCATCAAAAGGATCGAAGGCCAGCGCAGAGATTAACTGCCCCACCTTTTCTTGCCGTCGTCATTCCATGCCAAAGACAATTAAGTCTCAAGTTAGAATTGCGGCAACTCATTAATGTAATATAACTCTCTTATGTTTGGGCACATGCTTGCTATTTTCCTTATCTGATTCCTTTGTGTATGCAGTTCACCCTACGCTTACTGAAAAACTTGCCGGCGCGCAACCTACCGCGAGCGCTGGGTGCGGGACTTCAGCGGCCTGCTGGAGGCGCAGCGGCCGGCAAGACTCCTTGGCGTTCTCAGTGCAGCCACTTAAATCGTTGAGCGGACTCGAAACAAGATAAGGGCGCAACCGATTACAACAAGGGTTCCTTCGCGTGCAGATTTTCCATACAAAAGTCGAAATTGTCCAAGGAAATCACTTTGCAATAAAGGAAACTTGTTCTAGGTTTTTAGAACTTAGCTTTCTGTCACTGTCCTTCCTCCGGCAAGCGTCGATTCCGAACGTCGCCAACTGGTACTCATATCTCCCTTCCCCCCCCCCCCCCGGCAAATGTGCATGCGAGGAATCCTTCTGTCTTTTAAGAAAAAGAAAGAAGAGAAAATAAAGATATGAAACCTTGGCGGTTCGTTAGAACTTACCGGGAGTAGGTGTCATACAACATCTTAGACAAACATGCATATATAAATATGATCATGGAAATCAATAAGGAAATGCACAACACTTAAATTTATTCATTTGTGCCCAGGGTCTGTGCCTGGCTTTGTACAAAGGATCATATGCCTCGCCGGCAAGACTTGTACAAAAGGGTGGTTGCCGGGGGCCCCCGGCAACCGCGCCTTATGGGTAGAACTTGCGAAGATGTTCGATATTCCAGGAATTGCTCACTGGAACGCCATCTTCGGTCTCCAAGCGGACGGTGCCGAGCCTGGTGACTCGTACTACCCGATAAGGGCCTTCCCACTTCGGCGTCAACTTGTTTGAATTCTTGGCAGATTGATTCCGCCGAAGAACAAGGGCGCCTTCCTCAAGGCTTCGGGCATGAATTTTGCGGCTATGGTAGCGGCGCAAAGCTTGCTGGTAGCGTGCAGCTCGCCCAGCAGCCTGAAGACGATTCTCCTCAAGGAGCACAGCGTCATCTCGCCGCAGTTGCTCTTACTCGAGCTCATCATAAGCGAGCACTCGAGGTGATCCGTACGTGAGTTCCGTGGGGAGAACTGCTTCCGCTCCGTAGACCAGAGCGAAGGGCGTCTGGCCGGTGGCTCGATTTGGTGTCGTTCTGATTGACCAAAGAACCGCCGGCAACTCATCAATCCAGTGTCTTTCGCACTTTTTCAGCCTGTCAAAGGTTCTGGTCCTGAGACCGCGCAACACTTCAGCATTGGCCGTCTCCGCTTGGCCGTTGCTTCTCGGATGAGCAACGGAGGCAAAACAAATTTTGCCGCCAAGGTCTTGGACGTACTGCATGAAGGTGCGACTTGTGAATTGCGTGCCGTTGTCGGTGATGATCCTATTGGGCACACCGAAATGGCAAACTATTCCTTTAAAGAACTTGACGGCCGATTGTGCTGTCACCTTCCTCACTGCTTCCACTTCCAGCCACTTTGTGAACTTCTCGATAGCAACGTACAAGTACTCAAAGCCCCCGGTAGCACGGGGGAAAGGGCCCAGTATGTCGAGCCCCCAGACCGAAAATGGCTAGGAGAGAGGGATTGTCTGAAGAGTTTGAGCTGGTTGATGCGATTTCTTCGAATGAAATTGGCACGCTTCACACTTAGTTACTAGTGCAGTTGCATCCTGGAGAGCGGTGGGCCAAAAGAAACCTTGCCGGAATACTTTCCCGGCAAGTGCTCTCGACCCTATGTGAGAGCCACATATGCCTCCATGTATTTCTGCCAACAGCTCTAGTCCATCCTCCCGAGGAATGCACTTCAATTTCACACCGTTTGGTCTCTTTCTGTATAGGACGTCATCGACGAACTTGTACATAACAGAGCGACGGGCTACTCTTTCCGCTTCTTCCTGTTCCTCCGGGAGTTCTCCTGTTTGAAGGAAATGGACAATGTGCTGCACCCATGCTGGAGCCTGGGGCTCGACAGCTAAGACTAAAGGCATCTCCTCCGCCAGGGGAACGTTTGTCTCGATGGCAAGGGCCTGAGCCCCTGCTGGAGCCTGTTGTTCCCCGGCAGGCATGTCGTTGATCCCGGCAACTTCCTTGCCGGCGGCTCCCGGGAGCTCTGCCGGGAAGTACTGACCAGAGTTCAACTTTCTTCTCTTATCTTTCCGCATTGATGGCACCACGGATGGTTGAGTCAATTGGAGCACAAAAGTTCCTGGTTCCACAGGCAACTTGAGGGCGGCACGCTTTGACAGGTCGTCAGCAATACTGTTCTCGGCATGAGGGACGTGCTCCATTTGCAGACCGTCAAAGTGCTCTTCCATTTTTCTCACTTCATCCACGTAGGCTTGCATCAATGGACTCTGATAACTCTTGTTAACCTGCCTGATGACAAGCTATGAATCACCTCTGATGACGAGCTTTTTGATACCAAGGTCTGCCGCGATCCTAAGACCGGCAAGCAAACCCTCGTATTCTGCTGTGTTGTTGGTCGAACTCTCCCGGGGAAAATGCATTTGGACTACGTACTTGAGGTGCTCTCTGGTGGGTGCGACAAGCAGCACGCCAGCACCGGCGCCTTGCAGCGAAAAAGCCTCGTCAAAGTACATAACCCATTGCTGGTCAATTTCCTTGCCGGGGAGAGTTGTTTCTTGAACCTCTTCGTCCAGCATTTGGGTCCATTCCGCAACAAACTCCGCCAAGGCCCTGCTCTGAATTGTCGAAGTGCTTTCAAACTTGAGGCCAAAGATCGACAACTCCAACGCCCACTCCACGATCCTGCCAGTTGCTTCTGGATTTCGGAAAATCCGTTGCAACGGAAAGCGAGTGACGACGGTGATTTCATGTGCTTGAAAATAATGGCGCAGCTTCCTCGAGGCCATAAGAAGGCCGAAAAGCAACTTCTGCCCGCCAGAATATCTTGACCTAGCTCCTTGTAAAAGAGAGCTAACAAAATAAACTGGGCGCTGCACCACCTTTTTCTTCTGCAATGGTTCTTCTGGCTGCACATATCTTGTCTTGCCGGGATCAATCCTTGCCGGGGAAGATCCTGCCGCGTCACCTGACGGTCCTGCCGCTAGTGTTGCTTCCTCATCAGCTTCTCTCTGCGCCACTAACGCAGCACTAACCACTTGATTTGTCGCTGCCAGATACAGCAGCAACGGCTCTTGTGGTTTAGGCGCGACTAGCGTCGGCGGAGAGGAAAGGTATTTCTTCAAATCTTGCAGCGCAGCCTCCGCCTCCGGAGTCCATTTCATTGGACCTGCCTTCTTCAAAATTTTGAAAAAGGGCAGGGCGCGCTCAGCAGATTTGGAAATAAACCTGCTTAGAGCAGCAACACAGCCGGCAAGATGACGCACAATCCTTGACGCGTCTTGGCGCTTCAATCTGCTTAATAGCTTTGATCTTGTCGGGGTTCGCTTCGATTCCCCGGCAAGATACAAAGAATCCGAGGAGCTTGCTGGAAGGAACACCGAACACGCACTTCTCAGGATTGAGCTTTAAGTTGATCTTGCGCAGATTTGCAAATGTTTCTTCTAAATCTTGTATGAGCGTCGCTTTGTCCTTGGTTTTGACCACTATATCATCCATGTACGCCTCCATATTTCTATGGAGTTGAGGCTCAAAACCGATTTGGACTGCTCTCGCAAATGTAGAACCAGCACTTTTCAACCCGAAAGGCATTCGTATAAAACAATATATACCACATGGGGTGATAAATGCGGTCTTCTCTTCGTCTTCTTTCGCCATGAAAATCTGATGATACCCTGAATAGGCATCAAGGAAGGACAGGAGATCACAACCAGCGGTGGAGTCCACAATCTGGTCGATGCGCGGCAAGGGAAAGGGATCTTTTGGGCAGGCTTTATTGAGATCTGTATAATCGATACAAAGCCTCCATTTCCCATTTGCTTTGCGCACCACAACCGGATTGGCCAACCAGGTTGGATGAAGCACTCCTCTAACCAATCCTGCCGCCTCCAGCTTTCTGATTTCCTCGGCAATGAATTCTTGCCGCTCCAAGGCTTGGTTCCTGACCCTCTGCTTGACGGGCCACGCGTGAGGACAGACAGCAAGGTGGTGCTCAATTACCTCCCTGGGAACACCGGGGATGTCAGACGGTTGCCATGAAAACACGTCGACATTCGCTCGCAAGAAGGCAATGAGCGCGCTTTCCTATTTGTCATCTAGGATGGAACTTATGGTGAAAGTTCCTCCCGTTCCGTCCTCCCTAACGGGCACCTTCTTGGTCTCCGGTGGAGCAGCCTTGGATCTCTTGTTCTTGCCGGTGGAACTCTTTGGTGCATCCTCGACGGAAGCGCCGCACTCTGAGGAGGCGCGCTTACCGGAGTTCACGCCAAGATTCTCGCCGGTCTTCTTCTTCTTCTTCCCCCCGGGAGTTCCAGTGGCAGGAGCAGATGCCTTGACAGCAGGTACTGCAACTGCTTGCCGGTAAAGTTGGTCAGCACAGATGAGCACATCCTTCTTATCGGAATGGATAGTGATGACGCTCAACGGCCCGGGCATCTTCAAAACATTGTATGCATAGTGTGATGCCGCCATAAACTTAGCCAGCGCTGGCTGACCAAGTATCCCATTGTATGACATGGGGATCTTGGCGACATCAAACACTACCTTCTCGGTCCTGTAGTTGAGCTCGCTACCAAATGTCACCGGTAGCGTAATCTTGCCCTTGGGCTAGGTTCTTCCCGGATTGACCCCTTGAAACGTACCCGTTTCTTCGAGGTCCTCATCAGGAATTTGGAGCCTCTTGAGCACATCCGGTGAGATTAGGTTTAGCCCGGCCCCACCGTCAACTAGCATTTTCATCACCTTGAGGTTGAGAATTGTTGGTGAGACCAACAATGGCAAGCACCCGACCGCAGTTGTGCGATCAGTGTGATCCTCGACGTCGAAAATGATAGGCGTGTTGGACCACTTCAGGGGCCTACATGCATCTGGCGATGGCTCCGCTGCATTGACTTCCCGCACCCACTGTTTGAGTCGACGGTGGGAAGAATGCAGCGAAGCACCCCCATCGATACACATGGCCTCTGTAGCTTTCTGGAATTCTTGCTCACTGGACTCATCGTCTTCTTCATCATCATCTTCTTCTTTGCCTCGGCCTCGAGCGGGCCTCTCCCTCTGTTGCTTGGCCTTGCCGCGGCGCCCCCCTCGGCCACCGCGCTTCTTGCTGGATCCATCAGCACCATCTTGGGCCTTCTCCTTATCTCGCCTTTCATACTCGGCCCTTTGTTTCTCGGCAAGCTGTTCAACTTGCCGACAATTTTGGAGATCGTGGCCCTTGGTGCGATGGATCTTGCAATACTGCTTGCGGGAGCTTTCTAACTTGTCGGCAGCCGCCAAGGCCTGACAGGAAGGGCAGCCGGCAAGATCCTTGCCGGGGTCACCAACCTTGGCCTTCTTGGCGGCGCCGGGGTTGTCGGATTCCTCGACAGCAAGCACGGCCTTGCCTCCGCGTTTCCTGTTCCGCCGTCGTCCTTTCCTTGACGGGGTCGCGACGTCTTCATCTTCGGATTCACCCGCCGCGCCAACAGCCTTGCCAGGGAGTTTCCTCCCCTCTTCAGCTCGAGTGCATTTATCGGCGAAAGCGTAAAGCTCGGCAATACTCCTGACTTTGTTCATCGCCAGCTCCTCCCGCATTCTGCGGTTATGCACGTTCTGATGAAACGCGCTAATGACAGCGGCAGGGTGAACGTCAGGAATATTGTACTGCACCCGGCTGAACCTCTGCATAAACTTGCGTAGAGATTCACCCTCCTTCTGAGGGATGATATGCAAATCACTCTCTTGGCCAGGAGCTTGGTGGCCTCCAACAAAGGCGCCAACAAACTGATGGCACAGATCTGACCAAGAAGAAATAGAATTCTCCGGCAGATGCATCAACCATGACCTGACGTTGGGCTTGAGCACCAACGGGAAGTAGTTGGCAAGTATCTTGTCATCTCGGCCCCCGGCAGCCTGCACCGCAATGGTGTAGATGCTCAGGAACTCCGAGGGATGGGTCTTACCGTCATATTTCTCCGGGACCTCTAGCTTGAAGGTTCGGGAATTGGGCCACTGGACTTGCCGCAGCTCACGGGTAAACGCTGGAGTCTCTACCTCGTAAGGCAAGTCTCCTACATCCCCTGGCGCAGGCTCATCGACAGCCGGCCCTGTGCGCTTATCAGACTGATAGCACGCTTCCCGTCGCCGCTCAATGGTAGTTCGAGCGTCCTCCTTGCCTCGTTCCTGGAGAACTTGACGCTGGTCGCGGCACATCCGTGGATCGGACGACGCCGTGGAGACTTCTTCACGGCGGTCGACCTGCTGGGTTGTCGGCCGCCGCTGGTGTCGTGGAGGGGAGTGCACCGTGGTTGCACCACCTCCGGTTTTCTCCACATCGGCTCGCGCCGGATTGATGGGCCTTCGCTGTGAGGGCCCTGCCTCTTGTAGCCCATCTTTGTTGGCGAAGCCGATAAGGGTCTGGATAGTAGCTCGCCACTCCTCCATCTTCTCCAGGGCAGGAGGGAAATCGAGGAGCAGCTGCGCACGTGCCAAGGCTTCCGCTGGCGTAGGCGGCGGCGACAGGTGCGAGGTACGTGAGGTGCTCTGGCTCCTAGCCATGTTAGAAGGAGCACCATCACGGTCACGCAACCGCGCGCCACCTCCGCCGACAGCTCGGTGTGCATGCTGGTCCCGCGCATCTCGGGATTGATGCGCAGAAATCTTTTCATGGGGACGCCCTGAACCACCAGCGCCATGATGTCGCTCGTCGTGCACGACTTGGGTAGGCCATGATGCTTGTGCCGGCGCGGGAGCTCCAGCAGGCATCCTCCGATCTCTGGAATTCGTTGTGCCACCCGTAGGCAACACAGCTCCGTCTCTGGATCCAGCGGCGTGTGGGTTGCCGCTGCCACTGCGAACGACACCGCTCGCCTGGCTTGGATCACCGAAACGCGGTGGAGGCTCTAGTCCTCTTCCTTCTGTACCCACGCCATCGCCCGTACGCAAAGGCTCAGGCAAAACGGACGTGGATGGTTGCGCCGTCGCAGCGCTCTTCTTCTTGGGTGGCATGATGATGAAGATGATGAAGAAACTAAGGCGCCGATCACTAGACCAGGTTCACACAACCTTCAATCCCCCTACCTGGCGCGCCAAAGATGTCGGCGTGCGACACCTATGGGATCCTAAGAGACCCCTTTATGATTCGGTGGGGGGAGAGGTATGCGCAAAGAGCAGAACCAACGATCGACGCGGGGCGATTTTACCCAGGTTCGGGCCGCTGATCAGCGTAAAACCCTACTCCTGCCTTGTGTTATTATTAGTGTTCTTGAGCCCAGGTTCTAGGAGCGCTCACAGAGAACAGTACGTTCATAGAGCAGCTACGCATGCAGAATGGGCCAGAAGATCCTCTTTCCCTGTAGCAGTTGCCTTGGGCCTCCTTTTATACTACAAAGGGGTCACCACAGTGGCAAAATGTACATACATTGAGGTGTAAAGTAGCTACAGGGTCATCATACCTAACCCCTGACGGATTAGGATGAACGCATTTAATGCACCGTGAGGTGTCCGTTTAGGTGTCCTCACTTTCTTGGGGATGGAATAAGGGGCCATCCCATCAGCACCGCTTAAGCCCTCCTCCACTGGCGCGTCGCCACGCGTCCAAAGAAGGACCCAGAATGTCGGGTTTGTTGTTGTGCCAGAGCGGCGGCACAGCAACAAAATCTTGCCGGGCGCCAGACCTTGCCGGGCGCCGAACCTTGCCGGGCGTTGCAGGCCACGCCGGCAAGATCTTGCCGGGGAAGTTGGCCTTCGGATTCCAGCTCTTCTTATCTGCTGATCCTCATATCTTTGACTTGAGAATTTCCCTGATGGCCTGAGTCAACCTTGAACTGTTCCCCGACAAGCCTTGCCGTGGGTATGGCTACAACTGCCCGTGCACAAGTACGGGGTACTAATGGCCCAATACTTAGTACACCGACAATATGTTACTCTCATTTCCAAGATTTTTATAACCACGCATGTTATTGTTAGAGTTGATATGAGAACAGTAGTAACTGCTATGGTAGAATATGAGTAGGCCTTGTCATAGCTGTTTTCCTCTCATTTTTACATGATGTTTGAACCCTGACATATTGCTAGAATATGAAAGCCATTGGCTTATTTTTTTTAACTTGGGGTATGATTATGACCACGGCATTGCAATTCTTTGGCTATGATCTGTGTCACTGTTATAATAATCTTAATTCCACACATACTCTGAACATGATTGTGTATTTTTGTCCTTTTGGTCTCCAATTTGATTTGTTGCAACAGACACAAATGCGCTGGCCTTCATAATTCTAGGACCTGGAAATATACAAGTCAATGGGTGGTGGTTTATCACTCGTTCAACTGACAGCGGTCATTTGATGCTCATTCACACGTACCAAATTGACCAACCCATTTCATCAAACCACATGCAGTACAATGCCTGGGGCGTTCGTGACTGTGATGGCTATGGCTGCTTCGTGTTCGAGAAAGATACCAACTCCGTTGGGCCAGGCGTATTCAACTGGAGGCAGGTTTACAGCCTCGGCAACCACTCCATGTTCCTCGGGCTCAATTATCCGATCATCCAACCAATCATCGATCATATCACCGGCGATGATTACCGTGCTATGCAACTTCCATTTGCCAGGGGGAACTATGTTCACACATCATACCATGGGTTTCATGAATCACCATATCAAGAGATTCATCGACACAACTTATTGCCAGATGATCTTTAGTGTGTGAAAGGCATCAAGCTTCCAAGTGATGAATGGCTTTTGCAAACCCGACATGCGGCGATGTGGTTCATGCCAACAGCAAATATGCACAACTTGATTCGTAGTGATATCTAGACTGAGCCATGTATCCTGCTGCTGTAGCATGACCCTCTTTTGTTGGATATTATGTACTATAGTTAGTTTGAAGGATAGATACCTTTCTGGGATCAAGTGCATCCTAACTCACCTGCATAGGATGTACTGATAATGATGATGGAGATGTTGTGCAGAAGCCATATATATCAATTAGGCTTCAAGTGCGTACTTGTTGGTGAAAGTGTTGTCCAATGGGAATTATATTTTGTATTACTCATGTAGCCTACAAAGTTTGTCGCACAGCCTTGTAACTTCGTACTCCATTTCTAAATTTGTACTAGTCCTCTATACCGTATATTGCGCTACTCGTACTACTACCTCCCCCCTGGTTTATTGGTCCCCTTCATAATTTGTGTCAAATTTTGACCATAAATTTAAATAACTAAATGTTAATGCATGTCACAAAAAATTATATCGTTGGATTCGTATTTGAACATATTTTCCAATGGTATAATTTTCGGCGACATGCATTGACATTTTGTTCGTTAAACCTATGGTTAAAATGTGACACTAAATACAACTAGTAAGTAGTACAGTAGTACTAGTATACGTCGGTGAAATTATTCATCATGTCCTCACATTGAATTGACGTGACAACACGCTGCGCGTGAGGTGAGAGTCCCGGCGGTGTGTTCGGTTCACCAAAGTGAGCCTCACCCCTCTTGTACTACAGCAACACTCTCGCATTCTCTGCAAAACTAGAAAGATGTCCATGCGTTGCATGGAACATCAAGATGCATTTGTATGAGTAGTTTATCTTGTGGGAGAAAAGGATGAACGAGGGAAGGCCTTATTTGCAAATGTGGAGAGGGGTGTGGGTATCTTTTTGCAAAATTGCCATAGTTTCCTTCCTATCCGTCAGACATAAATCTGACGGCCTATATTGCAGGATGGCAGGCACACCATCATCACCAACAATATTTTTTATAAGAGTAGAGAAGTAGAGATCACTCTCCCATTCTCTCCCGGCCTTCCCACCTCCCAGCCGCCGCCTTGTTCCGATCCATTTGGTACGATGAGCGATGAGCTACTGGAGTTGCTATACTTTGTTGCAAGTAGTCAAAAGGAAGACGCTGAAAAAATCGATCTCAACTAGGATGCTCTTCAAGCTAGCCGGATGAAGGAAAGAACCAGCAAGGCCGCTCCTATGAGTATTCGTCCTGTCGCCCTGTATGATGATTTCGATCTTTATGGGGGTTTTCAAGTCTTTAGAGTCTGCATGTAGTAATGAAGCCGAGACCCCAGTTTGTTTGGGTATTGTGGACTTCAGATTTGGAGTACCACTTATCTGTCGAAATCTTTCATCATTTACTTAAAACAGTTGATTGATCATACATTAAGTACCATTTAACTGGAATTAACCGATGCAAGTCCAAGAAGGATTGGCCGGTGTTGCCGGCTGGCGTCAAGTTCGATCCCATGGATCAGGAGCTGATCTAGCACATTGAGGCCAAAGTGAGTGCTGACAGTGCGAGATCTCACCCTCTCATCGATTTGTTCATACCAACCATAGACAGCGAGCACGGCATATGCTACACCCATCCTGAGAAACTTCCAGGTTAGACACCGATCAGCCGTCTACTTGCACAAACATATTCCTTTGTTTATAGCTTTATTTTTCTTTTTAGACGTAGACCTAGTAAAGCAATTACAATTTGACAGTTAATAAAAAGTGAAACAAGTGACTGCAACATGCCAAACATGTTATGAAAATGCCAACTATGTACCCTAAAACCTGTATTCGCTAATACTGCACGTATCACACTGAGTGGCCTAAGGAAGCATTTCTTCTAGCGCAAATCTAGGGCGTTCAAAAGGGGCACACGGACGCGTCGCAAGATACAGTCGGAGTGCGGCATGCACGTGATGTGGCACAAGACCGGCAATACCTTGCCGGTGATGTTCAACGGCCGGCAGACGGGCAGCAAAAAGGTTCTGGTGCTGCACACCAACAAGAACATAGACCAGCAGAGCACCAACTGGGTGATGCACCAGTACCACCTCAGGGACCTAGAGCAAGAGAAGGACTAGGAGCTGGTCGTCTGCAAGATTTTCTACCTGACGAACACTAGGGCCAGGACTAAAAAGATTATAAGTTAGTTTGGTATTGGTACTTGTACTACCTGGTCGTCTGCAAGTTGGTATTGTTGTTAAGGATCTTTCGGTATGAACTTGACATTTGCTTCCAACCATCATGTCGAGGGTCGACATGGATATAAAGCTGAATCATTTGTTTTGAAATGAATTTTCAGGCACCTGATATTTATTTGATGGGTAGCATAAGCACCTGCCGTTCGAATTCCCAGTTCTCCAAATTTTTTACATCTTCGAAGTACGCATGGGATCCATCCGGTTTCACAGGCTGATAGTTGGATGCAGCATGTCGGAACTGGGCTGTGGCATGCCAAGCCCAGCAGCAAATTGTTAAAAGAGAGGAGCGATGGATTTGGGCCTTCCAGAACAGTTAAGTGTCGCGACCTCGACCGCGAAGCGCCTCCCATGGACTAAAAAAAGGCCTAGTCGGTTATTATTAGTTGAAATATGTAAAATATTCCATAATAAAAAGAAATATGTAAAATGCAATGAATTTAGTCTGCTTTCACTGAAAACCATACGATTTGCATGAAATTCGTCCGTGGAACCACAAGACGGCTGTCCATACAGAGCCTAACCGTACGGAACTAGCAGGTCCATGGCCGTACACAAGCAAGTGCATGCACTTATTATCACGATGAAAAAATAATGCTGACGTCTGAGATGGTGAAACCCATGAAGTTTTCAACGTCATCAATAAACGAGAGAATTCTGCAAGTACAGACTGATAACTGGGATCCAGCAGGTATATTGTTTTCTTAGGTCGAGCAAGTTTCAACTGGGTTGTAGACTGCCCAGGCTTGGTTTTGTTTTTAACAGGCCCAGCCCATGACGATAATGGGGCACAAAGATCCAGCAGGTATCAACTGGCCTCTGGCGCGCCAGACTTAGTTATATTTTCTCTTAGAACATCCGCAGGCAGTTTTTTACTAAAGAAAACACACAACCTAGTTCTATTTTCCTCTTGAAATGCCATGTCCTACTTCCGTTTTCTAATCTCTACCTATAGTTTACTAGTTCATATACACGTATTATTATATTGAAAATACATAAAGTTCCCTTTTCATCTTTACATCCTTAACTTTTGTTGTTGTTTTCCCTCCTAGCGCTGATTTTTTCACCACTGGTTTTCCCTAAAACCAACTCAATTGTCCCACGTCTTATTAGCTTACAAAAATAAAACAATATTTTATTTGTAAATAAGTTCTTAAAAAATAAATGTTTATCATTTCTGGATTAAAACATTTCGGACTCCATCGAAATATGCAAAATTAGGTTGAACTTTTTGACCGTGGTCCTGGGCAGAAAATGGGCTGTAATAAATTCCTTAAGAATTAGCAAATGGGCTGGAAATTATTAAAAAAACAGCAAATGGGCTCTATGTTGTCTGCCACAGATTTGGAGGCTGACTTGTGGGCCTACTAAGTTCATGCGTACACAAGGTTTCTCAAAAAAAGAAACTTAGTCAAGAATCGACTCTACCAGCGTCAGACCGTTAGATGTCAATCTAACGGCAATCATGCTTCTTCAGTCTCTGATCTTCCTGTTCCAGCCTCCCAAACTAGCGCCGGCGGAACCGCCTGCTCCCGCCTCCCGTGGTTGGCTCTGCTGCCGGGCAGGCCTCACGTCCCCACCATACTCGCATCCCTGGCCTGGCTATCCCTCTACTCACCCACACCTCCTGTTATTCTCCGGCGACGGCAACCTCACACTGCAGCTGAACCAGTATACCCTCATACCCACTCCACGTGGGAAACAACTACCGAGTCTTCCTCGGCTCCGGGTCATTCCCTTACTTGGGCTCGCGCGTCGTCCACCGCTTTGGTGCTCTCGGCATGGCGTGGTCAACGAACGACATCCGTCGGAAGAGGACTGTACATGGAGAGGCTGACAGCTGGGTCCACGGCCGCACGCAAGGAAGTGCCTCCTTTTTTTGTGAGTAGGAAGTGCCTCCTTATTACGCGCAAAATAATGATTCCTCCTCCTGACAGCTGGGACCGACTGGAAGGGCCTTTGTATTTCACGAAAAAAACATTCCCCCCGCTGACAGCTCGGATCCACCAGCTATTACGCACACAAAAATGAATACCCCCGCTGCTAGGTAGGTCCCACCATATTTGGAGGCTGACTTGTGGGCCTACTAAGTTGACGCGGATGCAGGGCTTTGTCAACTTAGTCAATATAAATGATTCTAGTTGCGGTGATCGTACGATGTCCATCCAACGGTCGTCGTGCTTCTTCAACCTCTGGTCTTCTTGCTCTAGCCGCCCAAACCAGCGCCGGTCATGCCGCCTGCTCCTGCCTCCCGTGGCCGGCTGTGCTGCCACATAGGCCTCACCGCCCCACCCTACTCCCATCGCTGGCCTGGCCATCCCTGTACTCACCCAGACCTCCTGTTATTCTTCGGCAACGGCAGCCTCACACTGCAGCTGAACCAGTAAACCCTCGTACTCTCCTCCGCGTGGGAAACAACTGCCTAGTCTTCCCCGGCTCCGGGTCATTCCCTTCCTAGGCCTTGCCGTCGTCCACCGCTTTGGTGCTCTCGGCGCGGCATGGTCAACGTGGTCAAGGAAAGACTTCCATCG
Source organism: Thinopyrum elongatum (assembly GCA_011799875.1). Taxonomy (NCBI): domain Eukaryota; kingdom Viridiplantae; phylum Streptophyta; class Magnoliopsida; order Poales; family Poaceae; genus Thinopyrum; species Thinopyrum elongatum. Next base: position 219,083,132 of record CM022301.1, on the reverse strand, counting down.
GAAGAGGATTGTATGTGGAGAGGCTGACAGCTGGGTCCACGGCCGCAGCAAGGAAGTGCCTCCTTATTACGCGCAAAATAATGATTCCTCCACCTGATAGTGGGGACCCACCGGAAGGGCCTCTGTATTTTGTGGAAAAAAAACATTTGCCCCATGACAGGTGGGACCCACCAGCTACATCTTCAGACGCAAGGAAGTGCGTCCATATTACGGGCAAAAAAAATGATTCTTCCCCCTAACAGCTGGGACCCACCAGCTATATCTTCGCATGCAAGGAAGTGCCTCCTTATCCTCCCTGACAGCTAGGACCCATCCGGTCGAAGCGTACGTAGCGTTGTCTATCTGGTCGCGACCGTGTATGTACATACTAGTCGATCGGTCTCTCTGCAGCGATGAACCATGGCCGAGTAAGGAGCGGCACGTGTCGTAGTAGAGGCGCAGACGTAGCATGTCACGCATCCCGTCTATATATATCATGTACACGTACGTACAACCACGCTGCAAGAAACTAAATACGGCTACATACGTACATACGGGCAGGGTCTCTAACGTGTACAGTGATGCGTCCTGTTCATCGGCAGCCAACCGGCTGGGTCGGAATGGAGGAAACAGCGTCGTGTTCATCGGGAGGCAACGGAATGCGTCGTGTTCATTGGGAGCCAACCGGCTTGGACGGAACAGCCGAAACAAGGTCTGTCATACCGAAAATTGGAGGAAATGGACTTATGTTCGACCGTGTACGGTCAAAACTGTCAGCGTTCGGGGAACCAGGGTGCCTAGACTTGCCTGCCTGCGGCCCACGGCGTGGCTCCATCAACGGCCTGGTATGGCCCAGCTTCAGCACCAACAAGACAAGACCCTCGCGAGGGGCCAAGCCTCGCGAAGCAGACGACGCCAAGACCTCCCGAGGGAGCGGCCACCCCTGGGCTGCCTCCTGAGGAGCGGAGATTCCTATGCAAGTGCCCAACCTCATGAGGTTGCGGTGACGCAAGCGATGACGACCAAGGCCAGGCGGGCGCCAGCGGGCGCAGAGAAGCAGGTTTCCTCTTTGGTGCTAAGGAGGCAAGCGCTGGCGCGGGGTCCCGAGGAATCAGCCAAAGGTTTCCATTCCCGTGCAACGAGACCAAGACCGCTAGGACGGTAGGACGGATGTCATCGCTGAGCCCACCGCAGCGTCACGACCAGATATTTGCAGGAGAAGACCACCTTTCATCAGGATAAGATGTACTACTTGTCCCCTTTCAAATTGGCCGTTGTGGAATCCCTTCCCGCCTTCGTTTTCGGGGAAGAGGACCGAGGCCGCTATAAATATAGGTTAGCCACCACCATAGAAGAGGTCGACTCATTCTCACCAGAGCAAGCCTCGCGAGCTTCTTCATCCTCTGTACTAGTTCATCCTCAGCCCCTCGTGAGGCTAATCCACCACAAAGCAGGAGTAGGGCCTTACACCGCAAGGTGGCCCGAACCTGGGTAAACTGCCGTGTCCATCTTCTTTCCTGTTCATTGAGCTAGGCTGTAGGGCGACGGGTTGGTTGGCTGGAGAGGTTGAGTTCTTCGCACACGCCCCAGAGTTCAAACCTTCTTCGGGTCTGCGTATCCCTGAATCCGATAGAAACGGGGTCCTGTTGATAGGGAGGGGTGTGGCGTACCGCAGAACGGAGGAAATGGACTTGTGTTCAAGCTCCTACGGTCGAAACGGGGTGCTGTTGATCGGGAGGGGTGTGGTGTACCACAAAACGGAGGAAACGGACTTGTGTTGGAGCGCCTACGGTCGAAACGGGGTCCTGTTCATCGGGTGGGGTGTGGCGTACCGCAAAACGGGACTACACAGGCTACTGTGCATCCATCGTCTACTGCCTTGCTCCAGCCTCCATGAGATACTGTTCATCCATCGTCGACTTCCTCCAGCCTCCACCTGCTACTGTTCATTCACCATCGACTTCCTCCAGCCTCCACCAGCTACTGTTCATCCACGGGCTACTGTTCATCCAGCCTCCACCGGCAACTGTTCAACCAGCCCTCCACGGGGTCCTGTTCATCCACCCCCACCTCCTCGATCAGGGTCCTGTTCATCTAGCAGCAATGGCCTCTACTACCATGGGGTCCTGTTCATCCAACCCCCATCGGGACTGTTCATCCAACCCCCAACAACAGTCACTGTTCATCAAGAGGCAGCAACAGTTGGTTCGATCGGCTTCAGTTAGCAGCAGTAGCGACGGAATCTCTCGGGTTCAGTTAACAGCCAGGGTCGATCGCTCGGGTTCAGTAATGTAGCTAGTGCAATCGCTCGGGTTCAGTAAGCGAACGCCTCGCTCGGGTTCAGTTAGAGCCAAACGCCTTGCTCGGGTTCAGTTAGAGCCCAACGCCTCGCATACACACGCGTACGTGTATGAGAGAAACGCGCAAACCTCCGTGCATCGCTCGGCCCCGACCACCCACCATAACCGGGAACTCCCCGATATTTTCCTCGCCCTCGCTTCTACCATGATTTGTTCCATCATGGACGGCCCAAAGAATGTCATGCAGGTGCGTCCCTGGCCTGCCCAGGATGAAAACCCATTTTTTGTCATGATTTTTTGTCATAGAAGTAGGAGCCCACCACATCTACGATGATACGTGCTTTTGTCACAATTATCGTCATAGAAGTGTCATAAGCATGACAGAAAAAATGTCGTTCGGCCCAAAATGTCACGGATGTGTCTTTTTTTTGTAGTGCCACCAGCAGTTCGAGACAATAAACAGTTCAAAACAACGATATATACAACATTCAAGCACTGACTAGTGACTATTACTGACATAAACAACAAGATATGATAGTTCATAAGAAGTCTTGCTACACCACCAAGACGCACCCATCTGCAGCGCTCAGACTCTCGTGATCCAGAAGAGAATGACATTCTAAAGAGAGGCAACTATTACATAGTAAGAGTGACATAGACGAGGATGACCAAATGACAAGGAGTCTGCATAACAAAAGAGAGAAGTACCCATCCAGAACAAGCAGCAAAGACAACAAGTCATTAGAAGAGGGATGATCCAACACCATCATAATTTGCAGCCCCGCTTCAACCACCAGTGATTGTGAGACACCAGGACTCCACCCTTTTGATGCAACGACCCAATTACCTATGAACCTGAAGGCTTGAGCCACATCACTGCCTGTCAGAGTTGTGACATCCAAGGATCAAAGTTAATCCAGATGCCTTTGTCATTCTCACCTTCTATTGGCTGCAGGCTGTATCGTTGACAATCAGGGGAGTTTGCTCCCGAAGTCCTAGGGCTCGTCGTGTAGACACAGTTTTCCCTAGCAAATAGAGCCTCTCCGCCATCAAGGTCCTTGCCAATGGTGATCTCCTGGTTAATCAGATAATTGAGTCCGAGAAACAAAGAGTGTGAACCGAGGCTGTTTACCCGCCTCCAACTCAAAAATCCTGAAGGCCCCAACAAGCTTGTATCCTGCTCATAAATGTAACAGCGACTCTCTGGATACTCACGTATTTCACGGTGCTTGTACACAGTGGGGTTTTTGCAATATAACTTTGCCGGCTCATGTGTGTGAATGATCACCAGTCTTTTGCCGTCGTCTGATCGAGCGAGGAACCAGTTGTGCTTCCCTGTTTTTGGCAAAGGTGGTGTGATTACAAAGGGCAGTAATTGTAGGGACATTGCATCATATCAAAAAGGACATGCATTGTTAATGTAAGATCAGCATTGTTCAAAGTATGAGTAGGATAATGCAAGAAACAACATTGATCTGCCCCTGTTGGAACTGAAAGGAAAATACAGGGAAATGTATACTGGGTTTGAAAATATAGAAGTGCCATGCATGGTTATACTCATGTTATCTCGCAATCGATTCTTCACAGGAAGCTACCATGCCATGCATGTTATGTAATCATGTTCTGTCCTCACAAATAAATTCTTCAGGGAAATTAACACACCATGCATTGTTATATACTCATGTTCTGTGGGCAAAATTCTTGTGAGGATATTATTCTAGCCATTGATTGCTAAAGGGCGATATAGGTATGTACACATGGTAAGCATTACAGGATTTTACTACTTCAAAATATAGAGTTCTCCATATGCACATTTACTTCCCTAATGTATGGTTAGATGAAACCAACAGTGTGACGCATGTTTCTACATCATGAAAATGAGGAAACTAACATGGCTATTGATACACACTCATATTTAGTAGTATATAGATTACTATAAAGTAAGGAGAATATCCATATCTTCTTAACCGTTTGATTATTCAATGGTACAAATTGGCTATAATGACATGGTCACAATCGCATGAATTAACTCATTCCAAATATAGATGATTTACGGCGTCTCTAATACATTGCCATAGTTTTACTCAAATTCTGCTCAAACAAGGATATGCCAATCATCACAAAAATTTCAAACAGTGTCATGGCGTTATCATTAAAATCAGACAAAAACAACTTACACACGCTGTCCCAGCAATACGTGGTGCCATCTGCTTTGTCGATGGCGTAGATGATGCCATTGTGTTCAATAGCATCACAGAAGTGTGTATCAGTGTTGACGATCCACTACGAGGTGAGTTGTCTCCAGCTAAAGAAGGCACCGGCGGAAAGATAGGCGAGTTCGCGGTCCAACAAGGGAATTAGCTTGAAGTCTACGTAATCCGCATATCGTGTGGGCACTTGGCAGATTACAATCTTCTACAAAACATGGTCCGTCCAACTGACGTGGTAATCTAGATGACTTGGACCGCGACGGTAAAACCCTACATAATCCAATGGAGTAAGGATAATCTCATGGGAGGTGTGGAAGTTCACGAGCACAAACTTTTTCCGGTCTTCTCTGACGGCAGCCATCCAGTGGGAGTTCATGCCGACCCAGTACATACCTACCAAGAAGTTTCGAGCGATGGTGATCGGATCGAAGTCGAGGGGCATGATGTACGGCGACCCAGTACATACCTGCAAAGAAGTTTCGGCTAATGGAGGTCGAAATGAAGTCGAGGGGCATCATGTACACCTCCGTATCATGGTGAGCGCATCTCGCAAGAGCAGATAGCAGCAAGCAGGGTGTCTTGAAAAGCTCAGGCCTCGCTTCGACGATGGCCGCGTGCATGTCCCTCGAGCATGCAGCCAGCCGCACGGCGCTCAACATATCCATACGCGAACAACAGAGGTCGAGGATGTCACTGGGGAGATCGCTCTAGTCGCGGCTCATATGGATGCTGCGCGGTTCTCCTTCGGCCATGGTGGAGTTTGGAAGGTTGGGTTTTTTGGGGCTTGATTTACGGGGGAGAAGGCTCTCAGTGATGGAGCGGCTAGCGAGGGAATAGTGGTATTAGGGGAGGCGAGCGCGGGAAGGGTACGCGGGGGCATAGTGAGATGATGAAGAGTGACCTCAGGATCTCCGGCGAGATGGAGATGGAGATGGAGTGGTGCTAGGGGAGAGGGAGACGAGGCGAGGCATGCTATACAGCGGCGGTGATAGTGAGTGCACATTGCACAAGGTGAGGCTGACTTTGGTTACCCAAACATGCCGCCTGTACTAGTGTCACCTCGGGCGTAGGGTCTTGTCACTTCACTGTGAGGACCGGATGAATAATATTTTGACCATAAAGTGTACTACAGTTGTACTACTACTAGTAGTAACATACGGAGTAGTACTGTATAGCGGAAAGAGGTCTCCCATGCTAGCATGCCTCTGGGTTCACTTCATCCTCCAGGTAGCATCCATATTGTGAGCAGAACCAAATTCTCATGCATGCGAAAGCGCGAAGAAGGGCTTGTTCTTTTTTTAGGATAACCACATATTCCTTAACCAGAAAAGGTTGTGTCTCGTAGGCACGCGCCAATATCCATCCGAACCAGCTATGACACAATTTTTTTGTGCAAAGAGATGGATATGTTTGTATATCTGTTCGTCCACCCAAGTGGGTTTTGCATAGGTCCCACCTGTCAGGAGGGGTGCAGAAATAAAAAGGAATCATAAAATGTTTCGCCACGGTGATTCAAAAGAGTGACCTCAACTAACCAGTGGCACATGTAACGATAGAAGGATGGGCACGTAAACGGACACATACCACTCCTCACTACGCTACCCGCATAGCCTTTTCATTTTGCATGTTGATCTACCTAGCCGTCTAATCAACTGCCAACATGCCACTTCTCCCATTTACTTCTCCATTGGGAACCGATTTTCCTCGTCATCTTCACCTCTCCTTCATTTGCATTCAAACCCCACTGGATTCACATTGTTTTAACCTCTTCAGATACTCCTGGAGTAATTCCGAAGCCCCTCTAAATAATCATCTTCTTCAGTTAGACTAGCCATCTTAATCCTAATTCTCCAAACCATAGCCCTCCAGTCCAGCGGTTCCAAATGGCGAAAGAGATCCCTATGCAGGTTTTTACCGTCAAACATGTCCTCGTCGAAGGCTCGTTGAGCATAGTTGCCACCGTCACCGACCACCCAAGGGTTGTTCGGGAGTGGATCAACAATGTATCCAACTCCCTCGAAAAGGTGTAGATGAAGGTCATCGGTCTCGACGCAGAGTACATGGAGCGTGCCACTGGGATGATCCAACGCGCCGCCGTCCTTCAGCTGTGCCTCGAAGATGAAGTTTTGGTGTATCACATCATACACGTGCTCTCCATACCAAGTGAGCTCCATGATTTCATGTCTTGGGAGGACATATACTTCTGTGGGGTAGCCATCGAAGGGGACAAACAGAAGCTCGCGCCGTACAACCTTGACTTGAAAAACATAGCTGACCTACAAACCAGAATTCCTGTAGACAATTGTGATAAAGAAACACCATCCCTATTCGACGTAGCAAATTATGTGCTCGGAACAAATCTTGAGAAGGGTGATGATACGCTGGGATTAAGGACGTCTGGATGGGAGAATTATCCCTTGACCTACGAGCATATAAAATATGCTGCCATCGATGCCCGTGTGAGTTTCGAGATAGCTGCAAGGTCGAAAGAGCTTGTTGCGATGCCGTCTCCCACAGAAAATGAGAAGAAGAAGAAGAAGAAGAAAAAGACGAAGAAGAAGAAGAAGAAGAAGAAGAAGAAGAAGAAGAAGAAGAAGAAGAAGAAGAAGAAGAAGAAGAAGAAGAAGAAGAAAGAAGAAGAAGCTGCACGAGCAGCAGGTTATTATAGATGGATGAACTATTTCCTCTCTCGTAAAAAAAAATTCCTCTCTGTGTACATTGATATAGATGAACTATTTCGCTAGTGTGCATGTCTTTGGAACAAGTGTAGTAGCGTATGTCCGCTTGACTATAATTAGCTATTTATCAGCCAAGTTTTCTCTACTACTCCTTGCAGTGATCGGTATGCAATGCATGTGTCAGTAGACATGACAGCTTGTCCATGGAAGTTGAACTACAGCGACCACCACGTTTCTACCACTGCCACACACGATTCCCACGACGCCGCTCCAACCCACGGCACCACGTCCCCCGACGTGCGCCTCACCCCTCTCGGCCCCACCGCTCCTCTGCCTTTGTGTGCATGACAAGTGGGCCAGTTGAACTGTGGTGACCATCAAGTTTCTACCACAGCCACACGCGATTCCCACGACGCCGCTCGAACCCATGACACCACACGTCCCCCGACCTGTGCCTCACCCCTCTCGGTCCCACCGCCCCTCTGCCTTTGTGAGAATGACATCTGGGCCTGCCACCTGTAGGGTCCACATGTCATTGACTCAAAGGCAGGTGCACTAAGCCACTGAAGCTCAGTCCCGTGGACCCCGAGAGGGAAATGTAACTCCTGCGCCAGGCCTTGTGGTGCTCCCGCCGTACGAACTCGTGCCAAACTCAAAATTTGTTTCTTACTACTACCAATTTAGCGGACCGTGCGTTGCAATGGATCCAAAGTAGTAGAATAATACTTGTTCACAGAATTGAAATATAAACACTCTAGTTTTGATATACATATATCAGTAAAAATAAATTATGCTTCACTCAAGACATATTCCTCGGGCTGTTTCGATGAGGTGAGGGGCGGGTGTGGCTGGTTTCAAGATAATAATAGATTTTTAAAACATTGTAGCAGATTTTTTTAACATTTTTTAGCGTGGCACAGCATCCGATGCACCTAGTAGTCTGGAAAAAAAAGTTGAGTGCACTCTAAAGATATTTACATGCTCCCATTTAGTGGAGTGCAATCTAAAAACATTATCTATTTATTTTTCTCTAGCCTTTCCTAGCCATGCAACCATGCCACATAAGCTAGTCATGCATGCAATCCATAAATTGCAATATACTCCCTCCGGTCCTTATTTCTCTGCGTTTAAGGTCCAACCCACATACCAAGGAGAGGAGCAATTAGCAAAAGTTGGACTGTTTTGCCCTTGGATTCATCAGAGGAGACCCTGGTTGCATGCGAACGATTGGCTCAGACTTTACATGCATGTGGGATCTCTCTCCCTTGTCCATCTTTCTACACGCATGCGCCTCTCTCTCTCTCCTATTTCTGCATGCAAGCACCTCTCTATATGCCTTGGGAAGATGCGAAGCACATGGGAAAGAGAGATGAGATTACTGCAGGCACGCATGCGGTCGAAAGGGATGGAGGGCACAGTTGGAAAGAGCATCAAAAAATGCCAATGCGCAAAGCATTGGGGGAAAAATGAACTTTTCTTAGACGCAGACAAAAATGGACCAGAGGGAGTACTTGCGTTACTCTCCAGCATGCAATGCCGCCACATCATCTATTTATGCCTGATAGTCATAGGTTGTTTTTTTTGCATTAGTCTTGATCCTTGACAGTTTGGTAGCGGTATGATTAATCCAAATATTAATGTTCCATAAAACTAAACTCTAAAGGTCCGCCGGAGCCGAGGCAGAGGATGTACGATGGGGGCGGTGGAGGTGTCTTCGTAAGAGGAGGAGAGCTCGAAGGACAATCTTGCATGTCCGCCGCCACCTGCATATTGTCGTGGGACTCCTCGAGCGGCCACTGGAGCTCGCGCTCCTCCAGGGAGCGGCGGAGTCACAGGATTTTCCTAAACCACGATGGGCACCATGCAGTACTCCTCGTAGCCGGGGGCGGTGCTCGCGTCCCGACTCCCGGGGTACTATCTGGAGCACGCGCTCAACCACCTCGCGAGCCATGAGGATGCCATGCTCGCGACCATGCTATTGGAGCACACGCTCGTGCGCTTGAGCGGCGAGGATGCGATGTTCGCGGGCGTGCTGCCGGAGCATGCATTCGTCCATGTTGAGAGCGGCAACAATGCGATGTTCGCGGATGTGCTCTCGTCCACGTCGAGAGCGGCGATGATGCGATGCTCGCGGGCATGCTGCTGGAGAACGCGCTCGTCCACATTGTGAGCGGCGAGGATGTGATGTTCGCGGGCAAGCTGCCGGAGCACACGCTCATCCACGTCGAGAGTGGCGATGATGCGATGTTCGCGGGCGTGCTCTCGTCCACGTCGAGAGCAGCGATGATGCGATGCTCGCGGGCATGCTGCTGGAGAACGCGCTCATCCACATTGTGATTGGCGAGGACGCGATGCACCTCCTTGTGACCAACTAGGGCGTGCTACTGGAGCACAGCTACCCCTCGTGGCCGACGAGGGCGAGCCGCTATATCACATTGTCCTCCACGTGGCCAGTCAGTGCTCGCTACTAGCGGCCGTCGAGGGCGTGCTCCACCTCGGTGATGTCGGAGACTCCGTCCTCTTCCCAGGCCGCGGCGCCATCCACTTCGGCAATGGCTGCATGCTCCAGTGGGTGTTGTGTCCGTATGGGAGCTTCGAGCTACAGTACCAATGGGGGCGGGGGGTGACCTTTTCGTGGTTTTACATGGTCTGAGGAGAAAAATAGAATGTCAAGTAGCAAAATATGTTGGAACGTGTCGGAGGAAGGCTGGCAGGAGCAGTACAACAAACATCACATGCGCACCATATTTTGAGAAGGGTTTAATGTAATTTGTGTGAAATGGGTCTGTGTGGATGTATGAGTAGTATATCCATATCAATAACATTCATGCACGCAAGGAACATTTGTGTGCATGATTTCACCCTATTTTCATATTCTGTTTGGGAGTGGATTTGATTTTTGTAATCGGAGCTCATTTTTGTAGTTGGTTTCAATTTAGACTATGCATATGCATGTTCGAAAGACTGTGTGTGGCATAGAGAGAGGAGTGTCCGAAAGGGAGAGAGAGGGTGTGTGCGTGTGTGTGTTAGAGAGAGAGAGAGAGGTGCGTCTAACGTCGGGATCAACAAGGTTACGAGGTTGGGGATATGGGAGAGCGATAGTGTGTGTGCGATGAAAGGACCCACAGACAGTGTCTATTTTCGTGTGAGAGAGCTGGATAGACCTCGACAGCATGGCTGGCTAGGGGTGGAAGGTTATGTGTGGTAGAAAGAGACAGTAAAGAGAGAGATGAATGCTTGTTTGTTGCAAGGAGACCTAACTACATAGACGGGGGTAGCAAGAAGAAGAGAATGGTGGTGTGCCTTTTTTTCATGGGATGTGAGAGAGACCAAGAGACACGCATCGTGTGGAGAGGTGTGTGTGTTTCGAGAGAGAGAGGGAGGCATGGACCTGGATAATGCAATGGGTGCTCATGTGTATGTTAGAGGGAAGGAATTATCTAGGTGGTTGTATTATCGTGGCGACTCAACGTTTCAATGATAGTCGGGATAAGTATCGATTTGGTGGATTTTGATGTTGAATACACCTATATTGTACCCGGTGATACAAATCGACAATCATTACTAAACTAATATGCGATGGTCAATGATCTTGTCGTATGCACAAAATCAACCTAAATAACAAGATGGAATTCCTCCAAGCAACCGAAGAACCGGCTAGAACTAAGATAATGTAATCTTAATTGCCAATATGAATTAATTAAGGATAATGGTGGGGTTGCTGGTATAGATCTGAACGAGGCGGTAGTCCTACACACCCCGCAAATGTAAATTATAGCGAAGCAAAACAATGTGTACACAACAATGCGAGTTCTAACCTAGAAAAAAAGTAGTAGCCTTATCTATATATATAGACTATATTACTATATTTTTTATCTGTATAGTTATATCTATATCTATTCCACTCCCTCCGTTTGTAATTTACTCCGCACATAGCTTTGACTGCAGCCAAATTTTATAAAGCTTGACCAAATTTGGTGAAAACAATATGAACATTTACACTAACAAATTTACATGATGTGGAAATAAAAGCAATGGTGAATCAAATGATATATATTTGGTGGTGTATATGTTAATACTTTTTCCTACGAACTTGTTGAAAGTATACAAAGTTTGACATTAGAGAAATCCAATATGCGGTATTATGCATTATATATTCATTATTTTTCTACAGTCAATGCGTGTATTTGCACGTACACGATATAAACCATTGATTGACGTTGATCCAATGGTCCAGGTGGCTGCGATTTGGATCTACTATAACCTAATTGTACCCATGCACGTTCTTCTCGAACGAGCAACACGACAGTGTGATCGATCCACACAAGAAGCTCTCAATAAGATCTCCAGACGTGCCACGTGGCTTCATGGGTGCCTCCCACATCATATTATTCATACTACATTGACCGAAAAACAAGATAAATCACTCAAAACAAGATCTTCCCATTCTTTGTTCCTACGATGCTATGCCGTGCACGTACCTAGTTGTATAGTGGTGGTAGTAGTAGTACAAACTTCATAGTAGGAGTAGTACGGAGTGCTCCTACTCTATCAACGAGTCCCATCTGACACCAAATTTCTTGGCTTCCGTGCTACAGCTAGATCTTCCCCTCCTCGTTTCTGTTTTCCAACACAGCGGGTGGGGTGCGGTTTGCCGATAGTCGGTTTGCTCAACTGCGGTCCCACATGGAAGTTAAAATGCTAGGAAACATGCCTTCCATAGCTATCTGGCGTGCCGGACGGACCATGGAGTACTCCTGATTCTCGGGTGTGTGGGGGTGCGATGCGAACGTGGCAGGCCTTTTCCTTTTAAACATGTATAAATTGTAACATTTGGTTCTGCTCCTTGGCGTGATCGATAGATAGAAATAACGATTGGAAACGCTAGGGTGGGGCTTTTCCTACACGATAAGTAGGGTACAGTAGTAGTAGTAGCTAGGTTGGCGCATCATCGGTTTGGTCACATGCGGTCCCACATGTTGTAGTGATATAAAGCCTAGCCAATGCGCGTTGACAGGGGGCGGAACGACAATGTGGTATGTGACGGGGAAGGGACATGCTTCATATACGTGCTCCAGTTTCCCGTTTTGAACTTGCGAACCTGACAGGCGTGTTGCACGAGTAGTTTTGAATTTATAATTTCGGTCTCAGTTTTTGAATTTACGAGTAGAGCGTAGATCAGGTCAAGCATCGTACTTAAATTACGAAGTTGATGCAAAAGGTAAGCACAACTTATAAATTTACGGAGGGAGTACTAGTTACAGTGAGGCATATAATTGACGCCAAATGTGAGCAAAGCGATCACACATGTCTTTATCGACTGGAATGATAATGCAATAGTACAATAAGAATTAAGGCCACGATGACGCGATCGCATTGGTGATTACAGTAGGCAAGAAGAAATATGCATCCATCAATGACCTCCTCCTCCTCAACTCAGTGCGTCGGGCCACCGACCGGCGGCTGAGGAGCGGCGGCTTTTGTGGCAAGGTCAAGGTGCTTCTCAACAAAGGCGTCCAAGGCTTCCAGTCGGTTGACGAAGGCCAACGTCATAGCGTCCTCACCGGCCTTGTAGATGCCTATGTACACGACTTCCTCATACACGTGGATGTGTAGGTTGATGAATTCGTGCAGGGCGAGGCGCCTAGCGGCGAGCACGACCTCGAGGTGGACATTCTTCGTTGCGTCTGCGGGCAGTCGCAGGGCCACCAATGCTTGAAAGAGTATCTCACCATGGAGGCTGATTAGGGTGGCAGGCAATGAGGAGCCTGGGCGCACAGGCTGGAGGAGTACGGCGATGTCGTCCGCGAGCTTCTTCACGACGATGAACTTGTTGATGGTGGAAACGATCATCTTGTCCAACTGAGAGTCATAGCTGGCGTCGACGATGGCCATGAACCAGTCGGTCACCAACATCCTCTGGAGACGATCCTTTGTGCCATGTCGCAGGCCGGCATCATGGACCATCTGGCACAGCCGCTGGCCGGTCGATCGCATCGCCGCCATGGGTCTTAAGTGAGAAATGTTGTGCTTAGTGTAGGTGCGTAGGTGCGTACAATGTGGTTGATGCATTGGAATGGAGGAGCGCCTTTATATGAGTGCAAACTATGTTGCATTCACATCATGATGCCTCCTTTTCTCGTCCTCCTCCCTACTTCCCTGAGCATGCTACTAATTGAAGGAGGATGCATCATTGGCCGTTCAACATTTCGGGAACCGCTACCCTCTCCTTCGTCTGCATTAAAGCCGTATCAGGAACTGTCCTAGTTTACTACTAGTTTACCGTCCATTTCTCAATTTATTTTTACCGTCCTATTTTACTAGTAGCTGCCAAATCAAATAGTACTGCACCGCCCGCTGCACGCCCAGCTGAACACGCCTCCATTAAACTCGCATGCAAACCGAGAAACCTACTCCGGCCACACGTCCGTCCATGAGCGGGCCGGAATTAAACGCAACGCCGACGGAGCTCCTCCCGTCCGCCCTCAGTTTAAACGAGGCCAGACACCGGCCAAGCTAATACCGTCTGCCCTCTATTTAAATGAGGCCAGACGGCGGGCAAGAATTGCACCCCTCCACCTCTCCCCCATCTCCTCCTTCACCATTTTCTCCACTCTTCCGATGGCTTCCGAGGAGCCGATCTCTGGCATACTAGACAGTTGGGTGGCCCGCCGAGCCCTCCGGATACGAGCGAGCCGCTCGGTGCTTCGCCTACCTCGCCTGGCCCGACGGAGCCAGTTGCTGCCCCAAGCCGGCGAGTGGTTCAACAACTCGCCGCTCCAGTTCAGCTCGATGAGGAGTGTCGAGTTGCTCCACGCCGGCAGGGCGGCGAGCACGGCGGCACAGGCGTCCTCGCTACCACATCGTACCGTGCCTCCCGTGTCTGTGGTGTCCGCGCCTCCCGTGTCTGTGGCCGCCTCTTGTGCCTGCGGCAGCGCCATGCAAGCAGAGACAGAAGCCGGATGCGCGGAGAGCGACGAGTCGGTGGCCGGCTTCTCTGTGTCCACCGCCATCATCGAGGAGAAGTAGAACACGGGAGGCTACCGCTGCTTGGGTCCCATGAAGTCCACGGACGAGGCGACGACTGCGTACACAGGTGGTCTCTTGGCTGCTTCGTCTCTTGCGAGGACCTTCATTGAACACGCAAGTGTTTGCCGGACATGAGGAAGACAAAGGGATCTGCGGGCGGCCATTTAGATTAGGTTTTGATTATACCACGAGAGTCGGATTAGCACCGCTTAGTTCATGTAAATGTAATGAAATCCATCATGTTTATATGAAGATCCTACTTTTTTATATGAAATCCTTCATGCTTATATGAAATCAGTCCGTGTGTTCATGAATTTCCTCTGGTTGGTTAGAGTTGTGAAAATGTATGCCGCTGGCGGTGGATGTCGTCCTCCACGGAAGGAAGCGGGAAGAAATTTGCCAGTTGCCATTGGAGATGCTCTTATGCAGGAAATAATAGAGTCACATCCAATCCATTTGAGTTAATTGCGTGTATGATTCTCCCTCTATAAAAAGTTAATTGCATTTACAGTGTACATGACTTGCAGGGTGGCTACAGATTCGTACATAATGTTAAAAAGAAACAAATCCATCCTTAATCTTGTATTCTAAGTACTCGGTGGGTTCCACTATCAATACAGTAGCGAAAGAAGTATATATTAAAAAAATATAAAAATCTAAAGTTTAAGACAGAATTCGAACTCAGGTCATCGTGTTGCGAGCATCCGGCACTAACCAGTCCACCAGATGTTCATTGTGGACAATGCAAGAGATATATTTCTTTTTATATAGTTACTACGATAATTGGTTTGAAGTGATATATTTTATGTCTGCCCCGAATGATATCAAATTCACTAGTAGTAACAAAGAAAAGGTTGCCTTGTTAATTAACAGAGAACAGGGTGAAAACTATCACATGAGGCCGGTAAAAACAAGGCACACTAGGTTCAGTGTCATCGTCACTACAGTTGTGCGCGCGCGAGAAATCTACATATCGAGGGGGCAACGGAGAGAAACGCGTATCGAGTGTGTGTGACCGAGGCACAGAGACACAACTAGCGAGTGTGTGTGTGTGTGTGTTTGAGAGAGAAGCCAATGGATAGATTAAGATCAAGGTCAAGGTGTCACCCTTCTGCTGTCATTGTTGGGGGGTGGGGAGGGGGGAGGGAGAGAAAGACGTATCAAGAGTGTGCGCGCGGTAGGCATAGATGCACAACTAGCGAGTGTGTGTGTGTGTTTGAGAGAGAAGCCAGTAGATAGATTAGTATCAAGATCGAGGTGTCACCCTACTCCTTCGGTGTCGGGAAGTGTGTGTGGGGGGGTGCCAGTGACACTTAGATATAGGGAGAAGGAGTTTGTGTGTTACATATCTATATTAAGGGATAGGTATATAGCATGTGTGCGAGGCATACTTAAAGCATCACGGAGATAAACAAGCGGTGTGCATGCAAGTGCCGGAAAAAATGAAGAGAGAAACAATGTGTGCGCGGGTGTGTGTGTGTGTGTGTGAGCGAAATCTCACAACAAAAGGTGCTATGCTGGAATCCCATTGTATGTATTCATGTGGTTCTGGGACTCGAGTTAACCTTACGCATATGTGTGCGAGACATAGTTATACTTTGGGACATTAGTGGCGGTGGGTGGGCGGAATTAAAGGGGTGGGCGTGTTCGACAGAGAGAGCGTGTGTGTTTTTGTGTGAGATACTTGTAGGATGGGGTAGAAAGACAAATTCTAACCTTGACGGAGGGAGAGTAATACATGAAGTGCGCGTGTGTGATTCCGATGCCCACAGAGAAATGAGATATGTATGCGTGTGAGAGAGATTGCACAATTCATTCACGTATCACTATCTAGTGATCGTGGGCGTGCATCACTTGAACATAATCAATATCTACTTCGTATCATGGCCAAAGATACAATATCAATTCAACGCTATAAAGATTGGACACTCAGATATCACATTTTTTTTAAATAGTCTTTTTCAATTGTGCATGCCAAAGTTATAGTGATGTTTCTTCAAACAACCACTGTAGTTATCATGTACATGCACCATTGTTAGTTTTGCATTCAAATTCATTAGTCTTGGATGATTTAAGGTTCTATTATGAAGTAATATATGTAATATTCATATATGAATTCAACGGGTATGCAATTTATGAAATGGAGGCCATGTAATGATATGAGGTAACACTTTTAAGTAGCGAACTACAATATCCATTTCTTTTTGTGCATCTATATTATCCATTTGTTACTGTGCAACATAATTAAAATTAACACGTCAATGCATTGTGTTTAAAATAAATAACCAATGGCACTAAATTATATATTTACACGAGAAATACATAGGCTGAGCGTTTGATCCGTTTTTTGTGAACGCGCCTCTACACCCGTATGATTGGCCGCGCCCGTGTGAATGTCCAAGTTATCGGTGCATCATCCCGAGTTATTGCCTTTTTTCTGGGGTGGACTTCATACCAATTATTAACTGTTGACGTGTGCCCCGTGTACACACTCTCGCATGACCTTCCCGCTAGCACTGCCCAAAATTAGTTGAAACTAGATACGAACGATCCCGCGGGCGGCAAAATCTCCCGCCTCCTTCTAAAATTTCCGCCACCTAGTCTTTAGCATGTGAAATTCACCTTTTGTCCTTGGTGCATGGAGAACAATAGTTAGAATACGGCCCTTATTTACATAATAGGTCGGGGTTACTTTGGTAACATCCGGTTCCCCCCACCACACGGCACCCCCATTTCCTCTCCCCCTCCCACAAAAACGACTACTCCACAGCACCAGAGCATCTTACATCACGTCATCCGTACTTCATCGGCCTTTCTACCCCTTCCCTCTCGAAACCCTAGAATGCTCATCCACCGGCGTACCAGAGCCCATTCACTGCCAGCGTCGTCCACCTCGCCGAATCTGCTTCTGCGGCCGCATCTACCCCTCCCACCTCCCCTACAAACAAGTAGATTGCTCATCCACCACTGTACCATAGCCCATTTGGTGCCAGCCTTGTCCGCGGCACCAGATCTGCTTTGCCGGCACTCTCGTCAACCGCAGCGCATCTGCAGTGGCTCCTTCGTACTCCCCACCGGAGATGCTTCGTCCACACCCCCGGAGCCTCCCCACCGATGCCCCCGTCGACGGCCTCTGGTCCTCTTCGCCGACACCTTCCTCAACCCTATCGGAGCCGCTTTGCCGACACCATCCTCAACCCTACCGGAGTAGCTTCGCCTATACCCTTCTCAACCCTACCGGGGCCGCTTTGCCAATGCCCAAGTCCATGGCCTCAGATCCGCTTCATCGCACCCTCGTCCAACCTACCAGAGCAGCTTTTGATGCCCCGTTCACGACCGCAGATCCGCATCGTTGACACCATCCTGAACCCAACCACCGGAGCAGCTTCACCGACACCCTCGTCCACGGCTTCAGATCCGCTTCACCCACACCGTAATCCACCCTACCGGAGCCGCTCCACAAACACCCTACTCCACGGTTCTAGATCTCCTTACCGGACCCCGACAGCTAGCACATCGTCATCACCCTTGACATTTCTAACCTGAGTCCCACCGTCTGGCAAGATGCCAAGCACCCGCCACGGCCTAGGTACTTGTCACCTTTA
Source organism: Thinopyrum elongatum (assembly GCA_011799875.1). Lineage (NCBI taxonomy): Eukaryota > Viridiplantae > Streptophyta > Magnoliopsida > Poales > Poaceae > Thinopyrum > Thinopyrum elongatum. The sequence goes on along the minus strand of CM022301.1, from coordinate 219,065,331 downwards.
AACCCGTCCAGCATCACCTGCCCGATGTACTTCAAATATACTAATAGGTCGTTGTTACATGTTATGCAGCTGGCAAGAACTACAAGGATGATGTTTCTTCTGGATCTACCAGATTGGCCAACCCAGATCCTGGACTGAGGCATTGCTATGATCTTGTAAGTGCGTCTGTCTCTTGTATTGTTGTGTGCCTGCCAGCGTGCTTTGCTAGGATTTTTGACCAGTAATCCCTTTGTGCAGACAATGATTTCCACTACTGGTTGCTAAATTAGAGATGTAGATGTCATACATGATACTCCCTCTGTTCCTAAATATAAGTATTTCTAGAGATTCCACTATAGACTACATACAGAGCAAAATGAGTGAATCTACACTCTAAAATGCATCTATATACATCTATATGTGGTCCATAGTGGAATCTCTACAAATACATATATTTAGGAACAGAGGTAGTACATTACACAAAATCATAGGTGGCATGTAGGAATTCCAGTGCACTACATTAGTCTCCCTTAGAGTGCCTGCTAGTCTAGTAGACAGAGTCATGGCTAGTTTATGCTACGCTCACAATCGTTAATTGGTGGTTTAAATATGCGCAAGGGATATGCAATGTATTATGATGTAGAGATATCTCAAATTAGCCGTGTCAACTTGCAGATGGGGTGCCGCAATGAAAAAGTACAAGATTTCTTAGTACAAGATGTATGTGGCAATTTCATGGAACATCGCGAAAAAAAGGAGAGGTAACGGTGAGCCTATACAGTGTGCTATGGTAGGTCACTCCATTGCAATCATCATGACATATTATTTGTATGTCAGTGCTGTTGGCCAGGGTTCTTAGGGATAGTTATTTCGAGTTATCCTAAGAAAATAAGCCCCTTTGAATATAAGCTCCAGATAATAAGCCAACCAGTTTTTCATTGCCTGCTTTTTCAGCTTATCTGTGGTATGATCAGTGAAAAGTCTAGATTGCATTATATTTTGTCATTTTGCTGCCCATATGAAAATTAATTTGACTTGCAAACATCACAAATTGAACCCAGTGCAGTAATTAATATGATAGGAAAACAGACCATCAATATTTGTTCAAAATGCAAATACGGAGATACCATCTACTTGGCACAATCTACTTTGGTCAATGTCTTACATAGAGAGGCCATTGCCTAATTTAAATGAAGAACGCATTGCCTAAATTTAAATGAAGAAACATTATTTATCGAAATTCGATGGTCCAAGTGGCTGGTTATTATCATATAGCAGCACCACCTGAAAGCATCATATAGCAGCAGCAGCTCATAGCAACTCATCATACAACAGCTGCTGGCAATTCATCATATACCAGCAGTAGATCATAGTAATTCATCATATAGCAGCAGCAGGAGCAGCTCATAGCAATTCATCATATAGCCGCAGCAGGAGCAGCTTATAGCAACTCATCATATAGCAGCAGCAGCAGCTCATAGCAATTCATCATATAGCAGCAGCAGCTCATAGCAATTCATCATATAGCAGCAGTAGCTCATAGCAATGCATCATAGAGAAGTAGCAGTAACAGCTCATAGCAATTCATCGTATAGCGGATCAGAATGAAAATTTGGCAAAAAATCAGAGGAGATCCTCACCTTGTTGGATGAGCTCATCCTTCAACAGCACCTCAAGGCCACGGCCTGGGAGGAGGGGAGGGGGAACGAGGTGCCTTCTGCCGGGGTGGGGCATCGGCCGTAGTTGTGCGGCGACCGCTAGAGCAGTGCGTTGGACGGACCATAGCGGAGCAGCTGCTGGAGACCATGAGAATGAGGGGCGGCGCCAGAAGGAGGAGTAGCCGGGGAGATTGGGCCCTACCCGCCGGCCATGTAGCCTAGCTGGACAGAGCATCATCGAGGAGCAGGCCAGATGGGACCAGTGGCGGCGGCTCGCTGGAGGAACCCTAGCGCTGCAGGCAGGGGATCGAGGTAGAGGGAAAGGGGAGAGGAGATGCAAGCGGGCAGGGCAATGAACGTTTGCGTGTTTGTTTTTACTTGAGGGTCAGGTGTGACGTAGGCGTGAGCAGTGGCATTTTGAGTGTAATATAGGCAGACAACAGAGTCATTTCGCTATTCCCCTTCCCTTCATTTTTAGTGAGCTTCCACGTGAAGTACCCAACCCCCCCCCAAACAAAATAAGTTAAGCCCAAGCCCATAACTCAAAAATGAGTTCTTTACATCTTTTATGGCTTATTTTGATAATAAGCTCTGAAAAGGCAGAATAGAACTAGCCCTTAACCTGCAATTCAATTTTGCCTTCAATGATGAATCACTCCTGCCTGCTATAGTGTACATTTAGGCATCATACATGGCATAACCTAATACATGTGCATTTCATTATAGAATCTGAAATATGCAATGTTTATGTTAGTTCATACATTGCACATGATGTTTAAATGCCCCTTAAATCTGGACAGTCAAGTGATAGTCTTTAAGCCTCCTTCTATGCTTCTTTTCTTGATATGTAATTCAGTGTTGTGCAAGATTTGCTCACACATCTGTTCAATTGCTTGTTTGTATCAACCAGCCATACTAGGACTGTTTGCTTTGATTACTTGTTGTTCTTAACCTAATAGAGCTTGTCAACGATTTAAACACTAAGGGCTGTTGTAGTGGAGGCTTGTATAACTCATAGGTGACATAAAGGTTTGGTTGTACACTAAAGTAGGCTCTCCAAGAGTACCTGGAGGTCCAGTTCGAAGGTATGCCTAGTTTTTACACAGCACACACATAGTAAATCCTCATTTCATTGTGTGCAAGAGATGTGGCATGTTTCATTATGTGGTGTTGTTTTGTTATAAACTCATCCTTTGGTGTTGTTCACAGACTGGAAAGTATGCATATTTATCTTCCAAGGAGACCAGTAACTAGTTTGTGTCACCTTGCAGAGGGTGTGAAATGAAGATAAGATTGAGGAACTCCAAGTACAAGATGTTAGGAAGGACCCTTGCAAGAGAAGGAGGAGCAGTGCTGAGCCTGTTCAACCAGTTATGGTAAGTCAATGTATTACAATTACCAGGACATCCTATTTGTCTGACATTGTGCTTGCGTAGGGTTCTTCACCTATAACCCAGTCATTGGGCCATTGATTAAAACTCCCTCCGCTCACTACTATATGATGTTCTAACTTTTTTGTAAATCAGATGTATGTAAACACATTTTAATGTGTCTGTTCACTCATTACGGATGTAGTCTACTTTTAAATATCTAAAACATCTTATAGTAGTGAACAGTGTGAAACTGCTTTCTGCTATGGTAGAGTTGTCGATGTCATAAATGTCATACCCAAACGCATATTCACATCATTAGCCTCCCTATCATTACTAGGATCTTGATTACATACTAGTCGAGATACTTCACAGGGGGCAAACAATATTACATTACTTGTTCCTTTATATAGTAAATGTAGCTAGGCCATGGATGTTATTGAGGCATGCATGTATGCATGCTGCCAACTCAACAGTTCAATTGCTTGTTTGTTTCAGGCATAATTAAATTGCTCTTTTCAATTGCTTTATTTGTCCTCAGTTAATGAGATGCCCAAACAATGATGCCTGATGTAGCATACTTGTATAACTATTAGTTGACATAATTAAAGGCCTTATCATTTAATTACTCTGGCGAAGTGTGCCTGAAGCTTTGAAGTCTATTAACCAACTATTACAGCATGAAGCTCACAATCTAGTTTATACGAGGCTAATGATCGCATAGTTTTGCTTGCTGTAGTAGGTTTGTATGAATCCTTCTGCTGTTCATTATGCTCCCTAAGACTTTAATTGAGCTACAGAATGACCAACTACTTGCTTACTTATACGCAAGATTATATTATATATATATATATATATATAATGTTCAGTAGTTGCGTGTGGTCTAAATTTGTAACATGTCTGTGTTTTGGATTTGGCCCCAACATCATGCTCCTCTGGTGAGCTAATAGAGATTTCTGTATGCGGGCTGCATAGACTACCATTTTTATAATTTTTAAAATATCACCTGCTTATGCTTCATGACGTGTAACATTATTGTTAGTCATGTTTTGCCATGTACAAGATAGTTTGTCTTGCTCGCTTCACTGTTGTAGCTATATTTTTGCCCTAGTCATGTGTACTTACAGAAACATTTTAGGATGAAGTGACATCAACACAAAGACCTGAGAGTAGTGCGGCATGGCCATTACCAAATGATTATGGATTGGAATTGGAATGTGCTGATGTTCTCAAGCATCAACTAGATGTGGCAAGACAACATGTAATCAACATGTTGAGACTGGAGTTGCAGGTATTAGATGCAAGAGTCAAAAAATGAAACAAGACACTAAGGTAACCACAAAGGAATTATAGATTTTGCAGACTGAAATTTGTGCTATCTGAATCCGGCCAATCCTATTTTCTGAAGAGATTATAGTTCAAATGGTAAGTTCTGTTGATGCGCATCCATGATGTATGAGCTTTATTTGCCCAATGTATGTAATTTGCTGTTTGTGTACACTTTATTATCACTGGTGCCAAACTATAATGCCCAGTGGATATAATCTGCTGTAATTTCTTTATTGTATAGTGTAGGATTATTCTTCGTTTCTATGCCTTAGTCTCTTTATTGTATAGTGTAGGTTTTTTAGAGGCGATAGTATAGAGTAGGATAATTCTTTGTATATGCTATATCATTGAAACAGGGGCCAACACGCCCAAACATTACCTGGACGCAATCCGAATGAACAAACATATGTAGTCAAAGCGGGCCTTAATTGGGCTGGTGAACTTAATATTTAGTGGATCCCAATCGATGTGGCCCACCGTAACAACGGCTCTTAGCAGGCCGTTAACAGACCGAAAGCTCAATAGGGTCGTATAAATGGAAACGGCCCGCGGGCCTCTAGCAGGCCGAAATAAATGGCAATTTTGTCTCGGCCATTTTACTTGACGGGCCAGTAAGAGGCCGAAAGTGTTTTAGGGCAAAAGAGGCCCAATCTACAAACTAGGCTTTTAACAGGCCGAAAGTCGCGTCAGGCTGAAATTGTGCCGTACGGAACGTGGGCCGCTAATGGACCCAAAATCAGGTGGCACCGTCAAAGGCCCAACTATTGTGCGAGCCATTAACAGGCCGAAAGACAAAATGGGCTAGAAGTTGGCCCATGTACAGAAAGGGCCGAGGAAAGGCCGAAAGTCACAACGGGCTAGAAGTTGGCCCAACTACAGAATGGGCCAAGAAAAGGCCGAAAGATGTACCGGCGACATATTGGTCCCAAAGAAGGTCGAAAGAAGGTCGGGCCATAATTGAGCCCAAAGACATAGCAGGCCGTTAACGGGCTGGAACTGACGATGGGCTGGAAATTATCAAATCTAGAATGGTCCTTTGATGAGCCGATTCTGTGTAACTCGTATGGGCCATGGTTGTGAATGGGCCTGACTCAAGTGGGCCGCTAATGGGCCGGCCCGCTTATTTTGACAGGCTCGGCCTTTTAACCTAAACGGGCCACTATTGGGCCGTGCCACGTGTCGATGTATCATAGGCGCCTGCTATCCATTGGACGACTGACATCTGTCGCGGCAAAGAGCTGACACATGGTTCCGTCGGCCAATGAGAATTTTACACGTGGAAAATCGCCATTGGTCCGTGCTATTAGCTGGTTAGCGGATCCAAAACTAGACACGATAGCTTAACGGCGACCCGTTACAGTGGAGGCCACATGTCGGTTACCCTTGACGAAAGCACTTCCATGACGCGTCATTTATCGTCACGGAAGTGGACACTTCCATGATGATAATTTTAGTATTGTCATGGAACACTTCTACGACAGCATAGGCATGACTATCTTGATTTTGTCATAAAATCATCATGGATGTACATGCATGGCAGAAAACGTGACCTACTATGACAAACGCGTATCTTCACGAAACCACAGACCGAGCGGCTGGTCAGTCTCCATTACCCTTGCGAAGGGACGAGGGAGCCGCAGTCGGCTTTGCAGTGGATCACGCAGGTCCACGACAAACTCAAGCATCGTGTCCTCCAAGTGGCCTTCTGCCGGGGGCAGAGCAGCTAGAGGAGGAGCAACGAGCGCCACGACGTCCATGACCTCGACCTACGGCCCCGCCCCGCGCACTAGAGCCGGCCTTCATGGCTGCGGCCGAAGCAAGGTCATGTTGTCGAGGAGAAGCTCTCGCTGCCATGGCGGAAGCACGAGCCCGGCCTCTTCCTCTCGGCATGGCAGTGGCAGACGCGGGAAGAATGGAGAAGGGAGAGGTGGAAGAATGGAGAAGGGAGAGGTGGATGAGCATCGCCTCCCATGCTCCCTCCTTTTATAGGGAGAGGTGCGGGGCTGGCTCTCCACTACCCTAGGGCAACCGCCCAACTCCACCAATCCCACTCCCTACATTCCTCGCGAGCACTTTACTCCATCAACCGCCCAGTCTAGCCAATCCGGCATCCTGGCTCCTCTTATCGAAGCACAATTGCCACGACCGCCCTTCTGCACCAATCCCAAGTTTCGCGCCTAATCCGCATCATGGGGGGGCTGCAATAAAAGGAGGGAGTGATGATAGAGATGGCAATTACCTCAAGCCACGTGTGATCGTGGGCCTGCCCAGGCTGAGCCTGTTGGCGACTCACGGACGTACGCGCCCCTGGTTTCTGGCACGAGCCGTGAAGGCCACCTAGACGACAAGAATACCAGAGGAAGGCTGGGGGCTAGCTCGAATTCAGATTAATGAAGAAGCAAAGAAGATTTCAAGACACGAACATCATTCCGATAAAGTCAACATTGCTTGTCTGTGCATTGTTTGGGCCTCGCCCAACGATGCCCGAAAGCACGTGTGGCCTAGGCCCCGGGGCTCCTGTCGGTGTATTAAACATGGGTGTGTAATACCCTAACCTATGCACAAACAAGTGGTAGCTTCCCCACAAGGCCAAAGTTACTAGATCAAGAGACGGCTCTTTGAGAGATCAAGGAGTGAATCAAAAAGACCAAGGAGTAGAACAAGGCAAGCATCAAGATACGTTTTATTTTGTTGAGTCATTCCGAGTTGATCGATATGTATCACAACAATCATAATATTGCTTTGTTTATTGCTCTATTTCAATGTGTGTACTCTGTTTTCTGTTCTTATATATTGTTCTGTTTCAATGTGTATATATATGCTTTTCATTCTGTATATGTGGATGATAACAGCTAAATACAAATTAGTATACGAAAACAGATAGAAAAATGGAATTCATAATATATATTAATTGTTCATTAGTTCATCACAGAATATATATAATATCATCGCATATACGTGATGATACTTAACTACTATGTACAATGCATAAAATTGAAAATGAAAAATACTAAAACTAATAATCCCTCCTTAGGGGGGCAGTATTTCGGCAGCCCCTCGCCAGCAGCTCCCTGGTGCACAGCGACTTCCAGCGTGGAGGCAGTACTCCGCCTCCTCCGCTTCACAGCGCTTGGTGTGCCGATCTGCCTCTTGCTGGTGGACACGCGCCAATGATCTTGCCATTTCATTGGGCGCCCACCGGAGCTCCTCATTGGTAGCACACTGGAGCTTATCAGCCCACCTCCACGCAGCGATGGGGCGCCTAGCGCCTTTGGCCTTCTTGGCGAAGTACCGGCCATCTTCATACACCTCCTATGCACATCGACGCGCCCGCCCCTAAAGCTCCACCGCCTCCTTTTCCCAGGCGACCTCATGGGCTTCACAGGCCGCCTGGTACCTGGCTTCCTCCTCCGCCATCTCCTTCTTGAACGCCACTTGTCTAGCTTTCTCAGCCGGCGGCAGCGCCTTCCACAGACAAAGATTGTACTGGCCCTAAAACCACTCCAAAGTTGGGGGGTCCGGCACAACCTCGTCCGGCGGCATGTAGGGGTCCTACTCGTCGCTGCTCTGCGACTGAACGCCCTCAGGGGCGGTGCCTCCTTGTCAGCACGTGGGCAGATCGGCGACGCCATGGCAGAGTTTTGTGAGAGGGAGAGGGGGTGAGCGAGGAGAGGATGTAGATGAGAATGCAGGCGGGTTGATGTGAGTAGGGTAGTATTTATTGTCGGCCAAAATCTAGAGCGACGGGAATAGTACACACGCCAATCGCCGGAATTTACGAGTACTGTAGCTTGAATTGCACACGATTCTTGCAACAAAGGCCGTGTGTGAAATTAATTCCTGACGGTTTCTAATACAGAACCGTGTCTGATTAATAACCCGCGGCAGGCGCCACTCACCTTCCAAACCTCGAGGCGCGAAATAGAGTGCCAACCATGTGGGGAACGGTTGTCTTGCCAGATATTTACATTTTCTTTCCAAATGTAAGGCACGAATGCTTATTTTGTGTTACCATGATGTTACTGTATAATGTAATGTAATACATAAATGATTTTTTGAACCCGTGATGGTTTTCTGTTCCATGTAGATGTGGTTCAATTTGAATTACGACCATTAAATGGCTAGAAAATCACTTAAATGTCTTAAAAGGGTCAAATGCCCCCTGAAAATTTCAAAATTTTAACATGATAGTTGTATTAGTGCATGTTAATAGTATAAAAAGTTTCCAGGGCATACGAGGAAGCTAGCGTCGGTTCGTCTTCAAACATGGATTGTTCCTTCTCGTGAGATGCTCCGGTTTGTGAGGGTGTGTGTCCAAACTTTTGTCGATCAGACCGAACTTTTTACCACGGCATCTTAGTGCCATGCGCTTACATCAAGCAAGGTTCTATGTATTTCTGATCATTTTTTATTTTTTGGAATTTAAAAGTCATAGCACTCGATGTTTGTGTCTAAGCCATGACACCAATATGCTTGAAAATTCCTTCCAATTCACTGCACAAGGAATTAACTCGCACATGAGAACACAAATATGATTTTCCAGACCATTTTGGTCAGTTGTTGCATGTACATGTAGTTCAAATTTGAATTACGGTCATTAAATGGCTAGAAAATCACTTAAATGTCTTTAAAAGGTCAAATGACCCCTGAAATTTTCCAAATTTTAACATGACAGATTTGTTAGTGCATGTTAATGGTAGAAAAACTTTCAAGGCCATACGAGGAAGCTACCGTCGGTTCGTCATCAAACATGCATTGTTCCCTCTCGGAACCACAAGTCTTCTTGTGAGATGCTCCGGTTTGTGAGGGGTGTGTGTCCAAACTTTCGTTGAATAGGCCAAATTTTTTACCACGACATCTTGGTTCCATGCCATTACATCAAGCAAGGTTCCATGTATTTTTGATCATTTTTAAATTTTTGGAATTTTAAAAGCCATGACACTCGATGCTTGTGTCCAAGCCGTGACACCAATATGTTTGAAAATTCCTTCCAATTTACTGCACAGGGCATTAACTCGCACACGAGGAAACAAATATGATTTTCCAAACCATTATGGTTAGCTGTTGCATGTACATGTAGTTCAAATTTGAATCACGGTCATTAAATGTCTAGAAAATCACTTAAATGTTTTAAAAAGGTCAAATGACCCCTGAAAGTTTCCAAATTTTAACATGACAGTTGTATTAGTGCATGTTAACGGTAGAAAATGTTTCAAGACCATAAGAGGAAGCTACCACCGGTTCGTCATCAAACATGCATTGTTCTAATTGGGACCACGAGTCTTCTAGTGAGATGCTCCGGTTTGTGAGGGGTGTGTGTCCAAACTTTTGTCAAACAGGCCAATTTTTTATCACAACATCTTGGTGCCATGCCATTACGTCAAGCAAGGTTTCATGTATTTCTGATCATTTTTTAATTTTGTGGAATTTAAAATCCATGGTACTCAATGTTCGTGTCCAAGTCGTGACACCAATATGTTTGAAAATTCCTTCCAGTTTACTACACATGGAATTAACTTGCACACAAGGACACAAATATGATTTTCCACCCCATGATGGTTTGCTATTGCATGTACATGCAGTTCAAATTTGAATTACGACCATTAAATGGCTAGAAACTCACTTAATGTCTTAAAAAGATCAAATGAACCCTGAAAATTTCCAAATTTTAACATGACAGTTGTATTAGTTCATGTTAACGATACAAAAAAAATTCTCGTACATTTAAAACACCATCTATTGCCATTGTACTCCAAATTCATCTTTTGCAGCTAATACAAAAAATCAACTACATCACACACAATTGGTTATAGGAACCATTTGCGATGAGAATTCGTGGGTCTATTTATGTCTTCCTCCATAAGCTTCATCGGCTTCATCTGCTCAAGTGCCGGTCACCCCAAATCCATGAATCCTTGATCCCCATTCCCCAACCCCTTCTTGCAAAGAATGACACCATGGAGACACTTCGTGAGGGCTCGTACGGTCGTCGCGTCCTCCCAGAGCACTGCTGCCTCCGCCGAGAGCGCGGCCGCATCCGCATTGAGCGCGGCCGCATCCGCTGAGAGGGCGTCTGCGGCAGCCGACAAGGCAGCTGCAGCAGCCGAGACGGCTGCAGTAGCTGCTGCGTTGGTGGCTACAAACACCGAGAGCGCTCGAGTAGCCGTCTGTGCCGCCGATGTCGCCTTGTCCCGGTTCGAGGCCATCCACGCCAAGATCCAGGACGCCCACGCCAATATATTCCAGGCCTCCTCGGAATCAAGCATGAGCCCCATGTCCGAAAATGCGGTGGAGTCCATGGAGCACCTGCTTCCTCATGAGATCGCCGAGCGGGAGCTGGAGATGCAGGAGGCGACGGAGAACGAGGAGCGTTGGGAGGAGGAGTTGTGTGTGGTTGAGGAGGAGGTAGAGAAGAGCCTGTCCATTGAGGAATCGGCGGTGGAGTACCAATGCGAGCTCTGGTGCAGCCACTACTACGAGTACTACAACCTTGAGGGTGATGCCGAGGACGAGGACGACAACGCGGTCGACTTCAGCCTAGGGGACGTTGAGTCCACCAATAGCGGCATGTCACCAGGACAAGTCGTCGATGTCTCATCTTATACCGATGAGGTATAGGGCGACGCGTCGGCGGCTTTGTTAAAATTATGTGTACTTAGCCTTTGTTTATAATGCTGGTCTTTTGTTTGAGCAATGTTAGGTCACCTGGCTCTGTTTAATTACTAAAATTGCTCGATTCAGTAAGTGTGGTCTGTGTGCTGTAGGCTCTTTTGTGTACCCAAATTAGGAAGCGACGTTAAATTATGCAATGACGTGGTTGAGCACCATACCCTAGGAAATTTCGACCAAAATTTGAATGCTCAAACTCATCGCATGCACGTAAAGCAGAAGAATCATTTGCGATGCACACATTTGTTCAAACTGAATGGTGTCTGGCGGCACCACGCGCAAAGTTTCCCTCCACCTTTTGAATTTTTTTGCCTACCGCCAAAATATCTAACTCTCCCCCCTCCCCACCCCCTTTTCTCCCTGACCACAAGTCACATTTCCCCTGTTTCCTCCTTCCTTCCTTCCTTCCCAAGCTATCGCCGCTTCGTCGCTTGCTTCCTTGCTCTTGCCGTCTCGCATCCGACTGCCGTCGTCACCATGGTTTTCTTCAATGACCTCTCCATCGGTTCCTCCTCCGATGACGACTCTTTCACCAGCCGGATATGCCTTTATCCTCTCTCTCTCTCGGGTTATGTCGTGGTGGGCGCACGGCAGATGCCAAAGGATGGCTAAAGAGAGGGACAGGCTCGAGGGCACCGGTGGGCTCCAGAGGCGAGGTCGGCATGAGCGAGCGTCGGATGCAAGACATACCCAGGTTCGGGGCTCTCCGGAGAGATAACACCCCTAGTCCTGCCGAGATTGGTTTATATGTATCAGTACAGAGTTGCTCCTGGAGCTGTTTGGGGGAGGAAGGAAGGCAGGCCAAGGCTCAGGCTGCTCCTTCTCCTTGTGTGTGTGTGGGTGCTCTACTGGTGGATAATCTCATGTGTTCGCCCGCGTACATGGAGGGCTCCTGGGGGGTTTTATAGGTCAACCCCCCAGGGTTACAATGGTAAAGTTACATGGCCGCGGGGCCGGGATGTCAGTGGCTGGGAAGCCAGTGCTGGGACCCGCCGGGTACCAGGATTCACCGGGTTCTCCAGGTGCGGGCCCCGTGCGCCAGAGGGCACTGTTCCGTTTCTTGTCTTGCGTCATGGAGTGGTTGAGCTAGCTCAGCTATAGTGGCACATCGCCTGGTCGCCATCGGCTTGCATTAGCAGGACGAGGGGCGCACTGTTACCATGTCGGCCCTGGTCAGCGGGTAGGTGGGGCACTGTTGCCACGCTCCTGCCGGTCAGAGGGGTCGGTGGGCCACTGTAGCCGTGCTCATCTCCCTTACGGGGACTTGATCCGTCGTACGCCTTGGATGGGACGGGAGCTGACCCGAGGCCGGGTTGAGGAGGTCTTGGTTTGGCGGGGCCAGCCGGCACGCGCCAACGGGCCCGGCCGGGTTGCGGGGTTTGGCCGGGTTGCGGAGCTTGGCCGGGTCGAGGAATCCGGCCAAGCGCAAGCCGGATTAAGGGGCGAGGCCGGCCCCGATGTTTTTGAAAAGGATCCGGGTTCCATTGCCTGCCCGGGGTTCATCCCCCCGACAGTAGCCCCCGAAGCTGTGAAGGCTCGCCGGCTTCAAGCATGGGGGCCTTCGCAGTTTCACCCCCTGAGAAGGTGGTAAATGCTGATGAAGCTTGTGACCGCCGGGTTTGGCAACACCCACTCTGTGCCGGCTTCCAGAAGCCGAATCGCGGCATCCCAGCATGGGCAGGAAATTGAAGAGTCGGCCAAATCTTGAGGGGGAGGGACGCGATCTCTTGGTTTTGGCGTGGACGCCACGTGGCGCCCAGAAGCTGAAGAGGCCCTGACAGGCCACGTGTGGGACGGGACGTAACGGCGGGGGCGGGCTGGGGCCCGCCACTCCGCTCCCTCGGCCCACGCGTGGGGATTTATTGCGGTGGCCATAGGCAGTTGCCCTTCTTGGCGCAGTTAATTGATGCATAGATCGTGCCCACTTAATGTGGGGAAGTGGGAGGGGTGGGCGCAACTGATCCCACTTCCCCACGTTCAGTTCGTGGCTTATAAATCGGGGGAAGGGGGCGGCGGAAATCATTCACGCACACGCCCCCCCCCATCTTCTTCCTTCTCCCTTGCTCTAACCTCCGAGCCCGTTGCACGCCGCAACGCCCCGCTGCTCTCGAGCGAAGCACTGCCGCCTCTCCGCAGCGCTCGGCGGCCGATCTGCAGCGCTCGGCAGCCGCCTCTTCTTCTTTTTTGAGCCCACACACCTCGCGCCCACGTCGAGTGCCACCGATGGTGCTGCCGAAAGGCTCGTGGGAGGGATCCACCGTCACCGCCGGGGAAGTCTAGTACCTGCGCGACACGTGGCGGCTGCCGCCGAAGACGGAGGTGGCCGTACGCCTGCCCGATGGTGAGCTAGTGCCGCGGCTGGAGGGGACCGAACGCGTGGTCTTCTAATCCCACTTTAAGCGTGTGTTCGGTCTCCCCGCCAGTGACTTCTTCCGCATGTTCCTGGAGTTCTTCAGGCTCCAATCGCACCACCTGGGGGCGAATGCGGTGCTGCAGCTCTCAGGGTTCGTCACCCTGGGCGAGGGCTACCTGGGCATCAAGCCCAGCATCGATCTTTGGGTCCGCTTCTTCTTCTTGAAGCAGCAGGGGCCAGAGGCTGGTGTCATGTCTTCCTGCGGGGCCGCCGTCATCTCGTCGTAGCCGCACGGGGTGTGCCCCAAGATGCCTTTGGAGGATTCTACCAAGAAGTGGCAGAACACCTTCTTCTACGTCCGCAACCTCGGCGCGGACTGTATCAACTTGCCGCCCTTCCTTGACGTGACGCCGCACGCCAAGACCAACTGGACCTACTGCCCCAAGAGCCCGGCGCAGGAGGTGCTGAACATGAGCAGGCGGGTCGCCGAGATGGTGGCGCGCGAGGGGCTCACCGGGACGGACCTCATCGCAGCCTTCATCGCGCGCTGGGTGTTGCCGCTGCAGCGCCGGACCCATATCATCGACCAGATGTCTGGCCTTCAGGACCCCAACTAGACGTCGTCCCGGCGGTTGACACAGGAGCAGATTGCTGGCCGGGTCAATGACATCTCAAAGGCGGGGATGAAGGAGGAGTGGCAGTACGGGAAGGCCCCCTACAGCCATGGGAACCCGGCGCCTGCGGTGAGTCCTTGGTCTCCATTCTTTGCTATGTCCCAACTTTTTCTCTGCCCTGACGCGACGAGGGAGGCGCTGCTGAACGCCATCCGGCATCCATATGACGGGACGACGACGTAGGTAGCGGCAGCCCAGCCAGGCGGCACGGAGGAAGCGGGAGGCCACACCGAGAACCCGGAGACGGCGGACGCCGACGCCGGCGAGGTACGCCATACGGGTAAGTTTCTGCATCCTGATCCCTCGCGAGATTGAATGGAAGGTGATGCGGGGGGTTCTGATGTATGCCGATGATGCAGCGCCGCCGAGGGGAGGAGACGGCGGTGCAGCCGGGGCCGGGTCGTCCGCGTGCCGGCCGCAGCTAGCCTGCCGCACGAGAAGGGGGACGTGGCGCCGAGGAAACCGGCCGCCAAACACACGGCGGACTCGGCCGTGGGCGGCAAGCCGGGCGCTAAGAAGAGGCGCCGCACCATCCCAGCGGCACCGGCTGGGCCGGCCGTCCCGATTGTGACCGGGTAAGATCGCCTTGCAGGCTCCGGCGTGCCGCCGAGCTGTTCCTTTCTTATACTTCTCTCGCTATGATTCAGGTCGCCATTGGCGTTGGCACTGGCCACGACAGATGCCGCGTCCGGGGGCGGTTTTACATTCCGAAAGACCCGGACCAGCGCCATCGACCTGCCCGAGGACTCGGCCGGGGAGGATCTCGGCCTGGACCCGGCGGACACGGAGCGCTGCGCCTGGAGGGACCGGAACAAGGCCCTCGAGGAGTTGGAGGCGGAGGCCCAGGCCTGGCCGGCGTGGCCGGAGACAACGGCGGGCATGGACCCGGTGGTCGTCGTGCCGCCGACGGAGGAGGAGCGCGACCTGGGCGGCTGGGCGGAGATGGCGGTGGACGACCGGGAGGTCGTGGTGATCGGCGACGACACCTCGCCGCGGACCGACGTGGTCGAGCAGGTGGAGGCGGCTGGAGGCGGAGGTGGATCCGGCCTGGAGGGGGCACCGTAGGTGACGCTGGACGCGGCGCCGCAGGTGGTGGTGGACGCAACACCGCAGGCAACGTCGGTCGTGGCGCCGCAAGTGACGCCGGCCGTCGTGCCGGAGTCAAGGTTGGTCGCGGAGGAGACGACAGGCAACGGTTGCGCCCTGGTGGTCAGGCAGCCGCAGGTGGCGCCGGGAGGCCGTCCTGCCGCCGGGTCGCAACAGGTGTGGGCTGTGTCGAACGCGGCGGTTGCCTTCTGGCCGCAGACGCAGGAGTAGGCGGCCATGGCCGCCGTGAGCCAGCATCTCCGCGGGCGCGTGGAGAGGGTTCAGGCCTTCGCTCAGGCCGAAGCGGAGTGGGCATGGGAGCTGGAGCACTCCGTGCTGGTGAGTCTTTTCTTCCTCTGGCTTCTCCTTTGCAGTTGGTCAGTGGGGGCGCGCTAGCACACCCACTGGGTGTAGCCCCCGAGGTTTGAGCCAACTGCATAGTAGTTGGGTCGAATCTTCATATGTTTTGTCTCATGTTGGTTTTTGCTTCCTCGCAGCAACTGGACGCCTTCCTGGTCAGCGTCTACAGCCGGCTTCTGGACAAGCACCAGCAGCTCATGGCGCGGCTTGCCGCTAGGGAGGAGGTGCTCCGCCTCGCTGAAGGTATGTTTCACATGCTCTTAGTGGGGGGGCGCTAGCGCACCCACTGGGTGTAGCCCCCGAGATTCGGGCCAACTACGTAGTAGTTGGGTCGAATCTTAAAGTGTTATTGTTCTTTCTTTGTCTTGACTCCGAATCTTTGCTGTGCAGCCGTTGTGGCCAAGATGCCGGTCTAGTGAACCCGGCTGATCAGGGCCGGTCATCAGCGTGACCTGGCTGTTGCCTACACTGGCCGGCTCCGGGTCGAGGTGGGGGAGCTGAAGGCGGAGGCGGCCAAGGCGGCGGAAACCCGACGGGCGCTTGTTGAGGCCGGCCAGCAGCGCGAGCAGCTGGCTGGCAACAAGAGCCGGCTTCAGGCTGAGGTGGAGCGCCTGACCTCGGAGGCGGCCAAGGCGGCGGAGGCCCAGTGGGCGCTCGTCGAAGCCGGCCAGCAGCGCGATCAGTTGGCCGACGACAAGGGCCAGCTCCATGCCGAGGTCGAGCGCCTGAAGGCGGAGGTGGCCAAGACGGCGAAGACCCACCAGGCGGAACTCCTCCGCCTCAAGCAGGAGCACGGGAAAGCGGCCGCCACCCAGGACGCCGAGCTGAAGGCGGCTGTTGACAAGGGCGCCGAGCTGGAGAGGGCGCTAGAGGCGCGCGACCGTGCCGACAACCTGGAGCGGCATGGTACGTTGCTTGAGGTGCAGCACCTAAACGAGACCTTCGCCAGTAAGTGCTTTTTTGTTGGTTTCGCCGGGTTGTGAAGCCGGCTTTGCTTTTTTGTTGCTGACTGTCTTGCTTTTCCTCTTGACAGGGCACTTCCCAGAGACGCAGAGGACGGCGGAGGAGGCCGTTCGTGCTCAGCGGTCGCCCCAGGGGATCGTTTGCGCTCCACTCAATCCGAACGTCACCTGGAGCTTCTCGGAGATCATGAATGTCGCCGAGGCCCGCCTACAGGTCTTGGGTGAGCAGATGGGGCGGGTCTCCGCAGCCGGCACGGTGATGGCAGCAGCCCTCTGGCCCGGCGTCGTCGTTCCTAACAGCTTTACGCGGCTGGCGCGGTGGCTGGAAGTCAGGCCGGAGCGGCTTCACACGTGGCGCGTCTCTGCCGCCCGTGCTGGCGCCGACGTGGCGCTAAGGTTCGTCATGTCCTGGTACCCGGACCTGGTGTTGGACCAGCTGGTGGCCCAACGAGTCGGCGCGAAGTCCCAGCTGTAGGCGGAGGCGGGCCGGATTGCCGCTAGGGCCAGCTACCTGGCCTCGTTCACGCTTCACGATGAGTTCCAGGTGGAGCTAACTGACGATGGCGGAGTGGTGCCGCCTGACGACTTCGGCTTGCTGCTGGACGACCTAGAAGGCAGCTCTGAGGAGACGGGCATCTACGCGGACGACGAGGCCGGGTTGGATGATACCGGCACCTCGGTGAACCCGGAGGCCATCGCGGAGGAGCCAGCAGTTGCACAACCCGGCGCGGGAAACGGCTAAAGCCGCCATGTTTATCTTTTTCCGCACTTTGGTTAAGTAGCAGGTCCACCCACCCACTAGGGTGTTGTTGGTGAATGTAATGAACTTTTGGCCTTGGGCCCATATTCTCGTAATGTAAATTTTTTTGCGAATGTTTGCGCTTTTGCTCTTTGTTTTCTAAGCCTTTTTCCTTGCTTGACCCTTCCTTGGACCTCCCCCCCCCCCCCCCCCGCGAGTCAAACAGCCAGGTTCTGGTCTGTGACAAGGAGATCGGTCCTTGGGAGGAGCGCGTAGTACTTAGGCCTTTCAAACGTTGAGCACGAGCGAAACACCCACTGGGCCGGCTGGCGAGCAGCCGGTCGTGCGGCAACTTAGTGCGATGAGGCCAGGTTGGCCAATCCGGCGGGTCCGGCTTAGTGTTTCGCGGCGTGTAGGTGCTCTGGCCCATAGTTCTTGCCGGCCAACAGCCGAAGTCAGACTGTGGCGTAGGGCGAAGTGGAGGGCCTCGGCAACCCGACCACGCCAGGATGTGCTAAGGAGGACGGCGGGTTGTGGTCAAGCCGGCCAACCCCCAAGCCCCCGGGTTGAGCGGGTCAACCCGGTGGTGGAGGTTTTTAAGGAAATTTGCAAGGGTGTGCAAAACACAATAACTTAGCAGGAAAAAGGGTAGCCCCCGAGTGTCGTTCGAGGGTCCCATTGTCTTTTACAGGATTACAAAAGGCAATGATACATACGTGCATACAGCTAACTGTAAAACGGCGGAGCAGCTTTGCATTCCAGGGCCGGCTTGTTTCTTCCCAGGCAGTGTCTCTCTTGCTCTTGTTCGTCTTGCAGGCGTTGATGAGATAGTATGTGTTGCGGTCGCACAGGGCCTTGCTGACGATGAAGGGGCCCTCCCATGGGGAGGCCAACTTGTGCTGGCCGGCTTGCTGTTGGACAAGCCGGAGGACGAGGTCTCCTTCGCGGAATGCGAGGGGCTTGATCTTTCTGCTGTGGTAGTGCCTCAGACCTTGCTGATAAATGGCAGATCAGCTGAGGGCCAAAAGGCGTGCTTCTTCGAGTAGGTCGACGCCGTCTTCGCGGGCTTCCTTGGCTTGGGCTTCCGTGTACATCACGACTCGCGGCGAGTCGCACTCGATGTCGGTCGGGATGATGGCTTCTGCTCCATTGATGAGGAAGAATGGGGTGAACCTGGTTGACTGGTTTGGTGTTATGCGGAGACTCCAGAGGACGGCCGGCAGCTCGTCAAGCCAGCTGCCGGGTGAACGGATGAGGGGCTCGACAAGCCATGGTTTGATGCCGGATAGGATGAGGCCGTTGGCCCGCTCGACCTGGTCGTTGGACTGAGGATGAGCTATGGAGGCCAGGTCGAGCCGGATGCCGAAGATGGAGCAGTATTGCGCCAAAGCGCCCTTGCCGAAGTTGGTGCCGTTGTCCGTGATGATGCTGTGCGAGACGCTGTAGCGTACCGCGATGTCTTTGACGAACCGGACGGCTGTTGGCCCGTCCAGTTTCTTGATCGGCCGTGCCTCGATCCACTTGGTAAACTTGTCGACCGCCACCAGCAAGTGCGTCATGCCGCCCTGGGCGGTCTTGAAGGGTCCTACCATGTCGAGCCCCCAGACCGCAAAGGGCCAGGTGATCAGTATGGTTTGCATGGCCGAAGCTGGCTGGTGGCTACGCTTGCTGAAGCGTTGGCATCCCTCGCACTTGAGGAGGAGCGACTCGGCGTCTTTGAGGGCCGTGGGCCAGTAGAAACCATGGCGAAAGGCCTTGGCCACTAGGGACCTGGAGGCGGCGTGGTGCCTGCACTCGCCCTGATGTATGTCGAGGAGCATTTCTATACCCTGGTCTTGCTCAACGCAGCGCTGGAACACGCCTTTCGCGCTGTGCTTGACGAGCTCGTTGTTGATGATGTTGTCGGCGGACGCCCGGCGTTGCACTTGCCGGGCCTCAGTTTTGTCCATGGGGAGCGCTCCGTTCTCCTGGAATGCTAAGATTGGCTGGGCCCATGAAGGGGCCGTCACCATGGTGAAGACGGCCACCATGGCGGGTTCTGGGGCGGTAGCCCCCGAGCCGAAGGCGGCAACCCCCGGGTTGGGGATGACGGCAGCCGGGTTGAGCATGGCAGTCCCCGGGCCGGGTTCGGCAGCCCCCGGGCAGGGTTCAGTAGCCCCCGGGCCGGGTTGAGCAGTCCCCGGGTCCGGGTTGTGGATGATGGTGGCCGGGTTTGGACTAGCATCCCCCGAGTCCGGGTTAGGGAGGGGCGCTGTAGGGTCGTCCAGGATGAAGATGGACTCGGAGTCCGGAGACGGCTTGACAGATGGCTTGCGCAGGTTCTCGAGGGAGACGCCGGATGGTATGGCCTGCCGAGATGAGCCAATCTTGGCTAGCGTGTCGGCGGCTTCGTTTTCTGCGTGGGGAACGTGGAGGAACTCGCAGTCGTCGAAGGCGCCGGAGAGTTGCTGGACCAGGAAGCGGTAGCTGGCCATGTTGGCATCCCGGGCGTCCCACTCGCCGGAACACTGCTGCACCACCAGGTCCGAGTCGCCGTAGCATAGGATGCGCCGGACGCCGAGTTCCTTGGCAAGCCGGAGGCCGTGCACAAGGGCTTCGTACTCGGCGACATTGTTGGAGGCGGTGAAGTGGATCTGGAGTGCGTACCGCAGCCGGTCGCCCTTTGGGGAAGACAGCACGATGCCGGCTCTCAGGCCGGAACGCATCTTGGAGCCGTCAAAGTGCATGCGCCAATGCATTGAATCTGGCGGCGGTAGCAGTTACTGGGTCTCCGTCCAGTCGACGAGGAAGTCGGCCAGGGCCTGGGACTTGATCATGGTGCGGAGCTCGTAGAGTATGGTGTGGCCGGCCAGCTCAATGGCCCACTTGGCAACCCAGCCAGAGGCATCCCGACAGCCCATGATCTTGCCGATGGGGGCCGTGCTGACCACGGTGATGACATGCTCTTGGAAGTACTGCTTCAGCTTCTTGGCGGTGAAGTACACGTCATAACACATCTTCTGGTAGTGCGGGTAGTTCTGCTTGGAGGCAGATAGCACCTCGCTCAGGTAGTAGACCGGGCGCTGAACAGACTGGATCTTGCCCTTCTCTGGTCGCTCGACCAGCAGCATCGTGCTGACCGACCGCGAGCTGGCGGCAATGTATAGCAACAGCGGCTCCTTGTCTGCCTGCGCGGCCAGGACAGGTGCGATGGAGAGCATGCGTTTGAGATCCCGGAAAGCTTTGTCTGCCTGGTCATTCCACTTGAACGGCGACATCTTCTTCATTAGTTGATACAGGGGCAGGGCCCTCTTGCCCAGCCGGCTGAGGAACCGGCTGACCGAGGCCAAGCAGCCGGTGAACTTCTGGACATCCCGCAGCTGGGTTGGCTTGCGCATGCGTTCGATGGCCTTGATCTTCTCCGTGTTTGCCTCAATGCCGCGCTCCGAGATGAGGAAACCGAGCAGCTTCCCGACCGGCATGCCGAAAACGCACTTCTCCGGGTTGAGCTTGATCTGGTACTCGCGCAGATTGGCAAAGGTCTCCCTCAGGTCGTCAAGGAGCGTGAGGTGTTGCTTGGTCTTCATCACAATGTCGTCCACGTAGATGTGGATGTTGCGGCTGAGTTGCGTCAGCAAGCATTTCTGCATGCAATGCTAGAAGGTGGCACCGTCAAGCCGAATGACATGGTGATGTAGCAATACGCCCCGAAGGGCGTGATGAAGGACATCTTTAGGGCGTCGGCCGGGTCCAGCTTGATCTGATGATAGCCGGAGTAAGCATCTAGGAAGGACAGGAGCTCACAATCGGCGGTGGAGTCGATGACTTGATCAATCCACGAGAGGGCGAAAGGATCCTTGGGGCAAGCCTTGTTCAGGCTGGTGTAGTCTATGCACATGCGCCAGGTGTTGTTCTTCTTCAGGACGAGGACCGGGTTGGCCAGCTACTCGGGATGAAACACTTCCATGATGAAGCTGGCCGCGAGTAGCTTGGCGACCTCTTCACCGATGGTTCTTCTCTTCTCCTTTGAGAAGCAACGTAGGGGTTGACGGACAGGCTTGGCGTCCTTGCGGACGTGTAGTTTGTGCTCGGCGTACTTCCTCGGAATTCCCAGCATGTCTTTTGGGGTCCATGCAAAGATATCCCGATTCTCACAGAGGAAGTCGATGAGCTCGCCTTCCTATTTGCTGTCGAGGCGGGTGCCCACGACAACGTACTTGCTGCAGCTGGGGTCTTCCGGGTTCAGCTTGACCTTCTTGGTCTCCTTGGACGGCTGGAATGAGGCCTCGCCGTCCGGCTCCTTGGCTGAAGCCGGCACGGCCGGCGTCTCATTGGCCAGCGCGAGGATCCAGTCAAGCTGGCGCCGCTCCTCGGCTATGACCAGCGACTCGGCCAATCTGGCGTCGTCTTGAGCGCACTCCAGGGACTAGCGGTAGTCGCCGACGATGGTGATGAGGCCCTTGGGACCTAGCAGCTTCATCTTTAGGTAGGCATAGTGGGGGACCGCCATGAATTTGGTGAGCGCAGGCCGGCCCAGCAGCGCGTGGTACGTGCTGGACAGGTCCACCACCTCGAACCAGATCGGTTCACACCGGAAAAGGTCGCTCGTGCCGAAGAGGACGTCGAGCCGGACCCGGCCGATGCGGGAACAGGAAAGACCCGACATGATGCCGTGGAACACCGTCCGGGTCGGCTCCAGGTCCTTGGCCTCGAGGCCGAGTTTGGTCATCGTGTCACGGTAGAGGATGTTGATGTTGTTGCCTCCATCGATGAGAACCCACGAAAACTTGCAAGTGCGCCGGGTTGCAACGATAGTGGTGTCGAGGACGAGGGCATAGCCACCCGGATTCAGCATGACGGCCGGGTGGTCTTCCCGGGTCCAGCTGATCGGCCATTCCGACCAGTGCATGTACTCCGATACGGCCAGGACGATGGTGTTCACCTCCTGCTGGAGCAGGCGCTCGCTACGCTTGTCATCGCCAAGGCTGGTGAAGATGATGTAGCTCCCGTTCTGGTTGGGGAAGACGTCATTGTGCATCGCGTTGTTTGCTGGGGGCGGAGGAGGAGGAGGCCGAGCCGGCTGCCCCGCGCCCGGAGCTGGAGCCGGCGGCGGCGGGATGTCGCCCCTCATGATGCACTTGGTGATGGCGCGCTGCCGCAGCATGTGCGTGGACGATCTCGCGCCGCTTTGGTGTTTGCAGGGAGCGTCGAGCATCTCTTCAAAACTAATGGCGGGTTGCCATGCCATCTTGCCGGCTTGCCGGCACTTGACGGCCGGCTCGGCCGCGGGCGCCTGCTCGGCGGTCGCGATGAGGCGGCCGTCGTAGCGCGAGGCCTGCTGGTCGGCCTTGCGCTTGTTGTTCTGCTGGTTGTTCTGCTGGCGGCTGCCCTCGCCAGCCGGCTTGGGGGGTGGTACCGGCATTGCCTTGCCGGCTTCATCCAGCACCACCTGGATTTTCATGGCAGAGTCGGCGTTGGCGTACTTGTCCGCGATGACCATGAGCGCGACCATGGTGGTTGGCTCGGAGCGCAGGAGTTTGTGCTTGAGGAGTGTGCCATCCCGGCAACCGCTCACGAAGTACTGAATGGCTTGGACCTCATGGACGCCCTCGCAGCTGTTCCGGAGTTCGGCCCAGCGTGCGAGGTACTCGTGGCCGGTTTCAGCGGGCCCCTGCACGCACAGGGCGAGCTGGCTGGGACAGCCAGGACGCTTGTAGGTGCCAGTGAAGTTGCCCATGAAGGCCTGCTCGAAGTCGACCCACGCGTTGATGCTACCAACCGGCAGGCTGTTCATCCACGTGAGGGCCAAACCCTAGAGCATGAGTGGGGCGTAGCGAACGGCAAGGCGGCGATTGCCGCCAGCGATGCCGATGGCGGTGGTGTAGTCGATGAGCCAGTCCTCCGGCTTGACGGTGCCGTTGTACTTGGGGGTGTCGCGGGGCAGCGTGAACCCTTTGTGGATGGGCTCATCCCGGATACATGGGCCGAAATAAGCCGGACCGACAGCGTTGTCTTCCTCCAGCTCGAGGGAGAGGGCGAGCTAGTCGAGGCGATGGCGAGCGACGGCGTCGTCGATGGTGCGCGGGCCTAGCCGGCTTGCGACGGGACCACGAGGCGCCGGGTTGGCCGAATCCGGGTTGCCACGCCGGCCGGACGGCGGGGGAGGGTCTTGCTGGTGCTAGACTCTGGCAGCCGGCTCGTTGCCCAGGTCGTCTCCAGCCGTCGGGGCGCGGTTGCGCCGGGTTCGAGTCTGACCAGACTGAGCTTCGTCCGGGTGCGGGGAAGACGTCGTGTTCTGTCGCTCACGCTCGGGATCCTTGGTGCGCCGTGAAGCGGACGCGGCGGGATGGTCGAGGCGGTCTTGCTGCGCGTTCGCGGCACCGAGAAGCTCATTCAGGCGCTGCAGGCGCTCCTGCAGCTCCTCGCCCTGCAGCTGCTCCATGCCAACAGCGGCCGCCTCCGCGGCGCGCATGTTCTTGACCGGGGTGTCGTAGACGGTTGGGACCGCGCCGAGGGCACGGCCAATGGCGCCGCCATGGGACCGCACCTCGGTGACCCGGCCGGGCTCGGCAGCGGTCGGAGTGAAGCCGTACGCAGCTTCGCGCTCCCGCTGGGTGGCCTCCAGCCGACGCTGCGTAGCAGTGAGCATCTCGGCCCTGTCCAGCAGGCACTTGCGCTCCTCCTCGAGCTGGGCCCGGGCCTCCGCGGCGTCGGCGGTGTCGATGTCAGTGGTGATGGGGATGCTGAGGTTCTGCATTGTGGCGCGCAACGGGTTGGCCATGTTAGCGCGCTCTCCTACGGCCCTGGGGGCGGCGGCCTTCTTGCTAGATGAAGAAGAGCCAGAGCCGGCGATGAATACCTCTACCCGGACGCAGAGGTCCGCCGCCCCGGCGAAGATGTCGTCGCCAAGGGGGATGGGTGAGTCGGAGACGTCGAGCACCCCGCTGGGGTACTCATCGGCCGCGGGCACGTCGGAGATGCGCAGCGCGGCGAAGGAGGCGGTGAGCACGTCGATGACATCGGCTGCTTGCACAACAGGCTCGGGGGACGCGCAGCGCGCAACGTGCTCACCGGAATCGATGAGGGGCCCCGTCTGGAACATGTCTCCGGCCGGGACCTCAAGCTGCCCCACGGTGGGCGCCAAGTGCCATGGTGGGTGCACGGCAGATGCCAAAGGATGGCTAAAGAGAGGGACAGGCTCGAGGGCACCGGTGGGCTCCAGAGGCGAGGTCGGCATGAGCGAGCGTGGGACGCAAGACATACCCAGGTTCGGGGCTCTCCGGAGAGATAACACCCTTAGTCCTGCTGAGAGTGGTTTATATGTATCAGTACAGAGTTGCTCCTGGAGCTGTTTGGGGGAGGAAGGAAGGCAGGCCAAGGCTCAGGCTGCTCCTTGTCCTTGTGTGTGTGTGTGTGGGTGCTCTACTGGTGGATTATCTCATGTGTTCGCCCGCGTACATGGAGGGCTCCTGGGGGGTTTTATAGGTCAACCCCCCAGGGTTACAATGGTAAAGTTACATGGCCGTGGGGTCGAGATGTCAGTGTCTGGGAAGCCGGTGCTGGGACCCGCTGGGTACCAGGATTCGCCGGGTTCTTCGGGCGCGGGCCCCATGCGCCAGAGGGCACTATTCCCTATCTTGTCTTGCGTCACAGAGTAATTGAGCCGGCTCAGCTATAGTGGCACGTCACCTGGTCGCCATCAGCTTGTGTCAGCAGGACGAGGGGCGCACTATTGTCATGCCGGCCCTGGTCAGCGGGGTAGGTGGGGCACTGTTGCCACGCTCCTGCCGGTCAGAGGGGTCGGTGGGCCACTATAGCCGTGCTCATCTCCTTTACGGGGACTTGATCCGTCGTACGCCTTGGATGGGACGGGAGCTGACCCGAGGCCGGGTTGAGGAGGTCTTGGTTTGGCGGGGCCGGCCGGCACACGCCAGCAGGCTCGGCCAGGTTGCGGGGTTTGGCTGGGTTGCGGGGCTTGGCCGGGTCGAGGAATCCGGCCAAGCGCAAGCCGGATTGAGGGGCGAGGCCGGCCCCGATGTTTTTGAAAAGGATCCGGGTTCCGTTGCCTGCCCGGGGTTCATCCCCCCGATAGGTTATGATTTGGAATAATGCATTTTAACCCGGTGGCCGATTTGATTCATTTCTTCCTCTTGTAGCTCCCTAGGACCATCACTTGCAACGAATGGAGCGGGGTGGCTGAAGATTTGCCTGCTCGTTGTCACCATCAATCTCCATGCGTGAAGTTAGTTGCTTTTGAATCTATGGACAGTGGGAGGAAATTTCTGGCATGTGCAGAGAATGTTAGTGCCACTTTCGTTGTTACAAATCATTTGTTAGATGTGATTCAAACACTGTCGCTGTGCTGTGTTATTCTAGATGTGATTAAGACAGTGTCATAGTTTCTACCCAGTATCTAAAAATGTTGCCATCTCATCAGCGGTGCCCTGAGAAAATTATTTGGCACCGCCTCAGCAGTTTGTGCAGCCAACTTTGCTCCACACATCCGAGCTACCAAGCAGTAAAATACTAAAACTTTATGGCACGAAGGAAATGGGCATCAGAGCAACTAGGTACTCCAGAGTCTGGTTCCCTGAATTTTTCCTAAGGCATCGGCTCGGCAGTGCAGGGCACCAGTGCCAAATGTAGCAATAGTTTTTTTACACCAGTTTTGGCCTACACAGTGGACAACCTTAGTGTTATTAGTTCTATGTTACTAAATTTGTGCATGTACACACCTGTTAGTATCAATTTGGTGTCATCCAAACGTTGTCACTATGCTGTTGCAGTTATATTTAGCTTACTCATAAAATGTTCAATTTGTTATTTACAGTACATGACTAAGAACTTGTAGTGTTGTTGCAGTTAATTATAGCTTGTGATGTTTCTGAATTTGGTTGTTGTCTCAGTAGCAATTAATTCATTTGCACATTGATCTTTTTTAGAAGATATGTTATAATTAACGTGTTTCTTTAGTTTTTCAAAATATGTATGTGGTGATTTTGTATGTTGCTAGAAACCCATTTTCCCTACAATTGTTACCGATTTAGTTTTAAATGTTATAGGATGAACAGAAGTGTTCTTTCCTGGAGTGGGTTGATCAAGTGTGGCCACAGTCTTTGAAGATGTGCCTAGCAAAGCTCTGGAGCATGTATGAGGAAGAGAACAGCGATAGGCTTAGAGAAATTGTTGTCAATGCTGAAGAATATTTCAAGATACGGAAAAAAGAGGAAGATGGAGAATGAGCTCAGATTTTTTTATACTAGAGTTTGCTAAGATGGTGTTGGCAAAGGAGGAGGCACTTTCCCAGTTGGTCAGTGCAAAATAGGTTCTTACTGAATTGAAAGCAGAGGTGGAGAAGATGAACCTGGCTGATCATGCATGAGTCGATTAGGGAAATGATTATATTGTTCTAATATTGTGCTTATGAAGGTGAACTAGCTATATGCTGTACTGTGCTGTTTTCACGTAGTTATCGTACTGTGATGTTAAAATATATTTATGTGCCTGATATGAAATTGGCAAACAGCTGTTCGATATGAAATGTGAATTTCCTTAATATTGGAATTATTAATAGTAAACTAATAAACCTGCTAAATGGGTCATGGAAGTTTACAAACGGTTCTAGCAGTAAAAGCATGTGTGATGGGTAGCCCAATGACATACAATTTTCTTCATCGAATCGTGTGTGATATACTTGACTAAAGCAAACGGTTAATGGAGGTAGAGCGTGTGTGATTGTTACACCTATCACACACGAGGCTATACAGAAAACTGTGTGATGTAGATACGAACGGAAATGTTTGTCTGGGATTCACTGTTTGGGATGTTGATATGTACATTTTGCATCATGCTTTTATATTGATATTTATTGCATTATGGGCTGTTATTACACATTATGGTACAATACTTATGCCTTTTCTCTCTTATTCTACAAGGTTTACACAAAGAGGGAGAATGCCGGCAGCTGGAATTCTGGACCGAAAGGGAGCAAATCTGAGAGACCTATTCTGCACAACTCCAAAAGCCCTGAAAATTTACGGAGAATTATTTTGGAATATATAAAAAATATTGGGCAAAGAAAATACCAGAGGAGACCCACCAGGTGGCCACATGCCTGGGGGCGCGCCCTACCCCCCTAGACATGCCCCTAGGGCTTATGGGCCCCCTGGCAGGTCTCCGGTGACCATCTTCTGCTATATGGAGGGTTTTGACCTAGAAAAAAATCATAAGGAAGCTTTCGGGACGAAGCGCCGCCATCTCGAGGCGGAACCTGGGCAGAAGCAATCTAGGGCTCCGGCGGAGCCGTTCTGCCGGGAACACTTCCCTCCGGGAGGGGGAAATTGAAGCCATCGTCATCACCAACGATCCTCTCATCAAGAGGCGGTTAATCTCCATCAACATATTCACCATCACCATCTCCTCTCAAATCCTAGTTCATCTCTTGTATCCGATATTTGTCTCAAAACCACAAATTGGTACCTGTGGGTTGCTAGTAGTGTTGATTACTCCTTGTAGTTGATGCTAGTTGGTTTATTCGGTGGAAGATCGTATGTTCAGATCCTTAATGATATTTATTACCCCTCTGATTATGAACATAAATATGCTTTGTGAGTAGTTACGTTTGTTCCTGAGGACATGGGAGAAGTCTTGTTATAAGTAATCATGTGAATTTGGTATTCATTCGATATTTTGATGAGATGTATGTTGTCTTTCCTCTAGTGGTGTTATGTGAACATCGACTACATGAAACTTTACCATGATTTGGGCCTAGGGGAAGGCATTGGGAAGTAATAAGTAGATGATGGGTTGCTAGAGTGACAGAAGCTTAAACCCTAGTTTATGTGTTGCTTCGTAAGGGGCTGATTTGGATCCACATGTTTCATGCTATGGTTATATTTGTCTTAATTCTTCTTTCGTAGTTGCGGATGCTTGCGAGAGGGGTTAATCATAAGTGGGAGGCTTGTCCAAGTAAGGACAGCACCCAATTTCTGGTCCACCCACATATCAAATTATCAAAGTAACGAACGCGAATCATATGAGCATGATGAAAACTAACTTGACATCAATTCCCATGTGTCCTCGGGAGCGCTTTGCTTTATATAAGAGTTTGTCCAGGCTTGTCCTTTGCTACAAAAAGTATTGGGCCATCTTGCTGCACCTTAGTTACACTTGTTACTTGTTACCCGTTACGAATTATCTTATCACAAAACTATCTATGACCGATAATTTCAGTGCTTGCAGATAATACCTTGCTGAAAACCGCTTGTCATTTCCTTCTGCTCCTCGTTGGGTTCGACACTCTTACTTATCAAAAGGACTACGATAGATCCCCTATACTTTTGGGTCCTCAAGACTCTTTTCTGGCGCCATTGCCGGGGAGTGAAGCGCCTTTGGTAAGTGGAATTTGGTAAGGAAACATTTATATTACGTGCTGAAATTTACTGTCACTAGTTACTATGGAACATCATCCTTTGAGGGGTTTGTTCGGGGTATCTTCACCCTGACCAGAAGAACAAAGAGTTTCCCCTCAACCTACTGAACCTACTGAAAATATTTATTATGAAATTCCTTCGGGTATGATAGATAAACTGCTAGCTAATCGTTATGCAGGAGATGGAACATTACATCCTGATATGCATCTAATCTATGTGGATGAAGTTTGTGGATTATATAAGCTTGCAGGTTTGCCCGAGGATGAAGTCAAGAAGAAGGTCTTCCCTTTATCTTTGAAGGAGAAGGCATCGACATGGTATAGGCTATGCGATGATATTTGGACTTGGAATTACAACCGATTGAAATTGGAATTTCATCAGAAGTTTTGTCCTATGCATCTGTTTCATCGTGATCGATATTATATATATATATAATTTTTGGCCTCATGAAGGAGAAAGTATCGCTCAAGCTTGAGGGAGGCTTAAGTCAATGTTATATTCATGCCCCAATCATGAGCTCTCAAGAGAAATTATTATTCAGAACTTTTATGCTCGACTTTCTCGTAATGATCAATCCATGCTCGATACTTCTTGTACTGGTTCTTTTATGAAGAACACTATTGAATTCAAATGGGATCTCTTGGAAAGAATTAAACGCAACTCTGAAGACTGGGAACTCGACGAAGGTAAGGTAAGGAGTCAGTTATAAACCTTAAGTTTGATTGTGTTAAATCTTGTATGGATACCAATGCTTTTCATGAATTTAGCTCTAAATACGGACTTGACTCTGAGATATAACTTCTTTCTGTGAATCATTTGCTACTCATGTTGATCTCCCTAAGGATAAGTGGTTTAAATATCATCCTCCCATTGAAGTAAAAATAGTAGAACCCGTTAAAGATGAAGAGGAAACTATTACTTATAATGTTGATCCTGTTATTCCTACTGCTTATATTGAGAAACCACCTTTCCCGATTAGGATAAAGGAACATGCTAAAGCTTCAGCTGTGGTTCGTAAGAGTTATGCTAGAACACCTACACCCCGTGAACAAATTAAAGTTGAACCTAGTATTGCTATGGTTAAAGATCTCTTGGTCGATAATATTGATGG
Organism: Thinopyrum elongatum; assembly: GCA_011799875.1. Taxonomy (NCBI): domain Eukaryota; kingdom Viridiplantae; phylum Streptophyta; class Magnoliopsida; order Poales; family Poaceae; genus Thinopyrum; species Thinopyrum elongatum. Next base: position 219,035,630 of record CM022301.1, on the reverse strand, counting down.
GCAAGTTATTTATTTCTGTGATGAAGCTGCTAGAATTGCTAGACCCGATAATAAAGATAACATAGACCTGTTGTTGGCATGCCTATTGTTTCTGTTAAAATAGGAGATCATTGTTACCATGGCTTATGTGATTTGGGTGCTAGTGTGAGTGCAATTCCTTTTACTCTATATCAAGAAATTATGAATGATATTGCACCTACTGAATTAGAAGATATTGATGTCACTATTAAGCTTGCCAATAGAGATACTATATCACCAATTGAGATTGTTAGAGATGTTGAAGTCTTGTGTGGGAAAATAAAATACCCTACTGATTTTCTAGTTCTTGGTTCCCCACAAGATGATTTTTGTCCCATTATATTTGGCAGACCTTTCTTGAACACTGTTAATGCTAAAATAGATTGTGAGAAAGAAACTGTTAGTGTGAGTTTTGGGGATGTGTCTCATGAGTTTAATTTCTCCAAATTTCATAGACAACCCCATGATAAAGAATTGCCTAGTAAAGATGAAATTATTGGTCTTTCTTCTATTGCCGTACCTCCTACTGATCCTTTAGAAAAAAAAATTCTAGAGCATGAAAATGATACGTTCATGAATGAAAGAAAGGAATTGGATGAGATTTTCTTTAAACAAATGCATGTTTTGAAACACAATTTGCCTATTGAGACTCTTGGAGATCCTCTACCACCCAAGAGTGATCCTATATTTGATCTTAAACAATTACCTGATACTTTGAAATATGCTTATCTCGATGGGAAAAAGATATATCCTGTTATTATTAGTGCTAACCTTTCAGAGCATGAAGAAAAGAAATTATTGAAAACTCTGAAGAAGCACCGTGCATCTATTGGATATACTCTGGATGATCTTAAGGGCATTAGTCCCACTCTATGTCAGCACAAAATTAATATGGAACCTGATGCTAAACCTGTTGTTGATCATCAGCAACGATTGAATCCTAAGATGAAGGAAGTGGTAAGAAATGAAATACTAAAGCTTATGGAAGCAGGTATAATTTATCCTATTGCTGATAGTAGATGGGTAAGTCCTATTCATTGTGTCCCTAAGAAGGGAGGTATTACCATTGTTCCTAATGATAAAAATGAATTGATTCCACAAAGAATTGTCATAGGTTATCGAATTGTTATTGATTTTAGAAAGCTGAACAAAGATACTAGGAAAGATCATTATCCTCTACCTTTTATTGATCAAATGCCAGAAAGACTATCAAAGCATACACACTTCTACTTTCTAGATGGTTATTCTGGTTTTCCCCAAATACCTGTGTCACAAGAGGATCAAGAAAAAACTACTTTTACTTGCCCTTTCAGTACCTTTGCTTATAGACGTATGATTTTTGGTTTATGTAATGCACCTGCTACTTTTCAAAGATGTATGACTGCTATATTCTCTAAATTTTGTGAAAAGATTGTTGAGGTTTTCATGGATGATTTTTCCGTTTACGGAACTTCTTTTGATGATTGCTTAAGCAACCTTGATCGAGTTTTGCAGAGATGTGAAGAAACTAATCTTGTCTTGAATTGGGAGAAGTGCCACTTTATGGTTAATGAAGGTATTGTCTTGGGGCATAAAATTTCTGAAAGAGTTATTTAAGTTGATAAAGCTAAAGTTGATGCTATTGAAAAGATGTCGTGTCCTAAAGATATCAAAGGTATAAGAAGTTTCCTTGGTCATGTTGGTTTCTATAGGAGGTTTATTAAAGACTTCTCTAAAATTTCTAGGCCTCTTACTAATCTCTTGCAAAAGGATGTTCCATTTGTTTTTGATGATGATTGTGTAGAAGCATTTGAAATACTTAAAAAAATCCTTAATTTCTGCACCTATTGTTCAACCACCTGATTGGAACCTACCCTTTGAAATTATGTGTGATGCTAGTGATTATGCTGTTGGTGCTGTTCTAGGACAAAGAGTTGATAAGAAATTAAATGTTATCCATTATGCTAGTAAAACTCTAGACAGTGCTCAAAGAAATTATGCTACTACTGAAAAAGAATTTTTAGCAGTTGTATTTGCTTGTGATAAGTTCAGATCTTATATTGTTGACTCCAAAGTAACTGTTCACAACGATCATGCTGCTATTAAATATCTTATGGAAAATAAAGATTCTAAACCTAGACATATTAGATGGGTTCTCTTGTTGCAAGAATTCGATTTACATATTATTGATAGAAAGGGAGCTGAGAACCCTGTAGCAGACAACTTGTCTAGGTTAGAAAATATTCTTGATGATCCACTACCTATAGATGATAGCTTCCCTGATGAACAATTAGTTGTCATAAATGCTTCTTGTAGTACTCCTTGGTATGCTAATTATGCCAATTATATTGTTGCTAAATTTATACCACCTAGTTTCACATACCAACAAAAGAAAAAGTTTTTCTATGATTTAAGACATTACTTCTGGGATGACCCACACCTTTATAAAGAAGGAGTAGATGGTGTTATTAGACGTTGTGTACCTGAGCATGAACAGGAACATGTCCTACGCAAGTGTCACTCCGAGGCCTACGGAGGACACCATGCTGGTGATAGAACTGCACACAAGGTACTACAATCTGGTTTTTATTGGCCTACTCTTTTTAAGGATGCTTGTAAGTTTGTCTTGTCTTGTGATGAATGTCAAAGAATTGGTAATATTAGTAGACGTCAGGAAATGCCTATGAATTATTCACTTGTTATTGAACCATTTGATGTTTGGGGATTTGATCATATGGGACCTTTTCCTTCCTCTAATGGGTACACACATATTTTGGTTGTTATTGATTATGTTACTAAGTGGGTAGAAGCTATTCCAACCAGTAGTGCTGATCATAACACCTCCATTAAAATGCTTAAAGAAGTTATTTTCCCGAGGTTTGGAGTTTCTAGATATTTAATGACTGATGGTGGTTCACACTTTACTCATGGTGATTTCCGCAAATTGCTTGCTAAATATGACGTCAACCATAGAATTGCATCTCCATATCACCCTCAGTCTAGTGGTCAAGTAGAATTAAGTAACCGAGAAATAAAGTTGATCTTGCAAAAGACTGTTAATAGATCCAGAAAGAATTGGTCTAAGAAACTTGATGATGCACTATGGGCTTAGAGAACTGCTTATAAAAACCCTATGGGTATGTCTCCTTATAAAATGGTTTATGGAAAAGCATGTCACTTACCTCTCGAACTAGAACATAAAGCTTATTGGGCAGTTAAAGAACTCAACTATGATTTCAAACTTGCCAGTGAGAAAAGGTTGTTTGACATTAGCTCACTTAATGAATGAAGAACCCAAGCCTATGAAAATGCCAAGTTGTTTAAAGAGAAACTTAAAAGATGGCATGATAAAAGGATACAAAAGCGTGAATTTAATGTAGGTGACCATGTCTTGCTATAGAATTCTCATTTAAGATTTTTTGTAGGAAAGCTTCTCTCTAAATGGGAAGGGCCTTACATTATCGTGGAAGTTTATCGTTCCGGTGCCATCAAAATCAACAACACCGAAGGCAATAACCCGAAGGTGGTTAACGGGCAAAGAATCAAACATTATATCTCAGGTACTCCCATAAATGTTGGAACCAATATCATTAATACCATAACACCGGAGGAGTACATAAGAGATATCTACCAGAACGTTTCAGACTCCGAAAAGGAATAGGTATGCGATATGGTAAGTAAACCGACTCCAAAACTTTTCCAACAGCAATTTTACTCCGTTTTGGAATATTTAAAAATTTAGGAAAATAAAAAGTAGTCCAAAAAGTGCATGAGGAGGCGACAAGCCTTGGGGGCGCGCCTTGTGTGCCCCTCGGACTCCGTTTTCTTGTAGTACACTCCTTTTGGTCGGTAAAAATTCATTATATAATCTCCTGAAGGTTTTGACTACCGTATCACGACAATATCCCCTGTTTTCGTTTTGAGCTATTTTCTGCCAGAGTTATCTTTTTTTTAGGGAATGACAGTAGGAGAGGCTCCTACTGTGTTTTCATATATATATGTAAGGGATGTTACACTGTTACATTTTTACATACAAACTCCTCCCAACCCAGAGCAAGTTTGGACTAGGTGGGGAAAAGAAGAAGCTACTTTAGTGAAGATCAGAAATAAAAGAAAAAATAATGGCAGGGTGAGCACCCTTAGTCCTATGTTGGAGGAGACTAAAATCCTCCTTAAATCTTCTCATCCAGCCCTCAATGCTTGGAGCAATTCTTCTGAAATACTTGTTGTTTCTTTCCTTCCACAGACTCCAAGCAGCCACCAGGAATATGTCAAAGAAGAGCGGGCGCCCCCAAGTTTCTTTACCATGTTGAAGCAGTTGGAGGCGGCAGGTGAACGAGGGCCAGTCAATGCCAAGTTTTTGCCAGCAAGATCGGCTAAAAGGGCATGTAAAAATCATGTGATCAACTGTCTCCTCGACCGGAGTACCACATAGCAAACAACTGTGGTCATCTCCAATGTCAAAGTGTCTTTGCTTCAGCATGTTACATGTGTTCAATCTATCATTCATGAGAAGCCAACCAAAAACATTGATCCGCATGATGCAGTGAGAGCGCCAGAGCATAGTGAATGTTGGGTGGGCGTTTGCGTCTCTAAAATAGAACTTGTAGTAATCAGCTGGCCGGTAATCCATTTTGCCCCAGGTGTACTGCCAGATGTCACTCGTGGACGTGGTCGGGTGCATGCGCGAGGAGACCAGTTGGATGTCATGCACCTCATCTAAGGCTTGCGGGGAGAGGGGCAGGTGAAAGGTCTCCGACAATGCCGTGCTCTCCAAGAAATTTTTGACGAACTCGTCTTCGTGCATGGCATAGGAGAAAGCATGGGGATGGGAGGATTCCAGAACGTCACTTGCCCAAAGATCTTTCCAAATAAGAGCAGTTGTACCTGAGACTACCCGGACTTGCGTGATGCGCCGGAAGGTGGGTGTAAGTTTCAGAATGTCGCGCCACCAAAAGGATCCAACCGGGTTCGTCGCGTGAGGTATTTTGTTCGTATAATATGTGTCCCAAATAAGATGAACCCAGGGGACATCGAGCTTGTTGTAGAACTTGTGCAGGAATTTCATAAGCAGTGCATCATTATGCAACTTGATGTTGATAACCCCAAGTCCTCCATGCTTCTTGGGCTTGCAAACCATATCCCAGGCCGCAAGCGAATTGCATTTGTCCCCCTGTTCAGTTTTTTTAGTCCAAAGGCATCTTCTTCGGATTTTATCAAGCATCTCAACTAGTTTGGGGGGAAACTTGAGCGTGCACATGGCATAGATGAGGAGGGATGTGACAGTTGCATTGAGCCAAGAGAGTTTACCCCCGTAGGACATCATGGCGATCGTTGAGGTAAGACGGCGCTCGGCACTGCAAACAAGTGGCATAAGGTCCAGGACAGTGGGCTTGGTCGTTCCAAGAGGTAGTCCAAGGTAGGTGAAAGGCATAGACCCAACCGAGCAACCAAATAAACGTGCGAGGGCAAGGGCTGATTCCTGGGAGAGATTGATCGGGATGAGCGTGGATTTATGGAAGTTGATCCGGAGGCCGATGGAGGACGCGTAGTCCGTGAGGATCTCTTTTACGATAGCTGCTTGACGAGGGCATGCAGGCATGGCCAGGATTGTATCGTCCGCATATTGTATCACCGGGTAGTCCATGTGCCCAGCGAAAGGGAAAGGTAGATGGATCTTGCCTTGTCTAAATGCATCGTTGATGGCGGCTTGGAGGAGGTCGGCTGCGATCACAAAGATCAGGGGGGACAGCGGGTCACCCTGTCGCACCCCGGTGCGGCAGTGGAACTGACGGCCGGGGACACCATTTAATAGCACCGACGAGCGCCCCGTGGAGAAAATGCATTTTATCCAAGATAGCCACTTGTCATTGAAACCCATCTGCTTCATAATGTCTAACATGGGTGCGTGCTCAATTGTATCGAAGGCTTTGGCGAAATCAAGTTTGAGCAAAATAATCTCCCTCTTAGAGGCGTGACATTGATGAATATATTGGAAGGTCCATGCCAAGCAATCCTGTATCGTTCGCCCTTTGATGAAACCATACTGGTTCGTGTGAATGATTTTTAAAATGACACATTGAAGGCGGTTGGCGAGCAGCTTCGTGATTAGCTTAAGGCAGCAATTGAGCAGCGTGATCGGTCTGTAGTCATTCACATTCTCCGATGAGTTGGTTTTTGGGATTAGGTTATCAGGCCATCATTTATACTTGTGAGGTCCAATTCACCTTGATGAAATTTGTCACAAAGATTTTAAAAGTCTTGTTTGATGATAGGCCAGCACGCTTTGAGAAAAGCTCCACTAAAACCATCAGGGCCGAGCGCTCGATCAGCCGGCATTTCTTTGATTACCGCATCAATCTCATCGTGTGTAAATGGTTCAGTTAACTGGTCCAGATCATCAGCTGAACAATGTTTGAAAGGTTGAATTTCATTTCTGTCGGTCTCGAGGTGCCCAAACGGTCAATGTAAGTTTGAAACAGAAGTGCCTCTTTGCCCGAATGATTATCAACAAGAGTGCCATCATCTTTTCTGAAACTGACAATGTTGTTACGGCGATATCTTTCAGTAGCAACTGCCTGGAAGAATTTCATATTTTCATCACCGAACTTGATCCACCGAATGGTGCAGCGTTTTTTCCAATACTGATTTTGGTAGTTAAGAAGGCACAGTAGGTGTTTATTGAGGATGTTACGAAAATTTGTCTCTGGGATTGTCAACTGTCTGCTGTTTTCAAGTTCATCCAGATGGGCTAGCATCTCGTTGCAGTTGGCAATGGCCACCGACAGGCGGGAAATGTTTTTGCTCCAGATCTTTAGAGCGTGGCAAAGAGCTTTGAACTTGCGGCAAAGTATGGATGCAGCATTTTGGGCTCTAACCGGTCTGTTCCAAACCTCTTGAACAAGATCCATGAAACCAGGGTGTAGAGTCCAGAAAGGTTCAAAGCGGAAGATCTTGCTGTGTGGGATGGTAGTTTGGATGGAAATAACGCACGGCACATGATCAGAGACGGGCTTACCAAGGGGTTTAACAATTGTGTTAGGATATACGTTGGTCCAGTGAAGAGACGTAAAGAACCAATCGAGCTGCTCGAGGAGGGGTACTTGTTGCATATTGCTCCAAGTATAGGATCGACCCTTTATAGGTAATTCAATGAGACTTTGCTTACGGATAATGTCATTAAATGTACACATGTCATTAGGACACCCCCCTGGCTTGTTGCGATTATCAGGAGCATGAATGTAATTAAAGTCGCCAATTAAGAGCCAGTCTTGTGTGCTAGGAATATCCAAATCATAAAGCCAGTTCGTGAACGTAACACGGGCATCACCAGAACATGGGCCGTAAACATTAACTAGCGTCCAAGAGTGCGATGAGAGTGTGCTAGAAAAGTGAATGACCAAGGCAAAATCAGATGAAAACACCACATTGCCTGTGAAGACAGAACTTTTCCAAATAGTAATTAAACCCCCTGAAGCGCCTTGAGAGGGAACATAAGCAAATTGATCAAATTGTGTAGGGTAACAGGACTTAATGAAAGATAACTCAAAAGAGGTCTTTTTTGTCTCTTGAAGGCAAACGACCGAGCAACCACTAGTTCGGATGGCATTATTAAGGGCTAACTGCTTATCATCAGAATTTAAGCCTTGGATATTCCAGCAGAGCACCTCCCAACTACGTAAAAGGGGCATGAGCTAAAGAAGAGCTAGGCCCTGGAAATGTCCTCCTCGCCTGCCAGATCGTCAGCGAGCAGAGTACGTGTGCGGGCGGTCGACGTGGACGCAGGTTCAGGAGCTGCATTGAGGATTTCTTTAGTTAGTTCAGCAGCAGGGACAGCACATCGATTGATTCCAATCTTCTGAAGGACATGTACTGGTGTGGGTGGTGCATCATCAGAATGTGTCTCTTGGGCGGAGGAGGAAGAACCAATCGAGGGCACCAGCCGTGGCTTCACCCGAGAGATGGTAGGGCGAGCATCAGTCACTTGGTTGATCTTGAAGCCATTGTATTTATTGGACCGGTTGCTACGGCGGACTTCAGCAGTGGAAATGGGAGCAGGAGCACGAGCACGACGGCCACGAGTCACCACAGGGCCAGCAGGCTCAATGGTGGAGCTAACTGCGGCGAGACCAAGCGTGTCCTGGGCAAGCCTGGGGTTGCGATCAATCGACTGAGGTGGACTAAAGCAGGCGTTACCCAGTGGCTGAGTAGCAAGTAGAGATGTAGTTTCAGTTGGTGCAGGCTCAGGAGAATTTTGCTGCATTGGCAGTGATAACTGCTGGTGACTGTCAGTGATTTCTTCCAGCACTACTGAAGAAGCTGGAGGGAGAGGCAACTGAGCAAGAGTGATGCCACTGTCATCAGAAGAGACCAAGACAGAAACATCCAAGTTGCGGGATCGCATACCGTATCCATTGCTCCAAGGTCCAATTGTGGCGATTGCTGGGCGTAGGGCATGGAAGATGAAGGTGTTTAGTTGCTGCCTAGGTATAGGATCCGACAGGAGGAGGTTGATCAGTTCAGAGCTTTGTGCAGATAGGCCAAATTGTATGCCCTGGTTATGCAGACTGACAGATACTGTGACTAAATCTTGTGCTTCAGACTGTTGGATGGCAGGTGCAGCGACAGGTAACAGAAGCAGAGCATCTCCAGCAAAAACAGAGCTATCATCATCAGAAGAAAAGGTGTCATTCCAGGCTTCCATAGCATTATCAGAAATGTTATCCTCTGGGACAATACCATGCTGCACTGTCAGACCTTGAGTAGCCAACCAAGCTTGGTAATTGACAAGGTGTGGGGGGAGGGGCGGCAATGGAGGAGCCAGAGGAATTGGCCATGCCCCCCAACCAACATTGTTCTGGGGAGGCCCATTGCCCTGGTTCGCGTTGTCAGCAGGAGGAGCACCGTTCTGCACCAACCAGTTATGGACCTGCTATTGGTAGAGCTGCTCGGCGGTCAGTTCAGGTCCAAACTGGGGGTGAGGATTGCCGTCAGGTGGGGGTGGTTCTTCACCAGCAGGGGGAACCTCAGGCAGCAGGCCATTCCAATCGTTGCTCCTCAAGATGGTGATCTGGACGGTCCAGCAATCCCTCGCACCACCCAATTGCCAGACTACGAAACTCTTCGGAATCATACGAAGGCGCAGAACGCGGGCTTTGAGCAAGATGAACCTCCTGTCTTGCCTTGGGTTATACCAGCTGACAAGACAGCCGTAGCCACCCAGGGCTTTGGTGATGTAGTAGTCTGTGTGGTAATCATATGGAAATCCAAAAAACATGAGCCAGACCTCGGGGCCAAATGAGGTGGTGCGGCGATTGAGGGCTTCATTGTGCGGCACGAAAGTGATAAGGAGATCCTCATCTTCAAGCTCAAGAGGAGTATTAACCGCGGTGTCCCTCATGAAGGAATCCAAAAATCCGAGTATACCAATGCCGAAAGGATGATCGCTAGACTCAGTGGTAAAAAGTTGGGACTCATGAAGCAGACCTTGTACCACGGTGTGGATGGCCGCGCGGCGATGCAGGGGAATGTAGTGGCTGGCTTCTGCGACGGCGAGGAAGTCGTGGTTGAGCGGCGGAATGGGTCCGACGACCATGCCGCTGCGCACGAGACGATCTGCCGGATCAGGCTCGACGGCGAAGCCCGGCGGGAGGAAAGGCACCGGGTTGAGCGGGTAGTTCGCCATGATCGGGGGGACGGCGGATGGCAGTGATGGTGGCTGTTGAAGTGACGCGACTGGGCCGTGTTGCGGTGTGGGAGAAACCGAGGCGGAAGGCGGAGCGTGAGGGGTAATGAGGGAAGACTGAGTTTTCAAGGCTAGGCATCATGTCTTCCTCCTCCTCCAACAATGTGGACGACGATGCTTGGTTGATGCAGATGGAACTCAGGAGGGCAGAGGCCGAGGAAGTCACGATGGAAGAAGATGAAGGGGATTCGCTTGAGGTCCACCCTCCGGCTTCGGAGAGAGGCACTCTGGCTGGCATCTCCACTATTCCCAATCCTCATCAAGCAATAGGGACTGCAAGCAACCATGAAGGCCAACAGTTACAAGAAGGACTTCCCCCTAGGAGGCCCTTACATAGGTTACATCGGAACAACTTTCATAATTTGGTTCATAATTATGGGGTGGAGAATACTCCTCGTACATCCATACCCTCCAATTGGGGTATATCCCGTCCAAGTGAAAGTGCTGCAGGGAAAAGCTCATGGTGGACTGAAAACAAGCATCTTCTAGAGGAGATTTAGAAGAATGCAATTATGCTTCAACTGTACTCCGAGAATTGCAGGACCTGAAGGGTAGTTTAATCAAGTTGATAGAAACTCCATCATCACTACCTCCGAAGAAAGAGACCTAAGTACATGGGTATGGGCACTCCCCTTGGCAACTGCCAAGCTTGGGGGAGGTGCCCAGGTATCATATCACCATCACATCTTTACCTTTATTATTTTTCTTAGTTCGATCCTTTTGGTTATATCTCGGTTTAGTAGAATAAAGTTTTAGTATGATCTAGCTTTGAGTTTTGCTTTGTGTTCCCTCTTTGTAATCGAGTCCGAGAGTTATATAATAAAGATTAGTTTTGAGTTGAGGGCTGTGCTTTCTGGCTATGATCTTGAGTAAAAGAAATAAAGAAAGAAAGAAATAAGAAGATTATATAATGATCTTATGGGAAGTGATGAGTTCACATATAAGGAGTATGTCGCATAAAATTTGTTGGGAGCTGAGAAACATAGTTTTGGTCATTGTTACAATTAATAGGAAGTAATAAAGAAAGAGAGGTCTCACATATAAATACACTATCTTGGACATCTTTTGTGATTGTGAGCACTCATTAAAATATTATATGCTGAAAGGTTGATGTTGGACAAGGAAGACAACATAATGGTTTATGTTTCTTTATATCCAAATAGAAGTTATATTGTCATGTATCCTCCAACATGTTGAGCTTGCTTCTCATCCTATGCTAGCCAAATATTTTGCACCAAGTAGAAATACTACTTGTGCCTCCAAAATCCCTAAACCCAGTTTTGCCATGAGAATCCGCCATACCTACCTATGGATTGAGTAAGATCCTTCAAGTAAGTTGTCATCGGTGCAAGCAATAAAAATTGCTCTCTAAATATGTATGATCTTTTAGTGTGAGGAAAATAAGCTTTATACGAACTTGTGATATGGAAGAAATAAAAGCAATGGACTACATAATAAAGTTCTTTATCACAAGTGGCAATATAAAGTGATGTTCTTTCGCATTAAGATTGTGTGCATCCAACCATAAAAGTGCATGACAACCTCTGCTTCCCTCTGCGAAGGGCCTATCTTTTATTTATCTCCTACCTTTATACAAGAGTCATGGTGATCATCACCTCTTCTTTTTATACTTTTTCTTTTTGGCAAGCACTATATGTTGGAGGGAGATCCAGATATATATATATATATATATATATATATATATATATATATATATATATCCACTCGAATGTAGGTATTCATAAACTATTATTGTTGACGTTACCCTTGAGGTAAAAGGTTGGGAGGCGATGTTATAAGCCCCTATCTTTCTCTGTGTCTGACTGAAACTTTGATCTCATAAGTATCGCGTGACTGTTAGCAATTATGAAAGACTAAATGATAGTTGAGTATGTAAAACTTGCTAAACGAAAGCTCTTACATTGACTCTTTCCGATGTTATGATAAATTGCAATTGTTTCAATGACCAAGATCATAGTTTGTTGGTTTTCAATAAAGTTCTTGTTTCATACTTTACCATGTGAACAAATTGTTACTTTAGCATAAGAAATTATATGACAATATATGTTGTTGTTCTGAAGATGATCATGATGCCTTCATGTTCGTATTTTATTTTATCGACACTCTATCTCTAAACATGTGGACATGATTATCAATTTCGGCTTCCGCTTGAGGGCAAGCGAGGTCTAAGCTTGGGGGAGTTGATATGTCCATTTTGCATCATGCTTTTATATTGATATTTATTGCATTATGGGCTGTTATTACACATTATGGTACAATACTTATGCCTTTTCTCTCTTATTCTACAAGGTTTACACAAAGAGGGAGAATGCCAGCAGCTGGAATTCTGGACCGGAAAGGAGCAAATCTGAGAGACCTATTCTGCACAACTCCAAAAGCCCTGAAAATTAACGGAGAATTATTTTGGAATATATAAAAAATATTGGGCGAAGAAAATACCAGAGGGGACCCACCAGGTGGCCACAAGCCTGGGGGCGTGCCCCACCCCCCTAGGCGTGCCCCTAGAGCTTGTGGGCCCCCTGGCAGGCCTCCGGTGCCCATCTTCTACTATATGGAGGGTTTTGACCTGGAAAAAATCATAAGGAAGCTTTCGGGATGAAGCGCCGCCGTCTCAAGGCAGAACCTGGGCAGAAGCAATCTAGGGCTCCGGCGGAGCTGTTCTGCCGGGGAAACTTCCCTCCGGGAGGGGGAAATCGAAGCCATCGTCATCACCAACGATCCTCTCATCGAGAGGGGGTCAATCTCCATCAACATATTCACCATCACCATCTCCTCTCAAACCCTAGTTCATCTCTTGTATCCAATCTTTGTCTCAAAACCTCAGATTGGTACCTGTGGGTTGCTAGTAGTGTTGATTACTCCTTGTAGTTGATGCTAGTTGGTTTATTCGGTGGAAGATCATATGTTTAGATCCTTAATGATATTTATTACCCCTTTGATTATGAACATGAATATGCTTTGTGAGTAGTTACGTTTGTTCCTGAGGACATGGGAGAAGTCTTGTTATAAGTAATCATGTGAATTTGGTATTCGTTTGATATTTTGATGAGATGTATGTTGTCTTTCCTCTAGTGGTGTTATGTGAACATCGACTACATGACACTTCACCATGATTTGGGCCTAGGGGAAGGCATTGGGATGTAATAAGTAGATGATGGGTTGCTAGAGTGACAGAAGCTTAAACCCTAGTTTATGCATTGCTTCGTAAGGGGCTGATTTGGATCCACATGTTTCATGCTATGGTTAGATTTATCTTAAATCTTCTTTCATAGTTGCGGATGCTTGCGAGAGGGGTTAATCATAAGTGGGAGGCTTGTCCAAGTAAGGACAGCACCCAAGCACCGGTCCACCCACATATCAAATTATCAAAGTAACGAACGCGAATCATATGAGCATGATGAAAACTAACTTGACAACAATTCCCATGTGTCCTCAGGAGCGCTTTGCTTTATATAAGAGTTTGTCCAGGCTTGTCCTTTGCTACAAAAAGGATCGGGCCATCTTGCTACACCTTAGTTACACTTGTTACTTGTTACCCGTTACAAATTATCTTATCACAAAACTATCTATTAACGACAATTTTAGATGTGCAGACAAACAAAAATGTTTGTCTGGGATTCACTATGTGGGATGTACATACGAACGGAAACGTTTGTCTGGGATTCACTGTGTGGGATGTACACACAAACATAAACGTTTGTCCGGGATTCACTGTGTGGGATGTACATAGGAACGGAAACGTTTGTCTGGGATTCACTGTGTGGGATGTACATACAAATGGAAACGTTTGTCTGGGATTCACTGTGTGGGATGTACATAACGGAAATGTTTCTCCAGGATTCACTATGTGTGATGTACATACGAACGGAAACGATTGGGCCTGTATAATTGTATGTGATGGCTAGCCCGATCGCACACGAGCTCATTTTGCCCAGCGTGTGTGACCGGAGGGCCTATCCCCGACGGTTTCTGGGTCATGTGAGAAGGACCTCCCTACCGCACACACAGGCAAGGTGACGGTTTAAAATGTCATCACGGAAAGGGGTTAAAAGTCGTTTGTATAGCAGCTCGCTATACCAGTGAAGACCCCTCCTGGTCATGAATCAACTACCGATTGCAATAACAGGCTGCAAAGGATTCACCGTCACTGGGCCGGAAAACGGTACAGATATGAAAATGTTCGCAAGAAGTATCATATCCTATTTGCCTTCACTCCGTCGTGGAATGAATGCATAGCATAAGACTACATTAATGCAGGAGATGAGAGAGTTAGGACACCGCAACCTCCAAATGCTCATCTTGACTCACTCAAAACCATCGTGGATTTTCCCGAGGAAGTTTAGAAGCGAGCAAAGCCCAAGGCCAAGCGCGAAGCAAAAGAGGCCAACTGTGAATGTGGCTCGCACCAAGTAAGATGTGCAGAAGAAGAAAGAACTTGCCTCTGCTTCCAAAGCAAGCAAGTCAAAGAATTCCATCTCATGCCCCGCACCATGAAAGAAAACTGTCACCAAGAGATCAAAGAAGGTTGTTTCTGACTCGTCTGATGAGTCATCCAGCGAAGACATTGCTGATGAAATTCCTATGTATGACCGATCAACTATTCTTGACAAGCCAGCTCAGAGTCCCTCTCCTGTGAAGGTCTTTCTTCGCCGAGATGCTCACCCAGACATGCTCCACCTCCTGTTTCTGATAAGCCTTCGGGTTCTCCTGTACCGAGGACTTTGACCAAGATTGCAGTGAAGAGAAAGCTGCTATCTGAGGAGAAAACTGATGCTACTGCTAAGAAAGCCAAGTCTGATGTTCCTACTTCCATAGAGGAACCCAAGTATGACTTCAAGCTCTTCAGTGATATCATTGACAGTGTGGCATATGATGCCAAATCTGATGATTTAAGAAGTTTGGGCTTGCCTGATGACATTACCGAGATTATAACAAAGCACTTTGTAGTGCTGAGAAAGATTTTGAAGAAGCTCAAGAAGGCACTCGCTGACAAGCAAGTGCTTGAGAAGATGAAGAAGGATGCCAAGTTTGAGTATGAGCAGAAATGTCTCAACAAGGAGATTGTCGAGATGACAAAGACGTTGAGTATCATTCACAATGAGAAGGTTGACTGGCATTCAAGGATGCATATGGACGTGTCTTAGCTGTGTGACAGGAGAAACAAGGAGATTGACCACAAGGCTGATCTTGCTCGAAGAAGAATCCAAGAAGAGAAACATCACAAGGCACGAGGAAGAATCAATAAACCTAAGGAAAACAAAGATCGTCGCATTCAGAATGTTGCTGTTGATGCCATTCCACTCAACACTAGTGCACCCTTGCAGCAGGTTCCAGCATCTCCATCTCATGAAGATGAACAAATGCATCAAGTTTGCACTGAGGAAGTTATCATTCCTGTGCTGGTAGTCCAAGAAGAGCAACATGACGTTGTGGACGTCTTTCTGGAGAAAACAGATGAAGAAAATGCACCACCCAAATAGCAAGCTCAAGACAACCAAACTGACGAAGAGATGGAAGTTGAGAAGGCAGACCCATCGCCTGCAAAAACTTTGCTAGCTAAGCCCTCTGGTTCCAAGAAGGAGGAGACTGATAAGATTAAGAGGGAGGTGAGTGCCTCCCGAGAGAAAACACCCCCGGTCACATCATCTGTTGTCCCCCACCCAGATGGATGTTGATCCTGCTCCTCGTTCCATTGTCCAACCGATGGAAGAGGAAGAAAAGAAACCAGATGAGCTGATGGCTCAAGAAGTAACTGCCCCACTAGCTCCGAGGAAAAGGTCGTTGTGCCTCCTTCCAAATAGAAAGAAGAAAAGGCCTCAGTGTCTGGAACTCAGAATACTATTGAAGGAGTTCCAGCGAGCAAAAATGATGGCTCCTCTAGTTCATTGAAGCCATTAGTTCAAGCAAAGCCGAGGAAGCTCTGTGCTCCTCTCAAACCTATCGATGAAGATCTGCCTGATGCTGATGATTAAGCACAGCGCATGGCTGATGAAGAATTGAGAAACCCATTGGAAACTTTTCCTCTGTTTCCAATCAAGGAGGGTCCGAATGGTACATCATTCAATGAACAATTTCACAACTCGAAGCTTGCATTCTTTGGGACCAGCCGGGAGCGTACATCATCTTGCCAAGATTCTGGACTAAGGAGCAAGCAATCTATTATGCTTGCATTCTATTATGCAAGAAACGGATTTTCAAGCACAAGATTTTGGATTTCACAGAACTCGAAACTTACCATGCTTTCATTGAAACATCGAGCAAATTGAGCAAGTCTTTCTGAAGGGATTTCTGCACTTTAATCATGGATGGAATCATGAAGTAATTCTTCAGTTCTATGCCACCTATACATCTCAGGAGATATTGTAGATAGTAGCACCTGGGTTCTCGAATGGATGACCAAAGAAGATAAACTCATGTGCTCTGTTGATCAGTTTCTGGCACTCCTGAACATTCCAAGGTGTGAATTTGATGAGGATCGTGAGCATAGACTGCATTTTTGGGAAGTCGCTAAAGCCCAAATTCATCTGCTGATGGACTCCAAGCTAGTTGGATATGCATATACCGAGGTGAGTGCAAAGAATCTGGCATATGAGAACAAAGTGTTGTTCTACATACTGTGCAACTCTCTCACTCCTACCAACCGACCAGATTCCATTGGCGGCATCATGGCTAATGCTTTGAATGCAATATCTCATGGTATTTGATTTGATATTCCCGATCTATTCATTCGAAACATGGATTATGCAGCCAATGGTGCTCAAGCTTTGAAGCCCTACGCTCCGTGGATCATGTATGCCATTGAGCAGCTCACCGAGAAGAAATTTGTATGTCCTCATGTGCCAAAGGTTTTCACTCCTGCAATCTGTGACACACTGAGGATCATAAAGGATATTGACAAAGGAAAGACGCCCATTGATGTAACTACACCCTCCTCAGCTCGTGTTCCGAAAGTTAAGAAGGCCACTGTGGAAATCCCTCATTGTATTATTGTTGTCTTTGCACTCAGCAGCTTCTTGAGAGCCATATCAAACTTGACCGCAGAGTAAAAGTGGAAATGATGGATGAGATCAATTTGCTTCACAACTATGCTCGCCAGACTGCTACATGAGAAGGAACAGAAAAATCGCTCCTGGACTCTTCTTCGGAAGCATTACACTCATAAGCAGCTCTCTGCCAAGGGCATAGAGAATAACTATGATTATCTGGAGCTAGTTGAAGTTCCTCGCATTCGTAGACAAACTCCAGTTCTGCCTCAGAGATCTGATTCCACTGATATGCTATTCATTGAGCCTAATGATGAAATTGAAGACATTGCATGCACCCTGATCTACAAACCAGATGCTCCTCGCTAAGAAGATCTCGAAGTTGCTCCTGAAGCCAAAGATGAATGTGCTGCACCAACCTCGCCATCCACCGTCGCTTCCTCTTGTTCTGGTTTGTTGAACAGTTCAAGCTCAAAGGGTTCTTCGGAGGAGTAGTTTATCGCATTCTTCATCTTTCCTTTTTAACACTTGTTGACAAAACGGGGGAGAAGAACATCAAGAAGTTAGATGTGCGGGTTATTTGCAGGGTTTTCCATTCGCCATTTGCTTTTCTATCGAATAGTTTGGTTTCTGCAGTTGAACCTTTTGCTTCATGTGGTCGTAAAACTTTAAAGCACCGCCTGTGGTGTTGGCAAACCTCATCGTCATGTACCGTTACTAACCCCTGCAATGCTATTTTCTTTCGTATCTTTGTTTGCAGGGTTATAAGACACCCTCTTGCAATGCTTATCTATGAACTCATCTAACATGCAGGAGAAGATAATTTGCTTCAGAATCAATATCTTCATTTCTCAAAAAAGATTTAATTCTTTCTTAGTCATAAACTATTTTTTTCTCACAAATTCTATCTTACCATCTTTGATGCAGGAAAGACCACTTCTGAAGCTTATCTACATCGAGCTGAATCCTTCTGCATTCCTTGCCCTGATATCTTTTGAATATCATATCTGCAGGAACCACTATGTCTCGTGTGGATCCAAACTCTCTTCTGAGAAAATCTTGATGGCTTATTTCTGTGACAAATCATTTCAAAGTATTCACACTCTTTAACAATTCTTCCTCAAAGATTGTGTGTCGCAGGAAACATCTCAGACACCTTCGAGTGCATTGGCAGACGCTTCGAATAACATCATTCATCGATGCTACTATAGCAAAGATTCACATCGCCTCCCCTCTACTGACTTACTTATGCATGATCCTTATCATATCTTCTGTAAGATGTATACCTTCAGGGAGAGTGTGTCTCATCTTCGTGGTTATTTCTTGCTATCTATTCCTTCGCATTTCTTTACCCTTTCATCTACCTTTTGATGTGTTCTATTTTGTCAACAATTGTCCAAAAAGGGGGAGATTGTTGGTGCAAAACATGCCCCTTTGTGTTTTGGAGATTGTTGACAAAAATAGGCATGGACTGATTTGTTTGCTAGTGCACACAGAGAGAAATACTCCACGAACACCCGAAGAGAATGTTGTATCCATTGTCAAGTTCAAGGATATTCACCAAAGAACTTCTGCATAGCCGAGAAGGATGAGCCATATTTCTTGAAGACATGTCGGCGAGAAGATTGAAGTGAAGGAGTTGACCCCTTAAAATTAATGCTGACATGAAGCACTATATGTTTGGTGTTGTTCGAAGAAATTGACTGCAGTTGAGACATTGAAGACGAAGTGAAGATGTAGCATTTATTTTGTTGTTCTTCTCTCTCTCCTTGAGTCATAGGACCTCTGTACTATTAAGAGGGGTATAGGTTCCCGATGCTTAGGCCCACTGTGATGCTTAGCCGAAACCTATGGAAGTATGAGAGAAATCTATGTATGCTTCGAATGACTACTGATACGTCTCCAACGTATCTATAATTTTTTATTGTTCCATGCTGTTATATTATCATTCTTGGATATTTTATATTCATTTTATAGCAACTTTATATCATTTTTTGGGACTAACCTATTGACATAGTGCCTAGTGCTAGTTGCTATTTTTTGCTTGTTTTTTACTTCGCAGAATATCCATATCAAACGGAGACCAACCGCAGCGAAATTTTTTGGAAAAAATTTTCAGCCCAGAAGACAACTTGGGAGCCAAGGAAGTGCACGAGGGAAGGCCCATGGGGCCCACCACCCACCTGGGCGCGCCAGAGGCCCCTGACGCGCCATGATGGGTGGTTGGGCCCATGGAGGTCCTTTCCATCACCTCTCAGCTCTATAAATACCCAAATATTCCAGAAACCCTAGGGGAGTCGTCGAAACACAATTCGAGCCGCCGCAAGTTCCAGAACCACGAGATCCAATCTAGAGCCCTATTCCGGCACCCTGCCGGAGGGGAACATGATCACGGAGGGGTTCATCATCCTCATTGATGCTCCTTCGATGATGTGTGAGTAGTTCACCATAGACCTACGAGTCCGTAGACAGTAGCTAGATGGCTTCTTCTCTCTTTTTGATTCTCAATACAATGTTCTCCTCGATGTTCTTGGAGATCTATTTGATGTAATGATTTTTTGCGGTGTGTTTATTGGGATCCGATGAAGTGCGAGTTTATGATCAGATCTATCTATGAATATTATTTGAGTTTTCTTTGATCTCTTATATGCATAATTGTTATAGCCTCATATTTCTTCTCCGAAACTTTTGTTCGGTTTGGCCAACTAGATTGATTTTTCTTGCAATGGGAAGAGGTGCTTTGTGATGGGTTTGATCTTGCGGTGTTCTCACCCAGTGACAGAAGGGGTAGCGAGGCACGCATGTATCGTTGCTATTAAGGATAAAAAGATGGGGTCTATTCCTACATGAATAGATCTTGTCCACATCATGTCATCGTTCTTATTGCATTACTCCGTTTCTCCATGAACTTAATACACTAGATGCATGCTGGATAGCGGTTGATGTGTGGAGTAATAGTAGTAGATGCAGGCAGGAGTCGGTCTAATAATCTTGGACGGGATGCCTATATACATGATCATTGCCTTGGATATCTTCATAATTATTTGCTCTTCTATCAATTGCCCAACAGTAATTTGTTTACCCACCGTATGCTATTTTCTCGAGAGAAGCCACTAGTGAAATCTATGGCCCCTGGGTCTATCTTTTATCATATTGTTTTCAGATCTATTATTCCAAAAACCCAAAAATACCTTGCTGCACTTTTTCTTTACTTATTTTATTTTGTGTTTTCGCTAGATCTATTTATCCAATCTCATACAAATTAATCTATCTTTTTACCGAGGAGGTATTGAAAACCCCTCTTATGCGTCGGGTTGCAAGTATTTGTTCTTTGTGTGCAAGTACTGTTTACATAGTGTTGCTTGGTTCTCCTACTGGATTGATAACCTTGGTTTCATAACTGAGGAAAATACTTACTGTTGATGTGCTGCATCATCCTCTCCTCTTCAAGGAAATACCAACGTAGATACAAGCAATCAATTACCTGTCAGCAGAAGACATTGTTCTTCGGTGCTGCAGGAGATATCTTTCAGACTGAAGAGTTAGCATTTCTTGCTTTGCAAGAAATGTTACCGTTGTGCTCAAATTCCGACTATTGGAAATGTGTCATTCGGCCATTGGCTGATCCACATATCCAATTTGATCATTTCCCATCAGGGAAGGCTACAACTATAAATAGCCACCCCGCTCCAACGTTGTTCGTTGGTTGCTCCGCTTAAGATTTCTAGGAAGATTGACTGAGCGTCCCCTCTTCAAGAGATTTGAGTTTAAAATCCACCAAGAGAAAACCAAGAACCGACTTAGACAGTGGTTGAGCACCACAGTAGTTCTGAGCTAGGGTTCTTGTACCTATTACTCTTGAGAGTTGTGCACTCTCTAGATGGATAGGTGTCGGCTTGAGTGTCGAAGAGTGATATGTCTCCAACGTATATATAACTTTTGATTGTTCCATGCTATTATAGTATCAATCTTGAATGTTCTATATGCCATTATATGCAATTATGTATCATTTTTTGGGACTAACCTATTAACTTAATGCCCAATGCCAGTTGTTGTTTTTTGCCTGTTTTTGGCTTTTCAGGAGATCAATATCAAACAGAGTCCAAACGAAGAAAAATCTTTGGATTAATTTTTTTTGGACCAGAAGAGACCCTAGAAGGTTTGGGACAAGGCCAGACGAGCCACAAGGGAGCGACAAGTCGGGAGGCGCGCCCTAGGGGGGCGCCCCCAGGCTTGTGGGCCTCTTGTGGCACCTCCAACCCTAATTCCACCTCTATAAATTCTCAAATATTCCCCTGACATCAGGGAGCCACCTGAAATACTTTTTCCTCCGCCGCAAGTTCTAGAACCACGAGATCCCATCTGGAGACCTTCTCTAGTACTCTGCCGGAGGGAGAATCGATCACGGAGGGGCTCTACATCAACCTTGCTGCCCTTCCGAGGATGCGTGAGTAGTTTACCACAGACCTACGGGTCCCTAGCTAGTAGCTAGATGGCTTCTTCTCTGTCTTTGATCTTCAATACAATGTCTCCTTGATGTTCTTGGAGATCTATTTGATGTAATGACTTTTTGAGGTGTGTTTGTTAGGATCTAATGAATTGTGAGTTTATGATCAGATCTATCCATGAATATTATTTGAGTTTTATCTGGACTCTTTTATGCATGATTCTTATAGCTTTGTATTTCTCTCTGATCTATTGATTTGTTTTGTCTAGGTAGATTGATTATCTTGCAATGGGAGAGGTGCTTTATAATAGGTTCGATCTTGCGGTGCTCAATCCCAGTGACAGAAAGGGACATGACACGTATTGTATCATTGCCATTAAGGGTAAAAGGATGGGGTTTATTCATACGTGAGTTTACTTTGTCTACATCATGTCATCTTGCTTAAGGCGTTACTCCATTCCTTATGAATTTAATACTCTAGATCCATGCTGGATAGCGGTCGATGTGTGGAGTAATAGTAGTAAATGTAGAATTGTTTTAGTCTACTTGTCTCAGACGTGATGCCTATATACATGATCATTGCCTTGGATATCGTCATAATTATTTGCTTTTGTATCAATTGTCCAACAGTAATTTGTTTACCCACCATATGTTGTTTTCAAGAGAGAAGCCTCTAGTGAAAACTATGGCCCCCGGGTCTACTTTTTATCATATATTAAAACCAAAAATACCTTTATGCACTTTTTATTTATTAATTTTATTTTGTATTTTTTCGATCTATCTATCTATCACCATACAATTTAATCTTGCAAGTAACCGCCGAGGGATTGATAACCCCTTTTTTGTGTTGGGTGCAAGGATTTGTCATCTTGTGTGTAGGTACTGCTAACAAGGTGTTGCGTGGTTCTCCTACTGGATTGATAACCTTGGTTCTTAACTGAGGGAAATACTTATCTCTACTGTATTACATCATCCTCTCATCTTCGAGGAAATCCCAACGCAGCTCACAATTAGCAGGAAGAATTTCTGGCGCCGTTGCCGGGGAGACATCATCAACATCTATCCAGTACCTCGCATAAACTTTCATCTTATTGCATTTACATTATTTGCCATTTGTCTCTCGTTTTCATCTCCCCCACTTCTAAAAAAGTTTTACAAAAATACAAAAATATTTTTCGTTTGCATTTTTGCTTGTTTGCCTTTTGATTGCTTGTTATCTCGTTTGCGTAGTCACGATGTCTCAAGAAAATACAAAATTGTGTGATTTTTCTAACACTAATAATAATGATTTTATTATTACTCTGATTGCTTCACCCGCCACTAGTGCGGAGTCTTGCGATTTTAATGCTGCTCTGTTAAATCTTGTTATGAAAGAACAATTTTTCGGTAGTCCTAATGAAGATGCCGTATCCCATCTAAACACTTTCGTTGAATTGTGTGACATGCAAAAGAAAAAGGATGTGCACAATAATATTGTGAAATTAAAATTACTTCCGTTCTCACTATGAGATCGCGCTAAAACTTGGTTTTCATCTTTGCCACGAAATAGTATTGATTCTTGGGATAAGTGTAAAG
This sequence comes from Thinopyrum elongatum, assembly GCA_011799875.1. Classification (NCBI taxonomy): domain Eukaryota; kingdom Viridiplantae; phylum Streptophyta; class Magnoliopsida; order Poales; family Poaceae; genus Thinopyrum; species Thinopyrum elongatum. The sequence continues at coordinate 219,012,862 of CM022301.1, read as the reverse complement.
ATGCTTTTATTGCCAAGTATTTTCCTCCTACGAAAATTATTTCTCTTAGAAATCAGATTATGAATTTTAAGCAACTTGATCATGAACATGTTGCTCAATCTTGGGAAAGGATGAAATTAATGATAAGAAATTACCCTACTCATGGTTTAAGTTTGTGGATGATTATACAAAAAAATTATGCGGGATTGAACTTTGTCTCTAGAAATCTTTTAGATTCCGCCGTGGGAGGTACTTTTATGGAAATCACATTAGGAGAATGCACCAAATTGCTTGATAATATTATGGCAAATTATTCACAATGGCATACTGAAAGAACGCCTACTAGTAAAATGGTGAATTTTGCTGAAGAAATTAGTACTTTGAGTGATAAAGTAGATGCGCTTATGAAATTGGTTGCTAGTAAAAATGCTCATATTGATCCTAATGATGTGCCATTGTCTACTTTGATTGAGCGAAATAATGATCCCGTAGATGTGAATTTTGCCTCACGAAACAATTTTAATAGTAATGCTTATAGAGGTAATTTTAATCCTAGGTTGTTTCCGAGAAATTCCTCTAATAATTATGGGAATTCCTACGGTAATTCTTATAATAATAATAGTATTCCCTATGATCTTGAAAGTAATATCAAAGAATTTATTAATGCTCAAAAAGTTTTCAACACTACGATAGAAGAAAATTTGAGTAAAATTGATGATATGTCTAGGAGTATGGAAAGAATCGTTCATGATGCGGAAATTCTTAAAGCTAAAATTTTACCATCTAAGATTGATATTAATGAATCAATTAAAGCTCTTTATGTCTCCATGGATGAAAGTAAAGAAAGAACCGCTAGGTTGAGGGCTAAGCAAGAATTCTTATAAAAAGCGATTCCGCCCGATTTTTATCGTAGTAACGATAAAGAAATTAAAATGATTGGTGTTTCTCCCATTGAATATTTGTTTAGTGATATTAAACTTGATGAAAAGTGGACTGAAGAAGAGTCAACTTTAGCTAGAAGGCGTCCCCATAGTTCGGAGGGTGAAAATCTTAATGAAAAATTTGATAAAAGTGGGTTTGGAGAGGTAAAAACTTTAAATAGTGATGTGCCCATTCTTTTGGATTACAAAGACTTTAATTATTATAGTTGTTCTTTAATTGAGTGTGTTTCTTTGTTGCAATCCATGCTAAATTCACCCAATGCTTATGAACAAAATAAGGCTTTTACTAAACATATTGTAGAAGCGATGATGAAAGTGTTAGAAGAAAACTAGAATTAGAGATTTCAATTCCTGGAAAATAATATGATGAATGGGAACCCACCATTAAAGTCAAAATTAAGAATTACGAGTGCAATGCTTTATGTGATTTGGGTGCTAGCGTTTCCACAATACCAAAATCTCTATGTGGTGTGCTAGGTTTTACCAATATAGATGAATGTTCTCTTAATTTGCACTTAGCAGATTCTACTATCAAGAAACCTTTAGGTAGAATAAATGATGTTCTTATTCTTGCAAATAGGAATTATGTACTCATTGATTTCATTGTGCTTGATATTGATTGCAATCCGTCTTGTCCCATAATACTTGGTAGGCCGTTCTTACGAACTATAGGTGTCGTTATTGATATGAAAGAAGGGAATATAAAATTTTAGTTTCCATTAAAGAAGGGTATGGAACACTTCCATAGAAATAAAATAAGGCCACCATATGAATCAATTATGAGGGATACCTATGGAATTAATCTTAAATACGACAACACTTGAAACTATGCATTATGCCTAGCTAGGGGCGTAAAACAATAGCGCTAGTTGGGAGGCAACCCAATAGTTATCTTACTTTTCTTGTTTATTTTTTTTATTTTCTTGTGTGAACACAATTATTCTACTTTTATGATTGTGTTTTTTGTGTTTTAGTTAGTGTTTGTGCCAAGTAAAGCCTTTGGGATGATTTGGATGATAGTTGCTTTGATTCTATGCAAAAACAGAAACTTTTGCGTCTAGTAGCAGAATTGTTGTGATTTTCTGGAGCATGATAAATTTCTGAATTTTGTACACATGATTTATATACAAATATCCCATGTTGTCCTAATTTTTTAGAATTTTCGGAGTTACATAAGTATGGTCATTGTTCAAATTGCTACAGACTGTTCTGTTTTTGATGCATTGTTTTGCTTGTTTTCATGGAACTATGGATTGTATCAGGGGGTATAAGCCATGGAGAAGTTAGAATACTGTAGGTATAATGCAAAAATAAAATATGAATGGGTTTGGAACAATACTTAAAGTAGTGATTTGCTTTATTATACTAACGGATCTCATGAGGTTTTGTTAAGTTTTGTGTGATTGAAGTTTTCAAGTTTTGGGTGAGATCATGATGGATGAAGGAATAAGGAGTGGCAGGAGCCTAAGCTTGGGGATGCCCAAGGCACCCCAAGTTAATATTCAAGGACTCCCAAGCAACTAAGCTTGGGGCTGCCCCGGAAGGCATCCCCTCTTTCTTCTACCAACTATCGGTAATTTTACTTGAAGCTATATTTTTATTCGTCACATGATATGAGTTTTGCTTGGAGCGTCGTGTATTATAGGAGTCTTTGCTTTGTTTTCTTTTTAGTTTGTCACAATCATCTTTGCTGGACACACCTTATTGAGAGGGACACGCATTTGTCGTGATTTGTTAGAATACTCTATGTGCTTCAATTATATCTTTTGAGCTAGGCAGTTGCTCTAGTACTTCACTTATATCTTTTTTAGCACGGCGGTGATTAAATTTTTAAGAAATATTTGCACTCTCATGCTTCACTTATATCTTTTTGAGAGTTGATAATAGTAATGGTAATTTGCACAAGATATGAATTTGGTCCCAAAGTGATGAATATTCAAGAAGGATATATTAAAAACTTTCGTATAGATCATTGGATATGATAAGTTTGATTCCTTGCAATAGTTTTGCGATATGGAGATGATAATATGTGAGTTATGCTAGTGAGTAATTGTGCTTTAGTAAGAATATTGGTGTTAAGGTTTGTGATTCTGTATGCATGCACGTAAAGTTAATAGTTATGCAACGAAGTTACATCCTACTTATGGTGCAGTATTTAGTGTTAGTTATGTTCAATGCATGTTTATGACCGTTTTTGTTTTTTGGTTAGTTGCTTCTCAATCTATTTGCTAGACTTTATTTGTACTAAGAAGAAATACTACTTGTGCATCCAATTCCTTAAACCCAAAGTTATGCGAAATGAGTCCACCATACCTACCTATATGCAGTATTTCCATGCCGTTCCAAGTAAATTTGCATGTGCCAACTCTAATTTAAAAAAATAATTTTCCGTTTTATCTGCCCGTACCGCTCATGAAGCGGCAGGGGGTGGCCAATATTTTCCATGCTAGAAGTGTTATTCTCACAATGAGTGTTTATTCACTTGTCATTGCACGAGAAAGTGGCAAGGTAATAGGGATGCCCAGTCCCGAAATGTAAAAAATATATAACACTACTAGAAAAAGGGCTATAGCTAATATAGACATTAGTGGCGCACTATGTATGTGGTGCGCCACTGCCAAATAGCAGTGGCGCACCACACATGGGTGCGCCACTAATGTTTATATTACTAATGGCGCACCTTGTGTGTGGTGCGCCACCGCTAAGTTTCTCCTGGGCACACCCCCCTCCCCAGACTTACCAGTGGCGCACCGTGGTTTGGTGCGCCATTACTAGTTTTAACTAGTAATGGCGCACCACACCCACGGTGTGCCACTACTAACAATTTTTTTTTTCAATTTTTTTTTCAAAACTAGTAATGGCGCACCACACACCAGGTGCGCCATTAGTAACCCTGGTTACCAATGGCGCATTCTTAGGAGGTGCGCCATTGGTAACCTGAGAGCAGCTAGATATTTTTGACAGCCACCTACCACACTCACTTTCCCCACTTCATTCTCTCCACCTCTACCAAGCTTGGTCTCGGCTGCCTCCTCCTCCTCACCTCATTTGCACCATAGATTCACCCAAATTAAGTGGTTAAATTTCCTTTTTTTGATAGGTAAGTAAGGGGAAAGCTTTCTTTATGTTCTAGATCTACTTTTTTCTCTCTCCAACAACGTACACACTTTGTATGGCCTAGATCTACGTATGTTTGTGGTGTTGCATATGTTTGTGTTTGCAGGTACCGGTATTTGACATGCGATAGTTGCCAATATTTTGCCGGAATGTTGATTCATTTCCGTTTCGGTGAGAATTTGGCACTATGCATTCTTTTTTGTCCTATTTTTAGGCAAAGTCATGCCAAATTTTTTTTTGGTTCTAAAATATCATTTTGCTCTACCCCGCAGGCGACCATGGTCCGCACGATGACCGAAGGCATCATGAATAGGTTTTTGAGCTCCGCGAAGGCCGAGATGCTTCAAAAGAACAAGACGGAGATAAGATGTCCGTGTCGAAGATGCAAGCTGAAGAGCCTTATGGACCCAGATTCCAGACAGGTGCGGGACCACCTGCTCTTGCGTGGTTTCATGGATGGCTATCGGTGGCAAGGTGATGAAGATGATTATGAAGTCGTCCATGGGGGCCGGGCAAGAAATAAGGAAGGGCAGCAAGACAATAGCGGCGAGGGCGGGCGAGAAGACGAAGAATCTCCAGGACATGATCACGAAGTAGATGCAGGACACAGTCATCATGTAGAAGATGCCGGACATGATGATGAGGAAGATCAAGACGAAGGGCATGATCATGAAGATGAAGATGCCGGAGCAGACGACGATGGACCATCGATGGGCTGGGTGCAGGACCCTCATATTCAAGAGCTGCTTCTCAAGCAGACGGGTAACGCAAGAGCTGCCGCCCGAGAGAAAGCCAAGCTGGATCAACTAGAGATAGACGTGGTTACTCCATTGTATGAAGGATGCAGGCCCGAGGATACCCCCCTGAAAGTAATGCTCATGGCTCTGGAGATGAAGGTAAAACACAAAATGACCAACGCATGCTTCGACGAGAACATGTCATTCTGGCACGAACGTCTTCCCAAGGGGAACAAGTGCCCGACCAGTTTCGAGGAGGCGAAGAAAATCACCGCTATGAGGACGCCGCGGAAGACACCGATCCCGACTACACAACCCCTAGTGGCGTCAGGGATGACACCACTGATGGTGCCACCGGGGATGCCACCACTGATGATGGCAGCGCACGCACAGATGGCAGCCAACCGAAGAGGCAACGGAAGGACCGGCGCCCGAACGTGCTCGGCACCATCAAGGAGGAATTTACTGAAGTGTCCTCCAGTGGGCATCCAATGGCGCCCAAAGAATTAGTCAGTGGGTACGCAGGACAACTCGGGTGCATTCTCCGGAGCACCGTCTCGATCAAACACCGAGAACCTACGACATCGTGACCGAGGGAATTTGCGCAACCTCCTCTTCACGAAGCTGCACGAACGATACAAGTTCCCCGGTGACTTCGCAAACACACGCCTCTCAGGGAATAAAGTGAACAGTGCCGCCCTCACGAAGATGAGCACGGCCCTGGCTACTTGGAGAGCCGCGGTGAAGAGAAGGATTCTAAGTGGTGATAGTTATGAGAAGATCAAGGAGACAAATCCTTCGATCAGCGAAGCTGACTACCTAGAGTTCAAGATCAAGTGCGAGAGCAACGCATCCGCGGAATCAAGTCAGTGGGGGAAAGATATGCGGGACTTGAACTTAGGGGTCCACAAACTCGGTCCCGGCGGTTATAGAATGGCAGAACCTATATGGGACAAGGAGGACGCGGAGCATGCCGAGCAAGGCCTACCACCCCTCTTCGATAAATACCATGAAAAGCAGACCAGGAACTATGTCAGGGCCTGGTACAAGGTGGACCTGGTAACAAAGGAGCTTACCACGGATCCGAAGGTGAAGGCGCTTGAGCTTGTTCTGGTAAGGAATACACCCCCGCGTAATTAGCTCCATATGGTTGCATTCTAATTAATGAAGCCAAATTTCTAAATGGTTCACGTTCCTTCCGCAGGAAACTGAAAGTAGTAGCGTGGGGTCTCAGAGCTCCCCGTCTGCCCCTTGGGACACCACTTTAAATAGGGCGTTGAACGTAATGAAACACAAGGATAAGTTCAGTAAGCCGTCGTCAGCTGGTCGTGTGGCCGGCAAAGCCTTGTCCACGAAATGGTCGGAATACTATAAGGCTGGGCGAAAGGAGAGAAAGACCAGCTCGGAAAGCCAGGAGCGCGAGGTTAAAGAACTCAAGGCACAAGTGGCGCGGATTCCGGAGATAGTCCAAGAGCAAGTGCGAGACCAACTGGGAGCGACGATCACCGCCATTATCCCTACCTTGCTTGAGGGGCTGCAGGCGTGGATTGCGGGCGGCCAACAGGGGCCGCCCCCGATTCCCAGCTTCACGGGCAGCAACTCGCACAACGCGCCGGCATTGGTGTCTCCGGCGGAGGCGGCATTGGTGTCTCCGGCGTCGGCGCCGGCATTGGAGCTTAATGCACCCGGGTGTGGGAAGAATACGCCGGCCGGCACCTCGGCAGCAAGCGGCCCCTCCGTCACTTGCACGCCCGCCGTTGGCGGTGCCTCGACATTAGCCGAGCTCGACGCCATCACGATAACTAAGCCTCGGCCGATGACTTCATCTCCTTGCCTTTGACTGGGCATCCCTGACGCCCTACATGTTTTCGCAGGGCGCCGCCGATGTTCCATGCACTCTCCTGCACTTCGTGGACGGTGAGTTGATCGATGTCGCCAAGGCCAAAATCGTTCAACCGGGCAACCGCGTGTTCCACGGTAATCCGATGCCACCCACCGTGTATAGGGTTCAACTGGTTCGGGTGTTGCGGGGCTGCGACGACTTGTTACCTCCGTTTCGACCCCCTGGGGCCGACGAAGATGATGTGATGACCCTCAGCGCCTGCTTAAGCTGGTCCATGCTTTGGCCGAAGAGCCAGATTCGTTTGGGGGCGGGGGACACCACCCCACAGACAACACCGCCAGTCGTGCCGGCGCCAAGCCATGGCAAGACCGCCTCAACGCTACCGCCGTCAGCTGATCCGGACATGCATATGGCACAGGATCCGGATGATGACGACGGTACATTTTCCAACGTTGATAAGTACTTCAACGAACATGGGTACGGTGACGAATTCTTGGGGCCTCCTTCTCAAGAACCCAACCCTGCAAAAGACGATCGCGATCTAGCTGGTACCGCGGAGAAACCCAATTGCAACAGGCGTCGTCTGGCGTTCAGTTCTCAGGAGACACCTCCAGCTGCCGCCTTCACCGAGACTCAAATAGCCGAGGTGCGAAATATTATCAGCCCCAACACACTCAAGAAGGTGGTCTCTGAGCAAAACTCGATTCCATTACAGCAGAAGAAGCAGAAGGGACGGAAAAGAAAAAATAACAAGGGTGCGAGCCAGCCGGCATCGAGTATGATCCGTGCTCAGGACGGGCCACCAATACCTAAGGATATCTCGAGGAGGGTGCATGTGGCGGGTAGGCCGATGCTACCGACTAATCTGCTCAATGCTGCAACCGGTGCTATGCGGAGTCTGCATGACAGTGTTCTTTCTATGGAGAAGTGGCGTCTCTCCGAGAATGATGTGGCATACCCGGTTTTCGTGGCCAAGGTGCCAGAGGGCAAGGGCTTTGACAATAGCACCATCGGGTGTATGATCGTTCTGCGGTTTGATGACATCTTCTCTATGTTTAACCTTCATCCGCTGCACTACACCTTCATTCGGCTATTTTCGCTCAGTATGGAGATGTGGATCATTAGAGACAAGACCCCGGACATCATGATAGTCGACCCCTTCTACATGCGTGCCAAGATCTTGGGCAGCGCTGGGGACCAGCAAGTCGCGAGTTCATACCTCGAAGGCGTCATTCTGGCGAACCCAGATAAGGATAACTTCCTCGTGCCTTACTTTTCCGAGTAAGTCATCCCCTCACCGCCCCGTAACATATGATTTCTTAGATTTCGATCATTCTTTTTTTTTCTAACATTCCGTGTTTTGTGCAGTGACACACATTGCACACTCATCCTCTTAAGCCCGAAATATTCCATGGCCACGTATTTCGACTCGGACCGTCAGTCGAAGACAGACTACACAAATATGAAGAAAGTACTTGATGATGCTCTCCCCGGCTACGCCAAATCTGGAGGCACCTTCAGGAGGCCAATTTGTAGGTACGGCAAGCACGTGTTCACCCACGTAACGACGTTCCCCTGCGTCAAGCAGCCGCCTGGCAGTCAGAAGGATGCCTACTACGCCCTCCATCACATGCGGGCGATCGTACGGGACAATAACCACCTTATGCTACCAAATAATCTCAAAGATTGGGCCGCACACTTGTCGGCAATCCAGGACGAGGACATCAGGCAAGAATTCTTTCGCATCCAGTCGGAGTTTGCGGAAATCATCTATCAAGATGTCCTTCGTACCTCGGGGCAGTTCTACCTCAAATATCAACCGTCCAACAGTGAAATAGAAACAACGCTACAAATGAAGGCTGACAACGACCGCACATTCATGACCATCATGAAAGACGGCGGCTTCATCCACGCTCCGGTCCCTTAGTCGAGTCGAAAGTATTGATGCTATGTAGTTCTGAAATATCGATTAGCTCATGTTGTAATTAAACTTTAATGAACTTGTATGTCTCTTTAGTTTGGACAGTCGTTCAACTTATATGTAATCGATGCTATTTATTAGTAGGACCATGAATCGTGCTATTAATGTGTTGCTTTTCTCTTCTGATCCTTTTGTTGCATACTTATATATTGCTTATATATTATCTGTGAATTGCTACTAACGTTTTGTTTGTCTAGTGCATAGAGATGCCGTCGTATGTCGTGTACAAGGGTAAGGTTCCCGAAGTCTACGACGACTGGGAGGAGTGTTGGAGACAGGTTCACCGTTTCAGCGGTAACAGTTACAAAGGGTACACCACTAGGGCGGAGGCGGAAGCTAGATACGCGCGCTATCTAGCGGGAGAGAGGAGGGAGCAGAGGAGGAACCGGATGAAGACCAGTTTCATCGCGATGATGCTCATCGTGACCGCAGCTCTCTTCTATGTGATGGTAGTTTAGATGATCGATATCGACTTTGTAATGTGATGACAAACTCGGCTAATATGATGAACTTTGCTAATGTCTCGAGACCTAAACTTGGCTAATGTTTGAACTTTGTTCGCTATTTCGAATTTGGAGACTAATATGATGAATTCTATTGTGTGATGTTTATATTCTGTGCTGTAATGTATTTTGTAACCTGTGCAAATACCAGAAAAGCAAAAAATAATAATTCCTAATATTCATAGTAGTGGCGCACCATATTGAGAATTAGTGGCGCACCAAGATAAATACCAGTGGCGCATTATCGGGCATAGTAATGGCGCACTTGGGGCATAGGTGAAGGCAAATATGGCCCCCAGTTGTGGCGCACCATATTGAGCATTAGTGGAGCACCAAGGCTAAATACCAGTGGCGCATTATGGGGCATAGTAATGGCGCACTTGGGGGCATACGTGAAGGTAAATATGGCCCCCTATGAGGCATAGTAATGGCGCACTGTTGGACATAGTAATGGCGCACTATGTGGTGCGCCACTATTATCTGGGATACTAATGGCGCACCAGAGGTGCGCCATTACTATTTGTTACTAGTGGCGTGTTAATAGTGGCGCACCTATAGTGCGCCATTAATAGCAAAAACTGGTGCGCCACTAACAGCCTTTTTTCTAGTAGTGTAATAACAATAATAAATTCCTTGGAAAGTGTTGATATGGATGGTACCCGTGGATATGGCTAGCCATGGATTGTGAAAGAATGGTGGAAATGAAATAAACTTTATTTTCTATTTGGGAACCGCCTATAGACTACATACAGAGCAAAATGAGTGAATCTACACTCGAAAATGCATCTATATACATCTGTATGTGGTCCATAGTGGAATCTCTACAAAGACATATATTTAGGAACAAAGGTAGTACATTACACAAAATCGTAGGTGGCATGTAGGAATTCCAGTGCACTACATTAGGCTCCCTTAGAGTGCCTGCTAGTCCAGTACACAGAGTCATGGCTAGTTTATGCTTCGCACACAATCATTAATTGGTGGTTTAAGTATGCGCAAGGGATATGCAATGTATTATCATGTAGATATATCTCAAATTAGCCATGTCAACTTGCAGATGGGGTGCCACAATGAAAAAGTACAAGATTTCTTAGTACAAGATGTATGTGGGAATTTCATGGAACATCGCAAAAAAAGGAGAGGCAGCGGTGAGCCTATACAGTGTGCTATGGTAGGTCACTCCATTGCAATCATCGTGACATGTTACTTGTATGTCAGTGCAGTTGGCCAGGGTTCTTAGGGACAGTTATTTTGAGTTATCCTAAGAAAATAAGCACCATTGAATATAAGCTCCAGATAATATGCCAACCAGTTCTTTTCATTGCCTTCCTTTTCTGCTTATCTGTGGTATGATCAGTGAAAAGTCTAGATTGCATTATATTTTGTCATTTTGCTGCCCATATGAAAATTAATTTGACTTGCAAACATCACAAATTGAACCCAATGTAGTAATTAATATGATAGGAAAATAGACCATCAATATTTGTTCAAAATGCAAATACAAAGATACCATCTACTTGGCACAATCTACTTTGGTCAATGTCTTCCATAGAGAGCACATTGCCTAATTTAAATGAAGAACGCATTGCCTAAATTTAAATGAAGAACCATTATTTATCAAAATTTGATGGTCCAAGTGGTTGGTTATTATCATATAGCAGCACCACCTGAAAGCATCATATACCAGCAGCAGCAGCTCATAGCAACTGATCATAGAGCAGCAGCAGGAGCTAGCAATTCATCATATACCAGCAGCAGCTCATAGCAATTCATCATATAGCAGCAGCAGGAGCAGCTCATAGCAAGTCACCATATAGCAGCAGCAGGAGCAGCTTATAGCAACTCATCATATAGCAGCAGCAGCTCATAGCAATTCATCATTTAGCAGCAGAAACTCATAGCAATTCATCATATAGCAGCAGCAGGAGCATCTCATAGCAATGCATCATATAGCAGTAGCAGCAGCTCATAGCAATTCATCGTATAGCGGATCAGAATGAAAATTTGGCAAAAAATCAGAGGAGATCCTCACCTTGTTGGATGAGCTCATCCTTCAACAGCACCTCAAGGCCACGGCCTAGGAGGAGGGGAGGGGGAACGGGGTGCCTTCTGATGGAGTGGGGCACCGGCCGTAGTTGTGCGGCGACCGCCGAAGTAGTGTGTTGGACGGACCATAGCGGAGCAGCTGTTGGAGACCATGAGAATGAGGGGCAGCGCCAAAGGGAGGAGCATCCGGGGAGATTTGGCCCTACCCGCCGGCCATGTAGCCTAGCTGGACAGAGCATCGTCGAGGAGCAGGCCAGATGGGACCAGTGGCGGCGGCTCGCTGGAGAAACCCTAGCGCTGCAGGCAGGGGATCGAGGTAGAGGGAAAGGGGAGAGGAGATGCAAGCGGGCAGGGCAATGAACGCTTGCGTGTTTGTTTTTACTTGAGGGTCAGGTGTGACGCGGGCGTGAGCAGTGGCATTTTGAGTGTAATATAGGCAGGCAACCGAGTCATTTTGCTATTCCCCTTCCCTTCAATTTTTAGTGAGCTTCTACCCGAAGCACCCCCCCCCCCCCAAGCGAAATAAGTTAAGCCCAAGCCCATAACTCAAAAATGAGTTCTTTACATCTATTATGGCTTATTTTGACAATAAGCTCTGAAAATGCAGAATAGAACTGGCCCTTAACTTGCAATTCAATTGTGCGTGCAATGATGAATCACTCCAACCTGCTATAGTGTACATTTAGGCATCATACATGGCATAACCTAATACATGTGCATTTCATTATAGAATCTGAAATATGCAATGTTTATGTTAGTTCATACGTTGCACATGATGTTTAAATACCCCTTAAATCTGGTCAGGCAAGTGATGGTCTTTAAGCCTCCTTATATGCTTCTTTTCTTGATATGTAATTCAGTGTTGTGCAAGATTTGCTCACACGTCTGTTCAATTGCTTGTTTGTATCAGCCAGCCATTCTAGGACTGTTTGCTTTGATTACTTGCTGTTCTTGACCTAACAGCAATCCTATCGAAGATCTTCAGCGGTCTTGCAGCATTAGAAGAGTGTAGATTAGTACAGCAAAAGTAGTAGTAGCATTAAGTACCAACCTCGGCCAGAGATCCTTTCTCGACTCCCTGCGAGAAAGCAATCCCAAAGCCATACTATCCATTTCTCATCACAAGTATCCAGTTCTAGTTGTATTGATCGGGATACAACTCCGAGCGTCCGTTACCGAGGATCCGGCTATGCATAGATTAGTTCTTACCTGCAGGGGTGCACCAACTTACCCACCACGCTCGCTTAACTCCGGCCGGACACACTTTTCTGGGTCATGCCCGGCCTCGGCCAAACGACACACCGCAGCCCTACCTAGAGCTCAGGAGAGAGGTCCCCGCCGGTCTACAACCTAAGCACTCAGGGGTCTTGGGCCATCGCCCTGTGCACTCCGAGTCGTTGTGCGACGAGCCGGGACGAGCACCACCTCATCATGGATGGCACTGGCCCGACAGGCCCACCATGCTGAACTGGATGTCTGATAGAGCTCTCGGCTGATGCATACGATGCAGAGTGCCCATAACTATTCCCGCGTGATGGTTAGTGCTATCGGGCCAGAGGCCCACTCAGATCACATATCCAAATAGTTAGTGTATTGGTAGTGTGGTAACGAGCAGAGACTCATGATCGATGTGACCCCGTCGCCCCATCTCGAGGACTTGCGGCAAGGGCTAGGAATGCCCGGCCACACCTCGTATTCATCTCACGGGTACCGTCCAGGACATCCCGTCTTCACATCACTCGCGGGTACCCCTCAGGGTCGACCCGCCGTTCCAAGCAACAGTTGTAAAGTCCAAGTATCCATGTGTCCATAACATCAGGGAATCCGAGGTATCACCCTCATTGGATTCCTACTCGATGTATCCGTCAAGGTGAACTTAGGAGGAATCACCCTCGAGGTTCACACTTGAGGTGTTGCACGACAGCGTCGTTATCGGAAGTGGTGAAGGAGGAATCACCCTCGATGACCACGACCGAGTAACTACGCCACCGAGTTAACATCAGAAGTGCTGACGAGGTATCACCCTCGGCACTCGATAGTAATGCTGCAGTGTCGTACAGATATAGGGAATGTGATGTGCGGTGCTGGGGCCTGGTTGACGAGTCTTCTGATAATCCAGCGGGGCAATTGGGACAAGTGGGGTCACTGGGGTCTCTAACCATCCTATTCTAAGCAGTTTAGGATAAGCAGGTAATCATTAAAAGCAGGTTACAAAAATTAGGCTATGCATCAGAATAGGTAAAGCAGTAGCTGCGGCAATTCTAATGAAAGCACAAGAGAGAAGAGAATAGGCGATATAGGCATGCTCAAAGGGGGGGTGCTTGCCTGGTTGCTCGGCGACAAAGGCAAGGTCGTCAACGGTGTCATTGGGCTTCTGAGTTGCGTCGGTCTCGGGAACTGTGTCTGTACCGGGGTCTACCGAGAGAGAAGAGGGGGAGGAAACAGATAAATACACGACAAACATATGCAACACAGAGCATGCTATGCTAACATGTAGTGCAGGGTTGCCTAAAGACATATCTAAAGCATTTTAGTTATTTTAGGATAAAAGTTGGATTTATTAACGGGTATATATGCAATATTCATCTACCGGAAACAGGCTAAAAAGTTGCGGGTTCACCTCCGTAGAGGGTCCCGACATGGAAACAGATGGCACGGTTGGATTCATCTCGTCGCTCTGAGCAACTTTCATGTATAAAGTTTTTCCATCGGAGCTACGGTTTAATTTCTATGATTTTCTAAAGTTTTAGACATTTACTGGAATTCCTGAAAATTGGCTAAGTCTGAGAATTGCATCAGTTTTTTAAAACATCACTTAGCTGTTTTTCGGAGGCTATGGCTGTTGTTCCGTATATCCTATGATCTTGTGCCTTACATCAATCATGAGTATTTTTCTGTGATCTACATGTTAGTATCACTTTTATCCATATTAGAGTTCAATAGCTTGATCATCAACAGCTCTAAAGTAGCTATAAAAATAAAGTTGTTTTTCAGTTCTTCACTTAATAGAACTTAGCATTTTGTGATTTTCGTAGGAATTAATCCACGCATTATCTGAAACTGGTCCAATGGATCAAAATGAAGCTTGTTACGTCTACTTTCTATTCATATAATTTTTACTCATGTTAGGACTTGTCTTGTCGCTGTTTAGGGGCTGTTTAGAGGGCTAGTCAGTGTATTATCAGTGAAGCTAGCTACTGCTACAGTAACTGAATGTTACTGTAGCAGAGCAGTAGCAGAATGCGGCAGCAAGGCAGCTGCGGCATGAGCAGCAGCAGCCGCAGCAGAAAACAGCAGCCAGCGGGGTAGCAGAGCAAGCAGCATGGTGGCAGCGTAGCAGCAGTTCACGGGCGCGCGTGCACGCAGCAGAAGCAAAGCAGCGGCCGCAGCGCTAGCAGCAAAACAGCAGAAGCAGCGACAGCGAACAGAGAAACAGCAGGGCGAGCAGCGGGGCAGCAGCAAAAAGTAGCAGGGACCACGGGCGCGCGCGGTCATGGCACGGCGGGAGCACACGTGGGCAGGCACGGGGCACGGCCAGGGCGTGGGCTAGCGGGCAGGGGCGCACGCGGATGCAGCCATACGCAGGCGAGCGCACACGGACGCGAAGCTTCGGCCATGGCGGCCGGGCTTGCGAGGATGACGATACGGTGACGGATCGAGGGGGAAAAGCTAGGGAATCGGGGAAGGAGCTCACTGCGGTGCCGAAGATGAGCTCGAGGTGGCCGGGGATGGACCGGAGACGAGGCAATCGACGACGGCGGCCAACGATGTACGCGGTGAAGATGAGCTCGATGGCGAGCCTATGGGGTGGCTCCGCTCGATTAGATGCTTGGGATGGATGAAGTCGATGGCGGCGGTCCTCCTGGATGCGGTCTCAGGGCTTGGGGAGGCGTGTGGCCGGGACGATGACGATGGCCATGGCGGACACGGCTCGGGAAGCCTCGAACGGATGAACGCGAGTGAGAGGAGGGGTGGAACAGGGGCTAGGGTTACGAGGGGAGAGAGGAGGGACTCGGGGCTTGCTCTTATACATCCCCTCGACAGTGGGATGATCGACAGTAGTGGCACCGACGGCCATGGTGGGGTGGTTGTGTGCCACGCACATATCTCTGCCTCCTCCTCTGTACAGAGGAAGGGGAAAGGCATGTGCTGGGCTGGGCTGTTAACTGTAGTAGTAGGCCTTAAGTGCACAGTAGGTTTAGGTCATTTTTCTTTTATATTACTGATTTTCTTTTTCTGTCAATGTCTTCTATTTATTTGGGGCACTAGATGATTTTAGTAAATTATGAGACCTAGCACATAAATGCAATGCAGTGGTATGATGACGCTCACAAAGTTTCAGATCACTTGCAAACTTATATATTTCGGTCTATATTTATTTGGCCTAATTAAATGTTGTTGGCTCTGTTTTAATTTAGGTTAAGGGTATTTAAATACTTTACAAAAGTGTTGGGTCACCACCATAATTAGCTATGGAATATTTGCCACACTTTGAACATTTTATTTTGCATGTTTGAAAACTTTTAAAGTTTGACTTGATTTTAAATTTGAATTCGAACGGGATTGAATCATCGTGAGATTAACAACAGTAATCATGGTGACGTGGCATCATTAGTAGAGGGTTACTGTAGCTTAATTATCCGGGCGTCACAAGACCCTCTCTTTGGTCTCGGAGGATAGTGATGATTTGCCACATCCTATGGCATTCATCTTTGGAGGCGTTATGGATGACGAGGTTGAGTATAGAGACATTTGCACCTACATCTATCAGACACCCACATATGACGAGATGCTCCAATTCCCATGTGAGGAGAGCCACCACATCATGAGTGAGATGAATGAGCCCACCATATATGACATTGAGTACATTTCCTATGAGAGGATGAGTGTGACCACCACTCACTGGTACAGCGAGGTGCTATACAAATGGTTTTTAACCCCTTTCCGCGATGGCGTTCTAAACCGTCGCCTAGTGAGTGACTGCGATAGGGGGGTCCTTCCCACACGACCTAGAAACCGTCGGGGATAGGCCCTTCTGGTACACACGCTCGGCAAAATGAGGTCGTGTGCAACGGGCGAGCGATCAAATACGGTTATACGTACAGTTGTGCTAAAAAATACAATTATACAGGCCAAATTGTTTCTGGTCGTAAGTACATCCCACACAGTCAGTCCCAGCTAAACGTTTCCGTTCATATGTACATTCCACACAGTCAATCCAAGGAATACGTTTCCATTAGTATGTACATCCCGCACAGTTAATCTAAGAAGTACGTTTCCGTTCATATATACATCCCACACAGTCACTCCAAGGAAACGTTTCTGTTCGCAGGTACATCACACACAATTTTCCCCATTAAATTGTTTGTGATAGCGTTGCCATTGCACACGATATTAACAATTTTATCGTTTGCGTTATTGAATGCATCACACACGGTGTGTAGAAGAAACTGTGTGGCAAAGGCTGTCCATCACACACACTTTTTATGTGGTAAACGTTTGCGCAAGGTAGCCTAACGCAAACAGTTTTCAAGAGGATGTCGTGTGTGATTGTTCATTGATCCAACACGGTTTCTTCCTAGAAACTGTGTGCGTTGCCTGAGGTCATCGCCCACGGTGTTTTCTCAATAACTGTTTGCAATAGAAAAACCCAATTAGCAGGCTAATTGCCCTATTATTAATAATCCATTTATTAATCTAATTGACATTTCATATTAAGCACACAATATATTTCATTTCCATATTAAGGAAGCAGGATTTCATAATTGAAATACATCAGAGTACAACATCATATAGCTTCAGCACTCAGCTACCCCATTACACAACTGCACCAGCACCAAGTTTCACATGCAACATCTATAACCTTTCGAAATTAGCATAATAGACGGTACATAGACAGATGGATCTCATCTGGAAAACTGCTGAAGCGGAAGATGAATATTGAGCCTTCATTGACGTTGAAGGTCTTTGCAACTTTAGGCCAGTGCCTGTCCATCCTTCGTCCTTTTCAGGAACACTTCAATATTGAACCATGGGTGTTGTATGAATACCTTCCTTGCCTCCTGACCATATAGGTGTTTGAGAGGTAATCATCAGTGAACTGCTTTGGAAATGCCTGAAAACAAGGATATGCATAAATATCTTCTCCAGATTTGAAATGGCGCAAAGGAATTAAAAAGACAAGGTATAACAGTTAGTACCATCCCGTAGTGAACTGATGTCTTCTACATTGTGCAGACAAAGATCTTGTTGCTTTTTGTCGCTAATTTCTTTATCGTAACAATCTTTCTGAGTTTCTTGACTTGACTGATATTCATGGACAACTCATTTCCACATATGCAAAAAGGGTCAAACAGTGGGTCAAAACCTCTGACAGCAGGACCTACATGTGCAAGACCAAATTGTTAAAAACCTAATATTTAAAAACAAGAAGTGGAAAGGTGTGTTATTAACTGCAACATGCCTAATATTTAAAAACAAGCAAACATAGTCATTCAAACTTGTATTGTGCAGGTCTAAGTACACTAGTTATTGGCCCTGTTTGGATCCATGGGTTAGAGTTAGTTTGAGCTAGTTTGGGTTCAAATAGCCCTAAAGTATCCAAACATGAGGGCTAGTTTGAGCTAGTTGCGTCAAACCCACCCAAAACAACTATCCCACCCAAGAGGTGCTGATTGGGGCTAGTTCTCTGATACGTCTCCAACATATCTAAAAATATATATTATTCCATGCTATTATATTATCTGTTTTGGATGTTTTATATGCATTAATACGCTATTTTATATTATTTTTGGGACTAACCTATTAACCTAGAGCCCAGTGCCAGTTTAGGTTTTTTCCTTATTTTTGAGCATCGCAGAAAAGGAATACCAAATGGAGTCCAAACGGAATAAAACTTTACGATGATTTTTCTTGGACAAGAAGACACCTAGGGGACTTGGAGTCCCAGTCAGAAGAGCCATGAGGGGGCGACAAGGGTGGAGGGAGCGCCCTAGGGGGGGCGCCCCCCTACCTTGTGGGCCCCTCGCTGACTTCCTGACCTAGGTCTTCCTCCTATATATTCACAAATACTCCAGAACCACCAAAGGCATCCACGAACACTTTTCCATCGCCGCAACCTTCTGTTCCCGTGAGATCCCATCTTGGGGCCTTTTTCGGCAACCTGCCGGAGGCGGAATCGATCACGGAGGGCTTCTACATCAACTCCATTGCCCTTTCGATGATGCGTGAGTAGTTTACCTCAGACCTACGGGTCCATAGCTAGTAGCTAGATGGCTTCTTCTCTCTCTTTGATTCTCAATACCATGTTCCCCTTGATGTTCTTGGAGATCTATCTGATGTAATCTTCTTTTGCGGTGTGTTCGTCGAGATCCGATGAATTGTGGATTTATGATCAGCTTATCTATGAATATTATTTGAATATTCTTTGAATTCTTATATGCATGATTTGATATCTTTGTATTTCTCTTCGAATTATCGGTTTGGTTTGGCCAACTAGATTGGTTTTTCTTGCAATGGGAGAGGTGCTTAGCTTTGGGTTCAATCTTGCGTGATTTCACCCAGTGACAAAGTAGGGGTAGCGAGACACGTATTGCATTGTTGCCATCGAGGATAAAAAGATGGGGTTTTCATCATATTGCTTGAGTTAATTCATCTACATCATGTCATCTTACTTAAGGCGTTACTCCGTTCTTTATGAACTTAATACTCTAGATGCATGCTGGATAGCAGTCGATGTGTGGAGTAATAGTAGTAGATGAAGGCAAGAGTCGGTCTACTTGACACGGACATGATGCCTATATGCATAATCATTGCCTTGGATATCGTCATAACTTTGCGCTTTTCTATCAATTGCTCGACAGTAATTTGTTCACCCACCGTATTATTTGCCTTCATGAGAGAAGCCTCTAGTGAAACCTATGGCCCCCGGGTCTATTTTCCATCATATTACTTTCCGATCTACTATTTTGCAATCTTTTATTTTCATATCTATATACCAAAAAACCCAAAAATATTTTATCTTTTGTTTATCTATCTCTATCAGATCTCACCTTTGCAAGTGACCGCGAAGGGATTGACAACCCCTTTATCGCGTTGGGTGCAAGTGTTTGATTGTTTGTGCAGGTGTTGGTGATTTGTGCGTTCTTCTCCTACTGGATTGATACCTTGGTTCTTAACTGAGGGAAATACTTACCTCTACTATGCTGCATCACCCTTTCCTCTTCAAGGGAAAAACCAACGCAAGCTCAAGAAGTAGCAGGAAGAATTTCTGACGCCGTTGCCGGGGAGATCTACGCCAAGTCAAGACATACCAAGTACCCATCATAAACTCTCATCTCTTGCATTACATTATTCGCCATTTGCCTCTCGTTTTCCTCTCCCCCACCTCTAAAACGATTTTAGAAAAACACAAAAATATTTGCCTTTTTGTTTGCCTTCTTTCCGTTCGACCTTTAATTTGCTTGTGCTACCATGTGCCTTCTTTTTGCTTGCATCTTCGCTTGCTAAAAGTTTATGGATCCTCATCCACTTGGTAATCTTTTTAAGAGATCCAATTATGATGAACCAATTTCTAGTGATTTGAGTGCACTAGATTATCTTTATGAAGTTTTGCTTGAAATTCGTGAATCTGAAAATTGTGATGAAGTGTTAAAAGAAGAAATCTATGAAGTGATTCACGATAACTCCTTGGATGAAAAGCATGATTGCAATGGTTCTACTGTAAATTCTATTAATGTCAGTTGTGCTAATGATATACAAAACCCTAAGCTTGGGGATGCTAGTTTTGCTAGGTCCACTACTTGTTGCAATGATCATGATTGGGGTAAGTTTTCTTATGATCTTGAAATTTTATTTAAGCCCCATGATGAATATGTTTGCAATAATATTGAAAGTGGGTTTGGAAGAGTGTCAACTCTAGGATAAAATGATCCCACTACTTTGGAGAATGATCAATATCATGAAATTTATGATAAAAGTGGGTTTGGAGAAGTCATGACTTTATTTGATGATAATCCCACTATTTTGGAAGAGTGTCAACTTTGCATGCATGTGGATCATGAAGAGAATATTTTATGTGATTGTTATATCATTGAATTTGAGTATGATCCCACATGTAATTATTATGAGAGAGGAAAATATTGTGGTAGAAACTTTCATGTTACTAAATTACCTCTTGTTATGTTGAGATTGCTATTGTTTCTTTCTTTTTCCTTGCATATGCTAGTTTTTGCTTGTCTTGATAATTTGTTTTCTTATAAAATGCCTATGCATAGGAATTACGTTAGACTTAAACGTGTTTTTCACATGCTACATGATGCTCTTTTCGTGTTTCAATTGCTATCTTTCATGTGAGCATCATCAAAATTATCAATGCCTAGCTAAGGGCGTTAAACAATAGCGCTTGTTGGGAGGCAACCCAATTTTATTTTTGTTCTTGTATTTTTGGTTCTGTTTTTCAATAAATTTTTCATGTAGCCTCTGGTTAGATGTGTTTTGGTGTTTTAATTAGTGTTTGTGCCAAGTAAGACCTTTGGGATGGCTTACGCTGATAGTTGATTAAATCTTGCTGAAAAACAGAAAATTTTGCGTCGAGTCACAGAATTTTCATAATCAACTGGAGCGCGTAAAAATCCTAAATTTTTTACAAAGGATTGATATACAAATTTCCTATTTTTTCTTAATTTTTCAGAATTTCTGGAGTTACATAAGTATTAGAACAATTCAGATCTTCTCAGACTGTTCTGTTTTTGACAGATTCTGTTTTCTTTGTGTTGTTTGCTTATTTTGATGAATCTATGGGTAGTATCGGGGCATATGAACCATGGAGAAGTTGGAATACAGTAGATATTGCACCAATATAAATAAAGAATGAGTTCACAACAGTATCAAAAGTGGTTACTTTATTTTCTTGTACTAACGGATCTCACGAGTTTTCTGTTGAGTTTTGTGTTGTGAAGTTTTCAAGTTTTGGGTAAAGATTTGATGGACTATGGAATAAGGAGTGGCAAGAGCCTAAGATTGGGGATGCCCAAGGCACCCCAAGGTAATATTCAAGGACAACCAAGAGCCTAAGCTTGGGGATGCCCCGGAAGGCATCCCCTCTTTCGTCTTCGTCTATCGGTAAATTTACTTGAGGCTAGATTTTTATTCACCACATGATATGTGTTTTGCTTGGAGCGTCTTGTATGATATGAGTCTTTGCTTTTTAGTTTGCCACAATCATCCTTGCTGTAGACACCTTTTGAGAGGGACACGCATGAATCGTGATTTATTAGAATACTCTATGTGCTTCACTTATATCTTTTGAGCTAGGCAATTTTGCTCTAGTGCTTCACTTATATCTTTTTAGAGCACGGCGGTGGTTTTATTTTATAGAAATTATTGAACTCTCATGCTTCACTTATATTATTTTGAGAGTCTTTCTAAACAGCATGGTAATTTGCTTTGGTTATAAATTTAGTCCCAATATGATAGGCATCCAAGAGGGATATAATAAAAACTTTCATATTAAGTGCATTGAATACTATGTGAAGTTTGATTCCTTATGATTGTTTTGAGATATAAAGATGGTGATATTAGAGTCATGCTAGTGAGTAATTGTGGATTGTAGAAATACTTGTGTTAAAGTTTGTGATTCCCGTAGCATGCACGTATGGTGAACCGTTATGTAACGAAGTTGGAGCATGAGGTATTTATTGATTGTCTTCCTTATGAGTGGCGGTCGGGGATGAGCGATGGTCTTTTCCTACCAATCTATCCCCCTAGGAGCATGTGCATAGTACTTCGTTTCGATGACTAATAAATTTTTGCAATAAGTATGTGAGTTCTTTATGACTAATGTTGAGTCCATGGATTATACGCACTCTCACCCTTCCACCTTTGCTAGCCTCTCTAGTACCGCGCAACTTTCGCCAGTGCCATACACCTACCATTTACCTTCCTCAAAATAGCCACCATACCTACCTATTATGGCATTTCCATAGCCATTCCGAGATATATTGCCATGCAATTTTCCACCGTTCCGTTTTATTATGACACGCTCCATCATTGTCACATTGCTTTGCATGATCTTGTAGTTGACATAGTATTTGTGGCAAAGCCACCGTTCATAATTTTTATACATGTCACTCTTGAGTCCTTGCACATCCCGGTACACCGCCAGAGGCATTCATATAGAGTCATATTTTGTTCTAAGTATCGAGTTCTAATATTGAGTTGTAAGTAAATAAAAGTGTGATGATCTTCATTATTAGAGCATTGTCCCTTGTGTGGAAAAAATAAAAGAGGCCAACGAAGCCCACAAATAAAAAAAGAGGCCAAAGAAGCCCACCAAAATAAAAAAAATGAGAGAAAAGAGAGAAGGGGCAATGTTACTATCCTTTTTCCACACTTGTGCTTCAAAGTAGCACCATGATCTTCATGATAGAGAGTCTCCTATGTTATCACTTTCATTTACTAGTGGGAATTTTTCATTATAGAACTTGGCTTGTATATTCCAATGATGGGCTTCCTCAAATTGCCCTAGGTCTTCATGAGCAAGCGAGTTGGATGCACACCCACATAGTTTCTTTTTGAGCTTTCATAAACTTATAGCTCTAGTGCATCCGTTGCATGGCAATCCCTACTCACTCACATTGATATCTATTGATGGGAATCTCCATAGCCCGTTGATACGCCTAGTTGATGTGAGACTATGTCCTTCTTTTTTTGTCTTCTCCACAACCACCATATTCTATTCCACAGATAGCGCTATGTCCATGGCTCACGCTCATGTATTGCGTGAAAGTTGAAAAGGTTTGAGAACATCAAAAGTATGAAACAATTTCTTGGCTTGTCATCGGGGTTGTGCATGATTTGAATACTTTATGTGATGAAGATGGAGCATAGCCAGACTATATGATTTTGTAGGGATAACTTTCTTTGGCCATGTTATTTTGAGAAGACATGATTGCTTCATTAGTATGCTTGAAGTATTATTGTTTTTATGTCAATATTAAACTTTTGTTTTAATCTTATGGATCTGAACATTCATGCCACAATAAAGAAAATTACATGGATAAGTATGTTAGGTAGCATTCCACATAAAAAAATTTGTTTTTATCATTTACCTACTCGAGGACGAGCAGGAATTAAGCTTGGGGATGCTTGATACGTCTCCAACGTATCTATAATTTTTTATTGTTCTATGCTATTATATTATCTATTTTGGATGTTTTATATGCATTAATATGCTATTTTATATTATTTTTGGGACTAACCTATTAACCTAGAGCCCAGTGCCAGTTTTTGTTTTTTCCTTGTTTTTGAGCCTCGCAGAAAGGAATACCAAACGAAGTCCAAACGGAATAAAACTTCACGATGATTTTTCTTGGACCAGAAGACACCCAGGGGACTTGGAGTCCAAGTCAGAAGATCCACGAGGCGGCAACAAGGGTGGAGGGCACGCCCTAGGGGGGTGCCCCCCTACCTTGTGGGCCCCTCGGTGACTTCCTGACCTAGGTCTTCCTCCTATATATTAACAAATATTCCAGAACCACCAGAGGCATCCACGAAAACACTTTTCCACCGCCGCAACCTTCTGTTCCCGTGAGATGCCATCTTGGTGCCTTTTTCGGCATCCTGCCGGAGGGGGAATCGATCACGGAGGGCTTCTACATCAACTCCATTGCCCTTCTGATGATGCGTGAGTAGTTTACATCAGACCTACGGGTCCATAGCTAGTAGCTAGATGGCTTCTTCTCTCTCTTTGATTCGCAATACCATGTTCTCCTTGATGTTCTTAGAGATCTATCCGATGTAATCTTCTTTTGCGGTGTGTTTGTCGAGATCCGATGGATTGTGGATTTATGACCAGCTTATCTATGAATATTATTTGAATCTTCTCTTAATTCTTATATGCATGATTTGATATCTTTGTATTTCTCTTCGAATTATCGGTTTGGTTTGGCCAACTAGATTGGTTTTTCTTGCAATGGGAGAGGTGCTTAGCTTTGGGTTCAATCTTACGTGATTTCACCCAGTGACAAAGTAGGGGTAGCGAGACACATATTGCATTGTTGCCATCGAGGATAAAAAGATGGGGTTTTCATCATATTGCTTGAGTTAATTCATCTACATCATGTCATCTTACTTAAGGCGTTACTCCGTTCATTATGAACTTAATACTCTAGATGCATGCTGGATAGCGGTCGATGTGTGGAGTAATAGTAGTAGATGCAGGCAGGAGTCGGTCTACTTGACACGGACGTGATGCCTATATGCATAATCATTGCCTTGGATATCGTCATAACTTTGCGCTTTTCTATCAATTGCTCGACAGTAATTTGTTCACCCACCGTATTATTTGCCTTCATGAGAGAAGCCTCTAGTGAAACCTATGGCCCCCGGGTCTATTTTCCATCATATTACTTTCCGATCTACTATTTTGCAATCTTTTATTTTCAGATCTATATACCAAAAAAACCCAAAAATATTTTATCTTTTGTTTATCTATCTCTATCATATCTCACCTTTGCAAGTGACCGTGAAGGGATTGACAACCCATTTATCGCGTTGGGTGCAAGTGTTTGATTGTTTGTGCAGGTGTTGGTGATTTGTGTGTTCTTCTCCTACTGGATTGATACCTTGGTTCTTAACTGAGGGAAATACTTACCTCTACTGTGCTGCATCACTCTTTCCTCTTCAAGGGAAAAACAAACGCAAGCTCAAGAAGTACCATTCTCCTATTGAATTTATTGTCAATCTAACACTGTCATCCAAACACCTCTTTGGCTAGAGTTAGTTCAGGGTTTGTCATTGTTTAGTATCATTGTTATTTAGGAAACATATGATAGCGTAGGATTTATTCTACCTTAACTTGTACTCCAAGATGACCATGTACTCCTATATATATGCCCACGAGGCTCAAGCAATACAATCAACTATTCCACCAATCTCTCTCTCTCCCTTTTAACTGTAATGAGCTAGAAACTAACTCTAACCTGTAGCTAAGTTAGAGTATGCAAACAGTGCCATTGTTAAATCAAATGGAAAGGCGTGTTCAATACTCCCTCTAGTCCTTTTTACTCTGCATATAAGAATTGTCTGAAGTCAAACTTCATAAAGTTTGACCTTATTTATATGAAAAAATATCAACATCTACCATGCTAAAGTTATACAATATGAAAATTTAAGTCATGACACATGTACTGATATTTATTTCATATTGTGAATGTTGGTATTTTGTTCTATAAAGTTGGTCAAACTTTACGAGGCTTGACTTTAGACAAATCTTATATGCGAACTAAAAAGATTCGGAGGGAGTACAACATGCTTAACAGCAACCAAATATAGTCATTCATAGAGCTATTGTTAAATTTGGTATTGATGAAATTGAACTGCACAGTTCATACTAGCACATATAGAACATCACACTGTTAATAGCTAAAATAAACAAGGCATACTACGAACAACCAAAGATGGCAATTGAAACTGGACATATGCTAACTACAAACAACCGAACAACCATAAACCGTAGAAATAAACAAGGCGTAATGCAAACAGCCAAATATAGCAATAAATACTGGACAGGTTCTCACTACAAAAGGGGTTCGAGAAAACAAATCATGGGTTTGCTCACTTGTCACAGATTGGCTCCTCCTCATGGTCGCCGTCGATGAGGTCTGACTTGCCAGCTAAGGATCCCAAGCCAGCGTCACAGAACGTGTCCTTCAGAAATGACAAAAGGGGCTCCATGGCGATGAAGGATGGCAAATTGTTCATAACGAGCTGCAGGAGATCAGCGGCAGGGCCATCGATGAGATCAACGGTTGTCGAACCCGTAGGGTTGGGGATGGGCAACTTAACCCGTGACATAACCCGCGTCAAGCCGTCGGTGTCGATGACCTCGATGTCGTAGCCGGCGTCTGCGACATGCCAGAATACTCTAGCCCGCTGATTGAAAGACTCAATCCAGGTCCAGTCATCGTCATCAGCTTCCTCGGCGGCCACCTCGCCGATGTCGGGCGAAGAGGCCGTGGTAAAGCTCTTTTGGGCCATTCACTCCTTGAGCTCCCTGGGAAGCGTAGCCGGGCTTAGGCTGCGACGCTCTGGAGTGGGGGAGGGGGTGGGGATGGGGATCTCTAGGAAAGGGGGCGTTTCGCAGGCGTCATCTAAGAAACTCAGGGCGGCGAGGGTATGTATATCGGTGGGTAAACTGCACGGGCAGACCGGCAGAGGTTGATGATGGAGACGGCGCAGCGGCGGCGGCGGCGACCTAGCTAGGTTTGGAGCGAGGGAGGGGTGGTGTGTATGTGTGTGAGCGGGGGATTTGGGGTGAGCGAAGGATTTGGGGTGTGTGTGTGGAGGGGGTCCAAGGTGGTGTTTGAGGAAATGTCGCGGGTACTGAAAATTTTACTAGGCAGAAGTAAAATGGCGGGGCTACCAAAAATTTGGATCAAGGGATTGAAGCAGAGCGGGGCGGGAGTAACGAACATCACACACGGTTAAAACATAATAATCGTGTGCTATCAAACAGAAAAACACTCCAGCCGAGCAGATATTTTTGAGATTGCGAGGGATGGAGGCGGGAGTAAAATGCCGGGGCTACTGAAAATTTGGATCTACTGATTGAAGCACAGCGGGAGTAACAGACATCGCACACGGTCCAGACATACTAATTGTGTGCTATCAAACAGAAAAACCATCTACGCGGGTAGATATTTTCGAGATTGCGAGGGAGTAGATATTTTCGAGAGGGGGAGGGAAGCCCCGTGGAGCCCAGTCTACTGTGATCATGTGGCTGACATGGGAAGGGGCGCGGCACATCGGTAGTCCTAGGGAACCGTGTTTGTTTCGTACCCGATCGCAGACGGTTGCTGCGTCTGACTCATCTGCTGTTTATAAATTTGGCCAAAAAAACGTGGGAAAGGGTCAGAACACGAACACACTTGCATGTGGACCAAGTATATGTATGGAAATGGTGGTTTGATGTTCAAATACCCAATGCACAACTTTGATGTGGCACCTGTCGCACAAAGCGCATGTTATTATTGCTAGCCCCCCCCCCCCCCCCCCAAAAAAACACACACACACTCCGTGTTGCCGGGAGGGGAATCCTAGCTATGAACGCATGCCCCCAAATAGCTAGGTCTGACATCTCACCGTACCGTAACACAAAACCGAAAGGAGTACATCAACCCTCCTCCCCCCTTTGCTTCTGATCAAATATGGACCATGTGCGGGCCCACAGATGTGTTCTTCTGGCGTTAGATGGGTGAGACCACTTACCAACCACACCTGCGGGTGGCCCGATGTGTGTGTGTGTGTGTGTGTGTGTGTGTGTGTGTGTGTGTGTGTGTGTGTGTGTGAAAATGATGTGCTATGATATTTAAATACCAAATCACAAATTTGATGTGGCACATGTGCATCGCAAATTAACCGAGCATCCCCGACCCCACGGAGTTCTCTAGTACGAAGTAGTATTGTGCCCCCCCCCCCCCCCCCCCCACACACACACACACACACTTTGAGTCGGTGGGAGGGGGCATCTCACCAAGGCATATTGTAAGACTGACCAAGAAGAATCACCACCTTGGTCGTATAACCTCTCTTGTTTGTTGGGTCAAAGTCATGCATTGACATTCCACATGCGGCCCCACAAAATAGGCTAGCTTGTCGCCGATAACCACGCGAGGGAGTGCCTAAAGACAACAACTGCGTGCATGTGGCCCAAACATATGTATGAATTGTCATGTGGTGTTTGAATACACCCAATGCACAACTTTGATGTGACCGCGTGCTTTTGGAACCGGAAAGTCCCCACACGGAGCGAGGGTTCACGACGTGTAGTATACTATATATATATATATATATATATATATATATATATATATATATATATATATATATATATATATATATATATGTAGGGATTCATGTGTATGCGAGCCCTCGAACTTAGGTCTCGAATCTCACCATGATCGACGTACGACTATACAGTAAGGCGAACCAAGAGAAGAAGAATCCACCCTGGTAACATCTCTCGCGTTGTTGGTCGAAGTGATGACGTCCACACGGGCCCATGAATATATAGGCCGTCGATGATAACCAAGAGAGGGAGAGTGTCCAAAGACAACCACTGCATGTATGTGCCCCAAACATATGTATGGACATGCGTGATGCAAGCATATATGTTTGAATACCAAAAGCACAACATTTTGAAGTGGCGCATGCATGCGTCGAAAAACGTACAGTCCCCACACATATCTGGTTCATGATGCGTCGCGTGCTCGCCCCCCCCCCCCCCCCCCTCGACCCAGTGGGAGGGATTCATGCGTACACATGCGCGCGAAGTATAGTTGCATGTACCGAACCGTATAAGACGAACCAAAATTTAATCCCTCCTAATTATAAGTCAAATAACCTCTATCGCTGTCGGTCGAAGTGATTGACCAAGCGGGCATACAGAGATGGACGAAGCATCTCGCCGATAACCCCGTGAGTGAGTGCTAGAGGACAACCGCCATCGCTTGCTTGTGGGTCAAACACATGTATGGAGATGTGTGGTTGTGATGTTTGAATACCTAATATATATGCAGAACTTTGATGTGGCACCTGCCTCAGAAACCTTTAAGTCCCCCACACGAACCGAGGTTCATGACACGTAGTATATATATGTTGCCCCCTCCCCTCTTCGACGCGTAATATATACTCCTACGTACCGTAACAAAACCCAAAAATAATCCTCCTTGTTCGTCAAATTACCTTTCTCGTTGTGTCATATATTAGATGGACGACGACCTCGCGGGCCCATGGAGGGAAGAGTCGCAGGCGAATGAGTGACAACCATTGTCTGCACGTGGCCCAATGTGTTGGTGATGTTTTTAATACCCAATATGCACAACTTCTTTGCGGCACCTGCCTCGGAAACCGAAAAGTTTCCACACGGAGCGAGATCGATTCATGACGTGTGTGTAGTATATATGTGCTGCCCCGGCCCCCTCCTCCCCTCTTCGACGCGTACTATATATATACTCCTACCGCAACACAACCCAAAAAGAAACCTCCTTGCTGGGTCAAAGTGATGGAGGACAACCTCGCGGGCCCATGGATGGAAGCATCGCACGCGAGTGAGTGTCCTATATGACGCGTAGTATTGCCCCCGGCCAACCTCTTCAACGCGTACTATATATATACTCCTACCGTATGTATAACAAAAACCAAAAAATGACCATCCTTGTTGGTCAAATTAACCTATCTCATCGCATGTCATAGTGCTGGACGGTGACCTCGTGGGCCCACGCGAGTGAGTGTCCTACGACCACCGCATGCATGTGGCCCAAAGATGCATATCAAACTTTTTCTGCAGCGAACATGCGACCAAAGGAGTTTAGTGTTGAAAATTGAAAAAAATAGATAACATATGTTCGTTTTTTATACATTGATTGATTTCCCAGGGATTTAAATGTGCAAAAATCAAATTTGATCTACATGAGACCCGTGATAATGCACGAAAATGGATTGCAAAATCATATGTGTACGTGTCCCTGGGTGCATGTTTAGTCCCCATGCAAGAAATTTCTAACATCTAGAATCTTGATTTTAAAATCCAATAAATCCAAAACTAAGTTGAAATTCATGAAACTTATCGTGGTGTCATATGGACACCAATAGACTGTGATATTATTATTATTTTTTCAAATTTGAGACAAGTTTTGATATAATCTTCTTACATACAGGAAATTATAAATAATTATCAACCAATATCGCAAACGAACACTTTATTCGAACCGTGTGCGTTAGACCAACAATGTAAGTGTCGTGCTTCAGTTAAACAATAAAGCGGCATAATTAATCATCAAAAAGGGAAAATCAATATAATACGTGCCGCGCACGCGTCCCGTGTGCCGTACGAGCATGCATGAGTTGACGAGACGCATGCTAGTAGGCAGACCGGGAGGCCGAGACATGCGTGTGTTCGCTACGCACTCACCATGGGACATGCTAGTAGCTGTGTGAAATGACGGTAGGCGTGCCAGTAGTCCGCTGTGCAGGCTCACCGGGAGGCAAGCCAGCCCTTTGACCGCCGCCCACCTCGCTCCCACTGCTCCATATTAATGGCGCGCTTGATCCGCTAGTCATAATAGGCGGCCGCACACCCCGTCCACAGTTGTCACCGCCGCATGGAGTGTATTAGGATTTTGCCGAAGCGCACCATCATTGGGAGTGGCGACGCCGGGGCTGGTGAAGCACCCGTGCAACGCATGAATTATGCGACCGTTGACAGAAAATCGACCGTGCGAATAATTTTTCCCAAATCTTTCACAGTACAAACTCAGCAACTCCCAGTCCAATATCCAGTCTACACCAAATAACAGACGAAAGAAACACAGGCTTATGATCAGGTCGATGCAAACCGGCGAGAACTACACGTACGTCTTCAGGTAGAAGAAGCGCATGGGCGATTCTACTAGAATCGGCAGTAAATTAGAGGGCGCGCCGTCTAATCTCCTTGCCAAGAAACACAAGCCCTAGATGGGATTCTTGAGTGAAGCGTGCCGCCGGAACCTGGCGGATTATCCTCTGTTTGTAATTAACACAAAAAAAACTAACTTCCCCGCGATACACGGCCGGCTGGCACTATTAATAGTGCACGCAGGCACCAGGTACAAACGACCTGGACTCCTTCCGAATACTAGTTGGACTCGACCTGACCACAATCACGTACTACTACTGATCCAACCCTCTCTCTCCTATCTTATTTCATCACTAATTAACTAATTTAAAAATACGGCACACTGATCACAAAAGACAAAACAAACTAGTACTACTCTTTTGTGTGCTCACGTAGATGATTTTGCATGCATGGCGTTCTGAATCGTGGCTCCACGTCGTCTGGTGCAACAAGCTGAACAGGAACATGTCCAATGAAAATATGTGTTGTTGTCTTCCCGCAGTGTAGAAAGTTGTCTCTCAGTTCAACTCCTTGATTGCTGCAATGTAAAACAGTAGCTTGTTTCTTTTTCCCATTGCGTCTGGCAGGAACTATATACTTCCCAGTATTTCTCTGATTCACCTTACTAACAATACTTTTAGCGATGACATTTGGGGTCACATCATCCTCTCTCCCTTGAAAAGAAACCGTCCTCGGTTTCAACCTATACCTTGCAGATTTTTTCTTGAAGACCTCAACTGTACACGTTATATTCTTTGCATCCTTGGGAAGAATAGCATAGAACTCTCCCTTATGCATAAAAGTGTACTTGTTTGTTCGTCCATGATGAAGAGCATTAACATCGTGCTGCCACGGACGCCCCAAAATAAGATGACAGACATGTAGTGGCATAACGTCGCATTCCATTTTGTCAACATAGCCATCAATAGAAAAAGGCACCTTCACCCTGTGTGTTACTTTTACTTTGCCTACATCATTTATCCACTTCATATAGTATGGTTTTGGATGTTCCCATGTTGGCAACGAAAGAGACTCCACCACATCCTTGCTAATCATGTTGCTAGCACTGCCACCATCAATTATCAGTTTGCACACTTCTCCCTTGATGGTACATGCAGTTTGAAAAATACTCCGTCGCTGTCCTGGTTCAAAAATGACCTTGTCATCTCGCTGGACCTTGTGTGCTAGCAAACTCTCCATATCAGGATCATCTTGAGGATAACATAGTATGGTATCACCATGACCTCTTTCGATTCCATCCTCTAACTTAGGCGACTCATCTTCAGATTCTGAAATATATTCCGCATCAACAAGTAGAACCCTTCGTTGATTGGAACATTCATGCTTCATGTATCCACGTCCTCCACACTTGTGGCAAATAATATTACGGTGATGCGATGACGTCGCACTAGACGAAACCTGAGAAACCTCATTTGGCGCAGCCGCCACTTTGCTCTGTTCAATGCTTCCCGACTTATAAGGAGTCGATTTAGCACTAAACCCACCATCAATAGGAGAAGAACCACGTCGCCCACTATTGTAAGTTGGGCGAGTCTCTGAAGCTTGCTTCTCCAATACCCAACGTTCAGCACGCTCCGCTTGATGAAGCAACTCATGAATATCATTATATTGCATTAAATCAACACGGTCACGAATCTTTTCTTCTAACCCCTCAAAGAAACATACCATGGTCGCCTCCGCAGACTCACGCACAGCTGTACGGATCATCAAAACTTGCATCTCTTTATAGTACTCATCAACTGATTTTGTACCTTGCACTAGACGACGCAGTCTACTATGAAGCTGGCGAGTGTAATAAGCAGGCACAAAGCGTTCCCTCATGATTCGCTTCATGTCAGCCCATGTCGCTGGTCGCTCGTGAGTACGGTTCTTATTATCCCACCATACAAGAGCATACTCTGTAAATTCCATTGATGCAACACGAACTTTCTTCTCTTCAGAGTAGTTGTGACCGCCAAAAATCTGATTTACGCGCATCTCCCACTCCAAATATTTCTCCGGGTCAGCACAACGTCCCGAGAATTCAGGTATGGTTATCTTGATTCGACCCAAACCATCATCCTCGTGGGCACCATTGCCGCCATAGTCACGGCGCCGCCCAGCATGGCGGTGAGCCCCAGCATCATGTCGTGGTCGGTGAGGTAAGCCTCCACGGGCATCAGAATCCTCAGAAAAATCACCATCATTGTCGTTGTCGCGGTCACGATGTCGTCGTGGTGAGCGGGACTGTCGGGGTGCCACATCTCTCGCCTGAAGGCGCTGAACTGCTGCGGTGAGCCGATTAAGACTCTCAGTCACCACCTGTAGACTATCAGTGCGCTGTCGGTCGCTGGCAGTCAAACGCTCGTTCAACCTGTCCTCGACGCCTACAATATTTGCCGACAATTCCTCAACCCTTGTCCCAAGCTTCTTGTTGGCTCCCTTGATCGCCATCAGATGGATACGCAAATCATCACTTATCTCCAGACCCTCCGGAAGCTCGTCGACCTCCTCATGATCAGATTTGTCATGCTGTGAGTTCACCATCTTTCAAACAGTTGAATCAAATAGCAAGAAAAAAAATGTACCGTGATCAACCTTGCTCTGAATACCACTTTATGCGCCCGTTGACAGAAAATTGACCGTCCGAATAATTTTTCCCAAATCTTTCACAGTACAAACTCAGCAACTCCCAGTCCAATGTCCAGTCTACGCCAAATAACAGACGAAAGAAACACAGGCTTATGATCAGGTCGATGCAAACCGGCGAGAACTACACGTACATCTTCAGGTAGAAGAAGCACATGGGCGATTCTACTAGAATCGGCAGTAAATTAGAGGGCGCGCCGTCTAATCTCCTTGCCAAGAAACACAAGCCCTAGATGGGATTCTTGAGTGAAGCGTGCCACCGGAACCTGGCGGATTATCCTCTGTTTGTAATTAACACAAAAAAACTAACTTCCCCGCGATACACGGCCGGCTGGCCCTATTAATAGTGCACGCAGGCACCAGGTACAAACGACCTAGACTCCTTCCGAATACTAGTTGGACTCAACCTGACCACAATCACGTACTACTACTGATCCAACCCTCTCTCTCCTATCTTATTTCATCACTAATTAACTAATTTAAAAATACGGCACACTGATCACAAAAGACAAAACAAACTAGTACTACTCTTTTGTGTGCTCACGTAGATGATTTTGCATGCATGGCGTTCTGAATCGTGGCTCCACGTCGTCTGGTGCAACAAGCTGAACAGGAACATGTCCAATGAAAATATGTGTTGTTGTCTTCCCGCAGTTTAGAAAGTTGTCTCTCAGTTCAACTCCTTGATTGCTGCAATGTAAAACAGTAGCTTGTTTCTTTTTCCCATTGCGTCTGGCAGGAACTATATACTTCCCAGTATTTCTCTGATTCACCTTACTAACAATACTTTTAGCGATGACATTTGGGGTCACATCAATGAAGCTAGGTGCAGAGGTTGCTATCGCCGCCGACGAGGTCTCGCGCGGGCAGCAGTGCGACCTTGACTTCGTCGCCGTCGTCGTGCCTCCCCAGCCGGAGCCGGAGGTCCACAGCTACTCCGGCAACGACTCCGACTCCGACGGAAAACCGGTTAGTCCCCCCCCCCCCCCCCCCCTCCTTTGTTGGGAACAGAAACCCTTGGTTATGTTCACCCAGTCCATGAAATCATAGTAAGATTCGTTAGATCCGTGTAGTGTATTGATTGTTTGAATGGTATCCATGGTTAGTGATTAATTGTTTGTTCTGTACAAACGATTTTTTTGCTAATAATCCGACTAGGGTTAGCGTGCGTGCTAATAATTCGTAGCCAGATCTTGAGAATTGATTTTGAATGTCCAACATATATGTTTGTGCCCTTTTTTTCTTCCAGATCTTGAGAATTGATTTTGAATGTCCTACATGTATGTTTCTGCCTTTTTTTCCTTCCAGATTGCTATGTACACAGATGAGGCTCCGGCCAGCGGCGCCGCCGGCTGTAGATCCTGCACCCGGCAGCGCGGGTAGAAGCGGCCATTCCCCCTGGATCCGAGGAACCCGTAGAATATCGGGCGGACCGCATCAGCGATCTCCCGAACGCCATCCTTGGGGAGATCATCATCCTTCTCCCCACCAAGGATGGCTGCCGCACACAGGTCCTCGCATCTTGGTGGCGCACTCTGTGGCGCGCCGCACCTCTTAATATCGACTCTCGCCGGCTATCTATCGTTCATGATTTTGAACTCCACGGAGCCATCATCTCCTCCCACTAGGGCTCTGTTCAACGCCTATGCATCCCAGCATGCTGCCTGCTGCACATACCCTTCACGGTGAACGCCTGGCTGACATCTCGTCAATTCGAAAAATATAATGTAATTGGATGTTTAATTTGATCTTGCAATCATGTCCTATTGCAAGTATATATATGTTGTTCTTCTGTACACAGAGCATAGATGTTCTATAGACAGAGCATATCACATCGCACACGGACCACACTAGGTAACCAGTCAGTGATGAATTCATCAATCGCAAACGGTTATATACCAGCAAGCGTTTGCCCACAACACACGCGACTTATTCCATCACAAACAGCTCGGATGGATCAACTGTATGCCACGTATCGCACACGCAACTCTAATCTGATTCGTGCTTGATGTCTCCGTCATCGCTCGCACATTTCGTCTTATTTGCCACGTATCACTGTGCCAGCCTCTGCTCGCGTCCCTCGGCGCACTCTGCTCGCCATTAGGCGCCGCAGCGCGCTGTGCTCGGCATTAGGCGTCGCGGCGTGCTCTACTCGCGTCCGTCGGCGCGCTCTGCTCGCGTACCTCCACGCGCTCGGCTTGTGGACAGCTTTTTCTTACGTGTTCAACTATTATATGCATATATATGGTTGCTCGCCATTGAGGTGACTGCGGAGCGCTCTGCTCGCGTCCCTTCGTGCGTGCTCTGCCAGTGGTTGGGCCTGCGCACGATCACGTCGGGGGGGCCCATATGCATGCGGTTGCGCCGCGCGTGTCGCCACGATACAGTTACGTGCGGCACGATGGAGTTACGCGCTGCAAATTAGAACTGCCATCCGGGCGTGCCGATATTCCAGGCCGTCCGGCTTCCCCTTTAATTCCCACGACCATTATAACCTTAGTCTTTTCAACCTTTCGATCGCGCCCGACAACACAACAAGCACACCCACAATGACACATAGAGAGGGGATGTCTAGCGGCGCTCCAATGGAGTTCGGCGAGCATAAAGTGGAGACCCACGCGAGGGAGACGGATCTCTCGGTGGTGTACACCATCGACCCGGCCATTGTGGGCGACTACATCAACACCGTTGAGCAGTTGCTTGCTTGAGACAAGTACAAGGTGGTCGGCATCGACCTCCAGTACACCGGCGGTCGTCCCAACATAGATCAGAAGGTTGTCGTCGCCCAGTTTTGCGTGCGCCATATGTTGGAAATATGCCCTAGAGGCAATAATAAATTAGTTATTATCATATTTCCCTGTTCATGATAATCATTTATTATCCATGCTAGAATTGTATTGATCGAAAACTCAAATACATGTGTGGATACATAGACAACAACATGTTCCTAGTAAGCCTCTACCGGACTAGCTCGTTGATCGAAGATGGCTATGGTTTCCTAGCCATGGACATGAGTTGTCATTTGATAACGGGATCACATCATTAGGAGAATGATGTGATGGACAAGACCCAAACTATAAACGTAGCATGTGATCGTATCAAGTTTGTTGCTATTGTTTTCTGCATGTCAAGTATATGTTCCTATGACCATGAGATCATGCAACTCACTGACACCGGAGGAGTACCTTGTGTGTACCAAATGTTGCAACATAGCTGGGTGACTATAAAGGTGCTCTACAGGTATCTCCGAGGGTGTCTATTGAGTTGGCATGGATCAAGACTGGGATTTGTCACTCCGTATGACGGAGAGGTATCTCAGGGCCCACTCGGTAATACAACATCACAAGAAGCTTGCAAGCAATGTGACTAATGAGTTAGCCACGGGATCTTGTATTACTGAACGAGTAAAGAGACTTGCCAGTAACGAGATTGAACTAGGTATGGAGATACCGACGATCGAATCTCGGGCAAGTAACATACCGATAGACAAAGGGAACTGCATATGGGATTAGCTGAATCCTTGATATCGAGGTTCGACCGATAAGATCTTCGTAGAATATGTAGGAACCAATATGGGCATCCAGGTCCCGCTATTGGTTATTGACCATAGAGGTGTCTCGGTCATGTCTGCATAGTTCTCGAACCCGCAGGGTCTACACACTTAACGTTTGGTGACGATATAAGTATAGTTGAGTCATTATGGTGGTTACCGAAGGTTGTTCGGAGTCCCGGATGAGATCCCGGACGTGACGAGGAACTCCGGAATGGTCCGGAGGTGAAGATTGATATATTGGACGAAGGGTATTGGAGTCCAAAATTGTTCCGGGGGTACCGGGTGATGACCAGCATGACCGAAAGGGGTTTCGGGGGGTCCCGGCAAGTGTTGGGGGACCTCATGGGCCAAGGGGAGGGGGCAAACCAGCCCACTAAGGGGCTGAGTGCCCCCCTCACCCCATCACACGTAACCAGGAGGGTTTGGGGAGTCCCCTAGGGCTTCCCACCACTTTGGCTTGGGGGCCAAGTCTCCTAGGGGGGAAAACCCATCTAGGGTTTCCCTCTTGTGGCCGCCGGCCCTAGATGGGATCCCCTAGGGGCGCCCCCCTCTCCCCCTTCCCCCTATATATAGAGAGGTAGAGAGAGGGCAGCCGCACCCTTCTACGCCACGGCATTGCCTCTCCTCTCCCTCGCATCCCTCTTCATCTTCGTATTGCTTAGCGAAGCTCTGCTGAGATTCCGCCACCACGCCGTCGTGCTACCGGAGGACTCGAGCTACTACTTCACCATCGCTCGCTAGATCGAGGAGGTGAAGGCGTCATCAAGCCGTACGTGTGTTGAACGCGGAGTTGCCATCCGTTCGGCACTTGGATCGGGAGTTCGCGGGACGGATCATGATTGGATCACGAAGACGTTCGACTACATCAACCGCGTTCTTAATGCTTCCGCTTAGCAATCTACAAGGGTATGTAGATGCAATCTCTCCTCTCGTAGATGGTCATCTCCTAGATTGGATCTTGGTGAGCGTAGGAAATTTTTTGTTTCCCATGCAACGTTCCCCAACAGTGGCATCATGAGCTAGGTCTATGCGTAGATGACATCACGAGTAGAACACAAAGGAGTTTGTGGGCGTTGATATTCAGATTGCTTCCTTCCTTGGTCTTTTCTTGATTCGGCGGTATTATGGGATGAAGCGGCCCGGACCAACTATACATGTCCATGTACATGAGACCGGTTCCATCGACAGACATGTGACTTTTTTGCATAAAGATGGCTGGCGGGTGTCTGTCTCTCCCACCTTAGTTGAATCAGATTCGACAAAGTCGGTCCTTGTAGAAGGTTAAATAGCAACTTGCATATCCCGTTGTGGCTTTGTGTAGGTCAGAATCGTTCTTGCTAGATACCCATAGCAGCCACGTAAAACATGCAACAACAATTAGACAACGTTTTTGCAGGGTATGTTGTGATATGATATGGCCAAAGACATGATGAGATATATTTGATGTATGAGATGATCATGTTTGTAATAGTTTATATCGACTTGCATGTCGATGCATACGGCAACCGGCAGGAGCCATAGGGTTGTCTTTAATTATTGGGATAATTAGATTTATGCCCCTAGTTGTGTCCCACTCGGCTGTTTTACCCCTAATTTCCAAAAGTCACCGGTTCTGTCCAAGTCACTTTGCTCCTCTTATGCTTTTGCCCTTTGACCGTTTGACCATCAGTTTGAAAACTTCATAACTAATTCATACTAAATCAGAAAAATGCAAATAAGATACCAAAATGTTCGGAAAAACATCACCTATATGTCAGTGTCATTTGCATTCATGACCAAAGTGTTGGAAAGTGCCCATCCGAGTTTTAGCTCTTATGATACCACCATGAATAGTAAAATATAAAAAATTCTAAAAATTCTAAAAAAAATAGGTGGCAAAGAATGACAAATGTTTTAAGTGCTTGCCAAGTTTCATCAGGGAACGACATTCGTGGAAGTTGTGGCAAAAAACAATCTATTTTGGAGTGCTGATTGTTTTTTTTTCCACGACATCCACAAACATGATTCCCTGATGAAACTTGGCAAGCACTTAAAACATTTGTCATTCTTTGCCACCAATTTTTTTTAGAATTTTTTGGTTTTTTTAGATTTTACTATTCATGGTGGTATCATAAGAGCTAAAACTCAGATGGGCACTTTCCAACACTTTTGTCATGAATGCAAATGACACTGACATATAGGTGATGTTTTTCCGAACATTTTGGTGTATTATTTGCATTTTTCTGATTTAGTATGAATTAGTTATGAAGTTTTCAAACTGACGGCCAAACGGTCAAAGGGCAAAAGCATAAGAGGAGCGAAGTGACTTGGACAGAACCGGTGCCTTTTGGAAATTAGGGGTAAAATAGCCGAGTGGGACACAACTAGGGGCATAAATCTAATTATCCCTTAATTATTGTATAACCTGTGTGTCAATCATTAAGCGCTATGTAATGAATTACTTTATCGCTAAGCGGTAGCAATAGTAGTAGAAGCATGGTTGGCGTGACAACCCCGATGGCGACACGATGATGGAGGTCATGATGATGGAGATCATGGTGTCATGCCGGTGATGATGGAGATCATGTCGGTGCTTTGGAGATGGAGATCAAAAGCACAAGTTGATGGCCATTTCATGTCACTTATGATTTGCATGTGATGTTAATCCTTTTATGCATCTTATTTTGCTTAGGACAATGGTAGCATTATAAGGTGATCCCTCACTAAAATTTCAAGATAAAATTGTGTTCTCCCCAAGTGTGCACTATTGTGAAAGTTCATCGTTTCGAAGCATCACATGATGATCGGGTGTGATAGACTCTACATTCACATACAACGGGTGCAAGCCAGTGTTGCACAAGCGGAACACTTGGGTTAAACTTGACGAGCCTAGCATGTACAGACATGGTCTCGGAACACAAGAGACCGAAAGGTCGAACATGAGTCATATAGTAGATATGATCAACATGGAGATGTTCACCATTGAAACCACCTCATCTCACGTGATGATCGGACTTGGGTTGGTGAATTTGGATCGTGTTACACTCGGACAACCGGAGGGATGATGATTTGAGTGGGAGTTCTTAGGTAATATGATTAATTGAACTCATTTATCATGAACAATAGTCTAAGTTACCTTTGTAAATTTATGTTGTAGATCAATGGCTCGCGTTGTAGCTCCCTGTTTCAATACGTTCCTAGAGAAAAACTAAGTTGAAAGATATTGTAAGCAATTATGCAGACTAGGGCCGTAGTCTGAGGATTGTCCTCACTATTGAACAGAAGGCTTATGTCCTTGATGCACCGCTCGGTGTGCCAACCCCTCTAGCGTCGTCTATGGATGTTGTGAACAGTTGGCAAACACGTTCAGATGACTACTTGATATTTTAGTGCGCCATACTTTACAGCTTAGAATCGGGGCTCCTAAGGCATTTTGAACACCATGGAACATATGAGATGTTCTAAGAGCTGAAATTGGTATTTCAGGCTTATGCCCGTGTTGAGAGGTATGAGACCTCTGACAAGTTCTTTGCCTACAAGATGGAGGAGAATAGCTCAGCCAGTGAGCATGTGCTCAGAATGTCTGGGTGCTACAGTTGCTTGAATCAAGTGGGAGTTAATCTTCCAGATAAGATAGTGATTGATAGGGTTCTCTAGTCACTATCACCAAGCTGCTAGAGCCTCGTGATGAACTATAACATGCAAGGGATGGAGATGATCCCGGAGATGTTCGCGGTGCTTAAGGCCGTGAAGGTAGAAATCAAGAAGGAGCATCAAGTGTTGATGGTTAACAAGACCACTGGTTTCAAGAAGGGCAAGGGCAAGAAGGGAAACTTCATGAATGGCAAGCCAGTTGCCGCTCCAGTGAAGAAACCCAAGGTTGAACCTAAACCCGAGACTAAGTGCTTCTATTGTAAGGGGAACGGCAACTGGTAGCGGAACTACCCCAATAGATAAGAAGGCTGGCAACTTCAACAATAGTATATTTGATATACGTGTTATTGATGTGTACCTTACTAGTACTCCTAGTAGCACCTGGGTATTAGATACCGGTTCAGTTGCTAATATTGGTAACTCGAAA
Source organism: Thinopyrum elongatum (assembly GCA_011799875.1). Classification (NCBI taxonomy): domain Eukaryota; kingdom Viridiplantae; phylum Streptophyta; class Magnoliopsida; order Poales; family Poaceae; genus Thinopyrum; species Thinopyrum elongatum. The sequence goes on along the minus strand of CM022301.1, from coordinate 218,972,018 downwards.
CAAAAGCTACGGAATAAACAGAGACTAGCCAAGGGCGAGGTGATGATGTGTGTTGGAAGTGTTTCCAAGGTTGATGTGATCACCATCGCACTCTCCCTCTACCTTCGAGATTAGTGTTGAACCTAGATAAATGTTATTTGGTGTCTATGTTGAGCATGAACATGATTAGATCGTGTTTATTGCAATATGGTTATTCATTTAAGTCAAAGAATAATGGTTATTATGTTTACATGAATAATACCTTCTATGGTCATGCACCCAAGGTGAATGGTTTATTGAATCTCGATCGTAGTGATACACATGTTCATAACATTGAGGCCAAAAGATGTAGAGTTGATAATGATAATACCACTTTCTTGTGGCGCTGCCGCTTAGGTCATGTTGGTGTAAAGCGCATGAAGAAACTCCATGCTGATGGACTTTTGGAGTCACTTGATTTTGAATCACTTGACACATGCGAACCATGCCACATGGGCAAGATGACTAAAACCCCGTTTTTCGGAACAATGGAATGGGCAATTGACTTGTTGGAAATCATACATACTGATGTGTGCGGCCCGATGAGTGTTGATGCGCGCGATGGATATCATTACTTTCTCACCTTCACCAATGATTTGAGTAGATATGGGTATATTTACTTGATGAAACATAAGTCTGAAATGTCTGAAAAGTTCAAGCAATTTCAGAGTGAAGTTCAGAATCATCGTAACAAGAAGATCAAATTCCTATGATATCATCGAAGGGGAGAGTATCTGAGTTATGAGTTTTGCAATCACTTAAGACAATGTGGAATTGTTTCACAACTGACGCCGCCTGGAACACCACAGCGTAATGGTGTGTCCGAACATCGTAATCGTACCTTATTGGATATGGTGCGTTCTATGATGTCTCTTACCAATATATCATTATCGTTTTGGTGTTATGCATTAGAGACAACTACATTCAATTTAAATAGGGCACCATCTAAATCCGTTGAGACGACACCGTATGAATTATGGTTTGGCAAGAAACCTAAGTTGTCGTTTCTTAAGGTTCGGGGCTGCGACGCTTATGTGAAAAGGCTTCAGCCTGATAAGCTCGAACCCAAAGCGGACAAATGGATCTTCATAGGATACCCAAAGGAGACGATAGGGCATACCTTCTATCTTAGATCCGAGGGCAAAGTGTTTGTCGCTAAGAACGGGTCCTTTCTCGAGAAAGAGTTTCTCTCGAAAGAATTGAGTGGGAGGAAGATAGAACTTGATAAGGTTGTTGAACCTTTACTTTAACCAGAGAGTAGCGCAGCACAGAAAGATATTTCTGTGGCACCTACGTCAATTGAAGAGGAAGCTAATGATGATGATCATGAAGCTTCAGATCAAGTTACTGTCGAACCTCATAGGTCGACAAGGGTGCGTACAACTTCTGAGTGGTACGGTAACCCTGTCTTAAAGGTCATGTTGTTGGACAACGGTGAACCTACGAGCTATGGAGAAGCGATGGTGGGCCCGGATTCCAACAAATGGCTAGGAGCCATGAAATCCGAGATAGGATCCATGTATGAGAACAAAGTATGGACTTTGGTGGACTTGCCCGATGATCGGCAAGCCATTGAGAATAAATGGATCTTTAAGAAGAAGACAGCCGCTGATGGTAATGTCACCATTTATGAAGCTCGACTTGTCGCAAAGAAGTTTCCGACAAGTTCAAGGAGTTGACTATGATGAGACTTTCTCACTCATAGCGATGCTAAAGTCTATTGGAATTATGTTAGCAGTTGCTGCATTTTCATTTACGAAATCTGGCAGATGGATGTCAAAACAAAGTTTCCTTGTCGGTTTCCATGAGGAAAGGTTGTATGTGATACAACCAGAAGGTTTTGTTGATCCTAAGGATGCTAAAAGGTATGCAAGCTCTAGCGATCCTTCTATGGACTGGAGCAAGCATCTCGGAGTTGGAACATACGCTTTGATGAGGTGATCAAAGTTTTTGGGTTTATACAAAGTTTGCAAGAAACTTGTATTTACAAGAAAGTGAGTGGGAGCTCAACAACATTTCTGATAAGTATATGTGGTTGACATATTGTTGATCGGAAATGATGTAGAATTTCTGGAAAGCATAAAGGGTTGTTTGAAAGGAGTTTTTCAAAGGAAGACCTGGGTAAAGCTACTTACATGTTGGGCATCAAGATCTATAGAGATAGATCAAGACGCCTGATAAGATTTTCACAGAGCACATACCTTGACATGATTTTGAAGAAGTTCAAAATGGATCAGTCCAAGAAGGGGTTCTTGCCTGAGTTGTAAGGTGTGAAGTTGAGTGAGACTCAAAGCTCGACCACGGCAGAAGAAAGAGAAAGGGCAAAGGTCGTCCCCTATGCCTTAGCCATAGGCTCTATACGATATGCCATGTTGTGTACCACACCTAATGTGTGCCTTGCCACGTGTCTGGCAAGGGGGTACAAGAGTGATCCAGGAGTGGATCACTGGACAGCGGTCAAAATTATCCTTAGAAGAATAAGGAAATGTTTCTCAGTTATGGAGGTGATAAAGAGTTCGGCGTAAAGGGTTACGTCGATGCAAGCTTTAACACTAATCCGGATGACTCTGAGTAGAGTTTCTTGGTTATGGAGGTGATAAAGAGTTCGCCGTAAAGGGTTACGTCGATGCAAGCTTTAACACCAATCCAGATGACCCTGAGTAGCAAACCGGATACGTATAGTGGAGCAGCATTTGGAATAGCTCCAAGTGGAGCATGGTAGCAGTTTCTACAGTACGACATAAAAATTTGCGAAGTACACACGGATCTGAATGTTGCAGACCCGTTGACTAAAACCTCTCTCACAAGCAAAACATGACCAAACCCCAGAACTAATTGGGTGTTAATCACATGGTGATGTGAACTAGATTATTGACTCTAGTGCAAGTGGGAGACTGTTGGAAATATGCCCTAGAGGCAATAATAAATTAGTTATTATCATATTTCCCTGTTCATGATAATCGTTTATTATCCATGCTAGAATTGTATTGATTGGAAACTCAAATGCATGTGTGGATACATAGACAACAACATGACCCTAGTAAGCCTCTACCAGACTAGCTCATTGATCAAAGATGGCTATGGTTTCCTAGCCATGGACATGAGTTGTCATTTGATAACGGGATCACATCATTAGGAGAATGATGTGATGGACAAGATCCAAACTATAAACGTAGCATGTGATCGTATCAAGTTTGTTGATATCGTTTTCTGCATGTCAAGTATATGTTCCTATGAACATGAGATCATGCAACTCACTGACACCGGAGGAGTACCTTGTGTGTACCAAACATCGCAACGTAACTGGGTGACTATAAAGGTGCTCTACAGGTATCTCCGAGGGTGTCTGTTGAGTTGGCATGGATCAAGACTGGGATTTGTCACTCCGTATGACGGAGAGGTATCTTAGGGCCCACTCGGTAATACAACATCACAAGAAGCTTGCAAGCAATGTGACTAATGAGTTAGCCACGGGATCTTGTATTACGGAATGAGTAAAGAGACTTGCTAGTAACGAGATTGAACTAGGTATGGAGATAACAACGATCGAATCTCGGGCAAGTAACATACCGATAGACAAAGGGAACTGCATATGGGATTAACTGAATCCTTGACAGCGAGGTTCGACCGATAAGATCTGCGTAGAATATGTAGGAACCAATATGGGCATCCAGGTCCCGCTATTGGTTATTGACCATAGCGGTGTCTCGGTCATGTCTGCATAGTTCTCGAACCCGCAGGGTCTACACACTTAACGTTTGGTGACGATATAAGTATAGTTGAGTCATTATGGTGGTTACCGAAGGTTGTTCGGAGTCCAGGATGAGATCCCGGACATGACGAGGAACTCCGGAATGGTCCGAAGGTGAAGATTGATATATTGGACGAAGGGTATTGGAGTCCGGAATTGTTCCGGGGGTACCGGGTGATGACCAGCATGACCGAAAGGGGTTTCGGGGGGTCTCGGCAAGTGTTGGGGGGCCTCATGGGCCAAGGGGAGGGGGCAAACCAGCCCACTAAGGGGCTGAGAGCCCCCCTCACTCCATCTCACGTAACCATGAGGGTTGGGGGCGCCCCCTAGGGCTTCCCACCACTTTGGCTTGGGGGCCAAGTCTCCTAGGGGGAAAAAACCCATCTAGGGTTTCCCTCTTGTGGCCGCCGGCCCTAGATGGGATCCCCTAGGGGTGCCCCCCTCTCCCCCTTCCCCCTATATATAGATAGGTAGAGAGAGGGCAGCCGCACCCTTCTACGCGACGGCGCTGCCTCTCCTCTCCCTCGCATCCCTCTTCCTCTCCATAGTGCTTAGCGAAGCTCTACTGAGATTTCGCAATAACCACCGCCACCATGCCGTCATGTTGCCGGAGGACTCGAGCTACTACTTCACCACCGCTCTCTGGATCGAGGAGGTGAAGGCATCATCAATCCATACGTGTGTTGAACGCGGAGTTGCCGTCCGTTCGGCACTTGGATCGGGAGTTCGCGGGACGGATCGTGATTGGATCGCGAAGACGTTCGACTACATCAACCGTGTTTCTTAAAGCTTCCGCTTAGTGATCTACAAGGGTATGTAGATGCAATCTCTCCTCTCGTAGATGGTCATCTCCTAGATTGGATCTTGGTGAGCGTAGGAAATTTTTTGTTTCCCATGCAACGTTCCCCAACACCATCATGTCCTCATCTACCACTACTGCATGGCCATAGAGCCTTGCGACCGTTTCGCCAGGTTCGTCAGCAGCACCGACTACAAGTTCGCTACAGTGGAAACCATCGACGATGTACAAGCGCTCAGGGTTATGGGCTTGGCCTGCAAGAACCTTGTCGAAATCTGTGAGCACTACAGGGTCTGGGGCAGCACTAAGAAGGACTCCCTGGTTGAACTCGCCTCGGCCATCATCGACCCATACTACAAAAAGATGAAGCGGGATGCCAACAGAACACGTCCCGTATCCTGGCACGGGGCCTGGATGCGGCAACTGGATGAACCTCACCTCAGGTTCACGGCCAAGAGCGTGTACACATGCTACGAGATGCACAGGCAGATGGTTGACATGAGGAAGTGCCTCGTTACCAAAATCGACGAGGCCGGATCGAGCTACAAGTAGAGCAGTAGTGGCAAGCATCACAAGAAGTAGATGATGATCAGATGATCATTTATCCTAGTTAATTATGCATGTAATATATAGTTGACTTTGGTGTGTGGAAATGGCATGTGTGTAGTAGCCACCTATGTAATTATGCATGTAATAGTTTACTTTGGTGTGTGCAAATGTCATGTGTGTAGTAGCCACCTATGTAATTGGATGTTTAATTTGGTTATGCAACCATGTCCTTATAAGTGTGTGTATATATGTTGTTGTTCTGTATGCAATCCCAACGCACAACACACACGTCTTATTAGCAGCAATCGTCTGTGTTATTATCGGTCTTTGCACACATTTCTGATTACAGACCTGTTTACCACGTATCACACACATCTTGTTAAATTGAACCATTTATGTTATCTTGGCTCAACGCAAACAGTTCATGCGAGTGAACTGTTTGCCCTCTATCGCACACACCTTGATCTGGCTGACCGTTTCTTTTGTTCCGCCTAATCACAAACAGTTCATCCGAGTGAACCGTATGTCGTATATCGCACACACCTTCATCTGGCAGCCCATTTCTGTTCTTCTGCCTCATCGCAAACAGTTCATTGAACTGAACTGTATGCCCCTCATCGCACACGCAACTAAATTCTGAACCGTGTTTGATGCATCCGTCATTGCAAACATTTTGCATCTTTTTTTATGGTTTTTTACATCACTGTTTGCGATTATTGCATCGCACACAGTTTCGTCAAAGGGTCTCTGATCATAGTGTCGTGTTAGCAGCATCCTGCAGTAGTGACTAGCCCCACACACGAGAGCATGCCACACATTCTATGTGAGGTTAGAGCCATTTGAGTGACTCCACCAACCATATGAGTGAGAGCATCCTAGAGGGAGTGAGTGAGCCACAACACTTAGTGAGTGAGGTAGTTGAGAGGACTTGTGAGGCCACTATGATTTCTAATGACTTAACCTCTACTCCGAGTGTGTTTTCCTTTTTGGTGCTAGATCTCCTACAAGATGAACCGCCAATCCTTGATGAGTCCATACCTCCAATGGACAAACCGATGGCCATGGTGGACGATGATGCACCCACCACATGGTACCATCATGTTGATGAAGCTATTGACCAAGCGTCAATTTTTGCCTCCTCACCTACAACACATGAGCGGAGCTCTAAAGGTAACATAGGTGATGGTACTTGATACGTCTCCAACGTATCTATAATTTTGGCTTGTTCCATGATGTTATATTATCATTCTTGGATGTTTTACAATCATTTTCTAGCAACGTTATATCATTTTCTGGGACTAACCTATTGACATAGTGCCCAGTGCTAGTTGTTGTTTTTTGCTTGTTTTTTACTTCATAGAATATCAGTACCAAACGGAGTCCAAATGCAGCGAAACTTTTTTGAGATTTTTTCTAGACCAGAAGACACCCAATGGGCCAAAGAAGTACCAGAGGGGAGGCCCGAGGTGGGCACAACCCACCAGGGCGTGCCAGGAGGCCCAGGCACGCCCAGGGGGCTTGTGCCCCCCTCGGTGACCTCTCACACCGCCTCTTTGCCCTATAAATTCCCAAACATTCCACAAACCCTAGGGGAGTCGATGAAACACAATTTCAGCCACCGCAAGTTCTAGAACCACGAGATACAATCTAGACACCATCACGGAGGGGTTCATCATCCTCATTGGTGCCTCTCTGATGATGCGTGACTAGTTCATCATAGACTTACGGGTCCATAGGCAGTAGCTAGATGGCTTCCTCTCTCTCTCTTTTGATTCTCAAAACAATGGTCTCTTGGAGATCTATTTGATGTAACTCTTTTTTGCGGTGTGTTTGTTGGGATCCGATGAACTCTGAGTTTATGATCAGACCTATATCCATGAAAATTATTTGAGTCTTCTTTTGATCTCTTATATGCATGATTATTTATAGCCTCGTATTTCTTCTTCGAATCTTTGGTTTAGTTAGGCCAACTAGATCGATTTTTCTTGCCATGGGAAGAGGTGCTTTGTGATGGGTTCGATCGTGCGGTGTTCACTCCCAGTGACAGAAGGGGCAGCAAGACACGCATGTATCATTGCTATTAAGGATAACAAGATGGGGGCTATTCCTACATGAATAGATCTCGTCTACATCATGTCATTGTTCTTATTGCATTACTCCGTTTCTTCATGAACTTAATACACTAGATGCATGCTGGATAGCGGTCGATGTGTGGAGTAATAGTAGTAGATGCAGGCAGGACTCGGTCTACTAATCTTGGACGTGATGCCTATATATTGATCATTGCCTTGGATATCGTCATAATTATTCGATCTTCTATCAATTACCCAACAGTAATTTGTTTACCCACCGTCTGCTATTTTCTTGAGAGAAGCCACTAGTGAAATCTATGGCCCCCGAGTCTATTCTCTATCATATTTGCTTTGAGATCTATTTTTATTCGCTTTTGTTTCATGTCTATTATTCCAAAAACCCAAAAATACCTTGCTGCACTTTTTATTACTTATTTTATTTTGGGTTTTATCGAGATCTATTTATCCAATCTACATAAACTTTATCCCGTCAACTTGACAATTTCTGGCGCCGTTACCCGAAGAGGGATTAACAACCCCTCATAAGCGTCGGGTTGCAAGTATTTGTTATTTGTGTGCAGGTACCGTTTACATAGTGTTGATTGGTTCTCCTGCTGGATTGATACCTTGTTTTCATAACTGAGGGAAATACCTACCGTAGTTGTACTGCATCATCCCTTCCTCTTTGGGGAAATACCGACGTAGTTCAAGCGACATCAAAAGGAATTTCTGGCACCGTTGCCGGGGAGACATCATCAACATCTATCAGGTTACCAATCATAAATCTCATCTCCTTGCAATTTACATTATTTTCCATTTGCCTCTCGTTTTCATCTCCCCCACTTCACAAAAATTTCCTATTTTATTCGCCCTCTTTTTCGTTCGCTTTTTCTCTTCAGATCTGTTTTTGTTTGCAATCTTGTTTGCGTAGTCACGATGACTCAAGAAAACACCAAGTTGTGTGATTTTTCCAACACCAATAACAATGATTTTATTAGCACTCTGATTGCTCCTCCCTCCACTAGTGCGGAATCTTGTGATATTAATGCCGCTTTGTTGAATCTTGTTATGAAAGATCAGTTTTCTGGTACTCCTAATGAGGATGTTGCATCCCATCTAAACACATTCGTAGAATTGTGCGATATGCAAAAGAAAAAAGATGTGGACAATGATATTATGAAGTTGAAATTATTTCCTTTCTCTTTGAGTGATCATGCAAAATTTTGGTTTTCTTCTTTGCCTCGCAGTAGTATCGATTCTTGGGATAAGTGCAAAGATGCTTTTATTACTAAGTATTTTCTGCCCGTGAAAATTATTTCCCTTAGAACTCAAATCATGAATTTTAACCAACTTGAGCATGAACATGTTGCACAATCCTGGGAAAGAATGAAGTTGATGCTAAGAAATTGTCCTACGCATGGTTTAAATCTTTGGATGAATATACAAAAAAATTATGCGGGATTGAACTTTGTTTCTAGAAATCTTTTAGATTCCATTGCGGGTGGTACTTTTATGGAAATTACTTTGGGAGAAGCTACTAAATTGCTTGATAATATTATGGCAAATTATTCACAATGGCATACTGAAAGAGCACCTACTAGTAAAAAAGTTAATTCGGTTGAAGAAATTAGTACGTTGAGTGAAAAATTTGATGCTCTTATGAAATTGGTTGCTAATAAAAATGCTCCTATTGATATTAAAGATGTGCCTTTGTCTACTTTGATTGAGCAAAATAGTGATCCCATAGATGTGAATTTTGTCTCGCGAAACAATTTTGATAACAATGCTTATAGAGGTAATTTTAATCCTAGGCCTTTTCCGGGAAATTCCTCTAATAATTATGGTAATTCCTATGTAATTCTTCTTACAATAATAATAGGAACCCCTCTGATCTTGAGAATAATATTAAAGAATGTATCAATGCTCAAAAAGTTTTCAATACTACGATAGAAGAAAAGTTGAATAAGATTGATGATATCTCTAGAAGCATTGATAGAATTTCTCACGATGTAGAAAATCTGAAGTTGAAAATTTGTGTACCCAAGGTTGGTGAATCAATTAAAGCTTTATATGTTTCTATGGATGAAAGTAAGAAAAGAACCGCTATGCTTAGAGCTAAAAGAGAATTTTTAGAAAGAGTGTTTTCTAGTGATTGCTTTCATAAAAATGATGAAGGTCTTAAAGTAATTGGTGTTTCTTCTATTGATTCCTTGTTTAGTAAAATTAAAATTGATGATAAAGGGACTGAAGAAGAGTCAACTTTAGTTAGAAGGCGTCCTTATAATTCGGAGGGTGAAAATCTTGATTAAAAAATTGATAAAAGTGGGTTTGGAGAGGTCAAAACTTTAACTAGTGATGTGCCCACTCTTTTGGATTACAAAGACTTTAATTATGATAATCGCTCTTTGGTTGAATGTATTTCTTTGTTGCAATCCATGATAAATTCACCCCATGCTTATGAACAAAATAAAGCTTTTACTAAACATATCGTAGATGCCATGATGAAAGCTTTGGAAGAAAAATTGGAGTTAGAGATTTCAATTCCTAGAAAATTACATGATGAATGGGAACCTACTATCAAAGTCAAGATTAAAAATTATGGGTGTTTTGCTTTATGTGATTTGGGTGCTAGTGTTTCCACAATTCCGAAATCTTTATGTGATGTGCTTGGTCTTACCGATATTGAAGAATGTTCTCTTAATTTGCACTTGGCGGATTCCACTATTAAAAAGCCTTTGGAAAGAATTAATGATGTTCTTATTCTTGCAAATAGAAATTATGTGCCCATAGATTTTTATTGTTCTTGATATTAATTGCAATCCGTCTTGTCCAATTATACTTGGTAGACCGTTTTTACGTACTATTGGTGCCGTGATTGATATGAAAGAAGGCAATATTAAATTTCAATTTCCACTAAGAAAGGGTATAGAACACTTCCCTAGAACAAGAATCAAGCAACCATATGAATCAATCATGAGGGCATCCTATGGGTCAAAAACTAAAGATGACAATACTTGAATCTATACATTATGCCTAGCTAGGGGCATAAAACGATAGCGCTTGTTGGGAGGCAACATAATGAATAAAATTTATTTTTGCCTTTTTTCTGTTCTTGTGTGTTTTCACAATTATGCCTATGTTATGATTGTGCATTTTATGTTTTAATTAGTATTTGTGCCAAGTAAAGCCTTTGGGATAGCCTTGGTGATAGTTGATTTGATCCTGTTGAAAAACTGAAACTTTTACGTCCAGTAACAGAATTGTTTGAATTCACAGAAGCGACGAAAAATTCTGAATGTTTTACACAAGATTGATATACAAATTTCCTCTGTTTTACTAATTTTTAAGAAAATTGGAGTTACATAAGTATGAGAACAATTCGCACCTTTACAGACTGTTCTGTTTTTCACAGATTCTGTTTTCTTTGCATTGTGTGCTTATTTTGATGAATCTATGGATTGTATTGGGGGGTATAAGCCATGGAAAAGTTAGAATATAGTAGATATAATGCAATAACAAAATTTAAATGGGTTTGCAACAGTAGTTAAAATAAATATTGGTTTTCTTATACTAACGGATCTCATGAAGGTTTTGTTAAGTTTTGTGTGATTGAAGTTTTCAAGTTTTGGGTGAGATCGCGATGGATGAAGGAATAAGGAGTGAAAAGAGCCTAAGCTTGGGGATGCCCCATGGCACCCCAAGTTAATATTCAAGGATAACCAAGCAACTAAGCTTGGGGATGCCCCGGAAGGCATCCCCTCTTTCTTCTAACGACCATCGGTATTTTACTTGGAGCTATATTTTTATTCGTCACATATCATGAGTTTTGCTTAGAGCATCTTGTATTATATGAGTCTTTGCTTGTCTTGATTTTTAGTTTGTCACAAGTATCCTTGCTGGACACACCTATTTGAGAGAGCCAAAATTATGCTATGATTTGTTAGAATTGCTCTTTATGCTTCACTTAAATTTTTTGAGCTATGGAATTGCTCTAGTGCTTCACTTATATCTCTTTTAGCACGGTGTGCTTTAATATTTTTGAAGAAATGCTCTCATGCTTCACTTAGATTAATTTGAGAGTTAGTAAATGTTTGAATAAATTCTCTCATACTTCACTTATATTATTTTGAGAGACGAAAAATTTTATGCTCATGTTCTTCACTTAAATTTATTTGAGCTTGCCAAAAGCAATTGCAATATATGAAACTAGTCCCAAAGTGATAGATATTCAAGAGGGATATAATAAAAAAATTCATGAAGATCATTGGACAAAATAAACTTGATTCTTTGTAATAGTTTTGAGATATGATGATAGTGATATGTGAGTCATGTTGGTGAGTAATTATGCTTTAGTAAGAATATTGGTGTTAAGGTTTGTGATTCCCTATGCAAGCACGAAAGTCAATGGTTATGCAATGAAACTACATCCTACTTGTGGTGCATTATTCGGTGTTAGTTATGCTCAATGCTCCCTTATGTGATTTTTCGTTTCTTGGTTGGTTGCTTCTCAATCTTTTTGCTAGCCTCCACTTGTACTAATAAGTAGAAATACTACTTGTGCATCCAAAATCTTTAAACCCAGTTTTGCCATATGAGTCCATCATACCTACCTATATGCGGTATTTACGTGCCGTTCTAAGAAAATTTGTATTTGCCATCTCTATTTTTCAAAATGAATTTCCTTTTTGTGTGCTCGTACCGCTCATGAAGCGGCAGGGGGTGGCCAATATTTTCCATGCTAGATGTGTTATTCTCAAGATGAGTGTTTATTCACTTGTCATTGCACGAGAGTGCGGCGGTAATAGGGATGCCCAGTCCCGAAATGAAAAAAAAAATTACTTTATGTTGTCAAATAATAAATTCCTTGGAAAGTGTTGGTATGGAAGGAACCCGTGGATACGGCTAGCCATGGATTGTGAAAGAATGGTGGAAAAAGGAATAAACTTTATTTTCTGTTTGGGAACCGCCTATGATATATCTAGCATGGAAAGTGTTGGGAATTACTCGGTTGATATTTTGAAAGACATGGTTGCTTGTTGATATGCTTGAGTATTGAAGTCTTCAAGTCAAAACTAGACTATTGCTTTGAACCATATAAAAGTCCAAATGTCCATGCTACAAAATGAAAAGAATATGTGATGAACATGTTAGGCAGCATTCCACATCAAATATTCTGTTTTTATCATTTACCTACTCAAGGACGAGTAGGAATTAAGCTTGGGGATGCTGATACGTCTCCAACGTATCTATAATTTTTGCTTGTTCCATCTGTTATATTATCATTCTTGGATGTTTTACAATCATTTTATAGCAACTTTATATCATTTTTTGGGACTAACCTATTGACATAGTGCCCAGTGCTAGTTGTTATTTTTTGCTTGTTTTTTACTTCGTAGAATATCAGTACCAAACGGAGTCCAAATGCAGCAAAACTTTTTGGAGATTTTTTTTGAACCAGAAGACACCCAATGGGCCAAAGAAGTACCAGAGGGGAGGCCCGAGGTGGGCACAACCCACCAGGGCGCGCCAGGAGGCCCAGGCGCGCCCAGGGGATTGTGCCCTCCTCAGTGACCTCCCGCACCGCCTCTTCGCCCTATAAATTCCCAAATATTCCAGAAACCCTAGGGGAGTCGACGAAACACAATTCCAGCCGTCGCAAGTTCCAGAACCACGAGACCCAATCTAGACACCATCACGGAGGGGTTCATCATCCTCATTTGTGCCTCTCTGATGATGCGTGAGTAGTTCATCATAGACCTACGGGTCCGTAGGCAGTAGCTAGATGGTTTCCTCTCTCTCTTTTGATTCTCAATACAATGGTCTCTTGTAGATCTATTTGATGTAACTCTTTTTGTGGTGTGTTTGTTGGGATCCGATGAACTTTGAGTTTATGATCAGATCTATATCCATGAATATTATTTGAGTCTTCTTTTGATCTCTTATATGCATTATTATTTATAGCCTCATATTTCTTCTTTGAATCTTTGGTTTAGTTAGGCCAACTAGATCAATTTTTCTTGCCATGGGAAGAGGTGCTTTGTGATGGGTTTGATCGTGCGGTGTTCTTTCCCAGTGACAGAAGGGGCAGCAAGACACACATGTATTGTTGCTATTAAGGATAACAAGATGGGGGTTGTTCTTACATGAATAGATCTCGTCTACATCATTTCATTGTTCTTATTGCATTACTCCGTTTCTTCATGAACTTAATACACTAGATGCATGTTGGATAGCGGTCGATGTGTGGAGTAATAGTAGTAGATGCAGGCAGGAGTCGGTCTACTAATCTTGGACGTGATGCCTATATATTGATCATTGCCATGGATATCGTCATAATTATTCGATCTTCTATCAATTGCCCAACAGTAATTTGTTTACCCACCGTGTGCTATTTTCTTGAGAGAAGCCACTAGTGAAATCTACGGCCCCCGGGTCTATTCTCTATCATATTTGCTTTGAGATCTATTTTTATTCGCTTTTGTTTTCAGATCTATTATTCCAAAGACCCAAAAATACCTTGCTGCACTTTTTTGTTACTTAATTTATTTTGTGTTTTATCGAGATCTATTTATCAAATCTACATAAACTTTATCCCGTCAACTTGACAATTTCTGCCGCAGTTGCCTGAAGAGGGATTGGCAACCCCTCATAAGCGTCGGGTTGCAAGTATTTGTTCGTTGTGTGCAGGTACCGTTTACATAGTGTTGCTTGGTTCTCCTACTGGATTGATACCTTGGTTTCATAACTGAGGGAAATACCTACCGTAGCTGTACTGCATCATCCCTTCCTCTTTGGGGAAATACCGACGTAGTTCAAGTGACATCAGTACTTATCTTGTCCCCCTAGTGAACTATCTTGACATCAATTGCTTGCATGATGTTGATCACCTTATGGATTCATCACATACTATGTCTTGCTTAGATGTGCCACCCATTTATGATGAATATGATGATGAGCATGTCAATTTGCCTAGTTGTGATGCTATGCTCCATAGGATATCATGTGAAAATTCTATTCGTCACATTATGTTTGACAATCCATTAAACTTGTCATATGCCATGAGTGAGATTTCCCATATTGCATCATTGCAAACTCACTGTAATAACTATGCATATCCAATTAAAATCAATCCCATTTGTACTTTTGGCATAGATGATGAGATCATGGTTATTGGATTTTGTTTCTCTTGTGATGATATTTCTATGCTGCCTTTGCAAAAAAAAATAGGCAATTCATCCCATATGCCATGACATGAAAATTATTTTATATCACAAGATTCCATCCCTTGTGTGCACAATATGCATACTGCTACTTCTTGAGCTTGCGTTGGTTTTTCCCTTGAAGAGGAAAGGGTGATGCAGCAAAGTAGAGATAAGTATTTCCCTCAGTTAAGAACCAAGGTATCAATCCAGTAGGAGATACACACAAGTCTCCAATCTATGCACCTGCACAAACAATCAAACACTTGCACCCAACGCGATAAAGGGGTTGTCAATCCCTTCATGGTCACTTGCAAAGGTGAGATCTGATAGAGATAGATATAAAAGCTTAACTAAACGTAAAACAAATAAAACGCAGCGAGGTATTTTTGGGTTTTTTGGTTTATAGATCTGAAAATATATGATGGAAAATAGATCCGGGGGCCATAGGTTTCACTAGAGGCTTCTCTCTTGAAGGCAAATAATACGATGGGTGAACAAATTACTGTCGAGCAATTGATAGAAAAGCACAGAGTTATGACGATATCCAAGGCAATGATTATGAATATAGGCATCACGTCCGTGTCAAGTAGACCGAAACAATTCTGCATCTACTACTATTACTCCACACATCGACCGCTATCCAGCATGCATCTAGAGTATTAAGTTCAAAAGAATGGAGCAACGCTTTAAGTAAGATGACATGATGTAGAGGGATAAACTCAAGCAATATGATGAAAACCCCATCTTTTTACCCTTGATGGCAACAATACAATACATGCCTCGCTACCCCTACTTTGTCACTGGGTGAGGACACCGCAAGATTGAACCCAAAACTAAGCACCTCTCCCATTGCAAGAAGAACCAATCTAGTTGGCCAAACCAAACCGATAATTCGAAGAGAAATACAAAGATATCAAATCATGCATATAAGAATTCAGAGAAGATTCAAATAATATTCATAGATAAACTGATCATAAATCCACAATTCATCGGATCTCGACAAAACACACCGCAAAAGAATATTACATCAGATAGATCTCCAAGAACAACGAGGAGAACATGGCATTGAGGATCAAAGAGAGAGAAGAAGTTATCTAGCTACTAGCTATGGACCCGTAGGTCTGAGGTAAACTACTCACGCTTCATCGGAAGGGTAATAGAGTTGATGTAGAAGCCCTCCGTGATCAAATCCCCCTCCGGCAGGATGCCGGAAAAGTCCCCAAGATGGGATCTCACGGGTACAGAAGGTTACGGTGGCGGAAAAGTATTTTGGTGGACGCTTCCGGCCGTTTGGGAATATTTCTGAATTTATAGGCCAAGAATTAGGGTTGGAGGACTCTCGTGGGGCCCACAAGCCAGGGGGCGCGCCCTGAGGGTTTGTGGATCCCTCGGGACTCTTCTGCCTTCCTCTCCAAGTCCTACGTGTGTCTTCTGGTCCAAGAAAAATCATCGAGAAAGTTTTATTCCGTTTGGACTCCGTTTGGCATTCCTTTTCTGTAAAACTCAAAAAACAAGGAAAAAACAGAAACTGACACTGGGCTCTAGGTTAATAAGTTAGTCCCAAAAATAATATAAAATAGCGTATTAATGCATATAAATCATCCAAAACAGATAATATAATAGCATGGAACAATCAAAAATTATAGATACGTTGTAGACGTATCAAGCATCCCCAAGCTTAATTCCTGCTCGTCCTCGAGTAGGTAAATGATAAAAACAGAATTTTTGATGTGGAATGCTACCTAACATATTTATCCATGTAATTTTCTTTATTGTGGCATGAATATTCAGATCCATAAGATTCAAAACAAAAGTTTAATATTGACATAAAAACAATAATACTTCAAGTATACTAATAAAGCAATCGTGTCTTTTCAAAATAACATGGCCAAAGAAAGTTATCCCTACAAAATCATATAGTCTGGCTATACTCCATCTTCATCACACAAAGTATTAAATCATGCACAACCCTGATGAGAAGCCAAGCAATTGTTTCATACCTTTGATGTTCTCAAACTTTTTCAACTTTCACGCAATACATGAGCGTGAGCCATGGATATAACACTATAGGTGGAATAGAATATGGTGGTTGTGGAGAAGACAAAAAGAAGGAGATAGTCTCACATCAACTAGGCGTATCAACGGGCTATGGAGATGCCCATCAATAGATATCGATGTGAGTGAGTAGGGATTGCCATGCAACGGATGCACTAGAGCTATAAGTTTATGAAAGCTCAAAAAGAAACTATGTGGGTGTGCATCCAACTCGCTTGCTCACGAAGACCTAGGGCAATTTGAGGAAGCCCATCATTGGAATATACAAGCCAAGTTCTATAATGAAAAATTCCCACAAGTATATGAAAGTGACAACATAGGAGACTCTATCATGAAGATCATGGTGCTACTTTAAAGCGCAAGTGTGGTAAAAGGATAGTAGCATTGCCCTTCTCTCTTTTCTCTCATTTTTTTATTTGGGCTTATTTTGGCCTCTTTTATTTTTTGTGAAGTCCGGAGACTCATCCCAACTTGTGAGGGAATCATAGCTTCCATCATCCTTTCCTCACATGGGACAATGCTCTAATAATGATGATCATCACACTTTTATTTACTTACAACTCAAGAATTACAACTCGATACTAGAACAAAAATATGACTCTATATGAATGCCTCCGGCGGTGTACTGGGATGTGCAATGATCAAGAGAGACATGTATGAAAAATAAGAACGGTGCCCTTGCCACAAATACTATGTCAACTACATGATCATGCAAAGCAATATGACAATGATGGAGCGTGTCATAATAAACGGAACGGTGGAAGTTGCATGGCAATATATCTCGGAATGGCTATGGAAATGCCATAATAGGTATGTATGGTGGCTGTTTTGAGGAAGGTATATGGTGGGTGTAGTGCACCGGCGAAAGTTGCGCGGTACTAGAGAGGCTAGCAATGGTGGAAGGGTGAGAGTGCGTATAATCCATGGACTCAACATTAGTCATAAAGAACTCACATACTTATTGCAAAAGTCTATTAGCTATCGAAACAAAGTACTACACGCATGATCCTAGGGGTATAGATTGGTAGGAAAAGACCATCGCTTGTCCCCGACCGCCACTCACAAGGAAGCCTATCAATAAATAAATCATGCTCGGACTTCATCACATAACGGTTCACCATACGTGCATGCTACGGGAATCACAAACTTTAACACAGGTATTTCTACCAATCCACAATTACTCACTAGCATGACTCTAATATCACCATCTTTATATCTCAAAACAATCATAAGGAATCAAACTTCTCATAGTATTCAACGCTGTTTATGAAAGTTTTTATTATATCCCTCTTGGATGCCCATCATATTAGGACTAAATTCATAACCTAAGCAAATTACCATGCTGTTTATAAAGACTCTCAAAATAATATAAGTGAAGCATGAGAGTTCAACAATTTCTATAAAATAAAGCCACCGCCGTGCTCTAAAAAGATATAAGTGAAGCACTAGAGCAAAATTGCCTAGCTCAAAAGATATAAGTGAAGCACATAGAGTATTATAATAAATTCACGATTCATGCATGTCCCTCTCAAAAGGTGTGTACAGCAAGGATTATTGTGGCAAACTAAAAAGAAAAGACTCATATCATACAAGACGCTCCAAGCAAAACACATATCATGTGGTGAATAAAAATATAGCCTCAAGTAAATTTATCGATAGATGAAGGCGGAAGAGGGGATGCCATCCGGGGCATCCCCAAGCTTAGATGCTTGGTTGTCCTTGAATATTACCTTGGGGTGCCTTGGGAATCCCCAAGCTTAGGCTCTTGCCACTCCTTATTCCATAGTCCATCAAATCTTTACCCAAAACTTGAAAACTTCACAACACAAAACTTAACAGAAAACTCATGAGATCCGTTAGTATAAGAAAATAAATCACCACTTTTTTGGTACTGTTGTGAACTCATTCTTTATTTATATTGGTGTAATATCTACTGTATTCCAACTTCTCCATGGTTCATACCCCCCGATACTACCCATAGATTCATCAAAATAAGCAAACAACACATAGAAAACAGAATCTGTCAAAAACAGAACAGTCTGCGAAGATCTGAATTGTTCTGATACTTATGTAATTCCAAAAATTCTGAAAAATTAGGAAAACATAGGAAATGTTTATATAAATATTTTGTAAAACATTTGGGGTTTTTACACTCTCCTTTGAATTTAAACAATTATGTTACTGGATGCAAAAGTTTCTGTTTTTCAGCAAGATCAAATCAACTATCACCGTAAGCCATCCCAAAGGTCTTACTTGGCTCAAACACTAATTAAAACACCAAAAAACAATTACTACAGAGGTAATAATGTGTATTTATTGAAAAACAGAACCAAAAACCAAACATAAAAATAAAATTGGGTTGCCTCCCAACAAGCGCTATTGTTTAACGACCCTAGCTAGGCATAAAACACAGATCTAGGTATTGTCATCTTTGGTATGCAACTCCTCAATTGCACACTTATAACCCTTAGGAGATTCTTTAGTTTTATCAATAATCACACTCCTAGGCAAAAAATCAAGAAATTCACTCGTAGCAATTGGTTCCTTAATAATATTAATAAAGTTAGGGTGAATACTTATCATCTTAAGATCTTCGTTTCCTTGACTAGAAGACTCGCCCTTATTCTTAGGAACATAAATAAACTTAGTAGCTTTAGGAGGAAAATTTGGAGTAGTTTTAACAGAGGCAAAAGTGGAACCCAAGTTGGTAATAATATCTTCTAGCTTGCCAATTCTAGTAGAATCTTAATCTATCTTTTCATTAACTATGGGTTCCTTTTCCCTTAGATTCTCTAAAGTGACTCCCACCTTAGATCCATATTGAGTGATGTGATTATGAATCTTTTTATCCAAGTTTTCAACGAGCTCTACGGTAGCAATTTTATTTTCAATAATATCAAGCCTTTGCATCACATGTTCCAAAGTTAAAACTGTTTCATTAACCATAAGTGGTGGTGAGCCTACCAAATCTATCATAGCATTATAAGCATCCAAAGTATGGCTCCCCAAGAAACTACATCCGGTAATAGTATCTAGCACGTACCTGTACCAAGTAGTAACACCCACATAAAAATTGCGAAGGGGACCGGTAGTAGATTGCTTACGAGTAGATCTATTTTGAGCATTGCAAATTCTATACCAAGCATCTTTTAAATTTTCTCCCTCCCTTTGCTTAAAATTGAGAACCTCACTTTCGGGGGTACTAACAATGGTAGAGGGGCTAGCCATGATGGAAAGACAAGCGATCTAGCACACGAGCAAATGAAAAGCAAACGAAAAGACGAACAAAAGAAGGGCGAATAAAAAGGCAAATCTTTTTGTGTTTTTCTGAAATCGTTTTAGAAGTGGGGGAGAGGAAAACGAGAGGCAAATGGCAAATAATGTAATGCAAGATATGAGAGTTTATGGTGGGTACTTGGTAGGCTTGATGTAGATCTCCCCGGCAACGGCGCCAGAATTTCTTCCTGCTACTTCTTGAGCTTGCATTGGTTTTTCCCTTGAAGAGGAAAGGGTGATGCAGCAAAGTAGAGATAAGTATTTCCCTCAGTTAAGAACCAAGGTATCAATCCAGTAGGAGATACACGCAAGTCTCCAATCTATGCACCTGCACAAACAATCAAACACTTGCACCCAACGCGATAAAGGGGTTGTCAATCCCTTCACGGTCACTTGCAAAGGTGAGATCTGATAGAGATAGATATAAAAGCTTACTAAAGCATAGAACAAAGTAAAAACAAATAAAATGCAGCGAGGTATTTTTGGGTTTTTTGGTTTATAGATCTGAAAATATATGATGGAAAATAGACCCGGGGGCCATAGGTTTCACTAGAGCACTGGTACAGCGAGGTGCTATACAAACGGTTTTAACCCTTTTCCGCGACGGCATTTGGAACCGTCGCCTAGTGAGTGTGGGCGATAGGGGGGTCCTTCCCACATGACCCAGAAACCGTCGGGGATAGGGAGCCTTGATGCATACAGTTGTCCCTATATAACCATTTCCGATTTCTCGAATATCCCAAACGCTTCAGCCTTGCTACTCGTTTGTGCTCGCATTGCCATCGCAGTCGGAGTTTTGTGGTTTTACCTAAAACCAGGAACATTCTAGGCACGGGAGTTTTCCAGGCACGTACCAAACTGGCTCTACGTTTATGATGCCCGGCACATCACAAACAGTTCATGATTGTAGACCGTGTACGATAGGTAGACAATCACACACATTTAGTTTTCCCGCACCGTTTGTGATAGTGTCTGACATCACACACGCTTTGCAAACCGCAACTATGTGCATTGTTACACATGTTTCCTCTCCGTGAACCGTGTCGGATTATGATGTATATCGCACACGCTGTGCTTTATAGACCGTGTGCGCCGTAATGACCTGCACACCGTAATTTCACCCTAATTTAATTGCTGCTATTTAAAGTTGTACCTAATTTGAACTTGAAAGTAGGCTATAGCTTTATTCATATCCATCAGGTTCAAACAACCAGTGCATTATTCGATTCATAGGTACATATGTTTAAGAATTACATAAGCACCAAATAAAGAATGATGAACCAGGGTTCTATACTTGTACTATTACAGATGGTAAAGAAAGAGGCGACAGACATTCTGGTTGCTAAACTAGGTGAAGCGGAATGGCCCTATTGTGCTCTCCTGGATGCAGAAGGCACGCACGACTCTAGTTCAACCCCTTGTGATGGTCGGCCGCCAATCATGTAGTTTGAGAGGTAATCTTGAGTAAACTGCTTCAGGATCCACTGCAAAGGAAAAAAGATTCAGACATTGTCATCTAACACAACTCATTACGGGCAGTAAAAAGAAGGCTACAGAGTTCTTACTTACCATCCTATAGTTCACTGTTGTCTTGCATAAAGTGTAAACAAATAGTTCGATTGACATCTTTTGACCCATTTTAATAACAATCTTTATCAGTTTCCTCACTTGATGCTGGTTCATGAATATCTCATTGCCCCATACGCAGAAAGGGTCAAAGTGTGGATCTTTGGCAATGACATATGTACCTAAAAGCACCAAGTTAATATTAGAAGCTAAACAACAATTACAAAATGATGTAGTACAACACTCCCTCCATCCCATTATATAAGATTTTATTACATGTATATCTAGACATCATCAGAACATTAAGGTAACACTCTTCCTTGTTGCTATGTAGCCTGGGATTGCATATTTAGTCATTCAGTACAATGCATGTTGCTATGTAGCCTCAGATATATTAAATATGGCCCTAGTTAACCTATTGATAAATGGGTTACAGATATATTCAGTGAAATGTCTGATTAGATGATTAATCCCTTATCAGCCCCAGGCTATATGGTACCAGCTACCGATATCCTAAAAAGTGAGTACATATAAGCAATGCGATGAAACTAACCTCGATGGAAAACAACATTGTTCTCAATATTGTTCTGTATGAGTACATATAAAGGCATGTTAAGCACAACAAGCTAAACATCAACCAAATATTTCCATGGTAGACAACATAATCTACAAATGATAGCTTCAGTGTGCAGGTTTAAGCACGCTAGTTAAGCAAAACAAGAAGTGGAAAGGTGTGTTAACTGCATCAGGCATAACATTTAAAAACAAGCAAATAGTCATTCAAACTGGTATTGTGCAGGTCTAAAGTACACTAGTTATTGTTAAAAAAATGAAAAGGCATGTTAACTGCAACATCCTTAACAGCAACCAAATATCGTAATTCATAGTGGTATTGTTGAAACTGTTATTGATGAAATTGAACTGCACGGCAAATAGTTGCACATATAGAGCATCACATTGTGAAGAACTAAAATAAACAAGGCATAAGGCCATCTCTAGCCGATCCTTTAAAAGTTAACGGACTAAAACCTCTAGTGGATATATATATACTCCTGCAATTTTTGGCCGTTTCTAGTCGATCCCCTAAACTTAACGATGTAAACTTCAATTTGATCAAGTTCAAAGCAGGTTCAACCGAAAGTAGCATGCATTCAAACATAAACATGAATAGTTTTGCATAACCAATCATAAAACATAAATTTAAACTAAGCTAAACTACTTTCGGTCGAAGTGGAGGTCAAGCCAATCCTTCCTTGTCAGGTACAGTGTGCCGTGAGCCGGGTCCGGGCTGGTGCCGTCGTCGGGGTCGTTGGGGAAGACACTCCTCCACTCCTCAACGTCGATCTCCTCGTCCTCACCGCCCACCTCGATGTCATCCGCGCCACCGTCCTCGCTGCCTTCGACCATGTCCTCGGAGGAGAGCACGATAACCTTGCCACCCTCCGCGCCGGCAAAGATCACCCGCTCCGCCTCCACGAGCTCCGGGTGTTGTCGGCGGAGCTCTTGCATGTAGGCCTTGTCGGCGGCCTCGGCCTCGAGGCGCTCCCACGCCTCATGGTCCTCCCGCGCCATAGCCGAGCTCACCACCCCTGGCTCCGGCGGAACAAGGTCGACCGGACGTGTGCCGAAAAGGAAATTGAGCCTAGCCGCTGCGCCGTGGTAGCGGACCTGCCAGAGGTCGTACTCCATGGCCGCGAGCTCGGCCGTGTGGAAGCTACCGAGCCACCGGTGGGTGTGGGTCTCCCGATCCATAATCTCGGCGACCCATGTCCCCCACCGCCGCTGCCGGACCCCGAGGTAGGACCTCGTCGGCGGCCAGGCCCGAGGGAGGACGGGGAAGTCCTCGAACCGGCATAGGGGTGCGGCAGCGGGCGGATCAGGAGACCGGCAACGGCGGATCGATAAAGAACCCATGGAGGACGACGGGGACACCTCGGCGGCCACCTCGCCGGCGTCGGGTGAAGAGGCCGCGATAAACCTCTTTTTGGCCATTGGCTACTCGAGCTCCCCGGCATACAGGCAGAGGTTGAGGATGGAGGTGGCGGCGGCGGCGGCGGCGGCGGCGAGCGAGGGAGGGGTGGTGTGTGTCTGTGTGAGTGGAGGTTTTGGGGAGTGTGTGGTGTGTGTGGAGGGGGTGGGGGGCAAGGTGGTGTTTGAGGAAATACTGCGGCAACTGAAAATTTTACTAGGCGGGAGTAACAAGGCGGGGCTACTGAAAATTTGGATCAAGGGCGAGCAGATATTTTTGAGATTGCGAGGGATGCAGAGGCGGGAGTAAAATGCCAGGGCAACTGAAAATTTGAATCAAGGGCGAGAAGATATTTTTGAGATTGCGAGGGATGCAGAGGCAGGAGTAACAAGGCGGGGTTACTGAAAATTTGAATCAAGGGCGAGCAGATATTTTTGAGATTACGAGGGATGCAGAGGCGGGAGTAAAATGCCGGGGCTACTGAAAATTTGAATCAAGGGACTGAAGCAGAGCGGGAGTAACAGACATCGCACATGGTCCGCACATACTAATCGTGTGCTATCAAACATTAAAACCTTCCAGGCGGTAGATATTTTTGAGATTATGAGGCAGTAGATATTTTTGAGGCCGGAAGGCAAGCCTCGTGGAGCCTAATCTAACTGTGCTAATGTGAGGGACTGCAGGGCACGGGCGTGGCACATGGGTAGTCTGACCGAACCGTGTCGGTTGCGTAACCAATCGCAGATGGTTTCTACTTCCAACTCATGTGCTGTTTATAAATTTGGCAAAAAGAATAACGTGGGAGAGGGTCAAAACACGAACACACTTGCATGTGGACCAAATATATGTATGAAAAGGGTGGTTTGATGTTCGAATACCCAATGCACAACTTTGATGTGGCACTTGTTGCACAAAAGCACAGTATTGCTAGTGAGCCACCCCCTATGAACCCCACTTCGTGTCGGCGGTAAGGGAATCCTAGCTACGAATGCATGCCCCCAAATAGCTAGGTCTAAAATCTAACCCTACCGTAACACAAAACCTATAGGAGTCCATCATATATATATGGTCAAACTTCCCCTTTCGCTTCCCGACAGAGGTGGACCGTGTGCCGACCCACAAATGTGTGCTTGTGGCGCGAGATGGGTGAGACCACATACGAACCACATGCGGGTGGCCCTACTATATGTATGAAAAGGGTGTGGTGTGATATTTAACTACCATTCACAACTTTGATGTGGCACGTGTGCCTCGCAAATTAACCGGACTTCCCCGACCCCAGGGAGGTTGCAGGTAGCGCGAAGTAGCTCCCCCCCCCCCCACACACACACACATCGGGGGGAGGGCATCTCACCAAGACATACTGTAACACGGACCAAGCAGAATCCAACTTGGTCGTACAACCTCTCCCGCTCGTTGTTGGTCAAAGTGATGGACGTCCACACGGCCCCGCAAAATGGGCTAGCTTGTCGCCGATAACCTCGTGAGGGAGTACTGTATGAAGACAAACCCACTCTATGCATGTGGCCCAAAGTATGTATATGGAAGTGGTGTGTGTGGTGTTTGAATACCCAATGCGCAAATTTGATGTGGCACCATGCTTTGGAACCGTAAAATCCCCACACTGAGCGAGGGTTCACGACACGTAGCATGCGCTCAAACTTAATTAGGCTTGGAATGGTCGACCTACTATACGGTAACTCGAAGCAAAGAAGAAGAATCCACCCTGGTAACCTTTCTCGTCATTGGTCGAAATGATGGACGTCTACGCGGGCCCATGAATATATATAGGCTTGCCGCCCATAACCAAGCGAGTGAGAGTGTGTCCAAAGACAACCATTGCATGTGTGTGTCCCGAACATATTTATGGAGGTGTGTGATGCATTCATATGTGTTGAATTAATACCCGACCCAATGCACAACATTGATGTGGTGCATGCGTTGAAAATCGCAGAGTTCCCCACACAGAGCAAGAGGTCATTCATGATGTGTCGTGTGCTCACCCCCCCCCCCCCTTCGATCCAGCGGGATGGATTCATGTGTACACATGCGCTATTATATATATGTAATCTCACATCATGATCTATATCATGAGACAAACAAAAAATTAATCCCCTCCTAAGTCAAATTAGTTAACCTCTCTCGCACTGTCGGTGAAAGTGATGGACCAAGCGGGCCGACAGATGGAAGCATCGCCGATAACCGCGTGAGTGAGTGCCATATATAGGACAACAACCATCGGGATTGCACATGTGCCAGAACATATATATGAAGAGGTGTGTTGTGATGTTTTGAATACCTAGATGTGGCATTTGCCTCAAAAACCGCAAGGTCCCCACACAGAGTGAGGTTCATGTGACACCTAGTATATATATATATATATATATATATATATATATATATATGCTGGTCACCCCCCCCCCTTCGACACGTACTATACACCTAGTAATACAACCCTAAAAGAATTAATCCTCCTTGTTCGTCAAACGTACCTCTCTCTCGCTGGGTCAAAGTGATGGACGATGAACTCACGGGCCCAGCACAGAAGCGAAGCGTACGTCGCACGCGAGTGATCATCCTATATAGGACTAGGTACCACCATCTGCATGTGGCCCAAAGAGGTGTTTGTGTGATGTTTGAATACACAATGCACAACTTTGATGTGGCAACACATATATAGGAAACCAAAAAGTCCCCACAGAGAGCGTGAGATTCATGATGCGTGGTATGTGCTATATATACGCCCCCATTCGACTCGTGGTATATATGTACTTCTACTGTATAGCACAAACCAAAAAAGAATCATTCCTTGATGGTCAAATTAACCTCTCTCTCTCGTTGGGTCAAAGTGATGTGGAGGACAACCTCGCATGCCCACGGATGGTAGCGCCACACGCAAGTGAGTTCCTATAGGGCAACCACCGCCTGCATGGTATTGCGTGATGTTTGAATACCAATATAATGTACAACTTTGATGTGGCACCTGCCTCGGGAACCGGAAAGTCCCCACATGGAGCGAGGTTATGACACGCATATATATAGAGTATTCATGTTGCCCCCTCTTTGACATGTACATACTCCTACCGTGCATATACGTAACACAAACCAAAAAAGAACCATCATTGTTGGTTAAATTAACCTCTCTCTCGTTGTACGTTCAACTGGTCGACGACGACCTCGTGGGCCCACAGAGAGAGGCACACACAAGTGATGTCATAGGACAAAACCATCGCGTGCATGCGCCCGTGTGTTATGTGATGTTTGAATACTACCCAATGCACACCTTTGGCGTGGCACATGCTTCGCAAACCAGAAATGCACTACACCATGATGCGTGTAGCCCCCTCACTTCAAGCCGGTGGGAGGGTGTGTACGCACATGCTCGAACTTTGATATGGAATCTCACCATGACCCACACCACACACATGCCAAGATGAATCCACCTTTTGGTCAAATGCCTCTCTCGTTGTTGGTGGAAACTGAAAACCTTTGCGGGCTAACGAATGGGCGCGTCGCTGATATTGACATATCGTGGAAACTAAAAATTCAGTAAATCCAAAACTTAGTTGAAATTCATGAAACTTATCGTGGTGTCATATATGGACACCAGTAGACTGTGATATTGTATTTTTTCATCAAATTTGAGACCCGTTTTGATATAATCTTCTTACAAACGGGAGATTATTAAAAACTGGCAACCAATATCTCATACGGATTATTTATTCGGACCATGATGGTTAGACCGTGCCATGCTTCGGTTAAGCAGTAAAGCGGCAGAATGAATCATCAATAAACCAAAAAATATATGTGCTGCCACACGCCCCGTGTGTCGTGCGAGCAGGCGTGAGTTGACGGGACGCATGTGAGCAGTCCACCGCGCAGGCATACCGGGAGGCGTGCGTGCAGGTGTGCATATTGACGGGAGGCGTGCGAGTAGCTGTGTGAAATGATGGTAGGAATGGCAGAAGTCCGCCGCACAGGCTCACCGGGAGGCGAGACAGCCTTTGACCGCCGCCCGCCTCGCCCCCACTGGTCCGTATTAATTGCGCGCCCGAGCTGCCGGCCATAATAGGCGGCCGCACCCCCGGTCCATAGTGGTCACCAATGTCTGGACTCTGTAGTGTATGAGGATGCCGCCGAAGCGCACCATCGGAGGGAGTGGCGATGCCGGGGCTGGTGAAGCACGCGCGCAACGCGTGAAGCTGGGCACAGAGGTTGCCGCCGCCGCCGATGAGGTCTCGCGCTGGCAGCAGCACGACCTTGACTTCGTCGGCACCGTCGTGCCCCCCCAGCCGGAGCCGGAGGTCAACAGCAACTCCGGCAACGACTGCGACTCCGACGGAAAACCGGTTAGTCATCTATATACCCATTTGTGCGGCAAACATATCATGTGTTTTCTCTGGTTACTCCCCCCCCCCTCTATAATTTTTTTGGAATACAAATCCTATGGTTATGTTCTCTTAGTCCATGAAATCAGAGTAATTAAGATCCGTTAGATGCACGTAGTGTATTGATTGTTTGAATGTTATCCGTATAGAGTTAGTGATTAATTGTTTGTTCTGTACAAATGATTTTAATCTGACTAGGGTTAGCTTGCGTGCTAATAATTCGTGGCCAGATCTTGAGAATTGATTTTGAATGTCCTACATATATGTTTGTGCCTTTTTTCTTCCAGATCTTGAGAATTGATTTTGAATGTCCTACATGTATGTTTCTGCCATTTTTTTTCTTTCAGATTGGTATGTACACAGATGAGGCTCCGGCCAGCGCTGCCATCGGATGTAGATCTTGGACCCGGCTGTGCGGCCAAAAGCGGCCATGCCCCCCTGAACCTGAGGAACCAGTAGAATCTCTGACGGACTGCATCAGCGATCTCCCGGACGGCATCCTTGGGGAGATCATCTCCCTTCTCGCCACCAAGGATGGCTGTCGCACACAAGTCCTCGCATCTCGGTGGCGCACTCAGTGGCGCACCGCGCCTCTTAATCTCGACTGTCGTCAGCTATCTGTCGATGATGATTCTGAACTCCCCGGAGCCATCATCTCCTCCCACCAGGGCTCCGTTCAATGCATCTGCATCCCGGCATGCTACCTGCTGGACATACCCTACACGGTGGCCTCCTGGCTGACATCCCATCAATTCGAGAAACTCCGGCAGCTTGAGTTCTACCATTACTACAGCGATAGGTTACCACCAAGAGCTGCATCTGTGCCCTCGCCACCGATGCCCTTCTCATGGTTTTCCTCCTCTCTCCACACCGCCACCTTGACCCGGTGCCATCTAGCAGACAATCTGGTACAAATGCTTCAACTCCCACTGCTGAAAAAACTTGCGCTTGTGTTGGTTGATCTGTCGGTGGCCTCACTGCACAGCATCATCCACTCCAGCTGCCCTACACTAGAGCGTTTGGTGCTTGTTTTTTGGACTAGGAATCCATATCCCTTGTCTCAAAATAAAGTCACCTCACCTTGTAAGCATTGGAATTCATTTTGAAGGACATGAGCTCATCATTGAAGATGCCCCTTCACTTCAAAGGTTGCTCCTTGATTGTTGTTATAAACCTTCGCAAATAACTGTGGTCTCTACGCCTAAACTGGAGACCTTGGGTGTATTTCCTGATCCGTTTGAAGGTGACAAGTTGGTTGTTGGCTCCACACTTATTCAGGTACTGCATGTTATCCATGTACACTTTAGTAATCTGCATTTTTCATTTGTGCGGATAAGTTAAATATCATCTTGGAGTACACTTTCGGTGCTAATATTATGTTCTATGCTGAATGAAGAGCTTGTCTATGGATGGCGTATCAGGGGTGCTGTATTCTGTCAAGACCTTATATATTTATATAGGGTGTCTTGATCTGAACACCACTATTGGCTTGCTGCGATGATTTCCATGTCTGGCGAATTTGTATATAAAGGTGATGATTTCACACACATTGAAAGCCCATATATAATGTACTAGAATTAACCGTTCAGCTGTCGCTCCTTCGACATACTCTATTTTAGACATTAACTGTTTTCAATCTTCATGTCTATTTAGGTACTAGGACTTCGAGAAAAAGGTCTAACCAATCAATGGCAGAGGAAGCACAAGGATTTTCTCAGATCTCATGACATTCGTTTGAAGACAATAACGGTGGAAGGATATGCATCCAACCATGTAAACACTAGCTTTGTCACATTCTTCATGAGGAATGCGAGGGCACTATTGTCCGTGAGGATTAAGTTTTTCAACAAGAAAATTCTCACGGAATTGTATGTTGAACAGCATAAAAAGAAGTTTCAGGTGGACCTAAGGGCTTCTGATCGTGCTCGGCTTATATTTACAACAACTTGTCGTCATCATGGACCAGTAGATCTTTTGTACCGGGATCTTGATTTTATGGATCGGACCGGTCCATTTGATTGTGACTGCCAAAAACTTTGGTTGAGTTAGATGTTATTGCCATGTTCAATCCGGGTTATGTGTAAACCTGATGAACAATTAATCCTCGTGCTTTTGTACCTTTTGTAAGCTGGAGTTAGACATTGTTGCCCTTTTCAACTAGGGTTTGACCCACATTTTCTTTCATACTGGGCGTCTGTGTTCCTATAGGTACTACCTCTGTTGTGGTTTATTCTTTATTGGCCCCCTTCGTATTTTGTAGTACCAAACTTTGACCTTAGATTTAACTAAGAATATATTAATGCATGTCATTGAAAATAATATTGTTGGACGGCTATTCCTGGCTATGTTCATCTGCTATATGCAATAATTATGCATGTGCTTGCTCGCCGTTTAGGCGGCCACGGCGTGCTCTGCTCGCGTGCCTTCGCGCGCTGTACTCGTCGTTTAGGCGCCCTCGGTTCGCGTCCCTCTGCGCGCTCTGCTCGCCGTTTAGGCGCCAAGTCTCGCTCGGGTCGTGTCGTCCCTCCGCGCGTGCTCTGCTAGCGGTTGGGGAAGCTTTAGTTATTTGATCTTAGATTATGCTAATTAATTATACCTCCAGAGTCAGAATCATCCGGCTCTGGAGGTATAATTAATTAACCTAAACTATGATCTCCGGCGCCCGTTCCCGTCGCGCAACTCCATCCTGTCGTCGGCCGTTGGGGGTATGCCGGTATGTGTGGGTAACTAGCTAGCAAGTGGATCAGTAGCGAGTTGTCGCCGGCGGCCATTGCTGTGGTTATTTATAGGGATTGGGGATTTTACAATTCACCCCTGTGGAGCGCGGGAAGCCTTCGCTGGAGCACGGGAAGACTTGAGCACACAACCCGACAACCATATGCGTTGTCACGTGTTACCGGACACGTGTTAACATAAGAAAACATATGTGTAACCTACTAATCATCGCACACAAGTACTCGCACATGAATCGTGTGCGATACTCCTAGCCATCGCAAGCAACTAGTATGCATTTTCAAAGTTTTTAGTACACACATAATCGCACACGAATTAACTCTAGTAACCGTGTGTGTTATATTTTCTCATCGCAAACAGTTCATCCGAGTGGGCTGTTTGCCGCGTATCACACACATCTTGTTTACATGAATCGTTTGTGTTTTTTTTGGCTCATCGCAAACAGTTCATCTATGTGATCTATCTACCGCATATCACACACATCTTGTTAAGTTGAACCATTTATGTTGTGTTCCCTAATCGAAAACAGTTCGTCCGAGTGAACCGTATGCCGTATATCACACACACCTTGATCTGGCTGACCGTTTCTGTTGCATTCCCTAATAGCAAATAGTTCATCGGAGTGAACTGTATGCCGCATATCGCACACACATTGATATGGCTGCCCATTTCTGTTGTTCTGTCTAATCGCAAACAGTTCGTATGGATCAACCGTATGCCCCGCATCGCACACGTAACTAAAATCTGAACCGTGTTTGATGCCTCCGCCATCGCAAACATTTTACGTCTTTTTTGACAGTTTTTTTACATCCCCGTTTGCGATTAATGCATCGCACACAGTTTCGTCAAAGGGTCTCTGATCGTAGTGTCGCGTTAGCAGCATCCTGCAGTAGTGGAGGCTTCTCTCTTGAAGGCAAATAATATGGTGGGTGAACAAATTACTGTCGAGCAGTTGATAGAAAAGCGCAAAGTTATGATGATATCCAAGGCATTGATTATGAATATAGGCATCACATCCATGTCAACTAGACCGAAATGATTCTGCATCTACTACTATTACTCCACACATCGACCGCTATCCAGCATGCATCTAGAGTATTAAGTTCAAAAGAACAGAGTAACGCTTTAAGTAAGATGACATGATGTAGAGGGATAAACTCAAGCAATATGATGAAAACCCCATCTTTTTACCCTTGATGGCAATAATACAATATGTGCCATGCTACCCCTACTTTGTCACTGGGGGAGGACACCGCAAGATTGAACCCAAAACTAAGCACCTCTCCCATTGCAAGAAGAACCAATCTAGTTGGCCAAACCAAACCAATAATTCGAAGAGAAATACAAAGATATCAAATCATGCATATAAGAATTCAGAGAAGATTCAAATATTATTCATAGATAAACTGATCATAAATCCACAATTCATCAGATCTCGAAAAACACACTGCAAAAGAATATTACATCGGATAGATCTCCAAGAACAACGAGGAGAACATGGTATTGAGGATCAAAGAGAGAGAAGAAGCCATCTAGCTACTAGCTATGGACCCGTAGGTCTAAGGTAAACTACTCCCGCTTCATCGGAAGGGCAATAGAGTTGATGTAGAAGCCCTCCGTGATCGAATCCCCCTCCGATAGGATGCCAGAAAAGGCCCCAAGATGGGATCTCATGGGTACAAAAGGTTACGGCGGCGGAAAAGTATTTTGGTGGACGCTTCTGGTCATTTGGGAATATTTCTGAAATTATAAGCCAAGAAATAGGGTTGGAGGACTCCCATGGGGCCCACAAGCCAGGGGCGCCCCCCCCCTAGGGTTCGCCCTGAGGGCTTGTGGAGCCCTCGGGACTCTTCTGCCTTCCTCTCCAAGTCCTATGTGTGTCTTCTGGTCCAAGAAATATCATCGCGAAAGTTTTATTCCGTTTGGACTCCATTTGGTATTCCTTTTCTGTAAAACTCAAAAACAAGGAAAAAACAGAAACTGGCACTGGGCTCTAGGTTAATAAGTTAGTCCCAAAAATAATATAAAATAGCATATTAATGCATATAAATCATCCAAAACAGATAATATAATAGCATGGAACAATCAAAAATTATAGATACGTTGGAGACGTATCACATACCATTCATAACAATGCTCTAGATGCTTCACGTGATGCATTACACAATTTGAGTCTCCCTTATGCTATACATAACAACAAACCTTTCATGATGGATGACATGTTCCTATATCATGCATCTCATTTATTTGAGCATTGGATATTTTGTGCTAACCAACACATGCATGTGCGCATCATAATGGATGATGTGTACATATACCACGCACACACAATTTTCCCTTTGCCTTTGTTTTGTGTAGGTACTCATGAATACTCGTCAACCTCACAATCCCATGAGTTGACGAAACGAGCTCTTGAGAGCAACGATGATTTTGGATCCCGTGGATTGTCCTTACCACCGTTCCCTTCGCACGAGGACTATGCACACATCTTTTACTTGGCTCTCATATGGCTTTGGGCTATTTACCACTTGTCACCTTATACCCATTTTACCATGTTCACTTTGCTTGTTATGCCACTTTCTATGCCTTTACCATGCAATTGTGACCCTTGCTTGCATTTACCCATGATTCACCATTATACTACTCCTATGTGTATTTGCATACTTGGTGGAGATACTAGTTGCTATTGCCATGTTTACATCATACCACATGCTATTGTTGATTCTTGTGTTGGGAGAGTCATGATGTTCCATTGCTATTTACATACAACTTCTTACCAATACAATGATGATACATTACTCATATCTTGTTTTCATGATTGTGATATGTCATGTGCAT
The DNA here is from genome assembly GCA_011799875.1 of Thinopyrum elongatum. Taxonomy (NCBI): domain Eukaryota; kingdom Viridiplantae; phylum Streptophyta; class Magnoliopsida; order Poales; family Poaceae; genus Thinopyrum; species Thinopyrum elongatum. The sequence goes on along the minus strand of CM022301.1, from coordinate 218,938,802 downwards.
TATTTATGCCCGCTATTTGCACACATGACATGATTGCCATGATTACCTCTAGTATGTTGCATCTTCGCACTACTAGCTTGCGTGACTTGTTTACTATGATTACTTGCTTTGTCGCATCACCCATGATACATAATTTCTCCTTGCATTGTTTTGATGGCATATATGTTCATGCCTTTCACTTGATTTATCTTGATCATTGTCTCTTGTCTCCATTAGTTGCCTCTCTCATATCCACTTGTAGTGAGTGCAACAATACTATGCTTATTGATATTGGAGACTAGGACATCTTACTTGTGAAGCATGCTTGTTTGATTGAGCCTAATGTCTTTGGTTGTACTCGCATCATATGCTTTCATATCATGCCACATTCTCTTGTCCCTTTGTATGATAAGAATGATGAGGACACTTGTTGGGTATTTCACCACATGAATGATTGGTTTTGCATTCACACTAACCACATTTGTCTTTCCGAGTGTTTGTCACATTCTTTCATTTTGAAGGATTCACAAGGCATTACCATCATGAGACATATTGGTTCTGTAAAGGCATACATGATGTGCAACTCCAACATCTTCGGGAACATTCATAAGGTGAACTCCTTCCCTTTGAGCCATATTCAAAAAGGCATATTCGATGGGCCATTCTTTCATTGTTGTCTCCTTCTTGTCTAAATGATACATATATTGGATGGAGGACCGACATTTGAGATGGACCCTATGGACCTTCGAGTTGAGGAGTTCCTGGACTTAGTGGATGCACCACCGGACAACCACTCTTGCCACAACATCGGGCAACGGCATGCCATGAAAATTTTGCCATATTGCACAAACACCTTCATATTTGTTGATGAGCATGCTAGATGGAAACATTCCTTCCATGACAAGTTTGCACCTTATGCATGGATTGACTTACATTATGATTGTCTTGTTGCATCTTGTATTACCATGTCATCCATGATATATGAGCTTGTGCACTTTCTTAGCAAATTTGTTATGATCTTCCTTGATGGCATATTCATACATAATGATCACATTGCCCACCATCAATTGCATGATAACATAATTAAATTGAGCAACAATTACCATATTCATGCTTTTGATAAACCATCCCATTATGAAATCATTTTGCACAATGGTTGCATTAACCACATTCACAACACCTTTGTGTGCACGAAAAATGATTTTACTCCCATGAATGCTTTACATATCATTCTATATCATCTTGCCAAGCTTCATGTGCCTTGTCATGAACAATCTTATCGCACGAACTCATGCTTACTTGATGGACACCTTTTATGCACTAACCATTGTATTTCCGAGTGTCGTTTGTGTTTGCTCTTTTTGCATGTATACCACTCCGGAGACACCTTGGAGTACTTGGATTGCGCCATGACACCCACTTTGTCCAACTACAAGTCCGTCCACGACTACCGTTTCCATGGTGATGAGGTTTACGATCTGAGGTCGGATCTTTCCCAAGGAGGGGGGATGATGCAGAGCATCCTACGGTCATCCCCATGTACACTACGACTACTCCCCAAGCCCCAAGAGGACATACGATGAGACCACGAGTATATGCCATTGGACACACGGTGAACCCGCTCCTAAATGCTTCCCCTTTCCATTCATGTGAGACATGGTTGCTACCTAATGCAAAGACACTACATGTGCTCAGGAACCGAGGGGACTACCATGGAGATGCTCGAAGCATAGGACAAGTCCACACGGAAGCGGAGTGACAAGGGCCTCAAGTGGAGTCGCCACGGAGATACAGCGGCCGGACATCCGGCAGGAGCCCGGACATTCGGCGCCACCAAACAGAAGAGGGCTACAGAAGAATGGACGCAAGGCGACTCTACAGCAACCATACATCCGGCCTACCCCCAGACATCAGGCGCCCCGCGATGGGCCGGACATCCGGCGCTTGCCCGGAAATCCGGCGCATGCTATCCAGAGAAGAAGATCTTCGGCCAGCTTCCTGGCCGGACATCCGGCGCCTCATGAACGGCCGGACATCCGACGTCCGTTTGGACATCTGGCGCCTGCGCGCAGCATCTAGCCCAAGAGCCCATGTAACCTCCCCTCTCTCACCCCTTCGTCCCTAGACTATAAATAGACCACCTCCTCCCTCTTTCTAGGGTCGGCAAAGGATTAGCTCATTAGAGGTAGAGCTTTGCTCATCCACTATCTTACTCCCATGGAGTCCAAGGCCTCCAAGTGAGATGATCCCATAGGGGAATCAAGACCCCTTCTAGGGAAGATCCATCTTGGACTCAAGACCTCAACCCCTTCAAGGATTGGGATGAACTAGTGCCTTTGTTACCATCTTGTGTTGGATTTGGACCTTTGTATCCCTCTATGTGTATGTGGATTTAGCATATGTGTGATTGCACACTACTACAGGATGCTGCTAACGCGACACTACGATCAAAGACCCTTTGACGAAACTGTGTGTGATGCATTAATCGCAAACGGTGATGTAAAAAAACCGTCAAAAAAGATGCGAAACATTTGCGATGAAGGATACATCAAACAGGGTTCAGATTTTAATTGTGTGTGCGATGCGGGGCATACGGTTTAGTTGAATTAACTGTTTGTGATGAGGCAGAACAAAAGAAACGGGCAGCCAGATGAAGGTGTGTGCGATATACGGCATACAGTTCACTCGGATAAACTGTTTGTGATGAGGCGGAACAACATAAACGGGCAGCCAGATGAAGGTGTGTGTGATATACGGCATACAGTTCACTCGGATGAATTGTTTGTGATTAGGCAACACAAAAGAAACGGTCAGCCAGATCAAGGTGTGTGCGATATACGACATACGGTTCACTCGGATGAACTGTTTTCGATTAGGCAACGCAACAGAAACGGTTTAGCCAGATCAAGGTGTGTGCAATGGAGGGCATACAGTTCATTCCGATAAACTGTTTGTGTTGAGCCAAGAGAACAGAAACGTTTCACATAAACAAGATGTGTGTAATACGCGGCAAACATCCAATTACATAGGTGGCCAGTACACACATGACATTTCCACACACCAAAGTAAATTATTACATGCATAATTAACTAGGATAAATGATCATCTGATCATCATCTACTTCTTGTGCTAGCTCGATGTTCCTTCTATGCTAAGTTTCCATTAATTGATGGCGTTTTATGAACACGCCACTGTTTCCCACCATTTCCTCATCGATTTCCCGCCACCCAGTGATATTGCGCATAAACCTAGGCGGCGCGTGACGCACGGAGGCAACAAGCGCAGCCTGTAGCACATCCACCTTTTCCAAGCATGCCAACCCACCAAAACGCCGCCTCTGCCATCAACCTCGTCGACGAGGAAAACGAGAAGGCGCCACAGCCCGTCGAGGCCGAGGCGCTCCCCGGCAACGCGATGGACGACGCCGTGACGCGCGTCATCGCCAGGGTTGAGCAGACCCTTGGCGCATGGCGCTTCAGCGCCGCGGATCAAGATAGGCATGTCAGCATCGAGAGGCTGTAGCTCGCCGCACAACATGATCGATGGCGCGCCGCAGAGCAAGCTAGGTGCGTCCGCGCTGATAGGCTGCGGCTCACCGCACGGCGAGACCGTTGGAGTGCCGCAGAGCGAGAGGCGCGGCGCGCCGCACAGCAAGAGCGGATCCATCGGTGCTTGCCTGCTGTCGACAGGGCGTCGCAGCTGGGTACACTTCCCGTCAGTACCCCCATTCCTCGCCAGGAGTGGGCAGAGGCCCTCTGCGCCGTACTTGCACCAGAGCCCGGTCGCGCCGTACTTGCACCGGACGCCCACCGCGCCGTTCGCATGGGTAGCGCCATTTGCCTTGTCCGCGGCCCGCTCAATGCCAACACGCTGGTCGCTAGGATCGACCGCCTCCTTGGCCCAGGTGTCCACCTGGGCGCAGTAGAGGAACATGGCCGTCGCATTCTCGAGCTGGTGATCTTCGATGAAATAGCCAACTTGGAGCTCGAGATCGCGCTCCAGATGTACCGCGAGCGTGTCGACCGCTTGGGCGAACGCCTGCATGAGTTCAGGTAGAGCCAAGAGCTACCGTAGGCAAGGGCTGCTGGTCATGGTCTCATGGACGCGTTTTATTTTGTTGAGTCGTTTCGACGTGGATCGCTATGTATTCACAGCAATCATAATATTACTCTGTTTATTGCTCTGTTTCAATGTGTGTACTCTGTTTTCCGTTCTTATATGTTCTGTTTCAATGTGTGTGTGTGTATGCTTCCATTCTGTATATGTGAATGATAACAGCTAGATACAAATTAGTATACAAAAACAGATAGAAAATGGAATTCATAATATATATTAATTGTTCATTAGTTCATCACAGAATATATATAATATCATCACATATACGTGATGATACTTAACTACTAGGTACAATGCATAAAACTGAAAACGAACAATACTAAAACTAGTAATCCCTCCTGGGGGCAGTATTCCGGTAGCCCCTCGCCAGCAGCTCCCTGGTGCGCGGCCTCTTCCCAGCGCGGAGGCAGTACTCCGCCTCCTCCGCCTCGCAGCGCTTGATGTACCGATCTGCCTCTTGCTGGCAGACGAGCGCGACCGATCTTGCCATTTCGTTGGGCGCCCACCGGAGCTCCTCGTCGTCGGCACGCTGGAGCTCATCGGCCCACCTCCACACAGCGATGAGGCGCCTAGCGCCTTTGACCTTCCTCGCGAAGTACCTGTCTTCGTACACCTCCTTCGCACGACGACGCGCCCGCCCCCAAAGCTCCACCACCTCCTTTTTCCAGGTGGCATCACGGGCTTCACAGGCCGCCTGGTACCTGGCTTCCTCCTCCGCCATCTCCTTCTTGAATGCCACTTGCCTGGCTTTCTCAGCCGGCGGCAGTGACTTCCACAGACAATGATTGTACTGGCCCCAAAACCACTCCAAAGTTGGGGGGTCCGGCGCAACCTCGTTCGGCGGCGCGTAGGGGTCCTCCTCATCGCTGCTCTTCGACTGAGCGTCCTCGGGGGACGGCACCTCCTCGTCGGCGCGTGGGCAGATCGGCAGCGCCATGGCTGAGATTTGAGAGAGAGAGAGAGAGAGAGAGAGAGAGAGAGAGAGGGCGACCGAGGGAAGGATGTAGATGAGAATGCAGGCGGGACGACGTGAGCAAGGTGGTATTTATTGGCGGCCGGAATCTAGATCGACGGGAACAGTACACACGCTGGTCGCCGGAATTTACGAGTACTGTAGTTTGAATTACACATGATTCCCGCAGCAAAATCTGTGTGTGAACATAATAGCTGACGGTTTCCAATATAGAACCGTGTCTGATTAATAACCCGCGCCACTCACCTTCCAAACCTCGAGGCACGAAATAGAGTGCCAATCGTGTGGGGGCCGGTTGTCTTGCCAGATCTTTATATTTTCTTTTTTGAACACCAGATATTTACATCGTCTGATGATTTTTTAATTTTTTGGAATTTAAATGCCATGGCACTCCATGCATGTGCCCAAGCCATGACACCAATATGTTTGAAACTTCGTTCCAATTTACTGCACATGGAATTAACTCGCACACAAGTACACACATATTTTTTTTCAAACCATTATGGTTAGCCGCTGCATGTAGATGTAGTTCAAATTTGGATTACGGTCATTAAATGGCTAGAAAATCACTTAAATGTCTTTAAAAGGTCAAATGACCCCTGAAATTTTCCAATTTTTGACATGACAGTTGTATTAGTGCACGTTAACTGTAGAATTTTTTTGAAGCCCATAAGAGGAAGCTATCGCTCGTTCATCATTAAACATGCATTGTTCCCTCTCGAAACCATGAGCCTTCTAGTGAGTTGCTCCGGTTTGTGAGGGGTGTGTGTCCAAACTTTTGTCAAACAGGCCAATTTTTTTACCACATCATCTTGATGGCATGACATTACGTCAAGTAAGGTTTCATGTGTTTTTGATCATTTTTTTTAGAATTTGAATGGCATGGCGCTCCATGCATGTGTGTCCAGGCCGTGACACCAATATGTTTGAAAATTCCTTCCAATTTAGTGCACATGGAATTAACTCGCACACAAGTACACAAAAATATGATTTTTCAAACCGTTATGGTTAGCCGTTGCATGTAGATGTAGTTCAAATTTGAATTACGGTCATTAAATGGCTAGAAAATCACTTAAATGTCTTTAAAAGGTCAAATGACCCCTAGAATTTTCCAAATTTTCACATGATAGTTGTATTAGTGCACGTTAAATGTAGAAAAAAAATTAAGGCCGTAAGAGGAAGCTATCTCATGTTCGTCATCAAACATGCATTAGCGCATCTTGTCTATTTGAGAGTCTTATTGTGTTCTTCTCTTGATTTGCTCCTTTCCCCCTCCAAGTGTGAAAATATCATGAACTTAGGGTTCCACCCTACATCACTTCCCCTAAAGGGAGGGAACTTCGGTAACACATCCTCGTCTCCATCGACTCCACTTGTGGTTACTTCTAACCTTTACTTTCTGCAAGCTTATATTGTGTTTGTATCTTGTGCTTGCTTGAGTTGTTATTGTTGAGCTCATCGTATAGGTTGTCCACCTAGTTGCATATCTAGACAACCTATTTTGTTGTTAAGCCTAAATTGTTAAAAGAAGTTAAAAATTGTTGGTCGCCTATTCACACCCCCCCCCCTCTAGTTGACCATATCAATCCTATGCATTGGCATGTCATAAAAGAACAATTCATGCACAAATAATAAAGGCCAATTCATAGTATATGTAGTTTCTTGCAATTTTATCACATTAGAAACATAGAGAGGTGGAGATGTGGTTCCCCTCTTATAATAATTGCAAGTAGGAGCAGAAAGCACATGCATATTATATCCATTAAAGTCATCATGTGCAATGGTAAAACGCAACCCATCAATATAATCCTTAATAAGTGCAAACTTCTCCGATATAGTGTAGTTGAGAGAATTCAAAAGGATAATAGGACTATCATGCGTGGGTGCAATAGCAACAATTTTGTTTTTAACATAAGGAACTATAGCAAGTTCATCCCCATAAGCATCATTCATATTGGCATCATGCCCATAACCATAGCAAGCATCAACATCAAAAAGGGATATTTCAAACAAATCCAAGGGATCATAGCATTCATCCTTCGGTAAGAATGAAGGAAAATTAAACAATGTATGAGATAAATAGTTACTGTCATTAGAAGGTGGGCGTGGTTGATCAATCCGCTCTTCCTCCTTTTGTTCTTCGCTCTACTCCTCATATTTTTCATCCAAGTCTCAGCAATTTCTTCTTCCATAGATTCCTGCAAAATATTAGTCTCTTGGACATCGGAGACTTTATTAATGTGATCATTAATATAAGCATTAGAATCATAGTTTTCATAGCAATATTTAAGTATGGCAAAATTTTCAGATCTATAAAGGGCATCATCACGCTTTTCATATATTTCAAACAAAGAAACAATTTCATGAGCACCCATAAAAGCAATCATATATACCATTAGCACAAGAAGCCAAGGTTTCATTATCATTAAATTCACATTGCAAGGGGAGGTGTGGAGCCTCCATCTTGGAGAAGCAGGTATAATCATACCCTAAGCACACATTCCATGCATGCCAACGCAACATTTTAATCTGATCCCATAAGTGTTTCCCTTTTTAAGACAAGCTATAATCCCTAAAGTATTCCCGGTGATCCAAAGTGTATCCCATTATCAAGTTCAACGGGGATTTATCAAGATTATCAAAGTAGTATTTAATGTTTTCTACATAACCAGCATCGACGATTTTAGGAGCTTCCTCGTCTCCATGAGTAGCAAGTACATCTAAGGTTCCCCATCTCCATGAGTAGCAAGTACAACTAATTTTTTTGGTGTTTCGTGTTCCATGTCCATAACTAAAGATATAAAACAACTAAATAAAATAAAATCTACTTAGTGATAAAGCCAAGAAGCGCACGAGAATATTGACCCCACACTATTTCTCCCCGGCAACGACGCCAAAAAAGTTCTTGATAACCCACAAGTATAGGGGATCGTTTGTAGCCTTTTCGATAAATAAGAGTGTCGAACCCAATGAGGAGCTAAAGGTAGGATTTATATTCTCTTCAAGTTCTATCGACCACCGATACAACTCTACACACACCAACCTTTGCTTTACCTAGAACAAGAAATAAAACTACTTGTGGGAATAAAACTAGAAGTACTTCACGAGATAATAAATAATTAGTTGTTTTATTAGTTAGTTTTTGGAGAACAATGAGAAGGATTTGTCCCTAGGCAATTGATAACTGGATCAGTAATCATTAGTGCAATTTTATATGTGGGAGAGGCATAAGCTAACATACTTTCCTTCCTTGGATCACATGCACTTATGACTGGAACTCTAGCAAGCATCCGCAAGTACTAAAGATCATTAAGGTAAAACCCAACCATAGCTTTAATGGTAAAGTCCTCTTTAATCCCATACGCAACAACCCACTTACCCAAGTTTCTGTTTTTGTCGCTCACGCAACCCTGATAGTAAGCAAATCATGAACATATTACAACATCCTACAGTGGGAATCCCACACACTTGCACGACACGGCGGGCACCATAGGACAACACCAAAATAAAACATGCAACTCATACCAATCATGATCACCAATCAACCCATAGGACAAAAGGGATCTACTCGAACATCATAGGGTTGCAACACATCATTGGTTAATAATATGTAGCATAAAACACCATGTTTAAGTAGAGATTACAACGGGTAGAGAGAGGTTACACCGCCGCATAGAGGAGGAGAGAGTTGGTGATGACGGCAGCGAAGTTGTTGATGTAGATCGCTGTCACAATGGTTTCCCGACAGCACTCCCGCGCCACCGGAAGAGAGGGGGAGAGGTCCCCCTCCTTCTTCTTCTTGCTTGGCCTTCCCCATAGATGGGATAAGGATCCCCCCTCTGGTCCTTCGCCTCCAAGGCCCCCGAGGGGCGGGAGCCCCTCTATATTGGATATCTCTCTGTTTTCTTCTCTGTTTCACGTCTCTGTCTTCTGGCTAAACACCGCTTTTTAAATATCCGGAGATGCGTAACTCCGATCGGGCTGAAATTCTCACATGATTTTTTTCCCGATATTAGCTTCCTTGTGCCCGAAGGATACCTCCAACCGACCTCCAAGGAGGCCACAAGTTCTCCTGGCGTGTCCCTAGGGGGTGGCGCCCCTTGAGCTTGTGAAGCCCATGGGCCCTTGGCGTTGATTCTTGCGCCAGAAAATCACATGTATTCCAAAAAAATCTCTGTCAAATTTTATCGCGTTTGGACTTCGTTTGATATGGATTTTCTGCGAAACAAAAAACATGCAACAAACAGGAACTGGCATTGGGCACTAGATTAATATGTTAGTCCAAGAAAATAGTATAATTTTTTTCTAAAAATATGTGGAAGTAGTAGGATAATGGCTTGAAACAATTAAAAACTATAGATATGTCAGAGACATATCAGCTATCAGCGTATTGCCTCTTTATTTATCTTCATAACTCATTTTAGTGTTTAGTAAATTGTTACTACACGCTATGCCTTGTGAAAGAGCATTATTTTGGAATAGTGTTTGTTGCAAGAAGGTTGTTCATTTAAGAGAACAATAGTTGCTCAATGTTATGAATAACATAAAGGCCATACTTCCATTATGAATGGGGTGCACATTATGAATCTTGATGATAATATTAAACATCCTTAACACTGACGCTAAATGTTGCAAGACTAAAAGAATACCACACCCTTTTGGATTGGGGAAGATCTACATCTAAAGAACCCATCTCTCCTAGAGTTTTGGGAAGAACAATGCATGTTTGTCTCTTTATTGTTTATGGATCTTGAGGTGTGTCTTACCTTGGATGCGATTAGAGTAAACATGTGATGTAAACATTGTTCTTCCGAGTCTCTCTTCTACTCTTAAGATTCCCCTCAAATACACCTCCATTCATGAACATCAGGGCAATCCTAGGGTTTGCCCTACATCACTACGCCAGCCTTTTGTTGGTGCAATGAAGTAGGTACGCTCATTCCAGATATGTAGTTCTTTAGCCAAATTTAAAATAACCATTCATGGCTATAGTAGATTTTGTTTTCTTTTATATTTTGTAGATGAGTTTGCTAGGGACTAGAGAAATAAGAGTTGGTACAAATGTGGTACGGTGAAAGACAAGTATTAATACAACAATTGTTCTAAAAAATTAGAAAATTTTCCCAGTAATTTTTTTTCTTTACAGAACCATAAAAACAATGAATGAATAGGTGACCTAGTAGCACATTCATCTTTAGCAAATTTGAACACATGAAAATCAGGAAATAAATGAGCTAAATAGGGATGGCAATGGATTACCCACGTACCTGATAGGTAAAAACCCCATTAGGGTAAGGGTATGAGACAAAAAGTTACCCATGGGTATATAAATAGGGAAATCTCAAAGTCATCGGGTAGAATGGGTACGGGTATGGGATAGTATAACCCATACCCGTATACCCACGTATCCATATAAAATCTCACAATTACGGCCTTATTACCTCTATACTTTGTCTTGTTTTGTGAACTTAAAAGTATGACTAATTGACTGTTGTTGTTTATGACTATGTATTGTTGCTTATGAGAAAGTGATGTTGTTTATGATAATATGTTGTTGCTTATGATGTGCTCTTGTTCTTATCGACAGTATATGATGTGCTCTCTTTTATACGTATATGCTCATGTTATGATCTATTGTTGTGTATAAATTACGATTATATGTTGTTGTCTATGACTATGTGCTACACAAATTGATGCATTGCAAATGTGGTTATTTTTACACGCGGGTACCCGTTTACCCTGTCGGGTCATGGGTATGGGAAAAATTATACCCGTTGGCGGGTATGGGTACGAAGATGGTTAAGTTCAAGGGGGGAGGGTAAGGGTATGTGGTGGCTCCACCTATACCCAAACCCGGCGAGTGCCATCGCTAGAGCTAAATCAACCCTCTCCGCATGTTCCCGCAAAAAAAAGAACTGATTGAGAAAATTATGCCCCACACGCTTCCCAACACTTCAAACGAGACAACCGGTCGAGCCTTCTTATCTTTCATAGCTGGACCCCCCATCCGCTCCCAAGCTTTGTTTCTCTTTCACCATCTCTTTCCAATCCCCACCACCATGCCTATCATCAAAGCGCTTCCAACCTATAGATCCTGTCGCCTTACACCACTCTAAACATGGCCGCCGCCGAATCCATGCCCCTTCTTAGCCGCATCCATCAGCCTCCCCACATCCGGCGACGCTAATTTGCTTGTGTCATCATAGATCTCACAAGGTATGCATGGATCTGGGTTCTAGGTTTCTTCGATAGGGGTGTCAATTTGCAATGAAGTAGGTATGTTCTTACCAGATCTGTGGTTCTTTAGCCAAATTTGAAATAACGATTGATAGTTATAATTAGTTTTCTTTTGTGGATGTGGTTGTTTTAGGAAAATTAAAATACATACTTTTGACATATATTATTTTTCTGTGGATGGCAAGTTCTTTTGTTAGAAATATATGGTTTTGTTAGCCTCATACGAAAGTTGGTACGTTTTTGTGCGCCATACTGAATTTTGAGGAGATTCAGAATAGTAAGTTTTTCTGCAAATTCTCAATGTCCTTGACAGACTTCCGAACTCTTCAAACAAGACAACTAGTCCGGTCTTCTTATCGTTTATAGTTGGACCCCTCCCACCCCCAAATTTTGTTACTTTTTTTGCATCTTTGTCTCCTGCCATCTCTTTCCAATCCCCTCTGTCATCCCTATCACGAGAGCGGCGCAAACCTCCAGATTTCGTCGCTTTCCACCAATCTAAACGCGACTGCCACCGAATCCATGTCCCTTCTCACACGCATCCATCGGCCTTCCCACATCTGGCGACACTAACTTGCTTATGTCGTCAGAGATCTGACAAGGTGTGCACAGATTTCTAGGTTTCTTAGACACTAGTGTTGATTGTGCTAGCCCTATCCTTTATCTATTTCACCCTTTTGTCGATGCAAGGAAGTAGGTAAATTCTTACCAGATCCGTGGTTCTATAGCCAAATTTTAAATAACCATAGATAGTTATATTAGTTTTTCTTGTGTGGATGTGGTTGTTTTAGTAAAACTTAAAATACGTAGTTTTGATAGTATATTATTTTTCTTATGTGGAGGGCGATTTATTTTGTTAGAAATATGTGGTTTTGTTAGCCTCAGACGAAAATTGGTATGTTTTGTGTAGCATACTAAATTTTGAGGCGATCCAAAACAATAAGTTTTTGAGCAATCCCCCCGATTTTTGTTTCTTTTTTCGCATCTTTCTCTATTACAATCCCCACCGTCATCCATATCACGAAACCAATGCCAACCTGTAGATTTCTTCAGCTTCCACCACTCTAAACATGGGCGACGCCGACTCTATGTCCCTTCTCAGCTGCATTCCTCGGCCTCCTTGCATCTCGCGACGCTAATTTTTGTATGCCGTCATAGATCTCACAAGGCGTGCACGGATCTGGTTTCTCGGTTTCTTGGATATAGGTGCCGATTGTGCTAGCCCTATCTGATATCTATGTCATCCTTTTTGCCGATGCAATGAAGTAGGTAAGTTCTTACCAGATATGTGGTTCTTTAGCCAAATTGGAATAACCATTGATAGTTGTATTAGCTTTTTGTGTTGATGTGGTTGTTTTACGAAAACTTAAACTACGTACTTTTGATAGTGTGTTGCTTTTCTTATGTGGATGGCCATTTCTTTTGTTAGAAATACATGGTTTTGTTAGCCTCGGACAAAAGTTGGTGCATTTTTGTGCAGCATACTAAATCTTTAGGCGATCTAGAAAAGTAAGCTTTCGAGCAAATTCTCATTGTCCCACACACTTCAAATGAGACAACCGGTCCAGCCTTCTTACCTATTATAGTTGGACCCCTCCCACCCCAATTTTTTTGCATCTTTCTTTATTACCATCTCTTTACAATCGCTACTGTCATCCATATCACGGAAGTGGCGCCAACCTATAGATTTTTTCACCTTCCACCACTCTAAACATGGGCACCACTGAGATGTCCCTTTCAGCCACATCGATCAGCTTCCCCACATCTGGCGATGCTAATTTTTTTCTGTCATGACAGATTGCACAAGGCATGCACAGATTTGGTTTCTAGGTTTCTTTGACACGAGTGTCGATTGTGCTAGCCCTATCCTCTATATATGTCATCCTTTTGCATATGCAAGGAAGTACGTAAGTTTTAACTAGATATGTGGTTCTTTAGCCAAATTTGAAATAACCATTGATGGTTATATTAGTTCTTCTTTTGTGGATGTGGTTGTTCTGGGAAAGCTTAATATACGTAGCTTTGAGAGTATACTATTTTCTATTGTGTATGGCGACTTCTTTTATTAGAAATATATGATTTTGTTAGCCTCAGACTAAAGTTGGTATGTTTTTTGCAACACACTAAACTTTGAGGCGTTCCAGAATAGTCGAGCAAATTCTCATTGTCCCACACACACTTCCGAACACTCAAACGAGACAACTGGTCCAGCCTTCTTATGTTTTATAGTTGGACCCCCCCCCCCCCCCCCCGACCATAGTTTTCTTTCTCTTTTTGTATGTTTCTCTTTTACCATCTCTTTTCAATCCCCACCACCACCCCTATCATGAAAGCGTTGCCAACTTGTAGATTTCGCCGCCTTCCACCACTCTAAACATGGGCACCGCCGAATCCATGTCCCTTCTCAGCCGCATCCATCGGGCTCCCCACATATGGTGACGCTAATTTGCTTATGTCGTCAAGATCTCACAAGGCGTGCACGAATCTGGTTTCCAGGTTTCTTTGATATGGGTGCCGATTGTGCTAGCCTATCATCTATCTATGTCACCCTTTTGCCAATGCAATTAAGTAGGTATGTTCTTATCAGATCCGTGGTTCTTTAGCCAACTTTGAAATAACCATTGATAGTTATATCAATTTTTCTTTTGTGGATGTGGCCGTTTTAGGAAAACTTAAAATACTTAGTTTTGATGGAGATTTCTTTTGTAAGAAAGATATAATTTTGTTAGCCTCGGACAAAAATTGGCACATTTTTGTGCAGTTAACAAAATTTTGAGGTGATCCAAAACAGTAAGTTTTTGAGAAAATTCTCATTATTCTACACACACTTCCCAACACTTCAAATGAGGCAACCGGTCCATCTGTCTTATATTTTATAGTTGGATCCCTCCCACCCCAAGTTTTGTTTCTTTTATTGCATCTTTCTCTCTTACCATCTCTTTCCAATCACTATCGTGATCCCTTTCACAAAAGCGGTGCCAACCTATAAATCACCACTCAAAACATGTACGCCGCCGACTCCATTTCCCTTCTCATCCGCGTCCATCAGCCTCCCCACATCTGGCGACGCTAATTTGCTTATGTCATCATAGATCTCACAAGGCGTGCACGGATCTGGTTTCTATATTTCTTTGATATGGTCCCGATTGTGCTAGCCCTATCATTTATCTATGTCATCCTTCTGTCGATTCAATGAAGTAGGTAAGTTCTTACCAGATATGTGGTTCTTTAGCTAAATTTAAAATAACCATTGATTGATATATTAGTTTTACTTTTGTGGATGTGGTAATTTCAGGAAAACTTAAAATACATAGTTTTGATAGTATATTGTTTTTCTAATGTGGATGGTGATTTCTTTTGTTATAAATATATGGTTTTATGAGCCTCACACTAAAGTTGGTGTGTTTTTCTTCAACATATCAAATTTTGAGGTGATCCATAATAGTAAGTCTTTGACCAAATTCTTATTGTCCCACACACACTTCTCAATACTTCAAACAAGACAACCATTACAACCTTCTTATCTTTTATAGTTGGACCCCTCACACCCTAAGTTTTGTTTATTTTTTGCATCTTTCTATCTTACCATATCTTTCCAATCCCCACCTTCATCCCAATCATGAAAGTGGTGTCAACCTGTAGATTTTGTTGCCTTCCACCACTCTAGACATGGGCGGTGCCGACTCCATGTCCCTTCTCAGTCGCATCCATCGGCCTCCCCACACCTGGCGAGGCTAATTTTTTATGCCATCATAGATTTCACAAGGCATGCACGGATCTGGTTTGTAGGTTTTTTTGAAACATGTGTTGATTGTCCTAGGGCTATCCTCTATCTATGTCACCCTTTTGCCAACACAATGAAGTAGGTAAGTTCTTACCAGATATGTGGTTCTTTAACCAAATTTGAAATACTCATTGATAGTTGTATTAGTATTTACATTTTAGAAATTGATTTCGGAAAAGAACTACTAATCCTTAAATTTTCGAGTTTGTGGATATGATTGTTTTAGGAAAACTTAAAATACGTAGTTTTGATAGTATATTTGTTTTCTTATGTGGATGATGATTTCCTTTATTAGAAATATATGGTTTTGTTAGCCTTCGATGATTTGTGCAGCATACTAAATTTTGAGTCGATCGAGAACTACAAGTTTTCGAGTAAATTCTCATTGTCCCACACACACTTCTCAACACTTCAAACTAGACAAATGGTCCAGCCTTCTTATCTTTTATAGTTTGTCTCCTCCCACCGTGAGTGTTATTTCTTTTTTGCATCTTTCTCTCTTACCATCTCTTTCTAACCTCCACCATCATCAATATAAAAAAATCAGGGCCAACCTGTAATTATGTCGCCTTCCACCACTCTAAACATGGGTGTCGCCGACTCCATTTCCCTTCTCAGCCGCATCCATCAACCTCCCCACATCTGGTGACGCTAATTTGCGTATGTCATCACAAATATCACAAGACGTGCACGAATCTGGTTTCTTTGATACGGGTGCCAATTGTGCTTACCCTATCCTCTATCTATGTCATCCTTTTGCTGATGCAATGAAGTAGGTAAGTTCTTACCAAATCTGTGGTTCTCTAGTCAAATTTGAAATAACATTTGATGTTATGTTAATTCTTCTTTTGTGGTTGTGGTTGTTTTAGGAAAACCTAAAACACGTAGTTTTGTAGTTTTGATAGCATATTGTTTTTCTTATGTAGATGGCGGTTTCTTTTGTTAGAAATATATTATCTTATTAGCCTCAGACTAAAGTTGGTATGTTTTTCTGCAACATACTAAATTTTGAGGCGATCTAGAACAATAAGTTTTCGAGCAAATTCTCATT
This sequence comes from Thinopyrum elongatum, assembly GCA_011799875.1. Taxonomy (NCBI): domain Eukaryota; kingdom Viridiplantae; phylum Streptophyta; class Magnoliopsida; order Poales; family Poaceae; genus Thinopyrum; species Thinopyrum elongatum. The sequence continues at coordinate 218,922,662 of CM022301.1, read as the reverse complement.
GTCCCACACACACTTCCCAACACTTCAAATGAGACAACAGGCCCAACCCTTCTTATCTTTTATAGTTGGACCCCACCCCAAGTTTTGTTTCTGCTTTTTCCCTTTCTCTCTTACCATATCTTTCCAATCCTCACTGTCATCCCTATCATGAAAGCGGCGCCAACCTTTAGATTTCATTGCCTTCCACCACTCTAAACATCGGTGTCGCCGACTCCATGTCCCTTCTCAGCCGCATCCATCCGCATCCCCACATCTGACGATGCTAATTTTCTTATGTCGTCGCAAATCTCACATGGTATGCACGGATCTAGTTTCTAGGTTTCTTTGATACTGGTGTTGATTGTGCTAGCCCTATCCTCTATTTACGCCACCATTTTATCAATGCAATGTAGTAGGTAAGTTCATAGTAGATCCTTGGTTATGTAGCCAAATTTGAAATAACCATTGATAGTTATACTAGTTTTTCTTTTCTGGATGTGGTTGTTTTAGGAAAACTTTAAATACTGAGTTTTGATAGTATTTTTTTTTCTTATGTGGATGTCAATTTCTTTTGTTACATATATATGGTTTTGTTAGCTCGGACGAAAGTTGGTACATTTTTGTGCAGCATACTAAATTTTGAGGCGATTCAGAACAACAAGTTTTCGAGCAAATTCTCATTATGCCACACACTTCCTAACACTTCAAACGAGACAACCGGTCCAACCTTCTTATCTTTTATAGTTTGATCCCTCCCACCCCAAGTTTTGTTTATTTTCTTTACATATCTCTCTCTTACCATCTCTTTTCAATCCCCACTGTCATCCATATCACAAAAGGGGTGCCAACATGTGGGTTTTGTCGCCTTCCACCACTCTAAACATGGGTGACGCTAACTCCATGTCCCTTCTCAGCCATCAGCCTCCCATCAGGTAACACAAAATGTTATGTTGCCAGAGATATCACAAGGCTTGCACAGATCTGATCTTCAGCCCTATACTTTGTCCTTTTCACCCTTTTGTCGGTGCAATGAAGTAGGTAAGTTATACATCCTACCACCTAGGGGTAGTTACCCCACATATCTCATATACTATCATGTGGTAGTATATATACTACTTTATCATCATAGATATGTTAATATACTATACATAAGATAATTCAAAGTGTGTTATATAAAAAATTTGTTAGTTGGCCCATCGTTTAATTATATTTGTGAAATACGTACATATTTGTACGTAAAAAGAAGCATACTTAAAATACGATACATACTACCTAAAAAGTAGTATATATACTATCTAAATATCCTTATATACAACATACTACGCGTACATACTCTCCGATTTGATAGATACTACATACAACATACAAAACTCAAGTGATGATAACTACCACCGATGGCAGATAAAATTTGTCTCATTTATAGCGTTACTGGGGGTGTAGAATAATCTATTCTACACTCACGCTTAGAATAGTGTTACCCTATGTATGTGTGTGTGTGTGTGTGTGACTCTTTAGCCAAATTTGAAATAACCATTGCTGGCTATAATAGTTTTTCTTTCGTGGATGTCGTTGTTTTATGCAGTCGGAGATCTTATTTCAACACGTCATTGCCGCCACCACCTCGTTGATGCCACCGGGAAAACAAAAGCCAAGTAAAAGAAAAAGAAAACAAAGGGATCCCCACTCCTTTTGTCACCGAACTAAGAGATGATGGAGGACTGAGGTGGTGGTGTGGAGGAGACCTTTGACAGTAGCATTGGCTAAGGGTTGGGAACGAGCAATGAGATAAAGAATAAGTTGAAGTTGTGTTGAGTTGGGTAAGTTAAAACTTCTCTCGTCCATGTTGAATAAGGCACTTTTCTGTGTTATCCCTTATTAGAAAGAAATGGTGAGTTTACTCGAGTAGGGCATTTTGAAAACCGAGCTCCATGGAGGCCTTAATTTAAAATAAAAAAAAAGTTTCAAAAACTTCTAAAATAAATGCACATGCAAACAAGATGTAATGTGTATGTGTGCAAAGATTCAGGATAAAAAAACTTGAATTGCGAGCTGCGCGAAAAAACATGGGCTTTGAGGATGAACAGTTCATATGCTAAAAAGTCACAGGTTTGTTTTCTTTTTGTGTAGCTCTCATTTTAACGTATTTAGACCTGAAAATTTACACACATGTACATTATATCTCTATGTATACGTGGGTTTTCTTTCAGAATTTTTAGAAAATGAAAAGTTTGAATTTGAAGTTTTCAAATTAAGGCCTCCATGAAGCTCAGCCTCCAGTTGGCATTTTGAGTTTACTCCCCTGAACAAAACCCATGGTTCACCTAACGGTTTATAAAAATAACTTCTTTTCCTTTCTTATTCATGCACGAGGAGTTCTTGAGTTTTCTCAATCATATTTTTTTTAGGCCCTAAATTGAGTTTAGGGCATTTCGTAATGGTATTTTGTAACCTAAAATCTTAAAAGTGCACGCGCACTATTTGGACGTCGCGAGCGGCCTGTTCCTGGCCGCACGATCACGCCCGGTCGCCGCGCGCGTGCGTTAGGTTCCACTGTCGCAGCCGTTATCTTCTTGTCCTCCTCCACTCCCCGCCCCCACCCACTGCGACGTCGCCGCTCATCGAACCGCACGACTACATCGGCCTCCGTGGACGCTGCCCCGGCGCTCACCGTCGGACCCGTCTCCCACAAGGCCGCCTCCAAGCTCGCCTTGCCCGACGCCTCCCCCGCCGCGGTTGTTCCGTTGCCGAAATTGTCGCCAGGGGTGAGAAGAAGGGCGCCCTGCGCAACTGCCGCCGCAGTTGCAGGAGAGCACGGACCTCACCCGCGTGCTCCGCTTCCTGCAGTCCGCGGGAGACAGCGTCTCACCCGGGAGTGGCGGCGGATGCGGCTACAAAGGGGGCTCCCGGCGCCGCGGGGGCGGGACTGGGAGGTGTTGGACACCTACATCAACGTTGACGACGGCGCAGGATGCAGATTCCGACATGGAGGGCCTCCCGATGGTGGTGGTCCCGGATGCCGACGCATTCCGGGGCAGCTGGCGGGGCTGGCCGGCCTGCTCCAGCACCCGCAGGCATAGGACGCGCTCCATCGGCCCTTGAAGGAGCAGCTGCTCGACGACCTGCTCCTCCTCGTCGGTCCCGCACTGCGCCGATGCCACGGCGTGCCCAATCTGAACGTTGACGCGAGCACCAAACCGGCCCTATCAGGATTGCACGCCGTCGTCATTGGTCTCGAGCGTCGCGCAAAGGCCGCCTCGTCGAGAATCAACAATCTTGTGTTGTCCTCTCGTCCAGCAGCACACGAAAATGGATTGGCTTTGGTTTGCTGTGGCCTGTTGGTTTCAGTTCTGAAGAAACTGTGCGCCGGCAACATCAGTAGCTGGCTGCACAATCTAGCAATGGCAGTACGTAGCGGCGGCATCTAGCAACCATAGAAGCTAGCAACGGCAGCAGTAGCAGGCCATGGTTCAGTTTAGTTTTAGTTTAGCGACGACAACTAGCAACCGCAGCAAGAGCAGACCATGGTTCAGTTTACTGTACAAAAGCCAACATAAGCTAGCAGCGGCAACTAGCAATGGATAGTTCAGTTTAGTTTTACTTGTGGACATTTTGATACATTTTAGTTTCAACATTTAAGTTAATATATACTGAGGATTTGCACACTCTCATCTGGATAGTCGCACACGTGCGACCACAGAGTTGCACTCTCATCAGCATAATCACACACACGCGGCCGCAGAGTTGCACAATCTCGTTGGCATAGTTGCACATGCATGACCACAGAGTTGCACACTCTCACCGGCATAGTCGCACATGCACGGGCGATGCTCACGCACGGCCTTGGAGTTGCAGACTCTCACCGGCATAGTCTCACATGTGTGTCCACAGGGTTGCACACCCTTGTCTGCATAATCGCACGTGCACGGCTGCGGGAAGTGCTCACGCCCGGACACGGAGTTGCACATTCTCGTCGGCATAGTCGCACACGCATGACCGTGGAGTTGCACAATCTCGTCCGCATAGTCGCACATGAAATGTTGTGGGAGGTGCTCACGCCCAGCCCGGAGTTGCACACTCTCGTCGGCATAGTCGCACATGCATGGTCATAGAGTTGCACAATCTCGTCCGCATAGTCACGCACACGAATTGCCGTGGGAGGTGCTCACGCTCGGCCGCGGAGTTGCACACTCTCATCGGCATAGTCGCACATGCATGGCCAAAGAGTTGCACAATCTCGTCCGCATAATCGCACATGAATTGTTGTGGGAGGTGCTCACGCCCGGCCGCGGAGTTGCACACTCTCGTCGGCATAGTTGTACATGCATGGCCACAAAGTTGCACAATCTCGTCCGTATAGTTGCACATCAATTGCTGTGGGAGGTTCTCACGCCCAGCCACGGAGTTGCACACTCTCGTCGGCATAGTCGCACATGCATGACCGTGGAGTTGCACAATCTCGTCCGCATAGTCGCACATGAAATGCTGTGGGAGGTGCTCATGCCCGGTCGCGGAGTTGCACACTCTTGTCGGCATAGTCGCACATGCATGGCCATAGAGTTGCACAATCTCGTCTGCATAGTCGCACATGAATTGCTGTGGGAGGTGCTCACGCCCGGCCATGGAGTTACACACTCTCGTCGGCATAGTCGCACATGCATGGCCACAGAGTTGCACAATCTCGTCCGCATACTCGCACATGAATTGCTGTGGGAGGTGCTCACGTCTGGCCGCGGAGTTGCACACTCTCGTGCATAGTCGCACGTGCGTGGCCGTGGACTTGCACACTCTCGTTCGCATAGTCGCAGGAGTACTGATGCGGGAGTTGCACATGTACAATGGGGTAGTTGATCACGCGCGCACACCCTGGCTGGCATAGTTGCTCACACACGAACTCCGGGTTGGCACACGCTTATAGGATAGTCCCTCAGACGTGGCTGTAGGGACTGCACACGCGTGGCGACTACCAGGCAGTTGGCCAGGGCACCGGGGCAGTTCACGAAATTGCATATTTCACTATTAGAGAGTAATATGGGGTGATGCCATCAGTGAAAACTATATGTCCACAGTTAGAGAGAAAAGTTGCGCATCGACAGTCAGCTAGTTGCACATCGATGGCTAAACAGTTGCACCAAACTAAGACTAAATTGCACACTAAAAAGTTCATCAAAACATACCCACGCGGAATCTAGTTTCGAAGAGCACGCCGCGAGGATTCCAACGGTGAAAACATATCTTAATTCTAACGCGCCGTTTAAAAAATATGACTTTTTAAAAATTTAAAAACTCAAATTAAATACGTTCACACTTATTTACATGGATACTTTTGAAATACTCTGTTACATGATATCTTTTCTAATATGTAAATTAGAATTGTTTTTACTATATCAATTATTGAAGGGAACAAATTATTACTTTTTATAGACTAGGGGACAAAAAGTTTCTATTTTAGGCCGGCCGCTCGCGAAGGCCAGCGAGCAGCCGGCCGCTAGCTAGACTCGTCCATTTTGTAAACGTAGAAAGAGTCATTTTGGCTAGGCATAGTCACACTACGTGGCAAACATGGAAAAAAATTCAAACTTGATGGGAAAAAAACTAGGCATAGTCACAACGGATAGCGATTTCCCAAGTCAATAGCACACACTAAATGCCCCACTTCTCCACTTTGCTCTTCCGCCGCACGTTCGCACGAGCAAGCGCAAGAGGCATGGAGATGAGTAAGCATTTTAACATGGCTGACAAAATATCAAGGATAACAACAGCCACTCTAACGAAGAGTGAAAGAGGCACTTCTATCTGGTAAACGGAAGAACAGAGAGAATGCAAGAGGACACACCGAAAGGAACCTGGCTTTCTAGTCCCATAAGACCTGCTGCTAACAGCACTAGTTCTATAACTCTCCCCCTAAATAAACCACCTAAAGAATGGAAAACGGCCACCGGAGACCCATCCTTTAGTATGTACAATGTCAACTTCGCACAGACGGTATAACTAGTCTAACTTTCTGATGATTAAGAGTATGTCCAGTAACCAACGCCGACTTCAGTTCCACACGATCGCCATCACCGCATACCAACAGCTAGATTGAAAAAATTCCATTGATATTCCCCAGCACCCTTCATGGGATATACATTCCACCTAAATAGAAATACTGGTCAGCACAGTAAACCCAATTCTTGTTTGTAGCAATAATGCGGTCATCAAATGGAAGCTTACCTGCCATAACAATCGGCAGCATTTGCTCCGGGCACTCAGGTAACCAATGTAATAAAGTTGAAAGCTCATCATTGCCACTCCCGACAAGTACCACACCTCCAATTGGCACTGTCACCAGGCTGTCCACTTTCCTGCCAAGGTGAGCACTGATGGTGTACACGCAGGCCACAGGAAGAACATTTGAGATCAGGTGGCTGTTGAGGATCCTTGCACTTGTGGCACACTAACTCGTCAATGGATGGATCATTTGCTGGGAAGTGCACATTTGAAGACTCTTCTTCTACCATGAAAGTCAATTCATCAAAACTAGCCCCTTGCTGATCAAAGCTTCCTGCAAAGTTACCATCATCTTGCAGACCAGTAGACATCCCGAATGTGTTATCAAACTGTGTATCATCAGCTTCGAGCAACTCTGTGAATGAGAAATAGGTCTGTGGTTCATATTCCTCAGCCACAATGCTGCCACAGCTAGTGTCATTCCACTGGGAATTAGTGCCCTGATCAGGACCAACAGCATATCCGTTTCCTTGGGTAAAATCCCACCCCAATAGCTCCGAAGCGTCCACACCATCAGCCTCTGACATGGAAAATTCATTCATATGACTGAAATTAATGTTTGCATTCCCTGGAGTTTGGTTCTGAACATAATACCCATTCACTGATGTTCCAGCTTGATCAAGGTATTCAGAATTCTTAACTTGTGCCCTTCTTATGGACAACTTCTGATTACTTCCTGGCATAAGGCTTCCCATGTTCATTGACAAATCAGCATTCATTGACTCCTCCCCAATCGGTTCAACTATTCCATATGAAGCAAGCAGTGGATCTTGAACTGCTATAGCAAAAGTCTCCTCACCAGAGAGCATAGTTGATTGTGATGACATAGTAGCTGTTTGTTCGCTGACTTCTGGTTCAGGCTCCCTATAACCATCTGAATGAGGACATTGTGGTATGGCTCTCCTTCGGCATCTACAGCATCGGTATTGAACCACTTCAGTTATTCTTTCTTCCTCAAGCTGCAAGGCATCACCATGAAACCACTCTGTATGCAGGAGGATACCAAGATGTTAAAAGAAAATAAAAGATAACGCAAAACATGTATCTTTAAGCAACAATAATGAGAAACATACTTACTTTGGCACCTCTCACAGCGGACATACATGAAATCTGCACTGTAAGGTTTGTTACAGAGACAGCAAGCTGGTTTTATTGAAGAACCTATACCATCCTTGCTTTTTAGGATTACATCATTGGCCCTGAAATCTTCTCCACCAGTGTCGTTCTTATGTTTCCTCCAAACAAGACCAAAGTATGTGATAACCTGAACTTTTTTAGGTTTTTTTGGCTTTTCTGTCTTCGGTTTTTTAGTTTTAGCCTTAGGCTGAACCTGCACCCCTGCAATATTTTGAGTTGCCACATTTGTAACAGGTCCAGATTCTGCCTTTGGTATTGGCTGGGTTTCCACCTTCATTACTGTCTGAGTTTCCACCTTCGTTGGCCGAGTTTCCACCTTTGCAACTGGCTGAGCTTCAACCTTAGCCGCGACATTCATGGCTGGTTCAGAAGAATGGGCAGAACGAACCGTGAAGATTATTTTGGGAGCAGTCACTGGCAGTTGGCCATTACTCTTTTGTTGAGACAAGGCAGAATTTGCATTTGTCTTGGTCTGGGTGAGATTACGCTTCTGAAAGCATAACTTGCACATCAAATTCGGAGCAGTATTGCCTCCTTTGCTGCCAACAGATCCTGATGTGCACTCTTTATGGCAATTGCCTGCAAAATATTCGTGGTTATCAATATTGTGACTTGGTATTGGACAGCTTAGATATTGACTAGGTATCTTTTTAACCGCACATGAGGGGGGGAAAACAACTTTAAGAACATGCCAATAAACTGGTACATACCTTGACAAGAACTACACTTTACGGCATCCCTACATGTGATTCATCCAACAAAACACATATGAGAAGTGAAGAAAATCGGTTGCTATACAAGATTTATTTTTTTTTGCAGTGACAAGAAAAGAATAATTGAATGAGCGCAACAGAGATGTGAAGAAGAGGACACCTGAAGGCCACATCCTTCTCACATGAGGAGCAGGGATATACATCTCCCTTGTGAAAGAGATAGAAAAAGATATCTCCGATGGTTGCCTTTACTCGTCTTTGGTAGAAATTTGTGAAACTGTTAGAGATTATGATTCCTGGACTAGGCGAGGAGATAACCCCAGCTTTCTGCTCAAAATCCCTTACTAAATACAGTGGGACATGGATTTCAGAAAACCACAATTTGCCATTCTCATCCTGATTATCTTCTGCTTCCAAGATATTCTTGGTTACACGCACAGGAAGATGCTTCTGGTTTGAAAACTTCAGTGCATATCTTATGTTACCATCTACTACTTTTTTATCACAAACCACTGCGTTTCTGAAAGCAGAATGGTCAGCATCAGAACTTTTTCCATCTGAAGGAATTTGGTCTGGAGGGATGAATTCCTTCCATTTTATATGAGCATCAAGGTATCTAACCTGAGATATATATATATATATATATTAGGATCATTGTTAATTTAAGTCAGAGTAACTCTTTTAAACATTAGGAATCATGTTCAAGATGCTAACCTGCAGAGCAAGTTGAGATGAATTATGGCTTAACCCAACACATGCTCGCCAAGCAAATTGTCGAGTTCGTCTTGGAAAATTGGAAGTTTCATGATAAGATAGACCTGCTATCTTTCTTTTACCACCTATTGAGCAACATAACATGTCAATTTATTCTTACCCTCAATGCAAACAGAGGATGGAATGATAGTCATAACAATAGCCAAAGATGAGCAGTACCTTGACGAGCAGCTTTTCTTACGGCCGAACTTGGAAGAACCCCCTTCTGCAAAATACATTTAGAAATATTTCCTCCATTCCACCAATTCACCTCTTTCCAGCTCTTGTCATCATCAGTAACAGTAGAAGATTCAGATGCCAACAAACGTTTTCTGCCCCGCCTTCCACCAGTTCCACGTTTTTGGTATGCTGCAGAACGGGATGGTCCAGCAGATACACCAGGAGATTTCACAGGCCAATCATCCATTAGCTTCAACCAGCTTGCAGAAAATGCTATCCCACGAATATTGCTCTCCAACTGCACACGAAATGTAGCAACTTTTTATTAGATAACAAATATATTTTGTTTTCCGCTGCTATTTAATGCAATAATTTCTGCAGGGCTCTCAACATTATGTTACTATTATTGTGTACCCAACTTAATGCACAGAAGCAAGTGATGCTAGCACCAATGTAACAGCACTAAATATGCCATTATATTTTCCATATTATTTTATTTTGCCTAATAAAGACCTTTTCATTTAGCACTTCCAATTATCCAGCGCTGAGTCGTGAAGCGCTTGACGAAATTGCCACCCACACTTTTCTGCTTTTTATTTGCGTAGTTGCGTCATATAATAACATATTCATATCAGCTTTTATTGGAATATACCTTTTAGATTGAGTTACTTAGTTTCTAGAAATATGCCTAGTTATGTTACCCCTGTATGTCGCCTCTATTTGCTACCATTGCAGAAACCCTCCCCCAATCTGCTATTGATAACCACACTTGTTCATGTCCTTTCTTCAAGACTAGCTCCCATAACCATATTTTTCTTTAGGATGGACCAAAACTTAGTAAAGTTGCAGAAAGTACAGTATCTTAACCCTTGAATCCAACTAGAAATACAAAAATAGAAGGAGAGGCGGACTCCATCTAAATATATTATCGAGTTATCCATGCAATTTCGGCAATCTCAAACAATTGAAGAAAATCTATAAATACTCATATAAGGTACGAGTTCAAATTCAAGCTATATATGGAAAGATTTTGTGTGGTGGATCTCGACCGACCCAAGAAAAAGAATACGAGATCAGTTCTCGTGGCATTATTACAGGAGACCGAGGTGTATATGGCATGTTGAAATCCTCCGCCCGGTTGTTATTAAGGTTTAGAGAGGTGGTTGTGTGCCTCGCCAGTGAACGCGGAATTGCTTGGGATCACTGTAGCTGCGAGGTGGTGGGGTATTTGAAGGCTCAGTGATCTTAGGCTGGTCATAGTGGGAAGTAACTTAGACTAGTAACATGCATATGTTACTAGTCTATGTTTCTATCATGCAAGCGTTCATTTACTTAGATGTAGACTCATTTGCATTGGGGTGTGTTATGTTACAGTAACATATTATTTTACCACAAAAACCTCTCTCCTCATTAACTACTTGCCACATAAGCAAACTTGCCTTGGGGTGCGTTATGTTACTAGCTAAATTACTCCCACTATGACCAGCCTTATTGTGTATTTGAAAGCTGCGAGGTCTTGACCATCCCTTCATTGGGTCAAGGTGGGTCAAGGGCTGCAATTCAGAGTTGTCCCTTCCCCAGAAAATACGTCTGTAATGAAGACACGATTGAAACACGCAGAGACTAAATGCTGCATTAACTATGTTTCCTGATTTTGTAACACTAGATATTTATTTTTTTGCGGGAAAGTAACACTAGATTCCACGTGATGACGTGACTATTAACTAGTGTGTCCCTAAATACGCACAAATAAAGTGGTATACCAACAATTCTGTTCTTCAAAGTATTACTGACAAGTATCACGGATACTAAAAAATTAGTTTGAATCCTAGAACTCACTTCAAGCAAGAGGGGTATTATAGTTCTGCAGTTGGAAGCTTCTTGTAGCTGTTTATGCCATCGTTGTCTCTGCTGCATGTCTTGTAGGGAACCAACTAAAAGGCCACGTAAACTCTCCTCCATGTTGGTCAGATAAGCAACGATGCTGGGGAAATGGCTCTCAGAACCTTTGATTACATGCATGGCACTAAAAATTCGAGCAGATCCTTTGGAAGCATTTGCAGTAGCTAAATTAAGAAAACAAGCCTTTTTATTTCCAATTGCCGAACTTTTACAGGCAAGGCACCAGCCACATCTATCTCTTGGGACTTCCATAACCTTCTTTTCAGTACATGGCCAAACAAATTGAGCAGCTGCTGAGGAAAATGCTTTCACTTGTAGAGCGCAGTCAGCAGCCATTTTCTTCCTTGGATTTGTGATGACTTGAGATGCTGCAACTTTTCCTTCATCTGATGTAAGAACAGCTAGATTAGCGGCAGCAGATGCTGCGATATTGCCATGATTGTAAAGATTCATGTAAGCCTGAGGTTTAAATGATGACAATTTAGCTGCCTTGCCACCAATCACGTTTCCAAAGGTATGTTTATTTTGAGATGCAGAAGATGAGTCTGCCTTCACAGAAATGGCGCTCCCAATATCTTCTCTGGACATGGCATTATCTTTCATCCCTGAAAAGGAGGTCGACAAGTCTGTACGAATTAACGGATATGCTGGCTGTGCATGTGTTATGTTAGACAAACCAGCTACCATGGAGCCATTCTGATGAGAAACTGAGGATAACCCTGAGGATCCAAAAGCTCCATTGATTGGTGTAGTATGTACGTCATTCTGAGCTAAAGAAGTTTGTAGGTTGTTGTTCTCAGTACCATCTACACTAGTCACCATGTTTTGTTCCTCCAGTTGATCGGCAGAGCACACTGTAAATTGATTAGCCACAAATTTGTGCTGCACATCTACTTCAGAAAATACTGCTGTTTTACTCTCACCACCATCTTTTAAGATTGAACGGACACTTCCATCTACTGCTTCATTTGGAGTAGCACTCAGCAACGTATTGCATTGTAGAGCATAGCTTGCATCAGTATTTTTACCTATTTTTGACCTCTCGTTCTGAAATACATCTAGCAGGTGGGGCCAGTACTCTGTTATTCTCCTACATATAGCTGTATATGCATCTGAAAGGGCAAGTACTTGGATGACCTTGACAACATCATACTGATTGTAATAACTTGCATAAGACTCTGCATTCGAAGATGTTTCAGTCCTGCATTATTTGACAGAATTACCATTAAAGAAAATTTAGGACAGAAATATATTTCCAGGTACAGGCCGGAGAAAAAGGCTGGTATTTATGGGGTAGCACTCAAACTATGGCTACGCACTAAAAAAAATACGGATCAGGAGTCAGCTGTGAACAGGTGCAAAAGCAGAATTGACAAAGGGGAAAGACGAAACAAATGGCTGAACTATATGAGATTAGGAAGGGCATATGATAGTAGAAGACTTGCTGTACTTAAATTCATAACTGTGGTTATCAGGTCCAATAGAATATGGTTTTCCCTACATTAATTAAGTTCCACCTAACCTTATACAGCTCACATGTTTGCCCTTATTTTAGACCCCCACCCCCCCACCCCCCCAAAAAAAAGGAAACATGTACTGTAAAATTCAACATTAATAGCAGTATTTATCGATGTAGGACTGGCTATGCAGAGTGAATGAGAAAATGTGCCCCAGAGATTCCATTGCTCTATGCCTATCAACTAGCAACGTAGGGGACGGGGAAGGGTTTCTAGTAGAAGGTTCCCCTCCACTGAAAGAACTCTCACAAGTAGAACCACCCTCTATGTCTATGAAAAAGCCCTCCGGGTTCATGGGCCGCAGAGGGAAATCTGGCGCCTCGATGATCCACAATGTTGGAAAAGTAGTGGAGTCCATAGGGGGGCCTCCACATGTGGCAGAAAATATGTAAAAAAAAAAACACCTTTTCCAAAGAATGGCCCGAGCTTTACAAGGAAAAAAACTGCTTCGTCGAACCCAACAAGCGCAAAGAGCAAGCCTGGCATCCAAAGAAATGGAAACAACCAACGAGTTCTAAATGACAGCTAATTAAGATAATCGCTCTATTTCTTGGATCGCTGGTAAACACCAAATAATGCAGGATTGAGATGCAAGAACTTACACAAGCAGATAGTTGCAGGATCCCAGGAAGAGTCTCTCACACATGTCAATGCCAAAAATTTGAGCTCCTCTTGCCCCACGCTCTATCCTTGAAGATGTTGGCCCAAGCTTGTTAACCACACATTCTGGACAGAACCAAAGTCCCTGGGGCAGAAATGCTTTGTTCAGACCAATACATCTTGAGTGATATGCCCATGGGCAGCCATCACAGCATACAAGAGTCCCATCCATTCCACATATTCGGCAATCATCACTGTTGCCATCCAGGGATGCATTTGCTACAACAGCTTCTGGACTTGTTACATTTGGAGCAGCTTCCAGATTCTGGGAATCTTCAATCTTTTTGCAAGCAGAAACCCTTGAGGGCCTAGTCAGGACTACTCGTGATCCAGCCTCTGAGGAATTACTTGAATCCATCTCATATTCCAGTTCCTCATTATAGGCCTCCCGTGCCTCCAGTTCAGTTTTGAGTTCTTCAGAATCAATGGCATGATCACAGAGTATTTGGAGGACCCTAAGCTTCATGGTAACAGGAAGCTTATAATATTCAAGGGCCAAGAGGCTTCGAGCAAAACTCTTCCCCCCTAGACTCTTGATGCAACCCATTACATAGAGGTACTCCAGTAACAAAGTTGGCCAAGTCAGTGCATCTAGCAATGACCAATCTAGATACCTGCAAATATTTGAGGAAAATTGACAGAAAAAAATCAGTATTGAAGTAAAAGGACACAAGATTCACTAAAATGATAACGATTCCACTAAATGGAGGGTTGATAGGTTACATACTTCAAGCAATTTGAAGCAAGCTCTGATCCTTCAGAGGATTTAGTCTCAAGCTGCCGCCTCAGCGCCCGCAGCAGCGAGACATGTACAGCATCGAACAATGTACTCTGCACAGAGCAATTAATGGATGCAACAAAATCATCCATGCCAAATGGACTGAGGAACAGCTGCACACTGAATGAACGGAGGAAGTTATAAACAGAAAAGAGGTGACTTATGGACTCCCCCGGCACATCAATGTCGCCTGATGACGGAGGCAACTCTGGGCCCTGAACTGGCAGGCACGGCACGATTGCCAATTCTTTAGTAGAATCTGATGAATTGCTGGAAGATTCCACATCCTCTGATACATCTGAGCCAGATCCACTTTGCTGGGATGCATCAGGCATTTGACATGCATCAACCTTCTGTCTAGTAGTTGGCGGACCATTGAGCACCGTGGCAGTCCCTGATGAAACGACCAGGTCCAGCTTCCTCTTCCTGCAGCTGACTTTCATGCCAGATGCACCATTTTCCTCAGTCATGAGTAACTCCTGGAGCTGAGGATGCCCCAGCTCCTCACTCTGTCCATCCTCAAACACCACGCTGTACGTCCCAATGCTGGTGTCGTATGATGCAACCTTCCCAAGACGAATCCTTGTACCATCATCAGCAGTCTGGCTGATGTAGCGGCCCACCAAGCATTCCCCCTCCTCCTCTTTCACCTGACGGGCACCAGCAGGTTGGGTGGGCTGTTGATCCTCTTCCTCCATCTTCACCTCAGTTGCCAGAGCATGCTCTTGCTCCTGAATGGTGATGTCATCTACCACAGTCTTCGTTTCGCTCGCCACAGGGGCCGCAGCATGATCTGCGTCCCCCGTGCAGCAATCGTCCGCATCCATCTTCCCCTCACTCACCAAGGCCAAGACGATACTCTGTTGCTCCGTTGTGGTGCCTCCAGCCGTCTCCTCCGCCTTGGGCTCACTCGTGACGCACACGGGCGCCGCAGCAGCGGGTTCTTCTTCTCCCAGTCCCGCCGCCGCGCTGGCCTCCGCGATCTCTTCCATCACCTCGTCAGCAAGTGGCGCCGCGGACGGGGCGACGGCGGGAGGGTCCTCGGCAGGCGTCCGATCAGCAACTTCCCGGGGCTGAGCCGCCGCGGGGTCCATAGCATCGGACGCGAAAACCCTAGCGAACCGAGTGGCGCGGCGCCTGCCTAGACAAGCATCCGCGCCGCGAATCGCGAGCGCTCCGGGCGAGATTCCGGCAGAATTCCCGGAGGGGCGGGCTCACGGAGTGGCCGGGTGTGGTTAGATGCGAATCTGGAGAGTCCGCTGAACCTCGCGACGCGCTGGCGGCGGCGTGACAGCCCAAGGCCCGGCGCGAGGAACAGCGGGGAATCGGGCGGTCGGGAGTCGATCGGCGGCGGGGGTTCGCAGGGCTGCGCGGCGGCGGGGGCGGGGGCGGGGGCGGCGGGAGGCGAGGAGGACGAGGAGGAGGCGGGGTGGAGGCGAGGAGCAGATGAGGAATGGGCGAGGAGGGCAGGGAAGGGAAGGGGTTGAGGAAAAGGAAAGGGAGAGCGAGAACTGCACAGGCGAGGCGAGGCGAGCGAGCACGAGGAAGGGAAGGCAAGGCCGCACTCGGGCTCGCGTCGCGTCACTCCGGTCCGTGTCGCCTTGTGCGGGTCGGGTTACTCGCGCTGCTGGAGCAGGATCCACGTGACGCGAGGTGGGGCCACGCGGGCGGTGGGAGTGAGGGGCGGGGCCAGCTCACGAGGGGCTGGCGGATGGCGGGCGCGACCCGGTGCGGATGGACGGGTAGGGGGAACCGCGTGCGTGGCAGGTCCCCTCGTCGTGTCCGTCCAGCCCGCCTGGCTCGGCTCAACCGGGCAAGCGGGAGGGCAGCGGCAGTGGTACGACGGACGGCCGCTCGATCTCGTTGCCCCGGCGACGCGAGCGAGCAGGATGGAGGCGGGGTGGCGCTGCACTTTTTTCAAATTCAAAACGGTGGAGGGAGTCGCCGTGGGTGTCAGGGAGGAGGGGGTGGTGCACTGCTCGCTCGGGGTAGAGGTAGGGCTAGGGGGAGGCCGGGCCAACGGTTGGCGCGCGCCAAGCACCGGGCTTGACCTGCTCCTCCAGGTTTTTACGGGTAGACTGGTCGTGGCGTGCCAGCGACTGCCACACACACACACACACACACACACACACACACACGCCTAGTTGCAATTCTGCTTGGGCCTGTGCTCTGCTCTCAGCTGCTTTGCTTATCGCGTACCAGCGACATGTTTGTTGTACACGCCGCATTATCACGCTCGCTGTTCATAAAGGGTTGATCCAAAACTTCGCATCGGCGTGCGATACAATCGAAAAGAATTCACGCCCGACTCTTATCAACTGATGCAGAATTTTGTAAAAAAAAAAGTCACCATGAATGGGTGGGCACTATACGACCCATCATTCCTCATGTAGATCAATCTAGTGCTAGCCTGCTGGTGCAAATCGTTTCCTATTCGGGACATGCCTCTTTAGATCATAAGTACTTTTACCAGTCTGTCTCACAGCAAGAGGCTCGGCATTTATTTCACATGGCTTGGTTTCTTGAAAATTGCTTGTATATATAAACAAACAATCTCAGGTATTTTGGGGTGCACCGTGTATTTCCACGAGCAAAACAACTTTTGCCAGAATGCGCAACGTACATGCCTAGTAAGACGACCCAGAACATGTATATAACTCAAGAACGGTCCACACAGCATGCCAGCTTGCAGCAATCATGGTCATAAAGGCCAAAAATGTACTCCTTAAATTTTTTTCAAAAAGAAAAATATACTCCTTAACTTTTTTGCAAGAAACAAAAAGATATACTCCTTAACTGCTGGTGAGTGGTGACGGTGCCACATGCAGCAGCAACACGGTACAGCCAGGAACTTCGAAGATAATTAGACACCGGTGACATTAACTCAAAACGGGGTATATTGGCATGGGCTGCTAGTATTTGTTATGCAGCGTCAGTATAAGAAATGTTCCTTAACAGCATCATCACAGAAACCAGCTTTGTTGCTTCAAGTATAACCCCAAGGAGCAAGCCGCATCGATGAGAGATCACCTAAAAAAGAAGACAGACGAATAGCTTAAATCATACTATTGATCCGCTTCAAGAAAAAATATCATACAGTTGAGGTGAATCTTGCTGGAGTCCAAATTACAATGCCTTGATCACACGCAATCTGATAACAGACAAAAACCAATATATAAAAGGGGCATGTTGATAGGGTAAAAACATATTTGAACCTAAAGCAGCATAGATTTACTCCACAAAATAGGGCGTGTTGATGTTCCATGGACTACATTGTGGTTTTCAGTATCGATTGTCAGTGAACCTTTCTGAATTATCACATTCCTATTGTATAGGCATCAATAACCATGTATGTAAACCAAGAGAAACATTGCTTCTGTTCATAATTACAATGTACGAACAGATTGGAATAAAATATTGTGTTCACTAAGTTCCTCAGAAAACAAAATCTTATAAGCAGCAACCTTTTAGCGGCACGGAGAAATTAGTAAAATATGAAATGCAGTTTTGTTTTCGCCACTAAGTGCAACCTCATTCTTCATTATGCCAACAGAATTTATTGCATTGCAACTCTTCCGTGAGAACCGATTTTGTTTTAGGGATTGTAAGCATATCCATGAGTTAAGAGCACAGAAAGACCATTCTACCCCCATCTTTCCCAAGTCCAGACGTGCTTTTCTCTCAAAAAAGTGCACAAGAGCAGATGTGATCTCACCACCCGGGTTCAAGTCCGTACGGATGCGAATTTGGGTTTAAGACTATCAGGGCTTTCAACCGATTGTGGACAAGATTGATGGACAGCTAGGTGTGATGATAAAGGGCGGGAAACTGGTGCTAGTTGAACAGTCACATCAGCTGCTCCAATTCATAACCTGCTGGCAGTGGATGTGCCCAGATGGTTCGTGTGAGGCGATAGATAAAAAAGAAGAGCAGCTTCTTTTCGAAAAGGAGTCAAGAGTCCTGTGTGTCGTGCATGGTGCCAACAGATTGAGTACAGAGGCATTGGGGTGAAGAACCTGCAAAAGATGAGGTGGGCGCCGCGCCTAAGGTGGCCATGGCTGCGGTGCACCAGCCTCGACAGGCCCATGGGCTCAGTTTAAACTCAACTGCAACAGGAACGCCACAGTGATGTTTCATGCCACAACAAAGGTCATTCTAGGGAATTGCAAAAGGCACCAAGTTCTGGTTAGATGGTTTGATCGACGGGTCAATCAATTGCTGACTTAGCTCCGGAGGTGGTGGCAGCAGTCAGCAAGCACGGAGTGCACAGCAGACCAGTTGCAGATGATCTAGCGGATGATCGCTGGGTTTGTGACACGAGGAATCATGGAATACTTGCACCTAGGGAGCTTGTTGGGAGCGTTCAACTCGCTCCAAAGATTGAGGATACCTTTATCTGATGCCGAACTGAATCTGGGTTATACTCCGCCAACTCTGCCTGGAATGCTTTCTTTGATGGCCGGACTGAAGCTCCCCTCTGGCGGCAAAATTAGCATTGCTGGGCTCCTTTGAAATGCAAGATTTTTCAGTTGGTTTGCAGCGAAGAACAGATGTTGGAAGGGGTCACCTGGCGGGCATGCCCTCTCTATGAACAGGAACCTGAAACCATTTCCCCTCTGCTCACAGGGTGCTCGTTTGCGCGCCAAGTCTGGTGCAGTATTCAGAGATCTAGGGCTGCAGCAGCTCACTCATACGGCAAATGACAACTTCAGGAGTGCAGGAAGCTGACATGGCACCCCTTCCCACGACGGTAAGCAACAGGACCCCCTATTCCGCCCCCGTATGTCCGGGCGGACAGCCCGGACACAGCTCGGACCAAAAAAAAGGGCACCCAACTGCCCCCCCTCCCTAGCCCAAATGTCCACGCTGTTCCGCGCCCCTCAAACCCAGCTCATATGTGGGGCCGCCCGGATGCGTCCGCCTAGTCAGGCCGGCCCATCCTGACAGCACAAAATCCATCCCAATCCCCACCCTGGACGCAACACAACAACAACAACAACAACAACAAAGCCTTGTAGTCCCAAACAAGTTGGGATAGGCTAGAGGTGAAACCAATAAGATCTCGCAACCAACTCATGGTTCTGGCAATGGATAGCAAGCCCACGCACCCCTATCCATGGCTAGTTTTCTGGTGATACTCCAGTCCTTGAAATCTCTCCTTACAGACTCATCCCATGTCAAGTTCGGTCTACCCCGACCTCTCTTGACATTATCGGCACGCTTTAGCCACCTTGGAGGCCACTCCGCTTCCGCTTGGCCTCGCTCCTCTCCAGTCATCTCCGGCATGGCGAGCAACGGATCTGAGTCCGCCAGGTCCGGATCCGATGATGGCATCGACTAGGAGCTCGCTGCCTACTCAGACGAGCAGGAGATAGCTGTCCAGTTCGCGCTGCCAGTCCCGGGTCGAGACCCGAGCTCCGCTGTCACAGCTGCCCAGATGCGGATCCAGCGGCGGCACCGCATCCAGCAGAAGCTTGCAGCGTCGTGTTTCCGCTCTATCGTCACAACCCCAGCCGAGGGCGCTTGTCCCCGCGCCGACGTCGGCCTCGGAGTCTGAGGCCAACGACAGCAATGCACATGGTCGCGGATGCAATAGCTGCGGCGGTTCCTCCGAGGTTGAGACACAGCGTGCCCACCGTGAGAAGGCGAAGGCACGCCGCGGCTTCTGCTTGTCCGCTGCGGTACTGGTGCCCTCCGGATCCGAGGAGGATCCGGTCGTCCGTGCCATCAAGCAGCGGTCCCTGGCCTCCAAAGAGTCGGAAGTGCGCCACCACCGCCGGATCAACGACAAAACCCTCGTGAAGAGGGCATTGAGGAGTCGCGTCGTGCCGCAGAGAACAAGGGCGCGGAGGAAGCTCGTGCCCAGATCCTCGCGAAGCAGCAAGCCTATGCCGCCCATGCCCTCGCGAAGGAGCAAACCCAAGTCGTTCGTGCCCTCGCCGGCCGGCCCCCGAAATTGGACGAGAACATGTCTGGTACCGCCTCCAACACTTCCAGCACCGGTGGCTAACCCTACTTCACCTTCGACCTCTACTTCCACGACAAAGACGACAAGGGCAAGGGTGGCCGTCGGTGAACTTCCCATATTTATAGTCCTACTTTACTTTATGCTTTAGCCTATATATAGTTATGAACTATTAGAACATGTCGTTATTGTGGTAGTCTGATGGCATGTACTATGTATGAACTATGTGCTATGGAATCGAAGTACGTGTATTGATCGACGTTGCATGCTTGTGTATGTATTTGAGGGTTGGGAAATGGGGAGCGCTGTTGCGGACACGGACAAATGAGGGGCGAGGCCATGCTGTCCGCAGACATATAGGGGGCCAAATTAGCTATTTATGGTTGGAGATCCTCTTAGACAGGCTGGTACTTTTTGTACAGTATTTTTGTTTGTGGGCGCAGGCAATTTGCGCCTTCTTGGTGTTTTCTTTAACACAAAACAACACGCAAATAGATGTGTGTTTGAGTAAAAAATACTGACAGGGCTTTGCTTGCAGTTTTCGTTAAAAAAAAGTTGGGGGAGGCCCCCCTGGCATGGACAGTCTGCACCGCTAGGGCATACAGACTGCAGTATACACCTAAAACAACAAACAATGAACCCTAGACTAGTAGATCCCAATGCAATTACACAGCCTATGACCCCCGTCTCCCTCACAACAACCTCCTGCACGCTGCAGTTGGCCCCAATTTAGTAGTGGACTATTAGCTTTGCTCATGTCGGCAAGGTGATGGAATCAACTTGATGTCATATGGTAGGCTCCAACTGCAGTGGAACTGGCTACAGGGCTGCAGCAAATCAGCAATTTGTTCATGGTTCAGCACTTGAACTTGATCTGATAAAGTAGGCTCCAACTGCTGTGAAACCGGCTGCTGCACTTGTTTTAATAATTTATTTAACAAAAACTGCATTCTTACTCTTTCTACCAGGAGGAGAAATCTGACTCCAACTAGCTATCTTGTAGCAGACAACTAAGGCAACCCTACTTAACTAATCTCATGTAAACGCCTGTTCGCTAAAATCCAAATAGAAAAATGGAATAAATTCTTCACGGTTTCTAGAGTTCTGGAATTACTTCAATGATACGGATTACTTATTAATTGAACATGTATTCTCGGCAACCATAGAATAGCTTACTCACTTGATAGCATAGTTCATTACGATGCTGTAGCAATCACATTTGGTGCTGGAGTCTTAGAGGCTACTCTGGTGATCAGATGGCCGGGTGGTGGAGGTGCTTGCGTTGTGCATTGGTTGTGTCAGGACCTCGGAGTAGACTACGCCATGGCTGGCAATATCCTTCATTTGGTGTAGAGCAATTTTCTGAAGCTTGTCCAAGGTCCCCATGATCTCATCATTAGTGAGATAATCCCCCTGTCTAATCCGCTCATATAATGAGCCAGTCTCCGCAGCAACAACCCGAAAACCACCATACTGCAATAAGTGCATTTACGATAAAAACATCACACGGCAATATGAATGAATTATGCAGACAAGACTACACATACAGCTCTGTGAAGTGCGGCAGTTTGGTCTTTCTCAAAGTTGGTCTCCACTGTGGGAACTGGCAGGGGGACATCATCCACAGGATCCATAGGGTCCAATTGCTGGCAGGTACCACTACCAGGCGTATACCACGCAAAGCATGCATCATATGGCCGAGCGTCCTGAATAATTGATAAACCAAGATTTTTCAAAAATAAAATATCAAGGACTGCAACTGAACTCTTGTCCAGTGTTTGTTACTCCCTCCGTCCCAAAATTTTTGTCTTAGATTTGTCTAGATACGGATGTATCTAACGTGACTTGATACATCCGTATCTAGACAAATCTAAGACAAAAATTTTGGGACGGAGGGAGTATAAAATATCACTTTTACAGTAAACTGCACTCAAATTTCAATTTAGACAGTAGACACACATTATAAATGAATGTACACAGATTGTGATTTCCAACTTGGCTAAATGCTTTTAGAGCACTAGATATTTCCCGTATATACTAACAACTCTGCTTGCGTACACATACATGATCATATTGAAGCTAGAGCCATATGCACTAAAGAACAGCAAGCACCTTTCATTACTGTTGCACTTAAATCTTAAAATTACGGCATAAATCGAAGTAATAGGATATGCAGACCAAGAATTGTCAATCGGCAACAGAAAAACTACAAATATTTCTTATGTTCAATTGAGACCATACAATGATGAGCTATTGAAACTTGCAAAAAGAAAAGGGTGACCTACTGACAAACAATGATTTTCGTTCTGAAAAAAACCCTACAGAAATCCGTGGAGGAAAAAACTTAAGTTAGGTAAACTGAGCATGCCAATTTTAGATTGTGAGTAGAACAAGTGTTACCTTCATAGCCTGCTTAATTTCTACCTTATCGAATGGATGTGCGGAATTGTAAGAACCATCCACAAAGTTCATCTCTTGATTACTTCCCAGCACAAAGGTCTCCATGTGCACTGAGGAATCAGCATGAATATCTTCTACAGTTTGTTCGAATATACCAAATGAAGCACTTGATGTATTTTCATCTGCTGCGCCAATAGCTTCCTCACTTGAGGGAATATTAGCTGCACTTTCTTGGATGACAGGTTCTGGTTCAGGCCTCTTATGATAATAATCATCTGAATGAGGACATCCCGGTATTGCCCTCCTCCGACATCTGCAGCATCTGTAGGATATGACTTCAGCAATCTTTGCCTCCTCAAGTCTCAAGGCATCTCCATGGAACCAATCTGTATACAGGAGAATATCAAGATGCGGAGAAGATCGGTAAGATAACGCAAAACGAAAATTGCTTGCTTAAAAAATGGCAGGTCAAAGGTGGAATCAACTTACTTCTGCACCTCTCACACCGGATGTACATCAAGTCTGGGGAATATCGCTTGCGACAGAGACAGCAGATTGGTTTCATGGACGAACCAACACCATCCTTGCTTCCAAGGATAACATCGTCCGCGTTGATAGCATTCGTGTCGCTCTTGTTTTTCTTCCATACGAGACCGAAGTAGGTGATCCCTTGTGTGTTTCTGCGTTTGATCTTGGACTGCATTTGCGCCTTTGCTGTTCGCTCGGCTTCCGCCGAGCTTCCCCCACGCACCTCCGCCCTCCTACCTTCGCTTCCAGGAGTTGCTAGGGTTGCGTACCTGTTCCCCGTGCGCTGTGCGCCACCCCAGCTCAGGCCATCTCCTCGATCCATCTGAAGCTGATTCTTCCACGCATCAGACAATTGTGAATCGCGCTCATAGGGCACCTCGTCCTCTCCCCCAGTTCAGGGTGCGCGCAGTTGGACTTTCTTCCTTCTGCTCCCCCGAGTCGTCGGATCCTGACTTGGGGGAACTGCTCCGGCCGTCGGCGGCAGCACAGCCAGAGCGGAACACTTCGGGACAGCCGGCGGCTGGTGGAGCCCTAGGAGGAGAGGCGTTGGGTTCTGTTGGCGTTGTGCTTGGTTTAGGGCTGCAGTTGGGCCGTTGGATCCCATGGTCGATTGATATCAGCGGCCCATTTCAGACCGCGATCCGACCAGACTGCACTGAGGGCAATCTACAGTGGTTGATAAGATAGTGATTTTTCTCCACAAAAAAAAGGTAAGATAGTGATCCATGGCAAAAAATATTTTTTTAATGTCCGAGTTTAAATTTCTTTGTTCACAACTTCGCAAAATATTTGCGTTCTAAAATATATTCACTTTTTCCAAATGAAAAATGTTTTTCTTTTTGCTCTCAAGTGAGAGCAACAAAGAAATTTAAACTCGACCAAAAAAACATTTTTTTTGCTTTTATTTAAACATGAATATTTTTTTATGGTCTATCTGACACAAATTACTCAATTTACATTATAACACGGACATATATTATGTGCGGTGTTTTTCTCTATTATATTAGCCGGATAATAAAAAACTTTGTTCGACGCTCTTAATCTCATCGGACACGAAGGATACTCAATGATCCAGCTATTGGACCTGGCCAACCTTGATTATTGACAACTAGTACTACGACCACCGGCGACG
Organism: Thinopyrum elongatum; assembly: GCA_011799875.1. Lineage (NCBI taxonomy): Eukaryota > Viridiplantae > Streptophyta > Magnoliopsida > Poales > Poaceae > Thinopyrum > Thinopyrum elongatum. The sequence continues at coordinate 218,898,748 of CM022301.1, read as the reverse complement.
AGGACGGCAAAGAGGACAAGCGAAAACATAGTCTGATATCATATTGAAATGGAGGATGTGGATTGAGGATGAGGTATTAGTCATCTTTATTATGTTACTGGGGCATGAGGGTGAGGTCTTTAGGCCAACTCCAACGCTCCAATTGTCCGGGTCTGTCCGTTTGGACCCAAATGGACAGACGAGCCGACCCAACGCGCTACCCCATCCGCAAAAAACTTTTGTTTCTGGTCCGGCTTGCCCCATCTTGGGTGCAAACTTGGTTTGGCTTTGCGGTCAAACGGACAGAGAACGGACGCCCACACGGCCTCTTGTCGTCCGCCTCGGGCCCGCGTGTCGTGTTGGGAAACGTAGCATGCAATTTCAAAAATTCCTACGCTCACGTAAGATCTATCCATGGAGATGCATAGCAACGAGAGGGGGAGAGTATGTCTACGTACCCTTGTAGACCAAAAGCGGAAGCGTTTGACAACGCTGTTGATGTAGTCGTACACCTTCACGATCCATCCCGATCAAGTACCAAACGTACAGCACCTCCGCGTTCAGCACACGTTCAGCTCGATGACGTCCTCGCCTTCTTGATCCAGCAAGAGGGGCGAAGTAGTAGATGAGTTCCGGCAGCACGACGGAGTGGTGACGGTGTTGGTGAAGAACAATTTCCGCAGGGCTTCGCCAAGCACAACGGAAACTATGACGGAGGATAAACTAGAGGGACGGGGTTGCCGACACACGGCTTGGTGTTTCTTGATGTGTCTTAGGTGCTAGCCCTGCCCCTCTATTTATATGTTGAGCCTTGGGGTCGAAACTTGGAGTAAAAGCATCCTCAAAGTTTGTTTTGCCCGCAAGGAAGAGTCCTTCTTGGACTTCCAGGACCAGACGCCATAATCCTTGGCGTCTGGCCCAGACGCCATGGGCCTCGGTGTCTGGCCCAGGGCCAGACGCCAGGGTCTCCGGCGTTTGGCCCCCTGGCCTCCGCAAAACTCCTTTTGCACCGACCTAAAGCCCCGTGGGCTTTACCCCTTGGCCGAATCATATCATCCTATATATCAATCTTTACCTCCGGACCATTCCGGAGCTCCTCGTCATGTCCGTGATCTCATCCGGGACTCCGAACAACATTCGGTCACCAACATACATAACTCATATAGTACTATATCGTCAACGAACGTTAAGTGTGCGGACCCTACGAGTTCGAGAACTATGTAGACATGACCGAGAAACCTCTCTGGTCAATAACCAATAGCGGAACCTGGATGCCCATATTGGCTCCTACATATTCTATGAAGATCTTTATCGGTCGAACCTTATGACAACATACGTAATTCCCTTTGTCTATCGGTATGTTACTTGCCCGAGATTCGATTGTCGGTATCTTCATACCTAGTTCAATCTCGTTACCGGCAAGTCTCTTTACTCGTTCCGTAATACATCACCTCGTGACTAACTCCTTAGTCGTTTGCTTGCAAGCTTATGATGTGTATTACCGAGAGGGCCCAGAGATACCTCTCCGATACTCGGAGTGAAAAATCCTAATCTCGATCTATGCCAACCCAACAAACACCTTCGGAGATACCTGTAGAGCATCTTTATAATCACCCAGTTACATTGTGACGTTTGATAGCACACAAGGTATTCCTCCGGTATCCGGGAGTTGCATAATCTCATAGTCGAAGGAATATGTATTTGACATGAAGAAAGCAATAGCAACAAAACTGAACGATCATTATGCTAAGCTAATGGATGGGTCTTGTCCATCACATCATTCTCCTAATGATGTGATCTCATTATCAAATGACAGCGCATGTCCATGATCAGGAAACCTTAACCATCTTTGATCAACGAGTTAGTCAAGTAGAGGCTCACTAGGGACACAATGTTTGTCTATGTATTCACACATGTATTTAGGTTTCCGATCAATACAATTCTAGCATGAATAATAAACATTTATCGTGAATAAGGAAATATAAAATAACAACTTTATTATTGCCTCTAGGGCATATTTCCTTCAGTCTCCCACTTGCACTAGAGTCAATAATCTAGATTACAATGTAATGATTCTAACACCCATGGAGTCTTGGTGCTGATCATGTTTTGCTCGTGGAAGAGGCTTAGTCAACGGGTCTGCTACATTCAGATCCGTATGTATTTTGCAAATCTCTATGTCTCCCTCCTTGACTTGATCACGAATGGAGTTGAAGCGTCTCTTGATGTGTTTGGTTCTTTTGTGAAATCTGGATTCCTTCGCTAAGGCAATTGCTCCAATATTGTCACAAAAAGATTTTCATTTTATCCGATGCACTAGGTAATACACCTAGATCGGATATGAACTCCTTCATCCAGACTCCTTCATTTGCTGCTTCCGAAGCAGCTATGTACTCCGCTTCACACGTAGATCCCGCCACGACGCTCTGCTTGGAACTGCACCAACTAACAGCTCCACCATTCAATATAAATACGTATCCGGTTTGTGACTTAGAGTCATCCGGATCAGTGTCAAACCTAGCATTGATGTAACCATTTACGACGAGCTCTTTGTCACCTCCATAAACAAGAAACATATCCTTAGTCCTTTTCAGGTACTTCAGGATGTTCTTGACCGCTGTCCAGTGATCCACTCCTGGATTACTTTGGTACCTCCCTGCCAGACTTATGGCAAGGCACACATCAGGTCTGGTACACAGCATGGCATACATGATAGAACCTATGGCTGAAGCATAGGGGATGACTTTCATTTTCTCTCTATCTTCTGCAGTGGTCGGGCATTGAGTCTTACTCAACTTCACACCTTGCAACACAGGCAAGAACCCTTTCTTTGACTGATCCATTTTGAACTTCTTCAAAACTTTGTCAAGGTATGTGCTTTGTGAAAGTCCTATTAAGCGTCTCGATCTATCCCTATAGATCTTGATGCCCAATATATAAGCAGCTTCACCGAGGTCTTTCATTGAAAAACTCTTATTCAAGTATCCTTTTATGCTATCCAGAAATTCTACATCATTTCTAATCAACAATATGTCATCCACATATAATATTAGAAATGCTACAGAGCTCCCACTCACTTTCTTGTAAATACAGGCTTCTCCGAAAGTCTGTATAAAACCATATCCTTTGATCACCTCATCAAAGCGTATATTCCAACTCCGAGATGCTTGCACCAGTCCATAGATGGATCGCTGGAGCTTGCACACTTTGTTAGCACCTTTAGGATTGACAAAACCTTCTAGTTGCATCATATACAACACTTATTTAAGAAATCCATTAAGGAATGCAGTTTTGACGTCCATTTGCCAGATTTCATAATCATAAAATGCGGCAATTGCTAACATGATTCGGACGGACTTAAGCATCGCTACGGGTGAGAAAGTCTCATCGTAGTCAACTCCTTGAACTTGTCGAAAACCTTTTGCGACAAGTCGAGCTTTGTAGATAGTAACATTACCATCGGCGTCAGTCTTCTTCTTGAAGATCCATTTATTCTCTATGGCTCGCCGATCATCGGGCAAGTCCACCAAAGTCCACACTTTGTTCTCATACATGGATCCTATCTCAGATTTCATGGCCTCAAGCCATCTGTCGGAATCTGGGCTCATCATAGCTTCTTCATAGTTCGTAGGTTCGCCTTGGTCCAGTAACATGACTTCCAGTACAGGATTCCCATACCACTCTGGTGCGGATCGTGTTCTGGTTGACCTACGAAGTTCTGTAGTAACTTGATCTGAAGTTTCATGATCATCATCATTAGCTTCCTCTCTAATTGGTGTAGGTATCACGGGAACGGTTTTGTGTGATGAGCTACTTTCCAATTCGAGAGAAGGTACAATTACCTCATCAAGTTCTACTTTCCTCCCACTCACTTCTTTCGAGAGAAACTCCTTCTCTAGAAAGGTTCCATTCTTGGCAACAAAGATCTTGCCTTCGGATCTGTGGTAGAAGGTGTACCCAATTGTTTCCTTAGGGTATCCTATGAAGACGCACTTCTCCGATTTGGGTTCGAGCTTATCAGGCTGAAGCTTTTTGACATAAGTGTCGCAACCCCAAACTTTTAGAAACGATAGCTTAGGTTTCTTGTCAAACCACAGTTCATACGGTGTTGTCTCAACGGATTTAGACGGTGCCCTATTTAACGTGAATGCAGTTGTCTCTAATGCATAACCCCAAAACGATAGAGGTAAATCGGTAAGAGACATCATAGATCGCACCATATCTAATAAAGTACGGTTACGACATTCGGACACACCATTACGCTATGGTGTTCCAGGTGGCGTGAGTTGTGAAACTATTCCACATTGTTTTAAATGAAGGCCAAACTCGTAACTCAAATATTCACCTCCACGATCAGATTGTAGAAACTTTATTTTCTTGTTACGATGATTCTCCACCTCACTCTGAAATTCTTTGAACTTTTCAAATGTTTCAGACTTGTGTTTCATTAAGTAGATATACCCATATCTGCTCAAATCATCTGTGAAGGTCAGAAAATAACGATACCCGCCGCGTGCTTCAACACTCATCGGACCGCATACATCGGTATGTATTATTTCCAATAAGTCATTAGCTCGCTCCATTGTTCCGAAGAACGGAGTTTTAGTCATCTTGCCCATGAGGCATGGTTTGCAAGTATCAAACGATTCATAATCAAGTGATTCCAAAAGCCCATCTGCATGGAGTTTCTTCATGCGCTTTACACCAATATGACCTAAACGACAGTGCCACAAATATGTTGCACTATCATTATCAACTTTGCATCTTTTGGGATCAATATTATGAATATGTGTATCACCACGATCGAGATTCAACAAGAATAGACCATTCTTCAAGGGTGCATGACCATAAAAGATATTACTCATATAAATAGAACAACCATTATTCTCTGATTTAAATGAATAACCATCTCGCACTAAACAAGATCCAGATATAATGTTCATGCTCAACGCTGGCACCAAATAACAATTATTTAGGTCTAAAACTAATCCCGAAGGTAGATGTAGAGGTAGCGTGCCGACGACGATCACATCGACCTTGGAACCATTCCCGACGCGCATCGTCACCTCGTCCTTAGCCAATCTTCGTTTAATCCGTAGCTCCTGTTTCGAGTTACAAATATGAGCAACCGAACCAGTATCGAATACCCAGGTGCTACTACGAGCATTAGTAAGGTACACATCAATAACATGTATATCAAATATACCTTTGTTCACTTTGCCATCCTTCTTATCCGCCAAATACTTGGGGCAGTTCCGCTTCCAGTGACCAGTGACCAGTCCCTTTGCAGTAGAAGCACTCAGTTTCAGGCTTGGGTCCAGCTTTGGGCTTCTTCCCGGGAGTGGCAACTTGCTTGCCATTCTTCTTGAAGTTCCCCTTCTTTCCCTTGCCCTTTTTCTTGAAACTAGTGGTCTTGTTAACCATCAACACTTGATGCTCCTTTTTGATTTCTACCTCCGCAGCTTTGAGCATTGCGAAGAGCTCGGGAATTGTCTTCTCCATCCCTTGCATATTATAGTTCATCACGAAGCCTTTGTAGCTTGGTGGCAGTGATTGAAGAACTCTGTCAATAACACTATCAGCTGGAAGATTAACTCCCAGCTGAGTCAAGTGATTATGATACCCCAGACATTTTGAGTATGTGTTCACTGACAGAACTGTTCTCCTCCATCTTGCAGCTATAGAACTTGTTGGAGACTTCATATCTCTCAACTCGGGCATTTGCTTGAAATATTAACTTCAACTCTTGGAACATCTCATATGCTCCATGACGTTCAAAACGTCTTTGAAGTCCCGATTCTAAGCCGTAAAGCATGGCACACTGAACTATCGCGTAGTCATCAGATCGAGCTTGCCAGACGTTCAAAACATCAGCATCTGCTCCTGCAGCAGGCCTTTCACCTAGCGGTGCATCAAGGACATAATTCTTCTGTGCAACAATGAGGATAATCCTCAAGTTACGGACCCAGTCCGTGTAGTTGCTACCATCATCTTTCAACTTAGCTTTCTCTAGGAACGCATTAAAATTCAAGGGAACGGTAGCACGGGCCATTGATCTACAACATATATATGCAAATACTATTAGGACTAAGTTCATGATAAATTAAGTTCAATTAATCAAATTACTTAAGAACTCCCACTTAGATAGACATCCCTAAAGTCATCTAAATGATACGTGATCCAAATCAACTAAACCATGTCCGATCGTCACATGAGATGGAGTAGTCAACAATGGTGAACATCTCTATGTTGATCATATCTACTATATGATTCACGTTCGACCTTTCGGTCTCCAGTGTTCCGAGGCCATGTCTGTACATGCCAAGCTCGTCAAGTTTAACCCGAGTATTCCGCATGTGCAAAACTGTCTTGCACCCGTTGTATTTGAACGTAGAGTCTATCACACCCGGTTATCACGTGGTGTCTCAACACGACGAACTGTCGCAACGGTGCATACTCAGGGAGAATACTTATACCTTGAAATTTAGATAAGGGATCATCTTATAATGCTACCGCCGTACTAAGCAAAATAAGATGCATAAAAGATAAACATCACATGCAATCAAAATATGTGACATGATATGGCCATCATCATCTTTTGCTTTTGATCTCCATCTCCAAAGCATCGTCATGATCTCCATCATCACCGGCTCGACACCTTGATCCCCATCGTTGCGTCATGGTCGTCTCGCCAACTATTGCTTCTACAACTATCGCTAACGCATAGTGATAAAGTAAAGCAATTACATGGCGTTTGCATTTCATACAATAAAGCGACAACCATAAGGCTCCTGCCAGTTGCCGGTAGCTTTTAGAAAACATGATCATCTCATACAACAATGTATATCACATCATGTCTTGACCATATCACATCACAACATGCCCTGCAAAAACAAGTTAGACGTCCTCTACTTTGTTGTTGCAAGTTTACGTGGCTGCTACGGGCTTCTAGCAAGAACCGTTCTTACCTACGCATCAAAACCACAACGGTGATTTATCAAGTTTGTTGTTTTAACCTTCAACAAGGACCCGCCGCAGTCAAATTCGATTCAACTAAAGTAGGAGAAACAGACACCCGCCAGCCACCTTTATGCAAAACTAGTTGCATGTCTGTCGGTGGAACCGGTCTCATGAACGTGGTCATGTAAGGTTGGTCCGGGCCGCTTCATCCAACAATACCGCCGAATCAAAATGCGACATTGGTGGTAAGCAGTATGACGATCACCGCCCACAAATCTTTGTGTTCTACTCGTGCATATCATCTACGCATAGACCTGGCTCGGATGCCACTGTTAGGAAACATAGCATGCAATTTCAAAAATTCCTACGCTCACGCAAGATCTATCCATGGAGATGCATAGCAACGAGAGGGGGAGAGTATGTCTACGTACCCTCGTAGTCCGAAAGCGGAAGCGTTTGACAACGCGGTTGATGTAGACGTACACCTTCACGATCCGTCCCGATCAAGTACCGAACGTACGGCACCTCCGCGTTCAGCACATGTTCAGCTCGATGACATCCTCGCCTTCTTGATCCAGCAAGAGGGGCGAAGTAGTAGATGAGTTCCGGTAGCATGACGGCGTGGTGACGGTGTTGGTGAAGAACAATTTCCGCAGGGCTTCGCTAAGCACAACGGAAACTATGACGGAGGATAAACTAGAGGGACGAAGTTGCCGACACACGGCTTGGTGTTTCTTGATGTGTCTTAGGTTCTAGCCCTGCCCCTCTATTTATATGTTGAGCCTTGGGGTCGAAACTTGGAGTAAAAGCCTCCTCAAAGTTGGTTTTGCCCGCAAGGAAGAGTCCTTCTCGGACTTCTAGGACCAGACGCCATAATCCTTGGCGTTTGGCCCAGACGCCATGGGCCTCGGCGTCTGGCCCAGGGCCAGACGCCAGGGTCTCCGGTGTTTGGCCCCCTGGCCTCCACAAAACTCCTTTTGCACCGACCTAAAGCCCCGTGGGCTTTACCCCTTGGCCGAACCATATCATCCTATATATCAATCTTTACCTCCAGACCATTCCGGAGCTCCTCGTCATGTCCGTGATCTCATCCGGGACTCCGAACAACATTCGGTCACCAACATACATAACTCATATAGTACTATATCGTCAACGAACGTTAAGCGTGCGGACCCTACGGGTTCGAGAACTATGTAGACATGACCGAGACACCTCTCTGGTCAATAACCAATAGCAGAACCTGGATGCCCATATTGGCTCCTACATATTCTACGAAGATCTTTATCGGTTGAACCTTATGACAACATACGTAATTCCCTTTGTCTATCGGTATGTTACTTGCCCGAGATTCAATCGTCGGTATCTTCATACCTAGTTCAATCTCGTTACCGGCAAGTCTCTTTACTCATTCCGTAATACATCACCTCGTGACTAACTCCTTAGTCGTTTGCTTGCAAGCTTATGATGTGTATTACCGAGAGGGCCCAGAGATACCTCTCCGATACTCGGAGTGACAAATCCTAATCTCGATCTATGCCAACCCAACAAACACATTCGGAGATACCTGTAGAGCATCTTTATAATCACCCAGTTACGTTGTGATGTTTGATAGCACACAAGGTATTCCTCCTGTATCCGGGAGTTGCATAATCTCATAGTCGAAGGAATATGTATTTGACATGAAGAAAGCAATAGCAACAAAACTGAACGATCATTATGCTAAGCTAATGGATGGGTCTTGTCCATCACATCATTCTCCTAATGATGTGATCCCATTATCAAATGACAACTCATGTCCATGGTCAGGAAACCTTAACCATCTTTGATCAACGAGTTAGTCAAGTAGAGGCTCACTAGGGACACAATGTTTGTCTATGTATTCACACATGTATTTAGGTTTCCGATCAATACAATTCTAGCATGAATAATAAACATTTATCATGATAAGGAAATATAAAATAACAACTTTATTATTGCCTCTAGGGTATATTTCCTTCATGTCGGTCGTCCAACTACGTCCCACCTACCTCAGTCAATGCACACGGATGGGCGGGCCCGCCGGTCAGCCAGACGGCCCCGGCCACGTCCTTTTTTATGGCGAAGCCATGGACTCCCACTTCCACTTCCACTTCCCCACCATATCCATTGCTCCCTCCCTCCCAGGCAGCAAACCCTAGCCTAGCGTCGCCGCCCACCTCGCTACCCACCGGCCATGGGGTTCTGGAAGTGGCATCCCGGCAAGAAAACCAAGCACGACCACGAGGCGGGGTCGTCGCCCGCCTCGTCTGGAAGCCCAGCCAACCATTCCACCTCGCCGGCATCCTTCTCCATCTCCCCTTCGGCGGTCACGCCACGCTTCCAACCCAACGTCAAGGTCGCCATCTGCCGTCGGTACTGGGAGACCAGCACCCCACTGTCGTGGTCAGATGCGCACCACCCTAAGTGATGGGGAACGAAGCATGAAAATCAAAAAAATTCCTAGGAACACCCAAGATCTAATCTAGGAGATGTATAGCAACCAGAGGAGAGTGTGTCTACATACCCTTGTAGACCAAAAGCGTTAGCATCATAATGCGGTTGATGTAGTCGTACTCTTCACGATCGAATCGCGATCCAATCCGATCTAGTGCCGAACGGACGACACCTCCGAGATTAGAACACGTTCAGCTCGATGGCGTCCTCTCCTTTTTGATCCAGCAAGCGAGAAAGAGGAGGTAGATGAGATCAGAACCAGCACGGCCGTATGGTGGTGGTGGCAGTAGCGGAATTCCGGTAGGGCTTCGCCAAGCGCGTACCGGAGGAACGTGGGAGGAGTTGGGAGAGGCAATGGGCAAGGGTGAAGGGGTGGCCGCCCCCATGCGCCTCCCCCTCTATATATAGGCTAGGGGCAGGGGAGGGCGTCCAAAGCACTCCTAGGGTCGGTCACATGGGAGAAATCCCTTTAAACTTGGAGATAACATCTTATCTCTAAATTCAACCCTTTAGATTTAGACATAAGACCATATCTCTAGATTTAAACAACATGTGCCTTGGGGAATGGTGCGGCCAGCCCGTGTGGGTTGTAGCCCCACCCCTCAGTCCATGTGGGCCCTTCCCAGGTCGTTGGGCTCCATGGTGGAACCCCCGGAACCTTCTAGAACCTTCCCGGTACAATACCGAAAAAACCAAACTTTTTCCGAAACCCAAAATATGACTTCCCATATATAAATATTTACCTCCGGACCATTCCGGGGCTCCTCGTGATATCCCGGACCCCATCCGGGACTCCGAACAACCTTCGGACTTTCCACTATTAATATCTCATTACTACCCTAGCACTATCGAACGTTAAGCGTGCGACCCTACGGGTTCGGAACATGCAGACATGACCGAGACTCCTCTCCGGTCAATAATCAATAGCGGGACCTAGATGATGCCCATATTGGTTCCTACATATTCAACGAAGATCTTTATTGGTTGAACTACGATGTCGAGGATTCAATTAATCCCGTATGCAATTCCCTTTGTCCAGCGATATGTTACTTGCCCGAGATTCAATCGTCGGTATCTCCATACCTAGTTCAATCTCGTTACCGGCAAGTCTCTTTACTCATTCCGTAATACAAGATCCCGTGACTAAACTCATTAGGCACATGAAGCTTCTTGTGATTTTGTATTACCGAGAGGGCCCAGAGATATCTCTCCGTCACACGGAGTGACAAATCCCAGTCTCGATCCACACAACCCAACAGACACCTTTGAAGATACCTGTAGAGCACCTTTATGATCACCCAGTTACGAAGTGACGTTTGATAGCGCACAAAGTATTCCTCCAATGTCCGGGAGTGGCATGATCTCATGGTCTAAGGAACTGATACTTGGCATGAAGAAAGTTGTAGCAAATGACTAAACGATCTAATGCTAAGCTTACGGTTGGGTCTGTCCATCACATCATTCTCCTAGTGATGTGATCCCGTTATCAAATGACAACTCATGTCTATAGTTAGGAAACCTTAACCATCTTTGATAAATGAGCTAGTCTAGTAGAGGCTTACTAGGGACATAGTGTAGTTTATGTATTCACACATGTATTTAAGTTTCCAGTAAATAAAATTCTAGCATGAATAATAAACATTTATCATGATCAGGAAATATGATAATAACCATTTTATTATTGCCTCTAGGGCATATTTCCAATGGTCTCCCACCTGCACTAGAGTCAATAATCTAGTTTACATTGTAATGAATCTAACACCCATGGAGTCCTGGTGCTGATCATGTTTTGCTCGTGGAAGAGGTTTAGTCAACGGGTCTGCCACATTCAAATCTGTATGTACTTTGCAAAGTTCTATGTCTCCATCCTTAATGTAATTGCAAATGGAGTTGAAGCGGCGTTTGATGTGCTTGGTCTTCTTGTGAAACCTGGGCTCCTTGGCAATGGCAATAGCACCAGTGTAGTCAAAGAAGATAGTTGTTGGATTCAATGCACTAGGTATCACCCCTAGGTCAGATATGAACTGCTTCATCGAGACTCCTTGCGCTGCTTCCGAAGCAGTTATATACTCCGCTTCACATGTAGATCCCGCTACAACGATCTGCTTGGAACTGCACCAACTAACTGCTCCACCATTTAAAATAAATACGTATCTAGTTTGTGACTTCGAGTCATCCGGATCAGTGTCAAAGCTAGCATCGACGTAACCCTTTATGACGAGCTCTTTGTGACCTCCATAAACGAGAAACATGTCCTTAGTCCTCCTCGGGTACTTAAGGATATTCTTGACCGCTGTCCAGTGATCCACTCCTGGATTACTTTGGTACCTCCCTGCCAGACTTATGGCAAGGCACACATCAGGTCTGGTAAACAGCATGGCATACATTATAGAGCCTATGGTTGAGGCATAGGGGATGACCTTCATCCTTTCGCTTTCTTCTATCGTGGTTGGGCTTTGAGTCTGACTCAACTTCATACCTTGCAACATAGGCAAGAACCCCTTCTTCGATTGATCCAGTTTGAACTTCTTCAAAATCTTGTCAATGTATGTGCTTTGTGAAAGTCCTATTAGGTGTCTCGATCTATCTCTATAGATCTTAATACCCAATATGTAAGCAGCTTCACCCAGGTATTTCATTGAAAAACTCTTGTTCAAATAGCCTTTTATTCTTTCTAGAAATTCTATATCATTTCCAATCAAAAATATGTTATCCACATATAATATTAGAAATGCTACACAGCTCCCACCCACTTTCTTGTAAATACAAGCTTCTCCGTAAGTTTGTATAAAACTAAAAGCTTTGATCGCCTCATCAAAGTGTATATTGCAACTCCGAGATGCTTGCACCAGTCCATAGATGGATCGCGGGAGCTTGCATACCTTGTTAGCATCCTTAGGATCGATAAAACCTTCCGGTTGCATCATATACAGCTCTTCTTTAAGGAACCTATTAAGGAACGTTCTTTTGACGTCCATTTGCCAGATTTCATAGTCGTAATATGCAGCAATTGCTAACATAATTCTAACAGACTTAAGCATCGCTACGGGTGAGAAAGTCTCCTCGTAGTCAACTCATTGAATTTGTCAAAAACCCTTTGCGACAAGTCGAGCTTTATAGACGGTGACATTACCATCCGTGTATGTCTTCTTCTTAAAGATCCATTTGTTCTCAATGGTCTGCCAGTCATCGGGCAGGTCCACTAAAGTCCATACTTTGTTCTCATACATGGATCCTATCTTGGATTTCATGGCCTCAAGCCATTTGTCGGAATCCGGGCTCATCATTGCTTCTTCATAGTTCATAGGTTCGCCGTTGTCTAACAACATTACTTCCGGGACGGGATTACCGTACCACTCTGGTACGGAGCGTGTCCTGGTCGACCTACGAAGTTTGGTAGTAAATTGATCTAAAGTTTCATGATCATCATCATCAGCTTCCTCTCTTGTTGGTGTAGGCATCACGGGAACTGTTTTCCGTGATGTGCTACTCTCCAATTCGAGAGAAGGTATGATTACCTCATCAAGTTCTACTTTCCTCCCACTCACTTCTTTCGAGAGAAACTCCTTCTGTAGAAAGGACCCATTCTTGGCAACAAAGACTTTGCCTTCAGATCTGTGGTAGAAGGTATACCCAACGGTCTGTTTCGGGTATCCTATGAAGACACACTTCTCCGCTTTGGGTTTGAGATTATCAGGCTGAAGCCTCTTGACATAAGCGTCGCATCCCCAAACTTTAAGAAACGACAACTTAGGTTTCTTGCGAAACCATAACTCATATGGTGTCGTCTCAACGGATTTAGATGGTGCCCTATTTAAAGTGAATGCGGTTGTCACTAATGCATGACACCAAAATGATAGTGGCAAATCGGTAAGAGACAACATAGAATGCACCATATCCAATAAAGTACGATTACGACGTTCAGACACACCGTTATGCTGTGGTGTTCCAGGTGGCGTGAGTTGTGAAACAATTCCACATTGTCTTAAATGCGTGCCAAACTTGTTACTCAAATATTCACCTCCATGATCAGATCATAGAAATTTATTTTCTTGTTACGATGATTCTCCACTTCATTCTAAAATTCTTTGAACTTTTCAAATGTTTCAGGCTTGTGTTTCATTAAGTAAATATACCCATATCTACTCAAATCATCCGTGAAGGTAAGAAAATAATGATATCCACCGCACGCTTCCACACTCATCGGATCACATACATCAGTATATATTATTTCCAATAAGTCACTTGCCCGCTCCAATGTTCCGGAAAACGGGGTTTTAGTTATCTTGCCCATGAGGCATGGTTCACATGTTTCAAATGATTCATAATCAAGTTATTCCAAAAGTCCATCAGCATGGAGTTTCTTCATGCGCTTTACACCAATATGACCTAAGCGGCAGTACCACAAGTATGTGGTACTATCATCATTAACTTTGCATCTTTTGGCATCAATATTATGAATATGTGTATCACTATGATCGAGATTCAATAAGAATAAACCATTCACAAGGGGTGCATGACCATAAAAGATATTATCAATATAAATAGAACAACCATTATTCTCTGACTTAAATGAACAACCGTCTCGCAACAAACAAGATCCAGATGTAATGTTCATGCTTAACGTAGGCACCAAATAACAATTATTTAGGTTTAAAACTAATCTCGAAGGTAGACGTAGAGGGAGCGTGCCGACGGTGATCACATCAACCTTGGAGTCATTTCCAACGCGCATCGTTGCCTCGTCCTTAGCTAGTATCCGTTTATTCTGCAGCTCCTGTTTTGCGTTACAAATATTAGCAACCGAACTGTTGGGGAACGTAGCAGAATTTTAAAATTTTCTACGCATCACCAAGATCAATCTATGGTGTCATCTAGCAACGAGTGAGAGGGGAGTGTATCTACATACCCTTGTAGATCGCGAGCGGAAGCGTTCAAGAGAACGGGGTTGATGGAGTCGTACTCGTCGTGATCCAAATCACCGATGACCGAGCGCCGAACGGACGGCACCTCCGCGTTCAACACACGTACGGAGCAGAGACGTCTCCTCCTTCTTGATCCAGCAAGGGGGGAGGAGAGGTTGATGGAGATCCAGCAGCACGACGGTGTGGTGGTGGAAGCAGCGGGATTTCAGCAGGGCTTCGCCAAGCGCTACTGGAGGAGGAAGAGGTGTCACGGGAGGGAGAGGGAGGCGCCAGGGGCTGAGCTGTTTCTCCCATGCACCTCCCCACTATATATAGGGGTGGAGGGGGCTGGTTTCTTCCCCTCCAAGTCCATTGGGGCGTTGGCAAAGGTGGAAGGAAAGAAATCCCATCCTTTCCCTTCCCCACCGATTGTTATCCCCCTTTTTTAGGGATCTTGATCTTATCCCTTCGGGATATGATCTTATTCCTTCTAAGGAGGAATCTTGGTGCGCCTTGACTAGGGGTGTGGGGCCTTGCCCCCACTACCCACGTTCATGTGGGTCCCCCCATGCAGGTGGGCCCCACTCCGGAACCTTCTAGAACCTTCTCGGTACAATACCGAAAAATCCCGAACATTTTCCGGTGGCCAAAATAGGACTTCCCATATATAAATCTTTACCTCCGGACCATTCCGGAACTCCTCGTGACGTCCAGGATCTCATCCGAGACTCCGAACAACCTTCGGGTTACCGCATACTAATATCTCTATAACCCTAGCGTCACCGAACCTTAAGTGTGTAGACCCTACGGGTTCGGGAGACACGCAGACATGACCGAGCCGACTCTCCGGTCAATAACCAACAGCGGGATCTGGATACCCATGTTGGCTCCCACATGCTCCTCGATGATCTCATCGGATGAACCACGATGTCGAGGATTCAATCAATCCCGTACGCAATTCCCTTTGTCTATCGGTACGATACTTGCCCGAGATTCGATCGTCGGTATCTCGATACCTTGTTCAATCTCGTTACCGGCAAGTCTCTTTACTCGTTTCCGTAACACATCATCCCGTGAACAACTCCTTGATCACATTGAGCTCATTATGATGATGTCCTACCGAGTGGGCCCAGAGGTACCTCTCCGTTACATGGAGTGACAAATCCCAGTCTCGATTCGTGCCAACCCAACAGATACTTTCGGAGATACCCGTAGTGCACCTTTATAGCCACCCAGTTACGTTGTGACGTTTGGTGCACCCAAAGCACTCCTACGGTATCCGGGAGTTGCACAATCTCATGGTCTAAGGAAAAGTTACTTGACATTGGAAAAGCTTTAGCAAACGAACTACACGATCTAGTGCTAGGCTTAGGATTGGGTCTTGTCCATCACATCATTCTCCTAATGATGTGATCCCGTTATCAATGACATCCAATATCCATGGTCAGGAAACCGCAACCATCTATTGATCAACGAGCTAGTCAACTAGAGGCTTACTAGGGACATGTTGTGGTCTATGTATTCACACATGTATTACGATTTCCGGATAACACAATTATAGCATGAATAACAGACAATTATCATGAACAAGGAAATATAATAATAACCATTTTATTATTGCCTCTAGGGCATATTTCCAACAGTCTCCCACTTGTACTAGAGTCAATAATCTAGTTACATTGTGATGAATCGAACACCCATAGAGTACTGGTGTTGATCATGTTTTGCTCGTGAAAGAGGTTTAGTCAACGGATCTGCTACATTCAAATCCGTGTGCACTTTACAAATATCTATGTCTCCATCTTGAACATGTTCACGTATGGAGTTGAAGCGACGCTTGATATGCCTGGTCCTTTTGTGAAACCTGGGCTCCTTGGCAAGGGCAATAGCTCCAGTGTTGTCACAGAAGAGAGCCATTGGACCCGACGCATCTGGAATGACTCCTAGGTCGGTGATGAACTCCTTCATCCATACTGCTTCGTGTGCTGCCTCCGAGGCTGCTATGTACTCCGCTTCGCATGTAGAACCCGCCACGACGCTTTGCTTGCAACTGCACCAGCTTACCGCTCCACCATTCAAAATATACACGTATCCGGTTTGTGACTTGGAGTCATCCGGATCTGTGTCGAAGCTAGCGTCGACGTAACCCTTTACGACGAGCTCTGCGTCACCTCCATATACGAGAAACATATCCTTAGTCCTTTTCAGGTACTTCAGGATGTTCTTGACCGCTGTCCAGTGTTCCTTGCCGGGATTACTTTGGTACCTACCTACCAAACTTACAGCAAGGTTTACATCAGGTCTGGTACACAGCATGGCATACATAATAGACCCTATGGCTGAGGCATAGGGGATGACACTCATCTCTTCTATATCTTTTGCCGTGGTCGGGCATTGAGCCGAGCTCAATTTCACACCTTGCAATACAGGCAAGAACCCCTTCTTGGACTGATCCATATTGAACTTCTTCAATATCTTATCAAGGTATGTGCTTTGCGAAAGACCTATGAGGCGTCTCGATCTATCTCTATAGAACTTGATGCCTAATATATAAGCAGCTTCTCCAAGGTCCTTCATTGAAAAACACTTATTCAAGTAGGCCTTTATACTTTCCAAGAATTCTATATCATTTCCCATCAGCAGTATGTCATCCACATATAATATGAGAAATGCTACAGAGCTCCCACTCACTTTCTTGTAAACACAGGCTTCTCCATAAGTCTGTGTGAACCCAAACGCTTTGATCATCTCATCAAAGCGAATGTTCCAACTCCGAGATGCTTGCACCAGCCCATAGATTGAGCGCTGGAGCCTGCATACCTTGTCAGCATTCTCAGGGTCGACAAAACCTTCCGGTTGCATCATATACAACTCTTCCTTAAGAAAACCATTAAGGAATGCCGTTTTGACGTCCATTTGCCATATCTCATAATCATAGTATGCGGCAATTGCTAACATGATTCTGACGGATTTCAGCTTCGCTACGGGTGAGAAAGTCTCATCGTAGTCAACCCCTTGAACTTGTCGATAACCCTTAGCGACAAGCCGAGCCTTATAGATGGTCACATTACCATCCGCGTCAGTCTTCTTCTTAAAGATCCATTTATTTTCTATGGCTTGCTGATCATCGGGCAAGTCAGTCAAAGTCCATACTTCGTTTTCATACATGGATCCTATCTCGGATTTCATGGCTTCAAGCCATTTGTCGGAATCCGGGCCCGCCATCGCTTCTTCATAGTTCGAAGGTTCACTGTTGTCTAACAACATGATTTCCAGGACAGGATTGCCGTACCACTCTGGTGCGGAACGTGTCCTTGTGGACCTTCGAAGTTCAGTGGTAGCTTGATCATGATCATTATCATTAACTTCCTTTCTAGCCGGTGCAGGCTCCACAGAAACATTTTCCTGTGCTGCGCTACTCTCCGGTTCGAGGGTCATCTCATCAAGCTCCACTTTCCTCCCACTTACTTCTTTCGAGAGAAACTCTTTCTCTAGAAAGGATCCATTCCTGGCAACAAAGATCTTGCCCTCGGATCTTAGGTAGAAGGTATACCCAATAGTTTCCTTAGGGTATCCTATGAATACGCATTTTTCCGACTTGGGTTCGAGCTTCTCTGGTTGAAGTTTCTTCACATAAGCATCGCATCCCCAAACTTTCAGAAACGACAGCTTAGGTTTCTTCCCAAACCATAATTCATACGGTGTCGTCTCAACGGATTTTGACGGTGCCCTATTTAAAGTGAATGCGGCAGTCTCTAAAGCATAACCCCAAAAAGATAGCGGTAGATCAGTAAGAGACATCATAGATCGCACCATATCCAATAGAGTGCGATTACGACGTTCGGACACACCGTTACGCTGAGGTGTTCCAGGCGGCGTGAGTTGTGAAACAATTCCACATTTCCTTAAGTGCGTGCCAAATTCATGACTCAAATATTCTCCTCCACGAACTGATCGTAAGAACTTTATTTTCTTGTCACGTTGATTCTCAACCTCATTCTGAAATTCCTTGAACTTTTCAAAGGTCTCAGACTTGTGCTTCATCAAGTAGACATACCCATATCTACTCAAATCATCGGTGAGGGTGAGAACATAACGATAACCACCGCGAGCCTCAACACTCATTGGACCACACACATCAGTATGTATGATCTCCAATAAGTTGGTTGCTCGCTCCATTGTTCCGGAGAACGGAGTCTTGGTCATCTTGCCCAAGAGGCATGGTTCGCATCTGTCAAATGATTCATAATCAAGAGACTCCAAAAGTCCATCTGCATGGAGTTTCTTCATGCGTTTAACACCGATATGACCAAGGCGGCAGTGCCACAAGTATGTGGGACTATCGTTATCAACCTTGCATTTCTTGGCATTCACATTATAAACATGTGTAACATCACGTTCGAGATTCAATAAAAATAAACCATTCACCAGCGGGGCATGACCATAAAACATATCTCTCATATAAATAGAACAACCATTATTCTCAAATTTAAATGAGTAGCCATCTCGCATTAAGCGAGATCCAGATACAATGTTCATGCTCAAAGCTGGTACTAAATAACAATTATTGAGGTTTAAAACTAATCCCGTAGGTAGATGCAGAGGTAGCGTGCCGACGGCGATCACATCGACCTTGGAACCATTCCCGACGCGCATCGTCACCTCGTCCTTTGCCAGTCTACGCTGATTCCGCAGTTCCTGCTTTGAGTTACAAATATGAGCAACCGCACCGGTATCAAATACCCAGGAACTACTACGAGTGCTGGTAAGGTACACATCAATTACATGTATATCATATATACCTTTGGTATTGCCGGCCTTCTTGTCCGCCAAGTACTTGGGGCAGTTTCGCTTCCAGTGACCGTTTCCCTTGCAATAAAAGCACTCAGTCTCAGGCTTGGGTCCATTCTTCGACTTCTTCCCGGCAGCTGGCTTACCGGGCGTGGAAACTCCCTTGCCGTCCTTCTTGAAGTTCTTCTTACCCTTGCCCTTCTTGAACTTAGTGGTTTTATTCACCATCAACACTTGATGTTCCTTTCTGATCTCTGTCTCCGCTCACTTCAGCATCGCATATACCTCAGGAATGGTCTTTTCCATCCCCTGCATGTTGAAGTTCATCACGAAGCTCTTGTAGCTAGGTGGAAGCGACTGAAGGATTCTGTCAACGACCGCGTCATCCGGGAGATTAACTCCCAGCTGAGACAAGCGGCTGTGCAACCCAGACATTTTGAGTATGTGCTCGCTGACAGAACTATTTTCCTCCATCTTACAGCTGTAGAACTTATCGGAGACTTCATATCTCTCGATCCGGGCATGAGCTTGGAAAACCATTTTCAGCTCTTCGAACATCTCATATGCTCCGTGATGCTCAAAACGCTTTTGGAGCCCCGGTTCTAAGCTGAAGAGCATGCCGCACTGAATGAAGGAGTAATCATCGGTGCGTGTCTGCCAAACGTTCAAATCGTCTGGCAGTGCTGGGAGAGCAGGTGGGTCACCTAACGGTGCTTCAAGGACATATGATTTCTTGGCAGCTATGAGGATAATCCTCAGGTTATGGACCCAGTCCGCATAGTTGCTACCATCGTCTTTCAGCTTGTTTTTCTCTAGGAACGCGTTGAAGTTGAGGGTAACATTAGCGTTGGCCATTTGATCTACAAGATAGATATGTAACATTTAGACTAAGTTCATGACAATTAAGTTCATCTAATCAAATTATGTAATGAACTCCCACTCAGATAGACATCCCTCTCGTCATCTAAGTGATTACATGATCCGAATCGACTAGGCCGTGTCCGATCATCACGTGAGACGGACTAGTCATCAACGGTGAACATCCCCATGTTGATCGTATCTTCTATACGAATCATGCTCGACCTTTCGGTCTCTTGTGTTCCGAGGCCATGTCTGTACATGCTAGGCTCGTCAAGTCAACCTAAGTGTATTGCTGTGTAAATCTGGCTTACACCCGTTGTATTCGAACGTTAGAATCTATCACACCCGATCAACACGTAGTGCTTCGAAACAACGAACCTTCGCAACGGTGCACAGTTAGGGGGAACACTTTCTTGAAATTTTAGTAAGGGATCATCTTATATATGCTACCGTCGTTCTAAGCAAATAAGATGCAAAAACATGATAAACATCTCATGCAATCAAAATAGTGACATGATATGGCCATTATCACTTTGCTCCTTTTGATCTCCATCTTCGAGGCTCCATGATCATCATCGTCACCGGCATGACACCATGATCTCCATCATCATGATCTCCATCATCGTGTCTTCATGAAGTTGTCTCGCCAACTATTACTTCTACTACTACGGCTAACGGTTAGCAATAAAGTAAAGTAATTACATGGCGAATTTCAATGACACGCAGGTCATATAATAAATTAAGACAACTCCTATGGCTCCTGCCGGTTGTCATACTCATCGACATGCAAGTCGTGATTCCTATTATAAGAACATGATCATCTCATACATCACATATATCATTCATCACATCCTTTGGCCATATCACATCACAAAGCACTTGCTGCAAAAACAAGTTAGACGTCCTCTAATTGTTGTTGCAAGTTTTTACGTGGCTGCTATAGGTTTCTAGCAAGAACGTTTCTTACCTACGCCAAAACCACAACGTGATATGCCAATTTCTATTTACCCTTCATAAGGACCCTGTTCATCGAATCCGATCCGACTAAAGTGGGAGAGACAGACACCCGCTAGCCACCTTATGCAACTAGTGCATGTCAGTCGGTGGAACCTGTCTCACGTAAGCGTACGTGTAAGGTCGGTCCGGGCCGCTTCATCCCACAGTGCCGCCGAATCAAGATAAGACTAGTAACGGCAAGAAGATTGACAAATCGACGCCCACAACTACTTTGTGTTCTACTCGTGCAAGATACTACGCATAAACCTGGCTCTAATACCACTGTTGGGGAACGTAGCAGAATTTTAAAATTTTCTACGCATCACCAAGATCAATCTATGGAGTCATCTAGCAACGAGTGAGAGGGGAGTGTATCTACATACCCTTGTAGATCGCGAGCGGAAGCGTTCAAGAGAACGGGGTTGATGGAGTCGTACTCGTCGTGATCCAAATCACCGATGACCGAGCGCCGAACGGACGGCACCTCCGCGTTCAACACACGTACGGAGCAGAGACGTCTCCTCCTTCTTGATCCAGCAAGGGGGGAGGAGAGGTTGATGGAGATCCAGCAGCACGACGGTGTGGTGGTGGAAGCAGCGGGATTTCAGCAGGGCTTCGCCAAGCGCTACTGGAGGAGGAAGAGGTGTCACGGGAGGGAGAGGGAGGCGCCAGTGGCTGAGCTGTTTCTCCCATGCACCTCCCCACTATATATAGGGGTGGAGGGGGCTGGTTTCTTGCCCTCCAAGTCCATTGGGGCGTTGGCAAAGGTGGAAGGAAAGAAATCCCATCCTTTCCCTTCCCCACCGATTGTTATCCCCCTTTTTTAGGGATCTTGATCTTATCCCTTCGGGATATGATCTTATTCCTTCTAAGGGGGAATCTTGGTGCGCCTTGACTAGGGGTGTGGGGCCTTGCCCCCACTACCCACGTTCATGTGGGTCCCCCCATGCAGGTGGGCCCCACTCCGGAACCTTCTAGAACCTTCTCGGTACAATACCGAAAAATCCCGAACATTTTCCGGTGGCCAAAATAGGACTTCCCATATATAAATCTTTACCTCCGGACCATTCCGGAACTCCTCGTGACGTCTAGGATCTCATCCGAGACTCCGAACAACCTTCGGGTTACCGCATACTAATATCTCTATAACCCTAGCGTCACCGAACCTTAAGTGTGTAGACCCTACGGGTTCGGGAGACACGCAGACATGACCGAGACGACTCTCCGGTCAATAACCAACAGCGGGATCTAGATACCCATGTTGGCTCCCACATGCTCCTCGATGATCTCATCGGATGAACCACGATGTCGAGGATTCAATCAATCCCGTACGCAATTCCCTTTGTCTATCGGTACGATACTTGCCCGAGATTCGATCGTCGGTATCTCGATACCTTGTTCAATCTCGTTACCGGCAAGTCTCTTTACTCGTTTCCGTAACATCATCCCGTGAACAACTCCTTGATCACATTGAGCTCATTATGATGATGTCCTACCGAGTGGGCCCAGAGGTACCTCTCCGTTACATGGAGTGACAAATCCCAGTCTCGATTCGTGCCAACCCAACAGATACTTTCGGAGATACCCGTAGTGCACCTTTATAGCCACCCAGTTACGTTGTGACGTTTGGTGCACCCAAAGCACTCCTACGGTATCCGGGAGTTGCACAATCTCATGGTCTAAGGAAAAGTTACTTGACATTGGAAAAGCTTTAGCAAACGAACTACACGATCTAGTGCTAGGCTTAGGATTGGGTCTTGTCCATCACATCATTCTCCTAATGATGTGATCCCGTTATCAATGACATCCAATGTCCATGGTCAGGAAACCGCAACCATCTATTGATCAACGAGCTAGTCAACTAGAGGCTTACTAGGGACATGTTGTGGTCTATGTATTCACACATGTATTACGATTTCCGGATAACACAATTATAGCATGAATAACAGACAATTATCATGAACAAGGAAATATAATAATAACCATTTTATTATTGCCTCTAGGGCATATTTCCAACACGAACAAGTATCAAATACCCAGGTGCTACTACGAGCACTTGTAAGGTACACATCAATAACATGTATACCAACTATACCTTCGTTGACGTTGCCAGCCTTCTTATCTACCAAGTACTTGGGGCAGTTCCGCTTCCAGTGGCCATTCCCCTTGCAATAGAAGCACTCAGTCCCAGGTTTGGGTCCAGCCTTGGGTTTATTCATGGGAGCGACAACTGGTTTGCCATTCTTCTTGAAGTTCCCTTTCTTTCCCTTGCCTTTCTTCTTGAAACTGGTGGTTTATTGACCATCAACACTTGATGCTCTTTCTTGATTTCTACCTTCGCAGCCTTAAGCATCGTGAATAGCTCGGGGATCGACTTTTCCATCCCTTGCATGTTATAGTTCATCACGAAGCCTTTGTAGCTTGGTGGCAGTGACTGAAGAACTCTGTCAATCGCTACTTCATCCGGAAGATTAACTCCCAGTTGATTCAAGTGGTTGTAGTACCCCAGACATTCTGAGTACATGCTCACTAACGGGTCTGTTCTCCTCCATCTTACAACTAAAGAACTTGCCGGAGATGTCATACCTCTCAACCCGGGCATGAGCCTGAAATACCAATTTCAACTCCTGGAACATCTCATATGCTCCGTGGTGCTCAAAACATCTTTGGAGCCTCGGTTCTAAACCGTAAAGCATGGCGCACTGAACTATCGTGTAGTCATCACTTCTAGTCTGCCAGATGTTCATAGCGTCCAGATTGCGGGAGTGGGTGGCACACCTAGCGGTGCTTCGAGGATATAAGCCTTTTGTGCAGCAGTGAGGATAATCCTCAAATTACGGACCCAATCTGCATAGTTGCTTCCATCATCTTTCAACTTTGCTTTCTCTAGGAACGCATTAAAATTCAGGGGAGCTACAGCACGAGCCATTGATCTACAACATTAATTTTCAAAGACAATTAGACTATGTTCATGATAATTGGTTCAGTTAATCAAATTACTAGTGAACTCCCACTTAAATCAACATCCCTCATGTTGTCTAAGTGTTACATGATCCATATCAACTAACCCATGTCTGATCATCACGTGAGATGGGGTAGTCATCAATGGTGAACATCTCCATGTTGATCATATCAACTATATGACTCATGTTCGACCTTTTGGTCCTCCGTGTTCCGAGGCCATGTCTGTACATGCTAGGCTCGTCAAGTTTAACCCAAGTATTCCGCATGTGTAAAACTGGCTTACACCCATTGTATGTGAACGTAGAGTCTATCACACCCAATAATCACGAGGTGCTTCGAAATGACAAACTTTTGCAACGGTGCATACTTAGAGAGAACACATTTTATCTTGAAATTAAGTGAAGGGATCATTTTATAATGCTACCATCGTCCTAAGCAAAATAAGATGCATAAAAGATAAACATCACATGCAATCAATATATGTGACATGATATGGCCAATATCATCTTGTGCTTTTGATGGCCATCTCCAAAGCACCTGGCATGATCTCCATCATCACCGACATGACACCATAATCTCCATCATTGTGTTGTCATCGTGGTTGTCTCCACCAACTATTTCTTCCACAACTATTGCTAACGCATAGCGATAAAGTGAAGCAAGTACACGCCGTTTAATGATTGACATGCAGGTCATACAATAAATTAAAGACAACCCTATGGCTCCTGCTGGTTGCCGTACTCATTGACATGCAAGCCATGAACCTATTTAAAAACATGATCATCTCATACATCAACATATATCACATCACATTTTGGCCATACCACGTCACAACATGCCCTGGGAAAAGCAAGTTAGACGTCCTCTACTTTGTTGTTGCAATTTTTACGTGGCTGCTAGGGCAAACTATTGTTGGGGAACGTTACATGGAAAACAAAAAATTTCTACGCACACGCAAGATCTATCCATGGAGATGCATAGCTACGAGAGGGGGAGAGCATCTACATACCCTTCTAGATCGCTAAGCGGAAGCGTTTATCAATGCGGTTGATGTAGTTGTACACCTTCATGATCCATCCCGATCAAGTTCCAAACATACGGCACCTCCGTGTTCAGCACACGTTCAGCTCGATGACATCCTCGCCTTCTTGATCCAGTAAGAGGGGTGAAGTAGTAGATGAGTTCAGGCAGCACGACGGCGTGGTGACGATGGTGGTGAAGAACAATCTCCGCAGGGCTTCACCAAGCACAACGGACACTATGACGGAGGATAAACTAGAGGGGACGGGGTTGCCGGCACACGGCTTGGTGAATCTTGATGTGTTCTTGGTGCTAGCCCTGCCCCTCTATTTATATGTTGAGCCTTGGGGTCGTTTCTTGGAGAAAGAGCCTCCTCAAAGTCGGTTTAGCCCGCAAGGCAAGAGTCCTTCTCGGACTCCAGGACCAGATGCCAGGGTCCCTGGCGTCTGGCCCCTGGCCTCCGCAAAACTTCCTTTTGCACCTTCCTTAAACCCCGTGGGCTTTACCCCTTGGCCCAAATAAAGTGTTCTCGCACCAGAACATTTCGGGAAACATCTGAAACCCCTTCCGGTGAATTCTGGAACCCTTCCAGAGACCAAACACTATTATCCCATATATCAGTCTTTACCTCCGGACCATTCCGGAGGTCCTCGTCATGTCTGTGATCTCATACGGGACTCTGAAGAACATTTGGTCACCAACATACATAACTCATATAATACTATATCGTCAACGAACGTTAAGCGTGCGGACCCTACGGGTTCGAGAATGATGTAGACATGACCGAGACACTTCTCCAGTCAATAACCAATAGCGGGACCTGGATGCCCATATTGGTTCCTACATATTATACGAATATATTTATCGGTCGAACCTTTATAATAACATACGTAGTTCCCTTTGTCTGTCGGTATGTTACTTGCTCGAGATTCGATCGTCGGTATCTCCATACCTAGTTCAATCTCGTTACCAGTAAGTCTCTTTACTCGTTTCGTAATACATCATCTCGTAACTAACTCCTTAGTCACTTTGCTTGCAAGCTTCTTGTGATGCTGTATTACCGAGAGGGCCCAGAGATACCTCTCCGTCACACGGAGTGACAAATCCCAATCTCGATCCATGCCAACTCAACAGACACCTTCGGAGATACCTGTAGAGCATCTTTATGATCACCCAGTTACGTTGTGACATTTGATAGCACACAAGGTATTCCTCTGGTATCCGGGAGTTGCATGATCTCATGGCCGAAGGAATATGTATTTGACATTAAGAAAGCAGTAGCAATAAACTGAACGATCATATGCTATGCTAACGGATGGGTCTTGTCCATCACATCATTCTCCTAATGATGTGATCCCATTATCAAGTGACAACACATGTCTATGGTTGGGAAACCTTAACCATCTTTTGATCAACGAGCTTGTCTAGTAGAGGCTCACTAGGGACACGGTATTTGTTTATGTATCCACACATGTATTTAAGTTTCCGGTCAATACAATTCTAGCATGAATAATAAACCTTTATCATGAATAAGGAAATATAATAATAACCACTTTATTATTGCCTCTAGGGCATGTTTCCAATAGTTTCCCACTTGCACTAGTCAATAATCTAGATTACATAGGAATGAATCTAACACCCATGGAGTCTTGGTGCTGATCATGTTTTGTCCCCAGAAGAGGTTTAGTCAATGGGTCTGCCACATTCAGATCCGTATGTATTTTGCAAATTTCTATGTCTCCATCCTTGACATTTTCACGAATGGAGTTGAAGCGTCTCTTGATGTGTTTGGTTCTCTTGTGAAACCTGGATTCCTTCGCTAAGGCAATTGCTCCAGTGTTGTCACAAAAGATTGTCATTGGACCCGATGCACTGGGTATTACACCCATATCGGATATGAACTCCTTCATCCAGACTCCGTCATGTGCTGCTTCCGAAGCAGCTATGTACTCCGCTTCACACGTAGATCCCGCCACGACGCTCTGCTTGGAACTGCACCAACTGACAGCTCCACCATTCAATATAAATAAGTATCCGGTTTGTGATTTAGAGTCATCCGGATCTGTGTCGAAGCTAGCATCGACGTAACCCTTTACGATGAGCTCTTCGTCACCTCCATAGATGAGAAACATATCCTTTACGATGAGAAACATATCATTTTCAGGTATTTCAGGATATTCTTGACCACTGTCCAGTGATCCACTCCTGGATTACTTTGGTACCTCCCTGCCAAACTTATGGCAAGGCACACATCAGGTCTGGTACACAGCATGGCATACATAATAGAACCTATGGCTGAGGCATAGGGAATGACTTTCATTTTCTCTCTATCTTCTGCCGTGGTCGGACTTTGAGTCTGACTCAATTTCACACCTTGCAACACAGGCAAGAACCCTTTCTTTGACTAGTCCATTTTGAACTTCTTCAGAACTTTGTCAAGGTATGTGCTTTGTGAAAGTCCTATTAAGCGTCTCGATCTATCCCTATAGATCTTGATGCCCAATATATAAGCAGCTTCACCGAGGTCTTTCATTGAAAAATTCTTATTCAGGTATCCTTTTATGCTATCCAGAAATTCAATATCATTTCCAATCAGTAATATGTCATCCACATATAACACCAGAAATGCTGCAGAGCTCCCACTCACTTTCCGTAAGTCTGTATAAAACCATATGATTTGATCACATCATCAAAGCGTATATTCCAACTCCGAGATGCTTGCACCAGTCCATAAATGGATCGCTGGAGCTTGCACACTTTGTTAGCACCTTTAGGATCGACAAAACCTTTTGGTTGCATCATATACAACTCTTCTTTAAGAAACCCGTTAAGGAATGCAGTTTTGACGTCCATTTGCTAGATTTCATAATCATAAAATGCGGCAATTGCTAACATGATTCGAACAGACTTAAGCATCGCTACGGGTAAGAAAGTCTCATTGTAGTCAACCCCTTGAACTTGTCGAAAACCTTTTGCGACAAGTCGAGCTTTGTAGACAGTGATATTACAATCAGCGTCCATCTTCTTCTTGAAGATCCATTTATTCTCAATGGCTTGCCGATCATTGGGCAAGTCCACCAAAGTCCACACTTTGTTCTCATACATGGATCCTATCTCAGATTTCATGGCCTCAAGCCATTCGTCAGAATCAGGGCTCATCATAGCTTCTTCATAGTTCGTAGGTCTGCCGTTGTCTAACAACATGACTTCCAGAACAGGATTACCGTACCACTCTGGTGCGGTACGTGTTCTAGTCGACCTACGAGGTTTAGTAGTAACTTGATCCAAAGTTTCATGATCATCATCATCAGCTTCCTCTTTAGTTGGTGTAGGCATCACGGGAACGGTTTTCTCTAATGTGCTACTTTCCAATTCGAGAGAAGGTACAATTACCTCATCAAGTTCTACTTTCCTCCCACTCACTTCTTTCGAGAGAAACTCCTTCTCTAGAAATGACCCATTCTTAGCAACAAAGATCTTGCCTTCGGATCTGTGGTAGAAGGTGTACCCAATAGTTTCTTTAGGGTATCCTATGAAGACGCACTTTTTCGATTTGAGTTCAAGCTTATCAGGCTGAAGCCTTTTGACATAAGTGTCGCATCCCCAAACTTTAAGAAACGACAGCTTAGGTTTCTTGCCAAACCATAGTTCATAAGGTGTCGTCTCAACAGATTTAGACGGTGCCCTATTTAACGTGAATGCGACAGTCTCTAATGCATAACCCCAAAACGATAAAGGCAAATTGGTAAGAGACATCATAGAGCGCACCATATCTAATCAAGTACAGTTATGACATTTGGACACACCATTATGCTGTGGTGTTCCAGGTGGCGTGAGTTGTGAAACAATTCCACATTGTTTTAAATGAAGGCCAAACTCGTAACTCAAATATTCGCCTCCGCGATCAGATCGTAGAAACTTTATTTTCTTGTTACGATGATTCTCTACTTCACTCTGAAATTCTTTGAACTTTTCAAATGTATCAGACTTGTGTTTCATCAAGTAGATATACCCATACCTACTCAAATCATCTGTGAAGGTTAGAAAATAACGATGCCCACCGCGCGCCTCAACACTCATCGGACCGCATACATCGGTATGTATTATTTCCAATAAGTCATTAGCTCCCTCCATTGTTCCGGAGAACGGAATTTTAGTCATCTTACCCATGAGGCATGGTACGCAAGTATCAAATGATTCATAATCAAGTGATTCCAAAAGTCCATCTGCATGGAGTTTCTTCATGCGCTTTACACCAATATGACCTAAACGGCAGTGCCACAAGTATGTCGCACTATCATTATCAATTTTGCATCTTTTGGGATCAATATTATGAATATGTGTATCACTACGATCGAGATTCAACCAGAATAGACCATTCATAAAGGGTGCATGACCATAAAAGATATTACTCATA
Organism: Thinopyrum elongatum; assembly: GCA_011799875.1. Taxonomy (NCBI): domain Eukaryota; kingdom Viridiplantae; phylum Streptophyta; class Magnoliopsida; order Poales; family Poaceae; genus Thinopyrum; species Thinopyrum elongatum. The sequence goes on along the minus strand of CM022301.1, from coordinate 218,869,384 downwards.
TAAATAGAACAACCATTATTCTCTGATTTAAATGAATAACCGTCTCGCAATAAACAAGATCCAGATATAATATTCATGCTCAACGCTGGCACCAAATAACAATTATTGAGGTCTAAAACTAATCCCGAAGGTAGATGTAGAGGTAGCGTGCCGACGGCGATCACATCGACCTTGGAACCATTCCCGACGCGCATCATCACCTCATCCTTAGCCAATCTTCGTTTATTCCATAGCTCCTATTTTGAGTTACAAATATGAGCAGCCGAGCCAGTATCAAATACCCAGGCGCTACTACGAGCATTAGTAAGGTACACGTCAATGACATGTATATCAAATATACCTTTGTTCACTTTGCCATCCTTCTTATCTGCCAAGTATTTGGGGCGGTTCCACTTTCAGTGACCATTTCCCTTGCAGTAGAAGCACTCAGTTTCAGGCTTGGGTCCAGCTTTGGGTTTCTTCATGGGAGCGACAACTTGCTTGCCATTCTTCTTGAAGTTCCCTTTCTTTCCCTTGCCCTTTTATTGAAACTAGTGGTCTTGTTTACCATCAACACTTGATGCTCCTTCTTGATTTCTACCTCCACCGATTTTAGCATCGTGAAGAGCTCGAGAATCATTTTTGTCATCCCTTGCATATTATAGTTCATCACGAAGCCTTTGTAGCTTGGTGGCAGTGACTGAAGAACTCTGTCAATAACAATCTCAACTGGAAAATCAATTCCCAGCTGAGTCAAGTGGTTATGATACCCAGGCATTTTGAGTATGTGTTCACTGACAGAACTGTTCTCCTCCATCTTACAGCTATAGAACTTGTTGGAGACTTCATATCTCTCAACCCGGGCATTAGCTTGAAATATCAATTTCACCTCTTGGAACATCTCATATGCTCTGTGGTGCTCAAAACGCTTTTGGAGCCCCGGTTCTAAGCCGTAAAGCATGGCACACTGAACTATCGAGTAGTCATTAGTCCGCATTTGCCAGGCGTTCACAACGTCTAGATTAGCGGGAGCGGGTGGGTTACCTAGCGGTGCATCAAGGACATAATTCTTCTGTGCAGCAATGAGGATAATCCTCAAGTTACGGACCCAGTCCGTGTAGTTGCTACCATCATCTTTCAACTTAGCTTTCTCTAGGAACGCACTAAAATTCAAGGGAACGGTAGCACATGCCATTGATCTACAACATAGATATGCAAAAAATAAAAAGACTAAGTTGATGATAAATTTTTGTTCAAATAATCAAATTACTAATGAACTCACACTTAAATCAACATCCCTCAAGTTGTCTAAGTGATACATGATCCAAATCAACTAACCCATGTCCGATCATCACGTGAGATGGGGTAGCCTTCAATGGTGAACATCTCTATGTTGATCATATCTACTCTATGAATCACATTCGACCTTTTGGTCTCCAGTGTTCCGAGACCACGTCTGTACATGCTAGGCTCGTCAAGTTTAACCCAAGTATTCTGCATGTGCAAAACTGGCTTACACCCGTTGTATGTGAACGTAGAGTCTATCACACCCGATCATCACGAGGTGCTTCGAAACGATGAACTTTAGCAACGATGCATACTTAGGGAGAACACTTTTATCTTGAAATTAAGTGAAGGCATCATCTTATAATGCTACCGTCGTTCTAAGCAAAATAAGATGCATAAAGGATAAACATCACATGCAATCAAAATATGTGACATGATATGGCCATCATCATCTTGTGCTTTTGATCTCCATCTCCAAAGCATCGGCATGATCTCTATCATCACCGACACGACACCTTGATCTCCATCGTAGCGTTGGGGTCGTCTCGCCAACTATTGCTTCTACAACTATTGCTAACGCATAGCGATAAAGTAAAGCAATTACATGGCGCTTAAGTGATTGACACGCAGGTCATACAATAATTAAAGACAACCCTAAGGCTCCTACTGGTTGTCGTGCTCATCGACATGCAAGTCGTGAACTTATTACAAAACATGATCATCTCATACATCAACATATATCACATCACATTTTGACCATATCACATCACAACATGCCCTGCAAAAACAAGTTAGACGTCCTCTACTTTGTTGTCGCAAGTTTTACGTGGCTGCTATGGGTAACTAGCAAGAACCATTCTTACCTACGCAAAACCACAACGGTGATTATCAAGTTTGCTCTTTTAACCTTCTGCAAGGACCGGCCGTAGTCAAATTCGATTCAACTAAAGTAGGAGAAACAGACACCCGCCAGCCACCTTTATGCAAAACAAGTTGCATGTCAGTCGGTGGAACCGGTCTCATGTACGTGGACATGTAAGGTTGGTCCGGGCCGCTTCATCCCACAATACCGCCGAATCAAAATAAGACGTTGGTGGTAAGTAGTATGAACATCACCGCCCACAACTCCTTTGTGTTCTACTTGTGCATATCATCTATGCATAGAACTGGCTCATGATGCCACTGTTGGGGAACGTTGCATGGAAAACAAAAAATTTCTATGCACACGCAAGATCTATCAATGGAGATGCATAGCTACGAGAGGGGGAGAGCATCTACATACCCTTGTAGATCGCTAAGCGGAAGCGTTTATCAACGCGGTTGATGTAGTCGTACACCTTCATGATCCGTCCCGATCAAGTACCGAACGTATGGCACCTCTACGTTCAGCTCGATGACGTCCTCCATTCTTGATCCAGCAAGAGGGGCGAAGTAGTAGATGAGTTCCGGCAGCATGACGGCATGGTGATGATGGTGGTGAAGAACAATTTCCACGGGGCTTCACCAAGCACAACGGAAACTATGACGGAGGATAAACTAGAGGGGGCGGGGTTGCCGGCACACGACTTGGTGAATCTTGATGTGTTCTTGGTGCTAGCCCTGCCCCTCTATTTATATGTTGAGCCCTGGGGTCATTTCTTGGAGAAAGAGCCTCCTCAAAGTCGGTTTAGCCCGCAAGGCAAGAGTCCTTCTCGGACTCCAGGACCAGACGCCAGGGTCCTTGGAGTCTGGCCCCAGACGCCAGGGTCCCTGGCATCTGGCCCCTGGCCTCCGCAAAACTTCCTTTTGAAAACTTCCTTAAACCCCGTGGGCTTTACCCCTTGGCCCAAATAAAGTGTTCTCGCACCAGAACATTTCGGGAAACATCCGAAACCCCTTTCGGTGAATTCCGGAACCCTTCTGGAGACCAAACACTATTATCCCATATATCAATCTTTACCTCCGGACCATTTCGGAGCTCCTCATCATGTCCGTGATCTCATCCGGGACTCCGAGCAACATTCGGTCACCAACATACATAACTCATATAACACTATATCGTCAACGAACGTTAAGCGTGCGGACGCTATGGGTTCGAGAATGATGTAGACATGATCGAGACGCTTCTCCAGTCAATAACCAATAGCGGGACTTGGATGCCCATATTGGTTCCTACATATTCTACGAAGATCTTTATCGGTCGAACCTTTATGACAACATACGTAGTTCCCTTTGTCTGTCGGTATGTTACTTGCCCGAGATTCGATCTTTGGTATCTCCATACCTAGTTCAATCTCATTACCAGTAAGTCTCTTTACTCGTTCCGTAATACATCATCTCGTAACTAACTCCTTAGTCACTTTGCTTGCAAGCTTCTTGTGATGCTGTATTACCGAGAGGGCCCAGAGATACCTCTCTGTCACGCGGAGTGACAAATCCCAATCTCGATCCATGCCAACTCAATAGACACCTTCGGAGATACCTGTAGAGCATCTTTATGATCACCCAGTTACGTTGTGACGTTTGATAGCACACAAGGTATTCCTCCGGTATCCGGGAGTTGCATGATCTCATGGTCGAAGGAATATGTATTTGACATTAAGAAAGCAGTAGCAATAAACTGAACGATCATATGCTATGCTAACGGATGGATCTTGTCCATCACATCATTCTCCTAATGATGTGATCCCATTATCAAGTGACAACACATGTCTATGGTTAGGAAACCTTAACCATCTTTTGATCAACGAGCTAGTCTAGTAGAGGTTCACTAGGGACACATGTACAGTATTTGTTTATGTATCCACACATGTATTTAAGTTTCCGGTCAATACAATTCTAGCATGAATAATAAACCTTTATCATGAATAAGGAAATATAATAATAACCACTTTATTATTGCCTCTAGGGCATATTGCCAACAACTATATGAACCGTTCTTATCTATGCAAAACCACAACGGTGATATACAAGTTGCCTTTTAACCTTCTACAAGGACTGCCGTTGTGAAATCAGATTCAACTAAGGTGGGAGAGACAGACACCCACAAAGCCACTTTTATGCAATACAAGTTGCATGTCAGTTAGTGGAACAGGTCTCTTGTGCGTGGACAAGGTTGGTCCGAGCCGCTTCATCCCACAATACCACCGAATCCAAATAAGACAAAGGAAGTAAGTAATTTGAACATCAACGCCCATAACTTCTTTGTGTTCTACTCATGCAAATACATCTACGCATACACTAGCTCATGATGCCACTAATGGGGAACGAAGCATGAAAATCAAAAAAATTCCTACGATCACCCAAGATCTAATCTAGGAGATGTATAGCAACCAGAGGGGAGTGTGTCTACATACCCTTGTAGACCGAAAGCATTAGCGTCGTAACGCGGTTGATGTAGTCGTACTCTTCATGATCCAATCCGATCTAGTGCCGAACGGTGAACAACTCCGAGATTAGCACACCTTCATCTCGATGGCATCCTCTCCTTCTTGATCCAGCAAGCGAGAGAGAGGAGGTAGATGAGATCAGAACCAACACAGCCGTATGGTGGTGGTGGCAGCAGCGGAATTCCGGCAGGGCTTCGGCAATCGCGTACCGAAGGAATGTGGGAGTAGTTGGGAGAGGCAATGGGCAAGGGTGAAGGGGTGGCTTCCCCAATGCACCTCCTCCCTCTATATATAGGCTAGGGGCAGGGGAGGGCATCCAAAACCCTCCTAGGGTCGGCCACATGGGAGAAATCCCTTTAAACTTGGAGATAACATCTTATCTCTAGATTCAACCCTTTAGATTTAGAGATAAGACCTTATCTCTAGATTTAAACAACATGGGCCTTGGGGAATGGTGCGGCCATCCCATGTGGGCTGTAGCCCCACCCCTCGGTCCATGTGGGCCATTCCCGGGTCATTGCGCCATTCTGGAGCTCCTCGTGACCATATATAAATCTTTACCTCTAGACCATTCTAGAGGTCCTCGTGATATCCTGGATCCCATCCGGGACTCCGAACAACCTTCGTACTTTCCAAAGTTAATATCTCATTACTACCCTAGCACTGTCGAATGTTAAGCGTGCGACCCTACGGGTTCGGAACATGCAGACATGACCGACACTCCTCTTCGGTCAATAAGCAATAGCGGGACCTGTATGTCCATATTGGTTCCTACGTATTTAACGAAGATCTATAGCGGTTGAACTACGATGTCGAGGATTCAGTTAATCCCGTATGCAATTCCCTTTGTCAAGTGATATGTTACTTGCCCGAGATTCGATCGTTGGTATCTCATACCTAGTTCAATCTCATTACCGGCAAGTCTCTTTACTCATTCCATAATACAAGATCCCGTGACTAAACTCATTAGGCACATGAAGCTTCTTATGATGTTGTATTACCGAGAGGGCCCAGAGATATCTCTTCGTCACACGGAGTGACAAATCCCAGTCTCGATCCACACAACCCAACAGACACCTTCGAAGATACCTGTAGAGCACCTTTATGATCACCCAGTTACGAAGTGACATTTGATAGCGCACAAAGTATTCCTCCGATGTCCGGGAGTGGCATGATCTCATGGTCTAAGGAACTGATACTTGACATGAAGAAAGTTGTAGCAAGTGACTAAATGATCTAATGCTAAGCTTACGGTTGGGTCTGTCCATCACATCATTCTCCTAATGATGTGATCCCGTTATCAAATGATAACTCATGTCTATGGTTAGGAAATCTTAACCATCTTTGATCAACGAGCTAGTCTAGTAGAGGCTTACTAGGGACACAATATAGTTTATGGATTCACACATGTATTTAAGTTTCCAGTCAATACAATTCTAGGATGAATAATAAACATTTATCATGAATAGGAAATATGATAATAACCATTTTATTATTGCCTCTAGGGCATATTTCCAACACTAAGAGCATCTCCAACAGACGCACTAGATAAGCCGCGCGCTGAAAAAAATGGCTATATAGTGCGCGCGACCGAAAGTAGCGCTCCAGCAGCCTCACTATAATCCCGCATGCGGTAAACTAGTTTCAGCGCGCTGGGGAAAACGGCATTGCGCGATGTGTGTTTGGTGCGCCAGTTCCCATGCGTTGGACAACGAACATTTGTGCGCGAGCGAGCAACCACCGCCCTGACCTCTATGGCCGCCCCGCCTTCCTCCTGCCCCGCGCCACTGCCGGTGAAATTTCGCTGATGGACGGCCGCGGCTACATCCCCCCAACCCCTCCCTACACCCGCGACCCCTCCATCGGCGCCGCAAACCCTAGAGCGGGTTGACCTCCGGCTTCACCGCTGGCGCCGCACCGGCTCCAACCACCGGTCTCGCACTCGGCCTCTTCATGGTGCCCCGAATGAATTCGCAGGGTGGCGTCGCATTGCCGCCCGCCATGAAGCCAGGGAGCTCCGTCTCCAACCGACCGATGGCGGTGGTGACGGTGGCCTAAAAGAACAGGAAGGTGGACGACGCTTCTAGGCGCGTGAAGAAGAATCCTGCAGCACGTCCGGCCGCACCTCCGCCGCCTGAAGTGCCGGATAGCTCGCAATTTGTTGCACCAGCGGCCGATGCACACATGGTGCTTGATGAAATGCCCACAAGGTATGATTTTTTTTCTTATTTTGTGTTGCTAGATAAATGTATACATATGGATAGCTTGATTAGTTTTCTTTATCATACTTTGTGGTTTCAATGATGACACATATATGTCAACTATGGGTGTTGGCTCCAACAATTCTCATTGGTCTCAAACCAATGAAGTGCATGAAGATGATCATGAATATGAAGTGGATGAGGAGGGTGAGGGTATGGTCGATGCACCAAAGGAAGGGCATGCAACTACACCATGGATGAAGACATCTTGTTATGCAAGACATGGTTGAATGTGTCTATGGATGCCACCGTTGGGACGGACCAAACTAGAGATACATATTGTTTTCGGATGAAAGAGTTCTTTGATGCACACAACAAGAGTGGAATTGAGCGCACCGATAGATCTCTTCGCTCCCGGTGGTCAACGATCAAGAAAGATTGTCAAAAGTGGGCGGCGGCAATGATGTCGGTTGACAGGATAAACCCAAGTGGCACTAATGATAGAGGTAGGGTAAGTGCCATTTCTTTATGTTTCATGTTCATGCTTCATCTTTTGTGTTTCAAGTGGTAACTTGTTCTTTTGTTTGTAGCTCAATATTGCACAAAACTTGTTTCGAGGAGAAGAGAAGAAGACGAAGAAAGGCAAGGTTAAGAAAGGGAGAGCATTTGTGTTGCCCCATTGCTACAAAGTGTTGAAGGATGAAGAGAAATGGAAGAACCGTGATGTCCTAGAGGTGCCAAAGAAACGCAAGGCAACTATTGATTTGGATGATGATGATGAGGCATCAAGTGATGGCGGCAAGAGGATCCCTACACGAAACTGGTTGCCTACTCCAAGCCAAAAACACCAAATGGAGATAAACAAGCAAAAGAAGAAGAAGAAGAAGAAGAAGAAGAAGAAGAAGAAGAAGAAGAAGAAGAAGAAGAAGAAGAAGAAGAAGAAGAAGAAGAAGAAGAAGAAGAAGAAGAAGGGAGGGGATGAGGAGATAAATAATGCTATGGAGGCTATTGTGAAGGCAAGAAAGGAAGCAAATGAGTAGAGGAGGGTGGCAAGGAGCTAAGAGTCGGCGGCCGAGGAGAGGAGGGTGGCGGCCAAGGAGAGGAAGGTGGCATTGGAGGAGAAGAAATTGGCAATGAAGGAGCAAGCTAGATTATTGGAATATGAGAAGTACTTATTCTTCATGGACACATCTAACCTCGATGATAGGTAAAAGGAGTACATCAACCTTTGCTGTGATCAAATCTTGGTCCAAAAAAGATTGATGGGCATGGGATGCATGGGAGCTACCATGGGAGCCATAAGGGAGCTACCATAGGAGGCTTGGGAGGCATGGGAGCTACCATGGGAGGCATGAGAACAAGCATGGGAGCCATGGGCGCCATGTGTGGCATGGGAGGCACGGGAGCACTTACGGGAGGCATGGGTGGCTTCGGGGCTACCATGGGAGGCATGAGTTTTGGGTCTCTCATGGGAGGCATGGGAGCACCTCCGGGTGACATGGGTGGACGCATGGCTTTCGGTGTGCCTCACATGCCTTCGCATGATGCCTTTGGAGATAGTGCAAACACCGTTCGGGTTTCCAATGACGAAGAGGAGGAAGAAATGGATGAAGAAACGAATGATGAAGAAGAGGAAGAAGATGGGGCATGATTGTTGATGTTTCATTCATTTGTGTCGTGGTTTTATCACGGCAGATGCCCCTGTGAAAGGACTTAGGTGTGGAGCCATCGCAACATAGGTTATCTTGAAGGGGTATCTGCCGTAATAAAACCACGACAGTTGGCGCCCACCATGGGGCCCGTGCACGGTGGTTTCGAGTTCTTGAAGGGCTCTTTCCCAGGGATCGAGGGATACGCCGTTGGCAGGATGACCAAGAGTCGCCGCGGCAAGCTCTACATCGACGACGCTGGCTGGGGCCCCAAGGCCGACTCAATCGAGTACGGGTACCGGGTCCCCTTCGGCGGGATTCACGTCTTCATCGGCAAGATTGGCGGATCAGAGCCTGAGCCGGACATCTGCACCGACATCATCGAGCCGGCTCGGCGTGCGCAACCCGCTAGGGCTCAACCTGGCCGGAAGCGTGTCTTCATTGGATTTGCGCATGGCACGGACCTTGCGGAGGATTCTGTGTCTGGAGGAGAGACTCTCATCTATTCAGGTGATGAGTCCTTGACCGGAGAGACGGAGTCGATCTACCAACTTAAAGACGGCGGGCTTGGGGGCTATTCTGATGGTGACAGTATTCCAGGCCCCTATGAGCCACCGTGCCGGGCTGCTATCTTCATGGCTGGCACAGGGCCGGCTCTCAATTCATCAACAACCGTAGCTATGATGTCTAGTTTGGCGGCTGCGGCGGCTGCGGCCGGCGGATCAGCTCGGCCGCCGGCTCAGGTTTTGTCTGAACTCTTGGGCACTTTGACGACCCTGTTAGCAGCAGAGGTTACTATGGCGAATCAAGCACAGCATAATGCAGAGGTTGCAAAGGTGCGAGATGAGGTGGCCAAGGCTCAGGAGGATCTTAATGCAGAGAACGACATGATGGCAATGGAACGAGCTCTGATGGATGCCGAGTCACAGTGTATAAGGGTGGAGGCTTTTCGCCTGAGTCTGGATCAGAATGTGTCCAATGCTGTTCTTTGAAGGAGACACCAAACCCGCCTGCCTTTGCAGTATGAGGCGCGGAACCTTTTCAACACGCCTGGGGCAGGACCAAGTAACCCGCCAGGTATAGCCCGGGTTGTTGAAGTCTCAGGGAGCGGGTCGGCGGCTCAGCCTCGATTATCAGACCCACCCCGTAGGGATCAGACCCCGCCTCGGGATTTTTCAACACCATCTGGCCATTATTCTAACCCGGTGGATAACATGATAGCAGCGGCTACCCGACTCAATGCGATCCCTTTTACGGATGAGACGCCTTTCGCAGCTAAGGCGTGAAACACAATTGAACTCCTGCAGACGGCGGTTGCACAACAAGAGAAATATTCACACAGTTGTGATCGGGTGCACTCGACCCCCTCCCAAGCCGCAGTTACAGCTGGCGCATTGAGTCGCCGTCGGTTTCCAGTAGCGAACGATGTCGTCGACCGAATCAGGATGGCCCGCCCCGTGGGAATAACCCGCCCCTTACTCATGCTTAGGCGATCATGGACGAAGCCAGAGCTCGCCGAGAGGCGGAGGCAGCAGCGGCGGCTCAACCAGGGGCTTATCAGCAGCCTCCGGTGACCCCTTCGGCCTCAGTAGGGGCTGGTGTAATTTCCAGGTCGGTTGGGATGCCCTGTTTAGTACCAGCTTTACATAATGAACGTCTGCCTAAGGATTTCAAGGGTCCTCGTAAAGTACCTAACTACACAACTGATCTCCCCCCTGAAGCCTGGATTGAGCGTTATGAGTTAGCCATGGAGATGCTGGATGTCAATGATGTTGTATGTGCCAACTACTTTACTATGATGTAGGATGGGCTAGCTCGAACATGGTTAAAAGGACTGCCTCCTAATTCCATCAACTCATGGGCATAGTTGAAAGCCCGATTCATCAAGAACTTTCAAGGGGCGTGCAAGCAGTCTCTGATGATTATCGATCTTGATAACTGCATGCAGCGCGAGGATGAGTCGGCCCACCATTGGGTCCGGCGGGTCTCTGCTATTATTCACTCATCGGATAGTATTGCGGCGGGTCAGGCAGTTCTGGTCTTGGAGAAGAACTGTCACTTTACCCCCCTTAAACAGAAGCTTGTGCAGCTTAAGCGTCATTGTAATGACATGGGTGAGCTCATGGCGGCTCTCATTAAATATGCCGACTCTGATACCACAAAAGACCCTGGATCTGATGATGAGAAATCCAACAAGGGCAAGAAGAGTGGCAATGGTAAGGGTCAGCAGCAGAATGTGGCGGGGCATAATGGCAATAACCAGGGCAATGGTGGTAAGCGCAAACACCCCGATGGCGGGTCAGATCTAGTAGCTAACACCAACATTGGGTACAAGGGCTAGCGCCGCAATGGTAACGGTAAGCCGCCGTATGGCAAGGGAAAACCTTTTAATCTTGAGGCAGCGCTTAATGACCCGTGTCCAAAGCATAGTTTTCCTGACAAGCCGTCCACTCACGCTTGGAACGATTGTTGGATTATGCGAGAGTTCATGAATTACGGCCTCAATCAGAATCACCGTAATAATAATGGGCCGTCCGGCGGGTCAGGATCCGGCTCACAAGGGTCCGGCTTTGGTGGCGGTAGCTCAAACGCTGGCTATCACGATCAATGTAACCAGGGTGGTTATAATCAACAGTCTGGTCAAGGTAACCATCAGCAAGGAAATCAGTCAGGATATCAGAGTAATCCAAAATAGCTCAATGGTGGCCAGTACCACGTTTTCACCACAAGTCTTTGCAAACGAGATCAGAAGGTTCATAAGCACGCGGTCAATACTATTGAGCCGGCAGTGCCTCAATACTTGCGGTGGTCAGAACATCCAATCACATGGAGTCGGGAGGATCACTGAGAATTCGGGTCATCTGGCATTGGTGGTAGCCCCTCAGGTCGGGGTTATAAATTCACTAAGGTGCTTATGGATGGTGGCAGCAGTATCAACATCCTGTATTATGACACCTTTCGCCGAATGAACTTAACTGACAAAGATCTTAAGCCATCTTCCACAGTCTTCCATGGTGTGGTGCCTGGTAAGTTGGCGTATCCTGTGGGAAAGATTGCCTTGGAAGTGGCCTTTGGCGATGATTATGACTACAGAGCAGAGACGCTGTGGTTTGAAGTGGTCAAAATCAAGAGTCCATATCATGCTTTGTTTAGACGGCTGGCTTATGCTAAGTTCATGGCTTGCCCTTGTTATGTTTATTTACAGCTTAAGATGCCAGGGCGAAAAGGCACAATTACGGTCCACGGTGATCCGAAAATCACTTTGGAATGTGAGGAAGGAGGCGTGGCTTATGCAGAGTCAGCTTGTGCTACTGAGGAGCTTAAGTTTTATAAGGATAATGTTGACCCGGCTGATATGACCCCTTTGAAGAAGCCCACCATCGAGCAAGACCCTTTGTTGAAGTTTAAGTCGGCTGCTGATACTAAATAGGTTGACTTTGCCCCTGGCGGCTCATCTCAGCAGTTCACAGTGGGGGCTAATATGGATCCTAAATAGGAAAGCGCGCTCATCGAGTTCATCCGTGAGAATCGGGACATCTTTGCATGGAAACCTTCTGACATGCCGGGTGTACCGAGAGAATTTGCTGAGCACACTCTTAATGTGGATCCTAAATTTAAGCTGGTTAAGCAGTTCCTTCATCATTTCAATGAAGAGCGATGTAAGGCTATTGGAGAAGAGGTAGCCCGGCTCTTAGCGGCTGGGTTTATCATCGAAGGTTTTCACCCTGAATGGTTGGCCAACCCTGTGCTGGTGCTCAAGAAGAACGGCACATGGAGTATGTGTGTTGACTACAGAAATCTCAACAAAGCTTGTCCAGCTGACCCGTTTGCTCTTCCTCGTATTGACCTGATCATTGATGCAACGACGGGTTGTGAGAGCTTATGTTTCCTGGATGCTTATTCTGGTTATCATCAGATCAAGATGGCAGTTAAAGACCAAGAGAAGATGGCTTTCATTACACCTTTTGGAGCTTTCTGCTATGTTCCTATGCCTTTTGGACTCAAAAGTGCTCAGGCGACTTACCAACGCCGTGTTCAGAATTGTTTTCACAGTCAGATTGGGCGCAACGTTCATGCTTATGTGGATGATATTGTGGTCAAGTCAAGGAAGAAGGAGACTCTTCTTGATGATTTGAAGGAAACTTTTGACAATCTCCGGGTCTACAAAATGATGCTTAACCCGACCAAATGTGTCTTTTGTGTGCCTGCAGGTAAACTGTTGGGGTTTCTGGTCTCAGAACGGGGTATTGAAGCTAACCCGGAGAAGATTAAAGCTATCACGTCACTTTCTAAGCCGGGGCATTGCGGCTTTAAGCCGGTTTATAAGTTGCCTGGGAGAGAAGGCAATTCCCTTATACCAGATGATGAAGAAGACAGATCATTTTGTCTGGAGTGATGCTGCCAATGAGGCATTTGAGGCACTCAAGAAACAGTTAGCTGAGCCGCCCGTCTTAGCTGCTCCTATCGACAAAGAGCCCTTGCTCCTGTATGTGGCGGCTAATAATAAAGCTGTCAGCGTGGCAGTTGTTGTGGAGCGGAAGGAGGTGGGTAAGGAGTACCCGGTTCAGCGGCCGGCTTATTATGTCAGTGAGGTGTTGACTGTGTCCAAGCAACAATATCCACATTGGCAGAAGCTGGTGTTTGGGGTGTTCATGGCAAGTCGCAAGCTGAAGCATTATTTTCTTGGTCATCCTATTGCCGTGGTCAGCTCTGCTCCTTTAGGAGATATTATTCAAAATAGAGAAGCCACGGGCCGGGTTGCTAAATGGGCAATTGAACTTGGACCTCATAATTTGAAGTATGTGCCAAGAACAGCCATCAAGTCTCAGGCTTTGGTGGATTTAATAAATGACTGGGCAGAGTTGCAGACACCTGAGGAGAAACCTGACAACACATATTGGACAATCCACTTTGATGGGTCCAGGCAGTTGGAGGGCTCGGGGGCCGGAGTTATTTTGACTTCCCCATGAGGTGCCAAATTTTGTTATGTTTTAATGCTAATGTTTCCTTATACTAACAATGCAGCTGAGTATGAAGCTTTACTCCATGGCCTTCGTATGGCTAAAGAGATGAATTTAAGCTGGGTCAGGTGTCTGGGCGACTCAGACCTTGTGGCTCAGCAAGTCTCAGGCAAGTGGGATTATAAAGACCCGCTCATGGCGGTTTATCGCCGGGCGGTTGATAATATTGCTGGTCACTTTAAGGGTTATCAGGTGGATCACCTGGATCGACGGAAGAATGAGGCGGCTGATGCATTGTCCCGACTTGGATCTCAACATAAGCCGGTACCTCCTAATGTGTTCCTCGATGTTTTGCACAATCCTTCTGTCAAGTTACCGTCTGAGGAAGACCTTGCCGCCCCTGACCCGGAGGCGCAGTTGGTGGTGGCTCTTCATACTATTCCTGACTGGACGCTGCCTTAATTAGCTTATATGACCCGGGGCGAGTTACCCGAGGATGAAATTTTGGCGCGACAAATAACCAGGAGGTCTAAATCTATGACTATCATCAACGGCGAATTACACCGATGCAGTGTGACAGGCGTGTTCCAATGTTGTGTTTCTCCTGAGGAGGGCCATGAAATTTTACGAGAGATTCATGAAGGCGATTGCGGTCATCAAGCCGGCTCTAAGTCTTTAGTGGCTAAAGCTTTTCGTCATGAATTTTATTGGTTGACGGCTCATGCTGATGCTGAGGACATCGTTAGCAAGTGTGACGGCTGTCAGAAATTTGCAAGACAGGCTCATGTGCCGGCTCAAGAGTTGCGGATGATCCCAATAACTTGGCCATTTGCAGTTTGGGGGCTTGATATGGTTGGACCATTCAAGAGGTCTAAGGATAAGAAGACCCACCTTTTGGTGGCGGTTGACAAGTTTACTAAGTGGATTGAAGCGGAGCCAGTTAGCAATTGTGAGGCGGCAACACCTGTTCAGTTTGTTAAAAAACTGATTTTCCATTTTGGATACCCTCATAGTATCATCACTGATAATGGTACCAATTTTTCTAAGGGTGCTATGAAGGAGTTTTGTCAAAGAGAGCATATTCGTGTCGACGTTTCCTCAGTGGCTCATCCACAGTCCAATGGTCAAGTAGAACGAGCGAACCAAGAAATCTTGAGAGGCATCAAATCTCGGTTTATGGTTCCTTTAGAGCGTACGCCGGGTTGTTGGGTTGAGGAGCTACCTTTAGTGCTTTGGAGTATCAATACCACCCCTAACAGGTCAACAGGCTATACACCTTTCTTCATGGTCTATGGTGCAAAGGCGGTTCTCCTAAGTGATATCCGTCATGACTCGCCTAGAGTGGCGGCTTATGTTGAAGCTGATAACAAGACAGCATGTCAGAACGCACTTGATGCCTTAGATGAAGAGCATGACCTTGCAGCGGCTCGTTCAGCGATATATCAACAAGACCTACATCGCTATCATAGCCATAGAGTTCGAAGCCGGACCTTTTAGGAGGGCGACTTAGTGCTTCATTTGATTCAAGACCAGACAGGGATGCATAAGCTTTCGCCTCCTTGGGAAGGACCCTTTGTGATCAGCAAAAATCTCAATAACGGGTCTTACTACCTCATTGACATACGAGAGAACAAAGATTCCCGCACGTCTGAGAAGGAGACCAACAGGTCATGGGACATTGCTTATCTTCGGCCTTACTACACTTGATTCACAGGCTCTCATCATTGTATATACTTTCATTGTTGTACATACTTTTTATGATCAGTATAATAAAGCCGACATCCCCAAAATTCAGGGCCTCTATCGTTTCATCTCAAATCTTTGGAGCAAGAGTCATTATTGGTTACTCACAAGATCACTTGGGGGCTTCCTGCTCTATGAGCATAGCGTATAACCCTTTTGATCGGCTTTTATGCATGTTAGATCACTTGGGGGCTTCCTGCTCCATGAGCATAGTGTATAACCCTCTCGATCGGCTTTTATGCCATGTTTGGTCATTTGGGGGCTTCCTGCTCTATGAGCATAGCGTATAACCCTCTTGATCGGCTTTTATGCCATGTTATGGGTCGTTTGGGGGCTTCCTACTCAATGCGTATAGCGTATAACCCATTTTGACCGGCTTTTATGCCATGACTGAGTTAAACCTGCCTGTTTGCAACTTGCCACTCCACCAGGTGACCCGCCAAACTTTTGAAAGTCAATCTTTTAATGACCCTGAACTAGTCAAAGTTAAAACAACGGCTTATGTCATGGGAGGGCCAGCTTACAGTGAGCTAGGACAAACTCACATGTCTGCAGTAGTCTCTCCGCTATGCGGCCCGTTCGTACTCTTAACAGTTAATCTTTCAATAAGACCCTGAACTAGTTAAGGTTTAAACGACAGATTTATGTCACGTGAGAGCCGGCTTACGGGATTACAGGCTTTTATGCCAAGCTTCTTTGTTGCAATTTTTTTTTTCAAAAACCAATCTATTTTGGTCGTGCTTTGCAAGCCGGCTTAATAAATATTTGAGTTATGCATACTCTATATGTTTTTGTTTTGCAGAAACCTTTCACATGTGAAAAGTTATCGGGTCATATTGATCCGGGTTGTATCGCTCTATATTGAGTTTATTATGCTTATAAGCCGCCAAGGGGATCTTTTCAAAAGCCGGATATGACTATAAGTCGCCCTGGTTGTTGAGTTGTTTAACTCGCCCTGGATTGTGATATAAGCCATCAGTTGAAGGATTAACAGCTCTTTGACGGATTGTATAAGCTGCCAAGTTTTTTGGTAATATTGCAAAAATAAGCTGGATATGATAAGATCATAGAAATTCAAGCTGTTAAAGCATAGGAACAGCATGCACGAAGGCATGGCAGAGCAGATACTTGTTTTCAAACATGCACGAAGGCATGGCAGAGCAGGCAATTGTTTTCAGCTACCTATTACATGGCTTCAACTGAGCCCAAATTTTTTTGTGAACAAGTGTTTTTTGGAGTTAAGTTACTCCAGTGAGCCGGCGCCAGCGTCGTCCGGGTTTTGGCCTGGTGGGTTGTTGTCATCTTGCTGCCTTGAGCTTGAAGCCCCCAGATCATCCTGTGCCGGCTCTTTGTCGATGGCCATCTGGAGATTGGCCGAGGTCCAGTCGATGCCGGGTAAAGCTTCAAATGTGGCTTCATCGTTAAGCATAACAGAAGGATCAATATCAGGGGCGAAGGTATGCTTACGCCTGGGAGGAATAAGGTCCATAACATCATGCGCGGGCGGCTTAATCTTATTGTTGTTGTCATCGTAAGTCGGCGTGTACTTGTTCAAATCCAGCTCTTCTGTAAGTTTGCATGCCAAGGGCCGCATCTCTCTGATGCATTTGTTGAAGTCTTCTTCTTCAAAGATTGACCCGTCATCTTTGAACTCTGGGCATCCGGCATGTCGTGGTATAACACGGCCACCTATGGGACCATCGGCCCCTTGTGGTTCAGCAAGGGGGAAGAGCACATTGCACAAAGAGCGGAGAGCGTAGAGCAGCACGGCAACGATGACACGGGTAATATTTACCCAGGTTCGGGCCACCGCGAGGCGTAAAACCCTACTCCTGCTTTCGTGGATTGATGAAAGGACCGTGGTGGAGACGCATCGCTCTAGCCCGGCAAGGTCGCCTTGGGACGAGAGCAGCTACGCACGTATGAGTGTACAAGGGTCCGAATCCTCTCTAAGGTAGCCACGGCCCTCCTTTTATAGGTCAAGGGGTTACCACAGTGGCAAATCAGTCATTACGCACTGATCGAATAGCAAACAGTGCTATCATACCTAACTCTGCAGACAGGACAAGGCGCATTAAATGCACCGCTTAGTGTCACATCGTGGGTGTAGCCCGGCAGCCTGGCCGCGCCATTCAACCACCTTCTCGCCTGTTTGTGTGACACGTTTCCTGGACGGGTGTCATTTGGGGGTGATCTTCCTCAGAAATGGCTGCCACGTGCCAAAGAATAGCCACTTAATCACTTGGGGGCTCGACACCGCACTGGGAGGTGACTTGCCTCGCCGTGAGGTGGAGCGGTGGTGTCTTGGCAGGGTGATCCGCCCTCGGTGCCCCCGGCAAGCTTGCCGGGGGAGTTTTGAGACTTGTCTTCGGGGTGACCTCGACCTTGCCAGGCTCGCCTGCCCGGCAAGGGAGGTTTTTCCTTAGTGATATCCTGCTTCCTTGGCTTGTCTTCGTCTTCTTGATCCGCCCTTTGATTCCTCAAAGAGCTATATCTTCGGTTTGGTCTTGTCTTGGATGCTGTAACCTTGCCCTTGAGCCTGTGTACACCTGGGCAACATACACCAGGGTTTGTTGCACCGACAGGAGCCCCCGGGCCTGGTCCGAACGCGCTGCTGAGCGTTGTTGGGGTAGGCCCTGTCCAGTACACAGGCGAAGAGTTTGTGGTAGCTCATCCTTGAGACTTTCTTTGCTTCTTCACCAACCCGTGCTTGAGTTAGTTTCCGGCTTTTCCGCGCGTCGTGTGATGCCAATGCAGTGGGGCCATCTCTGTAATGGCCCGTGAATGACTTTAACACACGGGGGAGTAACTGCCAATTCACTCATCCCACCACGCCCCTATCCCTTGCCACGTATGCTGCATGCATTGAGTGGGGTAGGTAACGGAGGCGCGTAGCGCGGGAGAGAGCGTCATGGCAGGGGCCTGGTCTTCTTGGGTTGGTGTAAGGGGACGGTGATCGGATCCGGCCGTCAGTGGTAGTTTAGACGGGTCGGATCAGAAAGAACCCCTCTAGGGTGGGGGTGAGGGATCAGCCCCCAGCCCCAGTTCTGCTTATAAAGGAGGGGGTGACAAGGAGCAGAAGTGTCCATCCACGCACCTCCCCCCTTTCATCCCTTGCTTTCTCCTTTGTTATGTCGAGGGGGGAGACCGGGGCGAGGCCCCGGGCTCTAGTTCGGGGTCGATGATGTCGAACGCTCGTGCTGACGCTCGGGGAGTGAGTCTGGCCCGGAGCCGTAGGAGATGCGACGGTCGAAGGTGTGGGCGCCGAACCATCCACGGTGTGGGAGGCGTTACGCTTCTCCAAAAAGGTGAAGCGCCCGTCTTCCCCACACGAGCCGGCCGCCTGGTGAGGAGTGCTTGTCCTGGCCGCAAATCGCCAAGGTTTGCCATCCCGACGATGAGGCTCCTGGGGCTTCCGGCGCCTGTCTGGGGTGCAGTGTTCGGGATCCTTGGTAATCCCAGCACTGCTCCTTCCAGCGGAGTCGGGGCTGACGTTGAAAGCGGCGGTGCCCTCCTGCCCGCCAAGGTGGGGAGTGATACGTCTCCAATGTATCTATAATTTATGAAGTATTCATGCCATGTTTACAATAATTTTATATGGTTTTGGTATGATTTGCATGGAACTAACCCGGACTGACGTTGTTTTCGGCAAAACTACCGTGGTGTTGTTTTTTGTGCAGAAATGAAAGTTCTCCAAATGAGCTGAAACTTTTTGACGATTTTTTTGGAACAAAAGGGACCCCTGAAGCTTCATGGAAGGACCAGAAGGTGAAGGAGTAGGGCACAAGACATCGGGGCGCGCTAGGGGACCCAGGCGCGCCCCGGTGGGTTGTGCTCACCTCGAGGCCCATCTTCGCGTGAAACCGACGCCAAAAAATCCTATAAATAGAGAAACCATCAGAAGTAACCCTTGATCAGAAGTTCCGCCGCTGCAAGACTCTGTAGCCATGAAAGACCAATCTAGACCCCGTTCTGGCACTCCACCGGAGGGGGAAATCATCACCGATGGCCATCTTCATCATCCCGGCGGCCACCATGATGAGGAGGGAATAGTCCACCCTCGGGGCTGAGGGTTTGTACTAGTAGCTATGTGTTTAATCTCTCTCTCTCGTGTTCTTGAGATGGCATGATCTTGATGTATCGCGGGCTTTGTTAATATAGTTGGATCATATGATGTTTTCCCCTCTCTATCTTGTTGTGATTAATTGAGTTTTCCCTTTGAGATTTCGTTTTATCGGATTGAATACTTTTATGGATTTGAGAGCACTTGATATATGTCTTGCATATGAATACCCGTGGTGACAATGGGGTATTATATTGATTCACTTGAGATATGTTTTGGCACTCAACTCGCGGATTCTCGAGGTGACATTGGGGTAATCTATGCATAGGGGTTGATGCACGTTCTCGTCTTTTGTTTCTCCGGTAGAAATCTTGGGGCACTCTTTGAGGTTCTTTGTGTTGGATTGAGTATTATGAATCTGAATTTGCTTTGGTGTTATTCTGGTATGAACTCTTGATAGATCGATCGGAAAGAATAACATGGTGTTATTTTAGTACGAACTCTTGATAGATCGATCGGAAAGAATAACTTGGTGTTATTTTAGTACGAACTCTTGATAGATCGATCGGAAAGAATAACTTGGTGTTATTTTAGTACGAACACTTGGATAGATCGATCGGAAAGAATAGCTACAAACAATTTCTTCTTATGTTCTCCGCTAGATAAGAACTTTGGAGTGATTCTTCATCGCACGTTGAGGGATTGTTATGTGATCCAATTAGATTAGCATTGTTGAGAGATTACACTAGCGAAAGTACAGACCCTAGGCCTCATTTTCAAGCATTGCAATATCGTTTGTGCTCCGTTTTATCAATTGCTACCTTGCTGTTTTTTATTGTTCCTATTACAAAAATCAATATCTACTAACATTACCACACCTTTATCACCATCTCTTCGCCGAACTAGTGCACCTATACAAATTACCATTGTATTTGGTGTGTTGGGGACACAAGAGACTTTTTATTATTTGGTTGCAGGGTTGTTTGAGAGAGACCATCTTCATCCTACACCTCCCACGGATTGATAAACCTTAGGTCATCCACTTGAGGGAAATTTGCTACTGTCCTACAAAACTCTGCGCTTGGAGGCCCAACACGAGTCTACAAGAACAAGTTGTGTAGTAGACATCAAGCTCTTTTCTGGCGCCGTTGCCGGGGAGGTGAGTACATGAAGGTATATCTTTAGATCTTGCAATTGAATCTTTTAGTTTCTTGTTTTATCACTAGTTTGGTTTATAAAAGAAAATTGAAAAAAATGGAATTGAGGTGGTCTCATATTATTCGTCTTTATCATGTCTTTCGTGAAAATGATGGAAAGGAAAATTATGCTCAATTGATAGAAGAAGAATTCTATAAAATGTTTGACAAAAAATCTTTGAATGATGAGCATGATTGCAATGTTGTTGGTATGAACTCTTTGAATATCCATGATGCTAACGATATGCAAAGCCATAAGCTTGGGGATGCTATGTTTGATGAAGATGATATTTTTAGTCCCCCAAGTTTTGATGAGAAAATTTATTATGATGAAAGCATGCCTCCTATCTATGATGATTATGGTGATGACATGTATGCTATAAAGAGTAATGATATCCATGAAACTTGTCATCATGATTTTAATTTCCAATCACATGATAGTTATTTTGTTGAGTTTGCTCCCACCACTATTCATGAGAATAAAGTTGCTTATGTGGAGAGTAAGAAAATTTCTATGCTTATGTATCATGAAAATAATACTTTATGTGATAGCTATATTGTTGAATTCATTCATTATGCTACTACAAATTATTATGAGAGTGGAACATATGCTTGTAGGTATTGCAATAATATCAAGTTTCCTCTCTTTATGTTGAAAGTTCTGAAGTTGCACTTCTTTTGCCTTCCTATGCTAGTTGATTATTGCTCCCATAAATTGTTTGATCACAAAATCCCTATGCATAGGAAGTGTGTTAGACTTAAATGTGCTTGTCATGTGATTCATGATGCTCCCGTTATGTTTCAATTCTTATCTTTTATGTGAGCGTCATTGAAATCATCATGCCTAGCTCAAAAGGCATTAAAGAAAAGCGCTTATTGGGAGACAACCCAACACTTATATCTACTGTTTTTGTGTGTTCACATGGTTAATATACTGTAGTAATCATGTTTTATAGCTTTTGTTTCAATAAAGTGCCAAGTAAAGCCTTTGGGATAGTGTGGATGATAGTTGACTTGATTCTGTGCAAAAACAGAAACTTTTGCGCCCATTAACAGAATTGTTTAAATTCACTGGAGCTTCTAAAAACTCCGAATTTTTTACAGTAGTTTTTTATACAAACTTTATACGTTTTCCTAAATTTTCATAATTTATGGAGGTGCATAAGTATGACTAATATTCATATCTTTACGTACTATTCTGTTTTTGACAGATTCTGTTTTCAATGCATAGTTTGCTTGTTTTCTTGTTTCTATGGCTTATATTGCTCAATAAAAATTGTGGAAATGATAAGGAACAGTAGTAATTGTGTGATAACAATTATGAATCTTATATTGACAGTACCAAAGTGAATGATTTGTCTTTATCATACTCACCCATCTCACGAAGTTCCGTTAAGTTTTGTGTGATTGAAGTTTTCAAGTTTTGGGTGAGATATCGATATGAGGAGAATAAGGAGTGACAAGACCCTAAGATTGGGGATGGACAAGGCACCCCCAAGGTAATATTCAAGGAAGATCCAAGCAACTAAGCTTGGGGATGCCCCGGAAAGCATCCCCTCTTTCGTCTCCAACATTATCGGTAACCTTACTTGGGGCTATATTTTCATTGGTCACATGATATGAGTTTTGCTTGGAGCGTCATTTTATTTTGCTAGGATTTGTTTGATGTTATTTATAATAATGTTTTGCATCTTTTACTCCAATAAAAATGTCAAGTATAGCCTTTGCCATGCTTTTTTTGCAAGTATATGAGTTGCTGTTTCAAAACAGAAAGTTTATCGCTGTTGAAAAAATTCTCTAGAAAATTAAGAATGTGATAAAAGGTTGAAATTTTTTGCATAGTAAGATATAATAAATTTTCTACATTTTGGTAAATTTTCAGAATTTTTGGAGTTAGGGAAGTATGATGAATATTGCACTCTTTACAGACTGTTCTGTTTAAACAGATTGCTGTTATGTTGGCTTGTTTAATGATTCTATTTGAGGATAGGAGTATTAAATATGTAGAGGCATTTAGTATGCAATGTTAAATTATAATTTTAGTGATTTGCTACAGTAGATAATGATAAGGTTATTGCATTGATTTATACTAACTTATCTCACAAGTTCTTGTTGAGTTTTCTGTGGATGAAGTTTTTAAGATTTAGGGAAACCAGGACATAAAAGATATTAAGGAGACACAAAAGCTCAAGCTTGGGGATGCCCAAGATATCCCAAGTTAATATTCCAAGAAGTATCAAGCATCTAAGCTTGGGGATGCCCCGGTAGGCATCCCACCTTTCTTCATCAACAATTATCGGTTAGCCTCGGTTGAGCCTAAGTTTTTGCTTCTACACATGATGTGTGCTATTCTTGGAATGCCATTTTATTTTGTTTTGCTTGCTGTTTTAATAAGATACTTAGATCTGAAAGTTTTTAAATAAAAGAGAGTCCTCAAATAGCTACCCATTTACATGACTACTCGTTTGATCTTCACTTATATCTTTTTGGAGTAGTTTGTCATTTACTCTTGTGCTTCACTTATATCCTATGGGTAAATTGTTGAATGAATTAAATATCATGAAGTTGAAATTATATGATCATATCATGCCTAGTAGTAGCCTCACATTGGGTTTAGAAAGTGAAATCTTTTGAAGCTTCACAATCACAATATTGGTCATACAAGCAATTCATGAATGATTAGTATAAGGAAGAGAACTTTCACATGCAAATATATTATCTTGGAAATCTTCTATGATTGTGAATACCCATTAATTATTTTCAAACTTGAGCAAATTAGTTGAAGTTGGACAAGGAAGATAACGTAATGAGTTATGGTTGTGTATATTTGCATAGAAGTTATATTGTCATGGATCCTCCAACATGTGGTGTTTGCCTAGGATCTTTTGCTAGCCAAAAATTCGTACTAAGTAGAGATACTACTTGTGCATCCAAAAACCCTTAAACCCAGTTTCTTGCCATGAGTGTCCACCATACCTACCTATGGATTGAATAAGATCCTTCAAGTAAGTTGTCATCGGTGCATAAAGCAATAAAAATTGCTCCTAAATATGTTTGATCTTTTATTGTAAGGGAAAATTGAGCGTTGTACGAACTTGTGATGGCAAAGTAATAAAAGCGACGGACTGCATAATAAAGGTTGCTATCATAAGGGGCAATATAACATGATGTTCCTTTGCATTAAGAGTTTGGGCATCCAAATAAAAAGCGCATGACAACCTCTGCTTCCCTCTGCGAAGGGCCTATCTTTTAATTTTCAGTATTTACTTTTATGCAAAAGTCAATAGAATGCATTCTCATTTCAACCTCAACTATTCTCTAGTTGGCAAGCATCATGTGGTGGGGAAAGATCTAGGCACATATGACCAGTCAAATATATTTGATCATGATTTATTATTGTTGACAATTATCTCTATGATAAATGAGTTGGGAGGCGAAATATTAAGCCCCTATCTTTCTTTGTGTTCGATGGATGCCATCTGTTCTAAGAATATGCTTTGAGTACTAGCAATCATAGAAGACTATATGATGATTGAGTATGTGGAGCTCTTACTTAGACTCTGTTGAATAAGTTGAATTGCAATTGTTTGGTGACTAAGAATATAGGTTGTTGAGTTTCAAGAGAATTCATTGTTTGAACCTTAACATGTGAATTGGTTGCTACTTTAACATGAAAAGTTTTATGAGAAAGAATTGCTGTTATGTTGTTAGGAAAAGTGATTGAAATTATCATTGATCAAACTTATGCACTTTGCTAGCATTCACACTTCATAAATTATTTCTTTTATCATTTACCTACTCAAGGACGAGCAGGAATTAAGCTTGGGGATGCTGATACATCTCCAATGTATCTATAATTTATGAAGTATGCATGCCATGTTTACAATAATTTTATATGGTTTTGGTATGATTTGCATGGAACTAACCCGGACTGACGTTGTTTTCGGCAGAACTACCGTGGTGTTGTTTTTTGTGCAGAAATGAAAGTTCTCCAAATGAGCTGAAACTTTTTGATGATTTTTTTGGAACAAAAGAGACCCCCGAAGCTTCGTGGAAGGACCAGAAGGTGAAGGAGTAGGGCACAAGACACCGGGGCACGCCAGGGGGCCTAGGCGCACCCCGGTGGGTTGTGCTCACCTCGAGGCCCATCTTCGCGTGAAACCGACGCCAAAAAATCCTATAAATAGAGAAACCATCAGAAGTAACCCTAGATCAGAAGTTCCGCCGTTGCAAGCCTCTGTAGCCACAAAAGACCAATCTAGACCCTGTTCTAGCACTCCGCCGGAGGGGGAAATCATCACCGGTGGCCATCTTCATCATCCCGGCGGCCACCATGATGAGGAGGGAGTAGTCCACTCTTGGGGCTGAGGGTTTGTACTAGTAGCTATGTGTTTAATCTCTCTCTCTCTCGTGTTCTTGAGATGGCACGATCTTGATGTATCGCGGGCTTTGTTAATATAGTTGGATCATATGGTGTTTTCCCCTCTCTATCTTGTTGTGATGAATTGAGTTTTCCCTTTGAGATTTCGTTTTATCGGATTGAATACTTTTATGGATTTGAGAGCACTTGATATATGTCTTGCATATGAATACCCGTGGTGACAATGGGGTATTATATTGATTCACTTGAGATATGTTTTGGCACTCAACTCGCGGATTCCCGAGGTGACATTGGGGTAATCTATGCATAGGGGTTGATGCATGTTCTCGTCTTTTTTTTCTCCGGTAGAAATCTTGGGGCACTCTTTGAGGTTCTTTGTGTTGGATTGAGTATTATGAATCTGAATTTGCTTTGGTGTTATTCTAGTATGAACTCTTGATAGCTCGATCGAAAAGAATAACTTGGTGTTATTTTAGTACGAACTCTTGATAGATCGATTGGAAAGAATAACTTGGTGTTATTTTAGTACGAACTCTTGATAGATCGATCGGAAAGAATAACTTGGTGTTATTTTAGTACGAACTCTTGGATAGATCAATCGGAAAGAATAGCTACAAACAATTTCTTCTTATGTTCTCTTGGTGGAGGCAGACAAGGTGCAGCATATGACGGCTTTGGTGTTGGAGCAGGTCGATGATGAATATTGTGTGGGATCCAGACTCGACATTTCTGAGTAGGTCGACCGAAAGACGAACCGACATCTCGAGTACGCTTGAGCGACTCCTGGTACTTAGTCAGAGCTGTTTCAACTTGGAAAGATTTGCTGACAAACATTGCGAAGTCGTTGCAATCATGGGCAGCAAGTGCAAGGTTTATATCGGTACGCAGTCCTTCACGGAATTTCTCCTGCTTGCGTGCGTCAGTGCAGACGTCATCTTCAGCATAGCGGGACAGTTCAAGGAATTTCCTCTGATATTCATCCACAGTCATTGTGCCCTGTGAGAGTTTGCGGAAATCCTGCTTCTTCTGGTCGATCAGACCTTGAGGAATGTACCGTGCACGAAAGGCTGACTGAAATTCCTGCCAAGTTGTTACAGTTTTAGCAGGCAACATACCCTTGTGGCTTTCCCACCATTGAGCAGCTGATCCCCTCAGGTGATACGTCGCATAGGTGACGTAACTGTCAGGGATAACATTGGCCGACTTCATCTGGAAGGCAATGTCACGGAGCCAATCATCAGCATCCATTGGATCAGTCGAGCTGCAAAAAATAGACGGGTTGAGGTGCACGAATTCTGCCAGAGTTATTGGAGCATTCTGGTTTGGAAATTGAGCCATTAGTCCGGTCATAAACTGCTGCATCATTGCAGCAATATAGGGTGGAGGTGGAGTATCGTCAGCCATCCTGCCAAATCAACAGGGGCAGTTTAGCAAGAAAACTGCATGCGTATGGAATGATTCATGAAGTAACACGCACAACAGAAGGAAGTGCAATAGATACTTCATCATATTCGCACCAGACATTCAAAGCCACACATAGCCTCGGTTAGTATCCGACATTACGACAGTTGAAAGGGGAGGGCTAGACATCTAGGCGGCGTGCAGGCACGCGGTAGGGAAGTACACAACGAGACATAGCAAAGGCTACATCAACGTCGGAGAAAACTGTAGGAGCGAGGAATCTGCAAGTGACAACACAGGGTGCCCTCGATAAGAGGATCCTGCAAACAGAACCTGGCCCGCAATCTTGAAGGAAGGGGGGGGGGAATTTTTAGAACACCGGGTGGATGTGATCATGAGAACCTAATGTTGGAGTTAGTAAAATTTTAACCCGAGTAGAAGAGAGATCAAAGTCCCAGAGTAAAGGTCGAGGAGTAAAAGATCCTAATACCACCCAATTGGCGACATGGGCCCGTAAGCCACACAGCCAAGTTAGTAAAACAATTTTCGGTTACTAGACTCAACTTTGGCCAAGGAGTTGGAAAGGGGGGTTCCTACAGGCAGTCGGCTCTGATACCAACTTGTGACGCCCCCGGCCCAATCGTGCACTAATCATACACACAAATGCACACAATCAAGCCTAAGGACTCACGGGAAGATATCACAACACAACTCTAAAACATAAATAAAGTCATACAAGCTTTATATTACAAGCCAGGGGCCTCGAGGGCTCGAATACATAAGCTTGCGTACAAGCGTCAGCGGAAGCATCAGATATCTGAGTACAGATATGAAACAAAAACAGAAAGGCCTTTAGAAAGGCGGGGCAAAATAAAACACTACGATCGAAAGGCGTATGCCTCCTGCCTGGGACCCTCCGATCCTACTCCTGGTCGTCAGTCAACTCGTAGTAGTATCCATCCCCTGGGTAGTAGTAGTAGTCGATCGACGGGGCATCTGTCTCAGGGGCTCCGTCATCTTGGTCATGTCAAACTGATATGGGGAGAAAAGGAAAACAAAGCAACCGTGAGTACTCAGAAGTACTCAGCAAGCAAGGATCTACACTACATATGCAACATTTTCAAAGAGAGGCTGTATATGTGGACTGGGCTGCAGAAATGCCACAATAGAGAGAAGGCCTAGTCCTATCGAAGACTAGCATCTTCAGGGGTCTTGCAGCAATAGAAGAGAGTAGAACAGTACAATATAATGTAGTAGTATCATTAAGTCTCAACCTCACCCAGAGATCCTTTCTCGACTCCTTGCGAGAAAGCAATCCCAGAGCCATACAGTCATCAACCTCGTCCCGAGATCCCTTCTCGACTCCCTGCGAGAAGCAATCCCAGAGCCATAGTATCCAAGTATCCAGTTCTAAATTGTATCAATCAGGATACAACTCCGAGTGTCCTTTACCGTAGGACCGGCTATCGATAGAAGTTTTCTTCCCTGCAGGGGTGCACCAACTTACCCAACACGCTCGATTAACTCCGGCCGGACACACTTTCCTGGGTCATGCCTAGCCTCGGCCAAATGATACACCGCAGCCCTACCTAGAGCTCAGCAGAGAGGTCCCCGCCGGTCCACATCCTAAGCGCTCAGGGGTCTTGGGCCGTCGCCCTGCGCACTCCGGGTCGTTGCAAGCAGGGTGGATACCAGCGCCAACGTCACGATCGGACCCGGCCGCAATGCTGAACTGGACGTCTGACAGAACTGTCAGCTGATGCTACGATGCAGAACGCCCATACTATGCCCACGTGATGGTTAGTGCTATCGGGCCAGAGGCCCACTCAGATCAAATATCCAAACCGTTAGTACCTTGGGCTTGCGGTAACGAGCAGAGACTCACGAAAGATGTGACCCCGTCGCCCCGTCTCGAGGACTTGCGGCAAGGGCCAAGAATGCCCGGCCACGCCTCATATTCTCACTCGGGCACCACACAGGCACCCGTCTTCACAACACTCGCCTCTCAGGCGCACGCGGGTACCCCTCAGGGTCGACCCGCCTATCCAGGTAACAGTGTAAAGTCCAAGTATCCATGTGTCTATAACATCAGGGGAATCCGAGGTATCACCCTCATTGAATTCCCACTCGATGTATCCGTCAAGGTGAACTCGGAGGAATCACCCTCGATGGGTTCACACTTGATGTGTTGCACGACAGCGTCGTTACCGGAAGTGGTGAAGGAGGAATCACCCTCGATGACCACGACCGAATAGCTACTCTACAGAGTTAACATCAGAAGTGCTACACGAGGTATCACCCTCGGCACTCGATAGTAACGCTGCAGTGTCGTTACAACTAAGGGGGTGATGTGCGGTGCCGGGGCCTGGTCTTCAATCCCGTTGATCGGGTCTTCTGATAATCCAGCGGGGCGGTCGGGACTAGTGGGGTCACTGATAGGTCACTACCCAACCTATACTAAGCAGTTTAGGATATGCAAGTAATTATCAACAGCAGGTTACAATAAACAGACTATGCATTAGAATAGGTAAAGCAGTAGCAGCAGTAATTCTAATGCAAGCACGAGAAAATAGAATGGGCGATATCGGGATGATCAAAGGGGGGGCTTGCCTGGTTGCTCGGCGGCAAGGGCAAGGTCGTCAATGGTGTCTTCGGTCTCCGGAGCTGCGGCGGTACCGGGAACTGTGTCGGGGTCTAACGAGAGAGAAGAGGGGGAGGAAACAGTATAAATACACAACCAACATAAGCAACACGAAGCAGGCTACGCTAACGTGCAGTGCAGAGTTGCCTGAAGACACGTCTAAGTCAATTAGTTATTTTAGGAATTTATTCGGATTTATTTAGTTAAGGTTGTGCACTATTCATTTACTAATATTGGTCTAAAAGTTCCATGTTCATATAGCTACGGGCATCTGACAGGAATACGGAGGATGTATTCGGGTTTGTATCGAAATTCTGAGCAAGTTTCATGTATAAATTATTTTCATCGGAGTTACGGTTTATTTTATATTAAATTCTGAAGTTTTATTAACCATTTTGAAATATTTTAACTCAGAAATCGTTTACTGCATCAGCAATGATGTCATGCTGACATCAGCAGTCAACATGACAGTTGACTGGTCAATTGACCAGTGGGTCCCACTGTCATAGACTAGTCTGACATAATTATCACATTAGCTACTAACTAGCTAATTAGGTTAACTAATTTAATTAGTATAAACTAACAGAGTTAATTAATTAATTAATATTTATTTATTTTTATTACATTTTTCTTTTTAACTAAACGTTCTGTGGGGGGGTGGGGCCCCTCTGTCAGTGGCCCGGGCGGACGTGTCCGCAGCCGTGCCCATTCGGGTGCCGGACATGTCCGGGCACAGCGCGCGCGGGGCAAGGCCGCAGCGGCAGAGGAAGGCGGCGCTGCGTTGGCGGCAGAGCCGCGACGAGGTAGCGGCTGCGGTGGCGCGCGAAGGCGCCGGCAGCAGCGGACGGGCGACGGCGTAGACGGAGGCGGGGCCACCGGGGACAGGGACGCGGGACGGCGCCGATGCGGGCCGCGGTGGTGATGCGGCGCGTGCGTGCGCGGCAGCTGCAGTGCGCGGCGAGGAGAGGCTGGCGCG
This sequence comes from Thinopyrum elongatum, assembly GCA_011799875.1. Classification (NCBI taxonomy): domain Eukaryota; kingdom Viridiplantae; phylum Streptophyta; class Magnoliopsida; order Poales; family Poaceae; genus Thinopyrum; species Thinopyrum elongatum. The sequence goes on along the minus strand of CM022301.1, from coordinate 218,839,538 downwards.
CGGTGACGGGCAGCGGCGGCCTGCGCGGGGTACGGCGGAGGCGGAGCGCGGTCGTGGTGCGGTCGACGAGCACGAGCAGGTGCGGCGGCGAGGGAAAGGGAGGGGAGGCGGCGGCGCTCACGTGCGGTGCAGAGGAGACGGGCGGCGAGGCTCGAGGAGGCCGGCGTGGGGAGGAGGCGAGGACGCAACGGCGACGGTGGCGATGGGCGGCGTTGGGCGCGGCGTCTGTGGCGACGCGGCCCCAATCCCGTCCTGGATCGGGAGGGGGATGGGGACGGCGAGGTGGCCTCGACGAGGGCGCTGGCGTGGTGGCGGGGACGGGAGGCGTCGGCGACGGGGTGTAGGGACGAGGCGGCGGGCGATCCGGCGGCCGGGGCGGCGTCGGGCGTCGATGCCCCTGATCCCGATCTGGATCAGGGGAGTGAGCGAGCGAGGGGGGGGGGAGGAATGGGGTTGGGCTAGGGTTTAGGTGGCTCGGGGGGGGGGGGGGTTATAGGCAGGGGTGGGCCGGCCTGGTGGGGGTGGGTCGAGGCCCGGGGGGGGGGGAAGAGGGGGATTCTTTTCCTTTTATTTTTTTTATTTTTTTTATCTTCTTTTCTTTTCTGCTTTGTAAATGTTAGGGCTCTAAATGAATTTTGTAAAAAGTGTGACCTAGTCCATAATTAGCAGTGCACTATATCCTAACAACAAAAACTAGTTCGGGCAAAACATAATTTCATATTTGGTTTAAAATAATTAAAAGGTTATTAAATATTATTTTCAGCCACTGTTTGTGGATGTTTGAGTCACTTACCCAATTCGGATAATGTTGGTTTCAATTTTAGAATTGTCTCCGAATTATTTACAATATTATGAACAATTTAGTTTCTGATTTGAGCAACTTTTATTTTCACTTTTAGTTTGAATTTCCATTTGAATTTGAATTAGAAAAGAGATATGATACTAATGATGGTTAAGCACTGTTGATCATGATGACTTGGCATAATCAAAAGGGTGATCACTGTAGCTTAATACATGGGGTGTTACAAATCTCCTCCACTAACAAGAATTCTCGTCCCGAGAATTAAGAGGTAGAAGGAAAAAGTTCGGGGTATTCCGCACGAAGATTATCCTCGCGTTCCCAAGTGGCTTCATCTTCAGTATGATTTGACCACTGCACTTTGAGGAACTTGGTAACCTTCTGACGGGTTCGATGTTCAGATTCATCGAGGATGCGGATCGGATGCTCCTTATAAGATAGGTCATCATGCAATTCGAGCATCTCGTGATCCATTGCTCGGTGCGGAGATTCCTTAAAGCATTTACGAAGTTGCGACACATGGAATACATCGTGGATATGAGAGAATTGCGGCGGCAATTCCAATTTATATGCCACCTGACCACGTCTAGCAATTATGCGGAAAGGACCAATATAGCGTGGAGCTAGCTTGCCCTTGATTCCAAAACGGTGAGTGCCCTTCATAGGAGTGACATGTAGATAAGCTTGATCACCAGGTTGATAAGTCAAACCCCATCGTTTGCGATCATAGTTGCTCTTCTGGCGGTCCTGAGCCGCCTTGAGATTTTCCCGGACAATACGAACTTGTTCTTCGGCGTGTTGGATAATATCCGGACCCACGAGCGGTCGTTCCCCAGTTTCTGACCAATTCAGAGGGGTTCGACACTTACGTCCATAGAGTACTTCGAAGGGGGCCATTTTCAAGCTGGCTTGATAGCTGTTGTTATACGAGAACTCAGCATACGGGAGAGATTCTTCCCACTTCTTGCCAAAAGAAATAACACAAGCCCTAAGCATGTCTTCAAGCACTTGGTTGACTCGCTCGACTTGGCCTTGGGATTGGGGGTGATAAGCTGAACTCCAGGTAATATGAGTTCCCATAGCTGTTTGGAAACTTTCCCAGAATTTGGAAGTGAAAAGACCGCCACGGTTCGAACTAATCTCTTTCGGAATACCGTGGAGTGAAACAATTCTGGAGATATACAACTCTGCTAACTGACTAGCAGTGATCGTCTCCTTGACAGGCAGAAAGTGTGCAACTTTAGAAAGTTGGTCGACGACGACAAGAATAGCATCATGACCCTTCTGTGACCTGGGAAGTCCTGTAATGAAATCCATCTGAACCTTATCCCATTTCCACAGAGGAATATGAAGTGGTTGCAGAATTCCAGCAGGCTTCTGATGTTCTGCTTTAACGCGATGACACACATCACATTCAGCAACATATCGAGCAATATCCTGCTTCATTCTAGACCACCAGTACCTTTGACGGAGATCACGATACATCTTGGTGCTACCCGGATGAATAGACAACGGGGTACCATGTGCCTCCTTCATGACTTTGTCAGTCATAAGCTCGAAACGAGGTACGACAATGCGGTTTCTGAAATACATGGTTCCATCTTCAGACAGCGAGAAATCCCTGTACTTTTCAAGGTGAAGATTTTTCTTCATCAGATCAATTTCAGCATCTTTAGCTTGCGCATTCTTAATAGCTTTCTCAAGATCTGGTTGTATCACAAGGTTATTTAGAGAGCCCTGTGGAACAATACACAGATTCAGCTTGCACAGTTCTTCAAAAAGACGAGGTTGAGCTCGCCTAACCATGAGGTTGTCGCAATAGGACTTGCGGCTTAAGGCATCAGCCATCACGTTAGCCTTGCCAGGGGTATAGGATATACCCAAATCATAGTCCGCAATGGCCTCCATCCATCTTTGCTGACGGAGGTTTAGAGATGGTTGAGTAAACAAGTACTTCAGACTTTTATGATCCGTGTAGATCTCGCAATGATTACCGAGAAGGTAATGTCGCCACAACTGCAATGCATAGATCACAGCAGCTAGTTCTAGATCATGTACCGGATAATTCTCTTCATGCAGGCGCAACTATCGAGAGCCATAGGCAATCACTTTACGCTCTTGCATTAGGACACAACCTAATCCTTCACGGGATGCGTCACAATAAATCACAAAATCTTTGCGAGAGTCTGGAGGAGATAGTACTGGGGCAGATGTCAGCTTGTCTTTGAGTGTCTGGAAACTTTCTTGACATTTGTCTGTCCATTCAAACTTAACGCCTTTGTGAAGCAGATCAGTCAGGGGCTTAGCAATCTTAGAAAAGTTCTCGACAAATCGACGGCAATAGCTTGCAAGGCCGAGAAAACTTATCACTTGCTTGACGTTCTTCGGAGGAGTCCAGTCAAGAATAGCCTGAACTCGTTCTGGGTTAACAGCAATTCCATCCTTGGAAATCACATGACCAAGGTAGGTTACTTCAGAAAGCCAGAATTCACATTTGGAGTATTTGGCATACAACTGATGTTCACGGAGCCTTTCCAGTACTAGACGGAGGTGTTCAGCATGTTCTTCCTTATTCTTCGAATATACCAGAATATCATCCAGATATACCACGACGAACTTGTCGAGGTAATCCATGAAGATGTAATTCATCAGACGGGAGAATGTGGCGGGAGCATTTGTTAAGCCAAATGACATTACAGTGTACTCGTAGGAGCCATAGCGAGTAACAAATGCAGTCTTCGGAATATCCTCTTCACGAACACGGATCTGATGATAACCCAACCTCAAGTCGAGTTTAGAAAACACCGATGATCCAGCAAGCTGATCATACAAATCATTGATCTGAGGAAGCGGATATTTGTTCTGGATTGTTGCTTGGTTAATAGGCCGATAATCCTGAACCAATCGGTTAGTTCCATCCTTCTTCTTAACGAAGAGTGAAGGTGCTCCCCAAGCAGAGGAACTGGGGTGGATGAAACCTTTCTTAAGTGACGTGTCGATTTCTTCCTTAAGCTCGAGAAGATGATGCGGAGGCATCTTATAAGGACGCTTCGCAATAGGGGTAGTGCCAGGCTTCAAGTCGATGACAAACTCGACAGCTCTAGCAGGGGGTATTCCTGGAAGTTCTTCTGGGAAGACATCTTGAAAATCATGAACAACTGGAATGTTCTCGATGCCTTCAAGAGGTGAGGCATTCAATGCATTCAGAACATATATTTGAGTTTCGGCGTCCTGCACTGTACGAGCTGAGTATCTGACAGTCTGACCGGAAGGGTGTGTGAGGCGGACTGTTTCAGTGGCACAGTCAATCATAGCTTTATGAGGCTTCAACCAGTCCATACCCAGAATAATGTCTATGTTGGAGGTCTTGAGAGCAATGAGAGAAATGGGGAACATCAATCCTCCGATCACAATGTGGTTACCGTGGCTTACCATGGTAGTTTGCCAATTAGCCCCAGGTGACTGGATTACTAATGGGGTGGACATCTCCTCGAAAAGTATATCATGGCTTCGCGCAAAACTTTCGGACATGAAGGAGTGCGATGCTCTAGAATCAAAGAGGACTGAAGCTGGGATTGAATTCACTAGAAGGGTGCCCATCACAATTTTGGGGTCCTGTCGAGCTTCTTCAATGTTGACTTGGTTGACATGAACAAGTTGACTAGCAGGTAGTCTGGTTTCAGCGTTCCTAGTAGGATGTTTTCGACGGCTCTTCCTGCAACCAGCAGAAGGTCGTGATGCGTGTTGAGGTTGACTCTGACGGCAGTTGATAGTACGGTGCCCTGGCTGTCCACACTGGTGGCACAGACCATCATTATGGGGAGAAACACCAACATGGGGCTGTCCACTTGAAATGTTCAGTTGCCTTGGTGGTGGAGGCAGACGAGATGCAGCATATGACGGCCTGGGTGTTGGAGCAGGTCGATGATGAATATTGTGTGGGATCCAGACTCGACATTTCTGAGTAGGTCGACCGGAAGACGAACCGACATCTCGAGTACGCTTGAGCGACTCCTGGTACTCAGTCAGAGCTGTTTCAACTTGGAAAGATTTGCTGACAAACGTTGCGAAGTCGTTGCAATCATGGGCAGCAAGTGCAAGGTTTATATCAGTACGCAGTCCTTCACGGAATTTCTCCTGCTTGCGTGCGTCAGTGCAGATGTCATCTTCAGCATAGCAGGACAGTTCAAGGAATTTCCTCTGATATTCATCCATAGTCATTGTGCCCTGTGAGAGTTTGCGGAACTCCTGCTTCTTCTGGTCGATCAGACCTTGAGGAATGTACCTTGCACGAAAGGCTGACTGAAATTCCTGCCAAGTGGTTACAGTTTCAGCAGGCAACATACCCTTGTGGCTTTCCCACCATTGAGCAGCTGATCCCCTCAGGTGATACATCGCATAGGTGACGTAACTATCAGGGATAACATTGGCCGACTTCATCTGGAAGGCAATGTCACGGAGCCAATCATCAGCATCCATTGGATCAGTTGAGCTGCGAAAAACAGACGGGTTGAGGTGCACGAATTCTGCCAGAGTTATTGGAGCATTCTGTTGCTGAGCATTCTGGTTTGGAAATTGAGCCATTAGTCCGGTCATAAACTGCTGCATCATTGCGGCAATATCGGGTGGAGGTGGAGGATCGTCAGCCATCCTGCCAAATCAACAGGGGCAGTTTAGCAAGAAAACTTCATGCGTATGGAATGATTCATGAAGTAACACGCACAACAGAAGGAAGTGCAATAGATACTTCATCATATTCGCACCAGACATTCAAAGCCACACATAGCCTCGGTTAGTATCCGGCATTACGACAATTGAAAGGGGAGGGCTAGACATCTAGGCGGCGCGCAGGCACACGGTAGGGAAGTACACAACGAGATATAGCAAAGGCTACGTCAACGTCGGAGAAAACTGTAGGAGCGAGGAATCTGCAAGTGACAACACAGGGTGCCCTCGATAAGAGGATCCTGCAAACAGAACCTGGCCTGCAATCTTGAAGGAAGGGGGGGAAATTTTCAGAACACCGGGTGGATGTGATCATGAGAACCTAATGTTGGAGTTAGTAAAATTTTAACCCGAGTAGAAGAGAGATCAGTCCCAGAGTAAAGGTCGAGGAGTAAAAGATCCTAATACCACCCAATTGGCGACATGGTCCCGTAAGCCACACAGCCAAGTTAGTAAAACAATTTTCGGTTACTAGACTCAACTTTGGCCAAGGAGTTGGAAATGGGGGTTCCTACAGGCAGTCGGCTCTGATACCAACTTGTGACGCCCCCGGCCCAATCGTGCACTAATCATACACACAAATGCACACAATCAAGCCTAAGGACTCACGGGAAGATATCACAACACAACTCTAAAACATAAATAAAGTCATACAAGCTTTATATTACAAGCCAGGGGCCTCGAGGGCTCGAATACATAAGCTTGCGTACAAGCGTCAGCGGAAGCATCAGATATCTGAGTACAGATATGAAACAAAAACAGAAAGGCCTTTAGAAAGGCGGGGCAAAATAAAACACTACAATCGAAAGGCGTAGGCCTCCTGCCTGGGACCCTCCGATCCTACTCCTGGTCGTCAGTCAACTCATAGTAGTATCCATCCCCTGGGTAGTAGTAGTAGTCGATCGACGGGGCATCTGTCTCAGGGGCTCCGTCATCTTGGTCACGTCAAACTGATATGGGGAGAAAAGGAAAACAAAGCAACCGTGAGTACTCAGAAGTACTCAGCAAGCAAGGATCTACACTACATATGCAACATTTTCAAAGAGAGGCTGTATATGTGGACTGGGCTGCAGAAATGCCACAATAGAGAGAAGGCCTAGTCCTATCGAAGACTAGCATCTTCAGGGGTCTTGCAGCAATAGAAGAGAGTAGAACAGTACAATATAATGTAGTAGTATCATTAAGTCTCAACCTCAACCAGAGATCCTTTCTCGACTCCCTGCGAGAAAGCAATCCCAGAGCCATACAGTCATCAACCTCATCCTGAGATCCCTTCTCGACTCCCTGCGAGAAGCAATCCTAGAGCCATAGTATCCAAGTATCCAGTTCTAAATTGTATCAATCAGGATACAACTCCGAGTGTCCTTTACCGTAGGATCGGCTATCGATAGAAGTTTTCTTCCCTGCAGGGGTGCACCAACTTACCCAACACGCTCGATTAACTCCGGCCGGACACACTTTCCTGGGTCATGCCCGGCCTCGGCCAAACGATACACTGCAGCCCTACCTAGAGCTTAGCAGAGAGGTCCCCGCCGGTCTACATCCTAAGCGCTCAGGGGTCTTGGGCCGTCGCCCTATGCACTCCGGTCGTTGTGAGCAGGGTGGATACCAGCGCCAACGGCACGATCCGACCCGGCCGCAATGCTGAACTGGACGTCTGGCAGAACTGTCGGCTGATGCTACGATGCAGAATGCCCATACTATGCCCACGTGATGGTTAGTGCTATCGGGCCAGAGGCCCACTCAGATCAAATATCCAAACCGTTAGTACCTTGGGCTTGCGGTAACGAGCAGAGACTCACGAAAGATGTGACCCCGTCGCCCCGTCTCGAGGACTTGCGGCAAGGGCCAAGAATGCCCGGCCACGCCTCGTATTCTCACTCGGGCACCACACAGGCACCCGTCTTCACAACACTCGCCTCTCAGGCGCACACGGGTACCCCTCAGGGTCGACCCGCCTATCCAAGTAAGAGTGTAAAGTCCAAGTATTCGTGTGTCTATAACATCAGGGGAATCCGAGGTATCACCCTCATTGAATTCCCACTCGATGTATCCGTCAAGGTGAACTCGGAGGAATCACCCTCGATGGGTTCACACTTGATGTGTTGCACGACAGCGTCGTTACCGGAAGTGGTGAAGGAGGAATCACCCTCGATGACCACGACCGAATAGCTACTCTACAGAGTTAACATCAGAAGTGCTACACGAGGTATCACCCTCGGCACTCGATAGTAACACTGCAGTGTTGTTACAACTAAGGGGGTGATGTGCGGTGCCGGGGCCTGGTCTTCAATCCCGTTGATCGGGTCTTCTGATAATCCAGCGGGGCGGTCGGGGCTAGTGGGGTCACTGATAGGTCACTACCCAGCCTATACTAAGCAGTTTAGGATATGCAGGTAATTATCAACAGCAGGTTACAATAAACAGGCTATGCATCAGAGTAGGTAAAGCAGTAGCAGCAGCAATTCTAATGCAAGCACGAGAAAATAGAATGGGCGATATCGGGATGATCAAAGGGGGGGCTTGCCTAGTTGCTCGGCGGCAAGGGCAAGGTCGTCAATGGTGTCTTCAGTCTCCGGAGCTGCGACGGTACCGAGAACTGCGGCGGGGTCTAACGAGAGAGAAGAGGGGGAGGAAACAGTATAAATACACAACCAACATAAGCAACACGGAGCAGGCTACGCTAACGTGCAGTGCAGAGTTGCCTGAAGACACGTCCTAGTCCATAATTAGCAGTGCACTATATCCTAACAACAAAAACTAGTTCGGGCAAAACATAATTTCATATTTGGTTTAAAATAATTAAAAGGTTGTTAAATATTATTTTCAGCCATTGTTTGTGGATGTTTGAGTCACTTACCCAATTCGGATAATGTTGGTTTCAATTTTAGAATTGTCTCCGAATTATTTACAATATTATGAACAATTTAGTTTCTGATTTGAGCAACTTTTATTTTCACTTTTAGTTTGAATTTCCATTTGAATTTGAATTAGAAAAGAGATATGATACTAATGATGGTTAAGCACTGTTGATCATGATGACTTGGCATAATCAAAAGGGTGATCACTGTAGCTTAATACATGGGGTGTTACAGCCGTCAGTTTGGAGTACGATGGCACCGACACCTTCGTCTCGTATTGCCAGCCCGCTGCCTCATCTTTCCGCTCTTCCCCTCCCTCTCCGGCACCATCATCACCGGCCTCTTTAGGACGGTTGCCGGGGAGGGGGTCGCTCTCTTGGTGCCTTCGCCTCCTCCTGCAGTCTTCCAGCTGAGCTCCGCCGGCTCTCCCCGCCGGCGCTTGTGCTGGGGCTCCTTGCTGGCCCTGGGGGTGGTGACCAGGGCACCGCCAAGCTGCTCCCTCCGTCCCTCTCCTTCGCAGCCTCGCCATTCCTAATCTTGTCAGGCTGCACCCCGCAAGCCCTGGCGGGATCGGGCTGGGCTTCTGCTCAGGCACCCCTTTTGACCTCTTGACGTCCCACTATAGTTCCTAGGAGGAGAGGGACAAGAAAGGGATTACGAGGCACTTATCTTTTTTCAGTCTAAAATATGTAGGCATTTGCCAAACTTTTGTCTAAAATACGTAATTTGCTTTATCCATGTTTGTTTTCTGTAAGATCTGTACTTGCTTATTGATGTCTACTACACAACTTGTTCTTGTAAACTCGTGTTGGGCCTCCAAGCGCAGAGTTTTGTAGGACAGTAGCAAATTTCCCTCAAGTGGATGACCTAAGGTTTATCAATCCGTGGGAGGCGTAGGATGAAGATGGTCTCTCTCAAACAACCCTGCAACCAAATAATAAAAAGTCTCTTGTGTCCCCAACACACCAAATACAATTGTAAATTGTATAGGTGCACTAGTTCGGCGAAGAGATGGTGATAAAAGTGTAGTAACGATAGTAGATATTGATTTTTGTAATAGGAACAATAAAAAACAGCAAGGTAGCAAGTAACAAAAGTGAGCAAAAACGGTATTGCAATGCTTGAAAATGAGGCCTAGGGTCCGTACTTTCACTAGTGCAATCTCTCAACAATGCTAATATAATTGGATCATATAACCATCCCTCAAAGTGCGACGAAGAATCACTCCAAAGTTCTTATCTAGCGTAGAACATAAGACAAAATTGTTTGTAGGGTATGAAACCACATCAAAGTTATCCTTTCTGATCGATCTATCGAGCTATCCCTATAAGTGTCACAGCCCAAGAGTTCGTACTAAAATAACACCATATGATACACATCAACCAACTCTAATGTCACCTAGATACTCCAATGTCATCACGAGCATCCGTGAGTTGATTATACGATATGCATCAAACAATTTCAGATTCATAATACTCAATCCAACACAAAGAACCTCAAAGAGTGCCCCAAGATTTCTACCGGAGAAACAAGGAAGAAAACATGCATCAACCCCTATGCATAGATTACCCCAATGTCACCTCGGGAATCCGCGAGTTGAGTGCCAAGACATAGATCAAGTGCTCTCAAATCAATAAAAGTATTCAATTCGATAAAAGTGAAATCTCAAAGGGAAAACTCAATTCATCACAATAAGATAGAGAGGGGAAAACACCATATGATCCAACTATATTAACAAAGCCTGTGATACATCAAGATCGTGACATCTCAAGAACACGAGAGAGAGAGAGAGATTAAACACATAGCTACTGGTACAAACCCTCAGCCCCGAGGATGGACTACTCCCTCCTCATCATGGTGGCCGCCGGGATGATGAAGATGGACACCGGTGATGATTTCCCCCTCCGGCGGAGTGCCGGAACGGGGTCTAGATTGGTTTTTCGTGTCTACAGAGGCTTGCAGTGGTGGAACTTCTGATCAAGGGTTATTTATGATGGTTTCTCTATTTATAGGATTTTTTGGCCTCAGTTTCACGTGAAGATGGGCCTCGAGGTGAGCACAACCCACCGGGGCGCGCCCCGGTGTCTTGTGCCCTACTCCTTCACCTTCTGGTCCTTCCACGAAGCTTCGGGGGTCTCTTTTGTTCCAAAAAAATCATCAAAAAGTTTCAGCTCATTTGGAGAACTTTCATTTCTGCACAAAAAACAACACCACGGTAGTTCTGCTGAAAACAGCGTCAGTCCGGGTTAGTTCCATGCAAATCATACCAAAACCATATAAAATTATTGTAAACATGGCATGAATACTTCATAAATTATAGATATGTTGGAGACGTATCACTTATCAGCATATTAATGAAAAAGACAAGCCTTGTCGGGTACTTGTGCATTTGTCATGTCCATGCAGAGGCGAGATGCCTCTATACGTTTAAGTAAACAAGTTTTCTCCGGTAGGTTATCTTGCCTGTGCCTTTCGTTTGTTGCTGCAGGGCTTGGCCTGCCGGGCACAAAACTACGGAAAGGGACCAGCTCCTCGTCGAACCCCCTCCGTCAAAGGCCACTACAACCATCCTGACCGAAGCAATGTTCGGGATGCAGGATGGGAGCACCCATGCTTCGAAGGTGACGAGGTTTTCATATGCACAAGTTTTCACCTTACAGAACATGTATGGATACGAAATAACTTATCTGCTTGGCTTGTCGGGGACTTATATGTAGGCTTGTCTTCATTTCTTCTCTTCGGGACTAGGTCCACGGCAAGAAACCTGCAGCTTAGCGCAGAGGAAAACAATGCTACATGTGCCCTTATCTACATGATCATGCTATGCTCATGTTATGCTTATGCATGCATGCAAGTTTTAGGGGCCCCCAGCGCTTCTTTTATTTATCTGCTGCTCAGGGTCTGTGCCTGGCTTTGTACAAAGGGTTACATGCAAAATCATCAAGGCTTGTACAAAAGGGTGGCTGCCGGGCAGGGCCCGGCAGCCGCGCCTTACGGGTAGAACTTACGGAGATGCTCAATGTTCCATGAGTTTTGCAACTGAATGCCATCTCCGGTCTCCAGACGGACTGCGCCGGGTCTGGTGACTCGTACTACCCAGTAAGGGCCTTCCCACTTTGGCGTCAACTTGTTTGCACCCTTGGCGGACTGAATGAGCCTAAGGACAAGGTTGCCTTCCTCAAATCTCCGGGAATGAACCCCGCGGCTGTGATAGCGACGCTGGGCTTGGTGGTAGCGTGCAACACACGTAGTAGCCCGGAGACGGTTCTCCTCAAGTAGCACAGCGTCTTCACACCGGTACTGTTCTTGCGCTACTTCATCGTAGGCAAGCACTCGAGGTGACCCGTATATGAGTTCCGTGGGGATCACTGCTTCTGCCACATAGACTAGGGAGAAGGGAGTCTGGCCGGTAGCTTGATTTGGTGTCGTTCTGAGGGACCAAGGAACCAGCGGCAGCTCATCGATCCATCGCCTGCCACACTTCTGCAGCCTATCAAATGTTCTTGTCTTGAGTCCTCGCAGCACTTTAGCGTTCGCCCTCTTAGCTTGTCCGTTGCTTCTAGGATGTGCAACAGAGGCAAATGAGACCTTGCTTCCGAGGGCATGAATGTATTGCATGAAGGCACGGCTTGTGAATTGGGTGCCATTATCAGTGATGACTCTGGCGGGTACTCCGAAACGGCACACCAATCCTTTCAAGAACTTGATAGCTGACTGTTCGGTCACCTACCTCACGGGCTCCACTTCCAGCCACTTTGTGAACTTGTCGATGGCGACGTACAAGAACTCAAAGCCCCCAGTAGCACGGGGGAAGGGGCCCAAGATGTCGAGCCCCCAGACCAAAAAGGGCCATGACAAAGCGATCATTTGGAGAGCTTGAGCAGGTTGATGGATATTCTTGGAGTGGAACTGGCAGGCTTCACATCTTGTGACTAGCTCGATTGCATCTTGGAGGGCCGTGGGCCAGTAGAAACCTTGCCGGAAAGCCTTTTCGACCAGGGCCCTTGATCCAATATGGGAGCCGCACATGCCTTTGTGTATCTCCGCCAGCAGCTCCTTCCCTTCTTCCCAGTAAACGCACTTTAATTTCACACCGTTGGGCCTCCTTCTGTATAGTACATCATTGATGAACTGATACGTACTGGCCCTCCAGGCTACTCTTTCAGCTTCTTCTTGCTCTTCGGGAAGTTCTCCTGTTTGGAGGTAACAGACTATGTGCCGTGCCCAAGTTGGAGCCTGAGGCTCGACAACAAGGATCAACGGCACCTCCTCGTTCGTGGGAGCGCATGCCTCAACCGCGAGAATCGGAAGTTCGGTGGGAGGGTGCTGCTCGCCAAGCGAAGTGGAGTTGTTCCCGCCAACATCTCTGCCGGGGGCTTCAGGAAGCTCTGCCGGGAGAGGTTTGCCGGAGTCCTGTTTTCTCCTCTTTCTGGCCATTGTTGCCGGGGATACGGAGGGCTGAGTCAGGTGGAGAACAAAAGTTCCTGGTTCCACAGGAAGCTTTTGCGCAGCGCACTTTGACAGATGATCAGTGATACGTCTCCATCATATCTACTTTTCCAAACTCTTTTGCCCTTGTTTTAGACTCTAATCTGCATGATTTGAATGGAACTAACTCGGACTGACGCTGTTTTTAGCAGAATTGCCATGGTGTTATTTTTGTGCAGAAATAAAAGTTCTCGGAATGACCTGAAACTTCACAGAGATCTTTTTTGGAATTAATAAAAAATATTGGCGAAAGAATCAACAGAAGGGGGCCCACACCCTGTCCACAAGGGTGGGAGGCGCGCCCACCCTCCCAAGGCGCGCCATCCGTCCTTGTGGGCCCCCTGGACCTCCACCGACCTCAACTCCAACTCCATATATTCACATTCGGGGAGAAAAAAAATCAGAGAGAGGGATTCATCGCGTTTTACGATACGGAGCCGCCGCCACCTCCTGTTCTTCCTCGGGAGGGAAGATCTGGAGTCTGTTCAGGGCTCCGGAGAGGGGAAATCATTGCCGTCATCATCATCAACCATCCTCCATCACCAATTTCATTATGCTCACCGCCGTGTGTGAGTAATTCCATCATAGGCTAGCTGGACGGTGATGGGTTGGATGAGATCTATCATGTAATCGAGTTAGTTTTGTTAGGGTTTGATCCCTAGTATCCACTATGTTCTAAGATTGATGTTGCTATGCCTAATGCTTGTCACTAGGGCCCGAGTGCCATGATTTCAGATCTGAACCTATTATGTTTTCATGAATATATATGTGTTCTTGATCCTATCTTGCAAGTTATAGTCACCTACTACGTGTTATGATCCGGCAACCCCGGAGTGACAATAGTCGGGACCACTCCCGGTGATGACCGTAGTTTGAGGAGTTCATGTATTCACTAAGTGCTAATGCTTTGGTCCGGTCCTCTATTAAAAGGAGGCCTTAATATCCCTTAGTTTCCAATAGGACCTCGCTGCCACGGGAGGGTAGGACAAAAGATGTCATGCAAGTTCTTTTCCATAAGCACGTATGACTATATTCAGAATACATGCCTACATTATATTGATGAACTGGAGCTAGTTCTGTGTCACCCTATGTTATAACTATTGCATGATGAATGCCATTCGACATAATTATCCATCATTGATCCATTGCCTACGAGCTTTTCACATATTGATCTTTGCTAAGTTACTTTTCCGTTGCCACTGTTACAATTGCTACAAAACTGCTACTATTACTTTTGCCACCATTACCGTTACTTCCATACTAATTTGCTACTAAATACTTTGCTATATATATTAAGTCTTTCAAGTGTGGTTGAATTGACAACTCAGCTGCTAATACTTGAGAATATTCTTTGGCTCCCCTTGTGTCGAATCAATAAATTTGGGTTGAATACTCTACCCTCGAAAACTATTGCGATCCCCTATACTTGTGGGTTATCAAGACCTTTTTCTGGCGCCATTGCCAGGGAGCATAGCTCTATTCTCTGAGTCACTTGGGATTTGTATCTGTTGATCACTATGAAGAATTTGAAAGATACTAGAACCAAGATTTTTCCCTCTACTACGAGGGGAGGTAAGGAACTGCCATCTAGCTCTTCACTTGATTCACCTTCTATTTTGAGTAAGCTTGCGACACCTACACCTGCTAGTAATTCTGATATGTCGCAAGTAATTGATGATGCTAATGATGATACTACTGCTTTGCTTGATAATGCTGTGCCACTAGGTGAATTTCTTGATAAACAACTTGCTAGGGTTAGAGAAATATATTGAAACTGAAGATTATGATTCTCCCCCTAGATATGAATTGCCTGTTGTACCTGAGGGTTATATTATGGATGAAGAAACTGCTAGAGACTTTCTTGCTTGCAATGATAGAGAAGATCTTAAGAAACTGTTAGCTAAGCTAAAAGAAAAATTCTTGAATGCTAGAATGAAATATGATCCCAATTTTGCTACTTCACCTATTTTTGTTACTGATAAGGATTATGAATTCTCTATCGAACCTGAGTTAATTACTTTGGTTGAATCTGATCCTTTCTATGGTTATGAATCTGTAACAGTTGTGGCACATCTTACTAAATTAAATGATATAGCCACCCTATTTGCTCATGAGGAAAAAATTCGCTATTATTATATTCTTAAGTTGTTTCCTTTCTCATTAAAGGGTGATGCTAAGATATGGTTTAATTCTCTTGCTCTTGGTTGTGTGCGTAGTCCCCAGGATATGATATATTACTTCTCTCAAAAATATTTCCCTGCTCATAAGAAACAAGCTGCTCTAAATGAAATATTTAACTTTGTGCAAATTGAAGAAGAGAGTCTCCCACAAGCTTGGGGGAGGCTTCTCCAGTTACTTAATGCTTTGCCTGATCATCCTCTCAAGAAAAATGAAATACTTGATATCTTTTATAATGGACTAACCGATGCTTCTAGGGACCACCTAGATAGTTGTGCTGGTTGTATTTTCAGGGAACGAACTATTGAGAGGCTGAATTGCTATTTAATAATATATTGAGTAATGATAATGATTGGACACTTCCTGAACCAACTCCTAAGCCAACTCCGAAGAAAAGAGGTATTCTATTTCTCAGTCCTGAAGATATGCAAGAGGCAAAGAAATCTATGAAGGAAAAAGGTATTAAAGCTGAAGATGTTAAGAATTTACCGCCTATTGAAGAAATACATGGTCTTGATAACCCAACACAGGTAGTAGAGGTAAACTCTCTCCGTAGATTTGATGAAGGTGATATTCCTCATAATAAGTCTGCTAGTCAATGCTTGGATGAGTTTGATAATTTTATCGTTAAACAAGAAAATTTCAATGCTTATGTTAGTAGACAATTGAAACGTAATGCTCACATGCTTGACTACTTGAGTAATTATATGAGTAGAACTGTTAATGATCTTAATCTTATTAGTAAACATGCTTCCATGGTTACAACTCAAGTAGAACAAGTACTTAAGGCACAAGATGATTTGCTTAATGAGTTGAATAGTAAGAACAATGATAATGCTGTTAGGGTTATGACTAGAGGTGGTAAAATGACTCAGGAACCTTTGTATCCTGAGGGCCATCCTAAGAGAGTTGAGCAAGATTCTCAGAGAATTAATACTGATGCATCTAGTCCTAGTAATAAAAAGAAAAAGAAAACTAATAGGACTTTGCATACTTCTAGTGAACCTGTCATAGACACACCTGAGAATCCAAATGATATTTTTATTTCTGATGCTGAGACATAATCTGGTGATGAACATTGATAATGTTAATAATGATGTTCATGTTGATGCTCAACCTAGTAATGATAATGATGTAGAGATTGAACCTGCTGTTGATCTTGATAACCCACAATCAAAGAATCAACGTTATGATAAGAGAGACTTCATTGCTAGGAAACATGGTAAAGAAAGAGAACCATGGGTTCAGAAACCCATGCCCTTTCCTCCTAAGCCATCCAAGAAAAAGGATGATGAGGATTTTGAGCGCTTTGCTGAAATGATTAGACCTATCTTTTTGCGTATGCATTTAACTGATATGCTTAAAATGCCTCCTTATGCTAAGTATATGAAAGATATTGTTACAAATAAAAGAAAGATACCGGAAGCTGAAATTTCCACCATGCTTGCTAATTATACTTTTAAGGGTGGAATACCAAAGAAACTTGGGGATCCAGGAGTACCAACTATACCATGCTCCATTAAAAGAAACTATGTTAAAACTGCTTTATGTGATCTTGGAGCCGGTGTTAGTGTTATGCCTTTCTCTTTGTATCGTAGACTTGATTTGAATAAGTTGACACCTACTGAAATCTCTTTGCAAATGGCTGATAAATCAACTGCTATACCCATCGGTATTTGTGAGGATGTGCCTGTTGTGGTTGCAAACGTTACTATCTTAACAGACTTTGTTATTCTTGATATTCCCGAGGACGACAGTATGTCGATCATCCTTGGTAGACCCTTTTTGAATACTGCAGGGGCTGTTATAGATTGCAATAAAGGCAATGTCACTTTTCATGTTAATGGTAATGAGCATATGGTACAATTTCCGAAGAAACAACCTCAAGTTCATAGTATCAACTCTATTGGAAAATTTTCAACTATTACTATCGGAGGTTTTGAATTCCCTCTTCCTACTGTCAAAAAGAAATATGATATTCTTATTGTTGGGGACATGCATATCCCCGTTGAGGTAACCTAGTGTTATTAAAAAATTCTCCGGTTTCATGTCATTCGGAAGAAGTTTGTTAATAAGACTTGATCAACCTTGTTAACGGATTCCCTTTGATGAGCATGAGATGGATGAATCTAGAAGGCACAACTTTCTGTACCTACTATTTACTTTCTGTTATTTAGTTTAAATAAAGCAAAAATAGTATTTTCTGTCTGTTTTCTGAATTATCCGTGAAATAAAAAAATGACCCAAAAATAAAAGTTCTCCAAATGCCCTGAAAATTTAGTATGATTTTTTTATAGAATATTTGAGAATTTCTGGCACTGAAAACACACCAGGGGGACCCACCACCTGTCCACAAGGACGAAGGGCGCGCCCTGCCCCCTGGGTGCGCCCCCACCCTTGTGGGTCCCACGTGGCCCCCCTCCACTTATTCTAGCACCCATCCACTTCGTCTTCCTCCAGAAAAAAATCATCCCGTAGCTCAAACTCGTGTTCTTGCTCATTTTGCTGCCATTTTTGATCTCCTTGTGTAAAGCTCCATTTGCAAAACTGCTTTGGGGGATTGTTCTTCGGTATGTGACTCCTCCAATGGTCCAATTAGTTTTTGTTTCTAGTGCTTTATATATTGCAAATTTTTGCTGCTGTGGTGACCCTGTTCTTGAGCTTGCATGTCAAATTTATATGGTCCAAAGTAGTTTTGATGTATGTTATAGCCTCTAGGCACTTGTAGGAGTAGTTGCTATCAATTTTGTTGAGTTTGGTTCACTTTTATTTTGAGTTACTAAAAATTTCAGAAAATTTTCAGAGGAAGAAAATGATGAGGAGATTGTTGAGAGGCTCTTCGAGCCGGAGTTCAAAGGAAAAAGAAAGTCAGGAGAAGGAAAAGCCCAAGTACAATCTTCCTCGTGCCGCGGAGATTCGGCCGTGTGAATGGCCATGTGATGCATTCTTGGAAGCGGCCAAAATTTATGAGGATTTCTATTATTTGGCTGAGAATGCAGGCATCACCGTCTTCCTCCACGACCAGTGTGATCAGTATCTCCTACTCACTAATACTTTCGTGCAAAATTTTCGTTTTCATGCTAGTAGATCACCACCCATGGTAGAGTTTCACTTATATGATGAGTATAAGGAGATGACGCTTTATGACTTTTGTGAGGTTTGTAAATTACCTTATGAGGGTAGCGTCGAGGAACCACGTCCTAGAGATGTGGAAGGTTTTATTGATGAAATTACCGTAGGGGAAACAAGAGGAGTGTCGGGAGCGAGAGTGGCTAGTATACATTTCCCTATTTTACATTATTATTCATTATTTGCTGGGAGATGTTTAATTGGTCGAGGAGAGAGTGGAGGCCTTAGTGGCCCTGACCTTGCCATTTTGCACCATGCCTTACATAGAGATAGAACTTACAGTTTAGGCGCTATGGTTGCTAAACGGTTGAGTTTAAACCGTACAAAGGGTCCTATTTTTGGAGGTATCTTCGCCTCCCGCCTTGCTAAACACTTTGAGATACCTATTAGGCACTATGAAAAAGAGGAGAAATTGCTACCTATTATTTACTTAGATTATGCGAGCATGGTAGCACATAAGTTTATTCGCCATGATGAGGAAAAAAGACTTATTTATAACCTGGTATTTAGCGAGGTCACTTTTCAGATTATTACCCTGCCTGCACCTACTTTGTTCGACATGCATTCAGGAAGGTACTTCGTTATGCCCGAGGACATACATGCTTACTGGGAGGGGACGCGATCCCCAGTTCCTGAGCCAGAGACATCACCTAATCCATATAATGAGTCTATTTATCAATGGGAACCACAGGAGCTCGCTAACCAGTGGAACCCCCAGGATCCTCCTCAGTACACCGGAGAGAACTACTTTGATCCATGGGCCTAGACCAACTTAGGCCAAAAGCCTAAGCTTGGGGGAGTACGTATTTCTCACCGACATTACATTCATGTTCACACACTCATTCCAGTTGTCGGTGTTCATACTTTTTCATTGTATTATCCATGTTAGGTTATTTCTTTTTCTTGCTTTCTTCTTGAGTATTTGAAAAACTTTTGAGAAAAACAAAAAAATTGGTTGTAGCTTAGTTTACTTTCCATGCTTAGTTGTAGTATTAAAGAAAACCCAAAAATATTTCTCGTTCTTCTTTTACTTGTTGGGAGCTTTCCCGTGTAAATAGTTTTTCTCGTTCTTGTTTTTCAGAAAAACAAAAACTCCAAAAACATTTCAGTGTGTTTCTTTGAAATTCTTTTCTTTTCTTTGGGGGTCGAAGAGAGAAGACCACGATGAAAATGTTGAGTGGCTCTCATATGCATTATTGTTGATCTAACAAAGAGCCCATATTACCTTGTCTTCTCCTTTGAATAAATGTTTGCAGATTCCAGCTTAGTCCAATGCACGTGCACTATTATTATTATTCACATCATTCGGTCATGCAAGTGAAAGGCAATAATGACAAATTAAGATGAAATGATTGAGATGAGGAAAAGCTGGTATGAACTCGACCTATCTTGTTTTTGTAAATATGATTAGTTCATTGTTCTTGATTCAGCCTATTATGAATGAAACATGTTTGCAATGACAATTAGAGATTATAGTTATTCATGCCATGCTTAATTAGCTAGGAGTTTATAATGGTTTACCTTGCGTGCCAACATGCTTTTAAAATGGTTGTGATGTAGTATGATAGGATGGTATCCTCCTTTGAATGATTCGAGTGGCTTGACTTGGCACATGTTCACGCATGTAGTTGAAACAAGATCAACATAGCCTCCACGATATTTATGTTCATGGTGATTTATATCCTACTCATGCTTGCATTCAATGTTGGTTAATCACAATGCATGTTTATGACTGTTGTCGCTCTCTAGTTGGTCGCTTCCCAGTCTTTTTCTATCCTTCACTTGTACTAAGCGGGAATACTGCTTGTACATCCACTTCCATAAACCCAAAGTTGTTCCATATGAGTCCACTATACCTTCCTATATGTGGTATTTACCTGCCGTTCCAAGTAAATTTGCATGTGCCAAACTCTAAATCTTCAAATGATAATCTGTTTTTTATGCCCGAATCGTTCATGTAGCAACTAGGGCTGTTAGTATCTTCCATGCTAGGTGGGTTATTCTCACGATGAGTGGACTCCTCTCATCATTCACGAGAAAATGGCCGGTAATCGGGATGCCCAGTCCCATGCTCAAATCAAATCAAAATAATTGCTAACAAAACTCCCCCAGGATTGTTGTTAGTTGGACGGTACCCGTTGTTTCGGACCAGCCGTGGAGTGTGATTGTTGGTGGAGGGGGAGTAAAAAATTTACCATTCTGTTTGGGAACTACCTATAATGTATGTAGCATGGAAGATATTGAGATCTCTTGGTTGTTATGTTGACAATGAAAGCATACCGCTCAAAATTATATTCATCTTTGTTTTAAAAACTCGAGCTCTGGCACCTCTGCAAATCCTTGCTTCCCTCTGCGAAGGGCCTATCTATTTACTTTTATGTTAAGTCATCATCCTCTTATAAAAAGCACCAGTTAGAGAGCACCACTGTCATTTGTATGCTTTGTTGTTAATTTATATTGAGTATGACTGTGACTGGATCTCTTTTACCATGAATTACAATGTCTAGTCAGTCCTTGATCTTCAGGGGTGCTCTGCATTTATGTTTTGCGGTCTCAGAAAGGGCTAGCGAGATACCATCTTGTTATATCATATCATGATTGTTTTGAAAAAGTGTTGTCATCCGAGATTTATTATTATTGCTCGCTAGTTGATTATGCCATTGATATGAGTAAACGTGAGACCTAAATGTTATAGTGAATATGGTTAGTTCATAATCTTTGCTGAAAACTTGAATGCTGGCTTTACATATTTGCAACAACAAGATCAAACAGAGTTTGTAAAAGTTTTTCTTTATCACTTTTAGTTTGTCAACTGAATTGCTTGAGGACAAGCAATGGGTTAAGCTTGGGGGAGTTGATACGTCTCCATCGTATCTACTTTTCCAAACTCTTTTGCCCTTGTTTTGGACTCTAATTTGCATGATTTGAATGGAACTAACTCGGACTGACGCTGTTTTCAGCAGAATTGCCATGGTGTTATTTTTGTGCAGAAATAAAAGTTCTCGGAATGACCTGAAACTTCACGGAGATCATTTTTGGAATTAATAAAAAATATTGGCGACATAATCAACAAAAGGGGGCCCACACCCTGTCCACAAGGGTGGGAGGCGCGCCCACCCCCCAGGGTGCGCCATCCATCCTTGTGGGCCCCCTGGACCTCCACCGACCTCAACTCCAACTCCATATATTCACGTTCGGGGAGAAAAAAATCAGAGAGAGGGATTCATAGCGTTTTACGATACAGAGCCGCCGCCACCTCCTGTTCTTCCTCGGGAGGGCAGATCTGGAGTCCGTTCAGGGCTTTGGAGAGGGGAAATCGTCGCCGTCATCATCATTAACCATCCTCCATCACCAATTTCATGATGCTCACCGCCGTGCGTGAGTAATTCCATCGGAGGCTTGCTGGACGGTGATGGGTTGGATGAGATCTATCATGTAATCGAGTTAGTTTTGTTAGGGTTTGATCCCTAGTATCCACTATGTTCTAAGATTGATGTTGCTATGACTTTGCTATGCCTAATGCTTGTCACTAGGGCCCGAGTGCCATGATTTCAGATCTGAACCTATTATGTTTTCATGAATATATATGTGTTCTTGACCCTATCTTGCAAGTTATAGTCACCTACTACGTGTTATGATCCGGCAACCCCGGAGTGACAATAGTTGGGACCACTCCCGGTGATGACCGTAGTTTGAGGAGTTCATGTATTCACTAAGTGCTAATGCTTTGGTCCGGTTCTCTATTAAAAGGAGGCCTTAATATCCCTTAGTTTCCAATAGGACCCCGCTGCCATGGGAGGGTAGGACAAAAGATGTCATGCAAGTTCTTTTCCATAAGCACGTATGACTATATTCGGAATACATGCCTACATTATATTGATGAACTGGAGCTAGTTCTGTGTCACCCTATGTTATAACTATTGCATGATGAATGCCATTCGACATAAGTATCCATCATTGATCCATTGCCTACAAGCTTTTCACATATTGATCTTTGCTAAGTTACTTTTCCGTTGCCACTGTTACAATTGCTACAAAACTGCTACTGTTACTTTTGCCACCGTTACCGTTACTTCCATACTACTTTGCTACTAAATACTTTGCTGCAGATATTAAGTCTTTCAGGTGTGGTTGAATTGACAACTCAGCTGCTAATACTTGAGAATATTCTTTGGCTCCCCTTGTGTTGAATCAATAAATTTGGGTTGAATACTCTACCCTCGAAAACTTTTGCGATCCCCTATACTTGTGGGTTATCAATCAGCAATGCTGTTTTCCGCATGGGGTATGTGCTCTGTTTGCAATCCGTCAAAGCGCTCCTCCAGCTTTCTCACTTCCTCTACGTATGCCTCCATCAATGGACTTTGATAATCCTTGTTTACTTGCCTCGCCACAAGTTGTGAGTCTCCACGAATGATCAACTTCTTGATTCCTAGTTCTGTTGCGATCCTGAGCCCGGCAAGGAGTCCTTCATATTCTGCAGTGTTGTTGGTAGCCTTCTCCCGGGGAAATGCATTTGAACCACGTACTTGAGGTGCTCCCCAGTGGATGCGATGAGAAGCACGCCAGCTCCCGCACCTTGTAGGGAGAAGGCACCATCAAAGTACATGACCCAATCTTGGGGCGCTTCCCTGCCGGGCATAATTGTCTCCAGCGTCTCTTCATCTAGAGTTGGTGTCCATTCTGTAATAAACTCCACCAATGCTCTGCTCTGAATAGTTGATGTGCTCTCAAACTTCAAACCAAAGCTTGATAACTCCAAGGCCCACTCCACTATTCTGCCAGTGGCTTTAGGGTTCCTCAATATGCGTTGCAAGGGGAAGCTGGTAACAACCGTGATCTCGTGGGCTTGGAAGTAGTGGTGCAGTTTCCTTGAGGCCATGATGAGGCCAAAGATCGACTTTTGCACATCAGAGTACCTTGATCTAGCCCCCTGCAGTAGGGAACTAACAAAGTACACTGGCCGCTGCACCACCTTCTT
This sequence comes from Thinopyrum elongatum, assembly GCA_011799875.1. Lineage (NCBI taxonomy): Eukaryota > Viridiplantae > Streptophyta > Magnoliopsida > Poales > Poaceae > Thinopyrum > Thinopyrum elongatum. The sequence continues at coordinate 218,816,377 of CM022301.1, read as the reverse complement.
CCTTGCCGCGATCCTGGAATTGTCTCTGCTGCCCTATTCCTCTTTGTTCTGATCTTCATCTGACCTTGCTGGGATGAGTTCGCTTTCCTCTCCAGAGGGGCCGGTAGTTGCGGCTGCTACTTCATCTACTTCCCGCTGTGCCACCAGCGCTGCACTAACCACTTGATTGGTTGCCTCCAGGTACAGCAGAAACGGTTCTTGTGGTTTAGGAGCGACTAAGGTGGGGACAGAGGAAAGGTAGGTCTTCAAATCTTGCAGCGTCTGCCTTCGGGGTCCACTCCGCAGGCCCTGCCTTTTTCAAGATTTTGAAGAACGGCAGGGCGCGCTCGGCGGACTTGGAAATGAACCTGCTCAGCGCGGCAATACATCCAGTCAAACGCCTCATGTCTTTAACTGTCTTGGGTGCTTGAATCTGCTCGATCGCCTTGATCTTGTCGGGGTTGGCCTCTATCCCCCGGTGGGACACAAAGAAGCCAAGTAGCTTGCCAGAAGGAACGCCAAACACACACTTCTCCGGGTTCAGCTTCACGTTGATCTTGCGCAGATTTTCAAAGGTCTCTTCCAAGTCTTGAATGAGAGTCGATTTGTCCTTGGTTTTGACCACTATATCGTCCATGTAGGCTTCAATATTCCTGTGCAGCTGAGACTCAAAGCCAATCTGTACTGCTCTTGCAAAAGTGGATCCAGTGCTTTTTAACCCAAAGGGCATCTGTACAAAACAGTATGTGCCACATGGGGTTATAAACGCGGTCTTCTCTTCATCTTCCTTGGACATGAAAATCTGGTGGTACCCGAAGTAGGCATCCAAGAAGGAAAGCAGGTCACACCCAGAGGTGGAATCCACAATCTGATCAATGCGCGGAAAGGGGAATGGGTCCTTCGGGCATGCTTTATTCAGATCTGTGAAATCTATGTAAAGCCTCCACTTCCCATTCTCCTTGCGCACCACCACTGGATTCACCAACCAAGTTGGATGCAATACCCCTCTAACCAAACCAATAGATTCGAATTTCTTGATCTCTTCAGCAATAAACTGTTGCCGCTCCAAAGCTTGCTTGCGGACCTTCTGTTTGACGGGCCGGGCATGTGGGCAGACAACAAGGTGGTGCTCAATTACCTCCCTGGGAACACCGGGGATGTCAGATGCTTGCCAAGCAAACACATCGACATTCGCCCGCAGGAAGGCAACGAGCGCGCTTTCTTATTTGTCGTCCAGGGTGGAGCTGATAGTAAATGTACCATCAGCGCCAACCAACCCTGCCGGGACCTTCTTCACAGCGGGCGCAACAACCTTTGATCTCTTGCTATTGGAACTCTTCGGCAAGTCATCAACAGGCGCAACGCACTCCAAAGAGGCGCGCTTCCCGGATTCTTTGCTGGCATCCTTGCTAGCTCTCTTCCCTCTCTTGCTTTCCTTGGTGGGAGCGGTAGCTTCCGCGACCTTTGTGGCGACTGCTTCTCGGTACATCTCATCCACGCATATAATTGCGTCCTTCTTGTCTGATGGAATGGAAATGACGCCCATTGGCCCTGGCATCTTCAGCGTGTTGTAGGCATAGTGGGATGTCGCCATGAATTTTGCCAGGGCTGGGCGACCAAGGATTCCATTGCATGGCAGGGGGAGGTCAACCACATCAAACATGATCTTCTCAGTCCGGTAGTTTAACTCCCCCCGAACGTTACCGGCAGTGTGATCTTCCCCTTAGGACGACTCCTGCCGGGGTTGACCCCTTGGAAAGTACCAGTGACCTTGAGCTCTTCATCTGCTATCTGGAGCTTGTTGATGACCTTGGGAGAAATCAGATTCAATCCGGCCCCGCCGTCAACCAACATCTTTGTGACCTTGAGTTTGCGGATCGTTGGTGAAACCAACAATGGCAAACACCCTACCACGGTGGTGCGGTCAGGGTGATCCTCTTCATCAAAGATGATGAGCGTGCGGGACCACTTGTGCGGCTTCCAAGAATCTGCCGCTGGCTCCACGGTATTGATCTCATGTGCGCACTGTTTAAGCTGGCGGTGAGAGGAATGCAAGGATGCACCTCCGTCAATGCATAGGGCATCAGTGGCCTTCTGGAACTCCTGCTCACTGGTTTCCTCTTCATCTCCTTCATCACTCTCGTCATCGCATTCCTTCTTCTCACGGCCTATGGCAGGTCTCCCTTGATACTGCGGGGCCTTGCCGGGGTGACCTCCTCTGCGCCTCGGCCCTTTCCACCAGTGCCATCTTGATCTCTCTCTTTGTCTAGCTTCTCGTACTCAGCCTTCTGCTTCTTGACGAGTTGCTCAACCTGATGACACTCTTGAAGATCGTGGCCTTTGGTCCGATGGATCTTGCAATACGGCCCGTCAGCCTTCTCGGCAGCCTCCCGGCAATTAGTGCACGCGGCAACTTCCTTGCCGGGAGCCTCGGTCTTGGCCTTCTTGCCGGTACCAAGTGTGCTCGATCCTTCAACAGCTAGTACTGCTTTATCCTTGCACTTCTTGTTGCGTTTCTTGTTCTTCTTCTTCTGACTGGCGACGTCGTCGTCGTCCTCTGAGTCAACATCGACGCCATCTTCTTCACCGGGGAGACGCCTCCCCTCCTCTGTTCAGGCACACTTATCCGCCAAAGTGTACAGCTCATTCACAGTCTTGGGAAGCTGGACGTTCATCTTGGGACATATCCTGTGGTTGCGTATGTTGGACTGGAATGCGGCTACCACCGCTGCCGGGTGGATGTCTGGAATGTTCCTGTGCACTCGGCTGAACCTCCGCATGTATTTCCATAAACTCTCTCCTTCCTTCTGTGGTAGGAGCTGCAAGTCGTAGGGCCGCCCTCACATTTGGCTTGAGTGCCAAAGGGCAGTAGTTGGCGAATACCTTCTCATCTCTTCCTCCGGCGGCTTGAACACCAATGGTGTAGATGCTCAAGAACTCTGCCGGGTTCAATCTCCCATCGTATTTTTCTGGTATCTCTGGCTTGAACGTACGAGCAGATGGCCAACGGACCTGCTGCACCTCGCGAGTGAAGGAGGGGCACCCAACCTCGAAAGGCAGGTATCCGTCTTCACCGGGCATGGGCTCGTCGACGTCGGGGCCATTGCGCCTATCAGACTGGCGGCGGGTTTCACGGCGTCGTTCGATGGTGACGCGCGCGTTTTCCCTCTGCCTGTCTTCCGCGGCTCGTCGCTGGTCTCAACATGCCCGGGGATCAGATGAAGCCATCGATACGTTGTCGGGTTCTTGGCCACGTGGTTCTGGCTGTGGCCCTTGCGCTGGCTGCCACGGAGGGGATTGCGTCGTGGGGGTGGCCCCTTCGGTACGGCCAGCGGCTCGGGCTGTTGTTGCCGCCTGTGGAGGCCGTGGTGGGCCTCCCCGCTATGATCCTCCCGCCTCAGCGAAACCAATCAAGCTCTGAATGGTGGCTCTCCACTCATCCATCTGATCGGCCGCCGACGGAAATCTCAACAGGACTTGGGCCTGTGCCATGGCTTCCGAAGCGGTGCTCGGCATAGATGACGATGTAGATCGCGACATCTCCTGGCTTCTGACGGTGCCGGTAGTGACGGCGCCGTGCTCTCATTGCCGTGAGCCGGTTGCCAGGGTGGCATGGCAACGAGGTGGATGCGCTTGGGGATGGGCGACCCCATTCGATGCATTGTCTCGGCTAGCTTGTCCTGGGGGGGGGGGCACGTGTCCTGTAGCCGCACCCGCAGCGGGGGCGGCTAGAGGGTTGCAGTTCACCCCAGAGCGAGCGCCATCGCTGCGGCTGCGTCCCTCAGTGGGGTGGAGAGGTGGAGATGGAACAATCTCTCCACCCGCATCTTGTGGAGCATGGCCGCTGGGATGCTGTTGATGCTGTCCTTCTCCGGCGCCTCCCGCTCCCGTTTCGGCCGCAGGGGGAATGGTGATGACACCGCCTGTGCTGGCCACGTCCCCTGCAGCGCCCACGTCCCCATGCGCCTCCGTAGCTCCCACGGCATCAGCGGCTGCATGCAAAGGAGCCTTCAAGGTGGATGGGTGAGCTGCAGCACCGGGCTTTTTCTTGGGCGCCATGGATGATGAAGCCATTGATGAAGAAAACGATGATGAAGATGACGCGCTGCTTACACCCTCGGGTTCATGCAAGCGCTTTCCCATACCTGGCGCGCCAAAGATGTCATGGTATAACACGGCCACCTATGGGACCATCGGCCCCTTGTGGTTCGGCAAGGGGGAAGAGCACATTGCACAAAGAGCGGAGAGTGTAGAGCAGCATGACAGCGATGACACGGGCAGTTTTTACCCAGGTTCGGGCCGCCGCGAGACGTAAAACCCTACTCCTGCTTTAGTGGATTGATGGAAGGACCATGGTGGAGACGCAACGCTCTAGCCCGGCAAGGTCGCCTTGGGACGAGAGCAGCTACGCGCGTATGAGTGTACAAGGGTCCGAATCCTCTCTAAGGTAGCCACGACCCTCCTTTTATAGGTCAAGGGGTTACCACAATGGCAAATCAGTCATTACACACTGATCGGATAGCAAACAGTGCTATCATACCTAACTCTGCAGACAGGACAAGGCGCATTAAATGCACCGCTTAGTGTCACATCGTGGGCGTAGCCCGGCAGCCTTGCCGCGCCATTCAGCCACCTTCTCGCCTGTGTGCGTGACACGTCTCCTGGACGGGTGTCATTTGGGGGTGATCTTCCTCAGAAATGGCTGCCATGTGCCAAAGAACAACCACTTAATCACTTGGGGGCTCAACACCGCACCAGGAGGTGACTTGTGTCGCTGTGAGGTGGAGCGGTGGTGTCTTGGTGGGGTGATCTACCCTCGGCGCCCCCGGGAAGCTTGCCGGGGGAGTTTTGAGACTTGTCTTCGGGGTGGCCTCGACCTTGCCAGGCTCGCCTGCCCGGCAAGGGAGGTTTTTCCTTAGTGATATCCTGCTTCCTTGGCTTGTCTTGGTCTTGTTGATCTGCCCTTTGATTCCTCAAAGAGCTATATCTTCTGTTTGGTCTTGTCTTGGATGTTGTAACCTTGCCCTTGAGTTTGTGTACAGTCTGGGCAACATACACCAGGGTTTGTTGCACTGACATAGCCATTTCTTCCGGGTCAAGTTCTAATGACCAAGCTTTGGCCTGTCTTAGAGCAACAATGGCTCTGGTACGGGCGACTGATAATTTAACTTCCTCAATTTGAGCCGGCATCGTTGATAGATGATCTAAGACAGTCTTGATAAGAGTTGGAGGTTTTTTGCCACCTGACAAAGCTACAAGGCTGCACAGTGTTCCAGCATACAACTGCTCAGTCAATGAATAAGCCGCCTTCAATTTGAGCAGCATGTTCTGACCAAGACTGGCGCTTCTGGGGCCTGTTCAATTTTTTGCACAAGAGTCATCAGGCGGGTTAAATATTATATATTATGAATCGCCGGGCGGGTTAAAGAAATATCAAAACAAATGATGAGTTGCATATTAAGCTTACCAAAGATGGCGGCTGACATTTGAGAGATATGTTGCTTTAAGCCGGCTAACTCTTCGGTTACCGGTTTAAGCTCAGCCTCAGCATCTTCTGCCCTTTTTTGCAGTGCAACCTTGTCAGTTTCCCAGGCGGTTCTTTCAGCATCAAAACCCGCCTTGATTTTTTCAATTTCTTCCAATGAAGTTTTCAGCTTTGACTCGGCCTTGGAAGTTTCTGCTTGTTGCAATTCTATATTCTTCTTTGAATCGCTAAGCTGCGACTCTTTCACGTTCAACGTCTCCTTTTTTTTTGAAGGGACGTTCAACGTCTCCTGAAATACAATATTGAGGCAATGGTTACAACACAAGGAGCAAGTTTTTGTGATACAGTTAATCAAGTCCCAAGCACATTGCAAGCAATATACTTGGCACTTGGGGGTTAATGTAGGTCATTTCAATCTCTATTAAGACCCGGCTCATCTTATCAAAGTTAAGCCAGCCCTTGGGGGCTACATATTTGGTTCTGCCAAGTCATTAAGACCCGGCTCATCTTATCAAAGTTAAGCCGGCCCTTGGGGGCTACATATGTGGTTTTGTCCAGTCATTAAGACCCGTCTCATCTTATCAAAGTTAAGCCGGCCCTTGGGGGCTACATATTTGGTTCTGTCAAGTTAACTAGAACTGGCTCATCTTATCAAAGTTAAGCCGGCCCTTGGGGGCTATACTCTAGAAAATTTCACAAGTCTCAAGCACACTCAATAATTTTCCTATACTTCAGACTTGGGGGCTAGTATGGACATATGTATATGCACAAGGCTAAAGAGGGGTTGGATATTTTCATACCTCATACTTCTGCTTCATCAAATGGACTAACCCAGCCTCCAGGTCCCGGCTTGTGTGAAGGCGGCTCAAATAGCCCGCGTACACATCACCTGCACTGAAGGAGGAATAGCTCTCCCGATCCAGTTTGGCTTTGCCTTTCTCCAAGGAAGGTGATTCTTCTTTGGTACTATGCTTGGCTAGCACAGTTGAGGCTCCTGGCGCTGTATAAGCCATCCTAGTGATAGCAATATCATTAGAATATTTCTCAGGAGCGATCTCTTCAGTTGGCTTCGCAAGAGTCGGTGGCTTAGGACTTGGCGGGTCATGACTGGCGGTCGGGTTAATCTCAGTATTCATTGGCTCAAAGACGACAGTGTCAGTTTGCGGTGGTGGATCATTGGCAAGGTTTTCAGGATTTTCAATTGAAGCCTCAGGGGCCTCTGGCACCTGCCTCTCCGGCTCAGCAGCTTTGGGGTCCTTTGAAGAACCGCCCACCTTTTGTTTCTTGCCCGCCTTTGCTAGGCCTCTGTGACAATAATACAAGAGTCCATAGTATATCACTACAAGTCATTTATGAACAAATTAAAATACTTACCCTTGGGCAATCTTGAAAGCAGGCATTTGAGTTCCAGTAGAGTCGCCAGATGACGGAGGCGTCCCCTGATAATTTGAGTCGGAAGGATTAAGAGGTTGACGAATGAGACCAGCCTTTGGAAGGGAAAGAGTCGGGCTATGAGGCACCTTGTTACGACGCTTGCGAGGGGCAGGTGTGTTGGGTAAGCCGGATACAAGATCTTGAGCGCCGTCACTTCGGGTCATACGCCTTGACTCATGCTGCTGTTTCTTCAAAAGAAAGTTGGGGTCCAAATGAGCAAGAGGGTGAGAAAATCTTACTTTTCGGATGACCCGCCTAGTTTTCTTTCTTGGCAAAGATTTTGAGTTGGAGGAGATAGTAGTTACCTCTGCTTCATGAGCCTGGCTTGTTTCCGTGTCGTCCTAAGAGGAATCAGCATCAATAAGTTGCATAAAGAGAAGGCCAAGAGAGTCAAGTTCTACCTCCGACTCTTCCAGCTGGAAAAACTCTTGTGCTGTTTGCTTATTACAGCGACCTGTGACAAAAGATTTTGCTCCCCTTGCCCTCTTGGCTGGGGCAGCGATGGCTGGCATTTTCTTTTTCCAAAATGAAGAGTCGGCCTATTTAAATATGAGCAATAAGGTTAGAAAGTATGATGTACAAGAGATAGTTAAGTGAGATGAAGGCTTGTTCAAAATACTTATAGGAGGAGCCGAGTTAAGAGCGCAGAAAGGGTTCAGACCCACTCTGCTGCAGTTATCCAAAGACTCCCCAAGTAGTGTCTTAACAGAGTCATTAATTTCTTTGTCGGTCAGGCATGCTTGGTTGTAACACTAAGGATCCTTGGTGTCACCAGTATACTCGCACATTAAACCGGGGCATCGCCTTAGTGGTAAAATCCTCCAGGCGACCCAGCAGTGGACCAGATCGATTCTAGTTAAGCCATTGGCAATCAAGGCCCTTACTTTTTAAAAGTGGATGCAAAAGGAGCGCACCCTGCAGCAGTCAATCGGCCTGGAAGCAAGCCAGTGGTGGTAAGCTGGAAGGGACGGAAACCCGGCAAGGGGTTCTCTCCAGCTGGGGAAGTGTCTCTACAATAGAACCAGGTATAATTCCAATCTTTGGGATGACTGGGCAGGGCGGCTGAAGGAAAAGTTACATCTCTTCGTCTTTGGATGGAAACACCTCTGAGTTGAAGACTGGGCCTGTCTGACATCTCAGTCTGGCGGTTGATATAAAAATAGTCTCTGAACAGGTCAACAGAGGGTTCTTCCCCAAGGTACACTTCACAGAACACTTGAAAGTTGCATATGTTGGGAACAGAGTTGGGACCAATATCTTATGGATGAAGATTATAGAAATGCAGAACGTCCCGGAAGAATTTTGAGCCGGGCGGTGAGAAGCCACGGAGTAGGTGGTCCGAGAAAATCACAACTTCACCCTCTTGGGGCTGAGGGGGAAATTCGGAGCCTGGAACCCGCCAGTGGATGACGTCCTTGGCGGGTAAAACCCCCATGGTCACATAATCATTGAGCAAGTCCTCTGTGACTCTGGAGGCAATCCAGTCACAGGAGGTGGGTGCTTTAGTCATGATGAGCCGGAATAACAAGCTGTGACCAAAGATGTGGCTGGTTAAAATTACTATGGTAAGCTGCCTAAATGATTATACGACGATTCAGCAATGATGAACTAGCTACAGTTAGAAGGCTACATATTATGATGAACCATTAAGAATTATGAGCCGCCTTAGCCATGGAGTGGAGTAATTATCAGATTATGATAGCATGGCGGGTTAAGTTATGAAAGTATGAGCCGGCCACATGTTGGCGGGTTAAATAAATCCTTGGAATTCTTGGCGGATTACCAATTCATTATTAAGTCACCCGAACAATGAAGGGCGGGTCAACTATCTTCAGATCCAAGTTTGTGGAAATTTTGCTAAGTATTGGATAAACAAGTTTTGCAGATTGCAGCTACAATTAAAGATCTACGGCAGTTTGGAAAAGGGGCATAATTATTAAACCTAGAAAGCGACCGCAGAAGAACTAGTAAGCTGGGTATTGATTCGCAAGAAGAAGGGATCTATCCAGAATATGAGATGAAGGCTAAAACTGCTACCACGCTATTTCTGTTTAGTTTTTGGATTAAAAATGCGACTTCTAGGCGGAGCATGGATGAACTTGGATGAACACTAATGAACTATCAAGAACTGACATGACCTAACGTGGATCTGAGAAAGAAGAAGAGCATTCCCTGACGATTTCGGTGAAGATCAGATGAGCACCGTAGATTTCTGGTTCGAACAGGGTGATGCAGCGGCCTCCACGGAGTGGTCGGTGTGGTTCAGTGGCGGCGGCGGAGCTCCAGTGCCGACGAACGACGCGAGGAAGAAGAAGAAGAGGGGGCGACGGGGGTAAAAGTGAAAAAGGATACCCCCACTACAAAAAAATATACTTCCGTGATGATACGTGTTTGTCACAGTAGGTCACGTTTTCTGTCATGCATGTACATCCATGACGATTTTATGACAGAATCAAGATAGTCATACCTGTACTGTCGTAGAAGTGTTCCATGACAATACCAAAATTATCATCATGGAAGTGTCCACTTCCATGACGATAAATGGCGCGTCATGGAAGTGTTTTTGTCAAGGGTAACCAACACGTGGCATCCACCATAACGGGTCGCCTTTAAGCTATCGGGTTCCGGTTTGGATCCGATAACCCGTTAACAGCCCCGACCAATGGGGATTTTCCACGTGTAAAATTCTCATTCGCTGGAGGATCCACGTGTCGGCTGAGCGTTGGGACAGATGTCATCCACTCATTGTACGGGAGGCGCCTATGATACGTTGGCACGTGTCAAGGCCGAACAGTGGCCCATTTAGGTGAAAGAGGCCGGCCCAGTCAAAATTAGCAGGCCGGCCCATATAGGGCCTACTTGTGTCTGGTCCATTTAAGACCACGGCACATACGAGATGTGCCAATTCGGCCCGTCAACGTCCCATTAACTATTTGACACCATTGTAGCCCATCGTCAGTTCGAGCCCGTTAACAGCCCGCTATATATTTGGGCTCAATATCGGCCCCATGTGGTTTCGGCCTGTTAACGGCCCATTCAAGGGATGGGCCAATTTTCAGGATGTACGTCTATCGGCCTTTTAGCGACCCATTTAAGTGTTGGGCCAATTTCCACCCCGGTGTGTCTTTCAGCCCGTTAACGGCCCATAAATGAGTTGGGCCATTTGCAGTTGGACCTAAGTTTTGGCCTCTTAACGGCCCATGCTCTTCATGACCAATACCAGCCCGGTTTCTCTTTCGGCCTGCTAAAGGCCCACAACACAGTTGGGCCATATAAAGTCTGACCTGACTTTCGGCCTCTTAGCGGCCCATGCTCTTCATGGCCCTGTACAAGCCCGCTGTCTCTTTCGGCCTGCTAAAGGCCCAAAATACAGTTGGGCCATAAATAGCCCGACCTTAGTATCGGCCTGTTAATGGCCCGTGAAGTCGAATGGGCCCACTTATTGCCCGCTCCGATGTCGGCCTATTAACGACCCGGGAGGTAACAGGGCCGAGCATTAACTGTTGGCTCGTTTCAATTATAGCGGCCCAATAGTGCTTTCGGCCTGGTTACGGCCCATTAACTTAATGGGCCTGCTAAAGTTCAAACATGTCAGTTGGCCCAATTAGATAACGTCGATTCCGGCCCAGCTATAATTTCAGCCCATTACGACGAGCAATTATGGAGAGGACAAAAACCGATCAATCAAAGGCCTATGAGAATTTTGGCCCATGCGAGCCCATTAGGGAAGCCCAGTAAGGGCAGTGGGCCGCTTCCTTCATATAGGGCCCACGACTGTTCGTGCTAACTAATAATTTCACTGCTTTTTTGCCTTCCTAGCGACCAGTTAGCTGGAATGCAAGGCGCGCTAAGCAAACGTACGGCATACAAGGAAAAACATTGCACAACCAGCATATATTACAGGAAATTACATCCACTGGGCAATCAAAGATTGATGCCAGTGCAAATAAATGAGTAGAACTTAACGATCTACAACCTCACAATCTGCAACCTCAGCGCGGATGACGCCCATAAGCATGTGAGCAAGTTCTTCCTTCTTTGATACACTGTCTCTGAAATCATTGATCAGTTGTTGTTGCGCAAGAATGTGCACCTCTGATTCCTCCATGATTTCCATGATTGCTACAGCCAGTAATTCGTTCACAAACATACATTTTTTCCGTTGGATTCGAGACAGAGGAAACTCAACAGATTCAGATGGCGATGTTGGCAGGCTTGTATTATTGATAATGGAGAGTGTCTCGACCACTGCATCATAACATAAATTAGGAGGGGAACCAAACAGATTAATCAAGAGTTATTGCCATATTACCTGGCCTAGATTTATTGGAAAGAAACAATGGGGTTGCCTTGCTGTTTTCAAAGTTTGTCTTCTCATCTTCAGCAGCCTGCACCAAATTAACACACTAGCATTGCTATCATTGGCCAGGTCAGATAATAGGAAAGCAACATTGACACAACGAACATTTGGGCAACCAGACCACACCAGCCTACACCAAATTAACACAATATGTCACAACTATCATCAGCCAGGTAAGGTAATAGGAAAGCAACATTGACACAATGAATGATTGGGCAACCAGAACAGCACTACAATTTAGTAATGTGCATGATATGAGATAGTACACTCATGCAGCTCAGTATGCAACACTACCAGGCAGTTTTCCTTACAAAAATCAACATTGTCGCCTTTAATTATACATTTTGCTACAAGTAAATTTAGATCAGATAAAGGTTGGATTCACGCCGATTAACAAAATACATGCTGATGTAAAAATTTAGTGATATACAATAGGTACTTACATTAGAATTGGAGCACAGAGAATTCCCGCAAGATACTTTCCTCGAACATGATCCCAGTTTAGAAAGTCTTCTATCATTTAAGCTTATTTTCTAAAAGAGAGATGGGTAAGAAACATGTAGAAAATATGATCTGAATGCTATAAAATTTCATGATGTGAGGATACGCACACGCTTTTTAGAATGGAGTTGACATATTTTTGCTGGACTGGAGTGGACTAGTTCTTTGGCCACTTGAATCTGCTTATTATCAGTAGGAGTTGGGTTTCTCTGTGCTGGAGAAGTATCTATGAACACTAGAGTTGGTTTACTATCTCCTGGCGTTTCGATCTTTTGCAAAGACCTTGTTTGTAACCCTTCAGATTCTAACATAGCCGTCTTCCCTTTGCATGCCTTATATATAAGAATGGTGCTTCAGTTATAAAACATGCTACGGCAGAGAGATGGAATACGTACTGAAGAATAGAAAGGCATGACATATTGACATGTATTCCCTCCATTCGGAAATAAATGGATGTGTCTAGGCGTATTTCAGTTCTAGATACATCCATTTTTATTCATTTCTGCGACATGTAATCCGGACGGAGGGAGTATGATGTAAGAGCTAGGGATACGACGGGACAACAGAGTAAAAAAACACTAGTTGAATGTAAAATTGTATGATAGCGGAATACATACAGAAAAACACTAAGGCAACATATGCGTGTATGATTGGGAAACTAAGATGGCATTACAACAGACCACTAGAACAACACTTCAATATAAAAAAAATATGGTATGGTAGACAGATGAAGTACATACTGATGAATAACAATGCATAAGATATTCAGAAGCATGATGTCCAAACTAAGCAGATGGCATTGCGACAGAGTAGAATGACAGTACTTGAATTTGAAAACATGTTATCATGAATGGAATAGGTACTGAAAAACAGGAAGGCATGACATATTTACATGCATGATCAGCAGGCTAAGCACATGGCATTGCAACAGAGTAGATGCACTCCAGGACATTATATGCATGCTGTACCCATATCACGGGCCAAGTTAGAGCAAGGACCTTGTGGGGTGAATAGGATTCGGCATCTTTCTGCAAGTCTTCTAAAGAACTGCCTTTACATGTTCCATCATATTGGGTATCATTGACGTCAAGTTTGTTGGCCGTTACATTGCTCCGTGAGGTTCTTGTGGATATATCAGTGTGTGCAATTATATCCGACATGCATGGAAGACAACTAGTAGTTAGATTTATGTAATGAGTGCCTGTAGGAGATGACATAAATAGTAGGACTGGGCTTAACTAGTAGCAACAGGTCTCAAAAACTAAAGGGAGAACACAGATGAAAGCTACAGAATGTGTATCATTTGTACTCGAGATTAACTAGATGGCACACAAAAGTATTAAAGAACAACATAGGTAATACTAGAAGTGGTATAATCACCGGCCTGTGGGATAACATTGGCTGATGGATGATAACTATGGAATAGCGTTACCTAAAGAACAAGCCTCTTATCTGAACTATGGAATAGGGTTAACTCTTGAACAAGACTCTTAAGAGATCAACATGAATATACAGTGAAATGTGATAATCTATTTTCCATGCTTAGATGAATAACAAGGCCATAAATGTTGCACACAAGTAAGATGAGGGTACAACCTATCTGGCCGCCATCCATAGGAGTGAGCATCATGTGCTGACTTGTCGATGGCCCTGCAGTTGTTGTGGCGGTCCTTGTCGGGCACGCACATTCGATGCAGGGAACTATTGAGTGGGGACTATAGCTCCCTTCTGGTGTATGCTTCCCTTGTTGGAGCAGCTACGGTGAGAAGGAAGATGGTGTGGCTGAAATGCAGAAAACGCAAAATGTTAAGAACGACACATATCTCCGATCTGAAGAAATACCCTAAGAGATCAACAGTAAGGTACGAGAGTGGTCACACGTCTGTTGACTGAAAACTAAATTGGGGTCACACGATTTTATTTTATTTTGGTACTGTCTGATCTACGCCGGATGGCTTGATGGTCGTCTTGTGCCTCCCGGCTGACACTGTTCAGAATCTTCCCAGAAGAGCCAGCGACCACCGGCAGAGCAGCCTGCCTCCATCGTCCCTGGCCGTGAGAGCTCCGACCAAAACCCCACTCCCCGCCCCACCGCACCGCCGTGGTTGTGCCGCCCTCGGCTAATCCACAAAGACTCGCCGTCATCCAGATCCGGCGGCGGCAGTACCTTCAACCCACGCAACTCTAAGATAGCCACCTAAGCGCTGCTTCCGCGGCCAACTTGTGCCCCCACACCCTTACGTTAGACACCAGCCAACCGGCAGCCTAGCAGCTCTGCCGCCTCGAGGGGTGCTGCTTCCCATTGGGAATCGATTGGCCCAGAATAAAAATTCAGACAACTGACGCCTAAATAAAGTGATTTAAGATGAGTGTACGACCTATCTTGCGCCCCAGTGAAGTAGGCAGCTCCAGCTGCCGAGTCGGTGAGGCCGGCGCGATTGTGGTGGCTACCGATGGCAGGAGAGCAGAGATGTCGCGACGGTCGACGGCTACGGGGAAGCAGCGCCGGGGCCCTGGACGCTTCCGAAGTTGGAGCCGCTCCGGCGCCGTGCACAACGGCGGGAGTGAATCGGCTCGGGACGGTTCACGTGGCCGTCGTCGAGGCAGCTCCGGCAGCACAGAATAAGAGGCACACAGCCCAGTGCATGACGGCAAACAGACAGTGTCTCCGGCATTGGGGAGGAGGGCGGCGGTGAATTTGGTGCGGTGGGGGGCTCCATGGAGGAGGGGCTGAGGTTTCGCGGCTGGGGAGAAGGGAGCTTCCGGGGAGAAGGTGATTTGGCGCCCATGATGTATGAATGGGGAATTGGGAGGGGGAACCATGTCTTACGGACGCATTTGTCTGAAATGTGGGGGGGAGTTACAGTTCTACCCCTGCCTTTAGGCTTCAGGGCTTGGGTCTGTGTACTGAGGGTCGGCGATAGTAGAGTAACTTTGCTTCTCCCAAATAGTGGGCACGAGCGATTTCGGGCGAGGAGGGCGTGTTTTGAAATAGTAGGTGCGAGCGATTTCAGGCGAGGAGGGTGTTCTGAAATAAGTCCGCGCGAGCGATTTCGGGCGAGGAGAGGGTGTTTTGCCGCCCATGGTTTATGAATTATTCGGCACCTGTCATTTCGGCCGAGGTGAAGGCGCGCTTGGATGAAGTTACGAACCTACCCTCGATGTACAATGGGCCAATTGATGCGTGTCCCACATAGGCCGGTAATTTCGTGTCTCCCATTTATTTGCTCGGGCGAATTCCACCGAGCAGAGGGTTTTTAGCGGTTCATTCAAATTTTGGGAGAGCGAGCATCCACGTCTACCTTACCAAGTCGATTCGAATCAAATTTCAAAATATTAGCTTGCCACTTCTTTTTTAGATGGTGAGATGATGCTCGGGACTAATGTGTTTTTACATGCTCGTTGATAACGATTTACTATATGACAAACAGTTGACCCACTCAAAAACGGGAATCAAACCCAAAATGAAATATCTCGATTCAATGAAATAGCTCGTTCACTAGGTCAAAATAGTAACTAAATCCAAAATTGAACACCTCAATTGAGTAGCACGTTGTACTGTATTATAGTACTCCAAGAACATGTTGAAAGTCAAATTAATGAACTTGTTTGATACGCATATCTCCGTTCATGTGTGGATTGTAGACAACATGTTCTCCAATTCAAATATTTGAATGCAATTTTATATCGAAACATGGTTTATATCAATCTTTGATGCATAAACGCGACCTCCCCCTCTCCCGGACTCTTGTTCTCTCTCTCGTCGACAATCTTCAATTCTATCGCACGCATCCAAACACAAACCTTGTCGGTCCCTCTCCCTCTCCCTCTCTCTCTCTCTCTCTTTGTGTGTGTGGGGGGGGGTCATTCTAGTTCGCATGCACACTCCATGTATAGGTCTCTCTGGCACACTATGTATGATTCTCTAGTCCAAGCTAAATATCTTGGGTGCACTCATTGTACGCACACAAATTCCCTAGCTCGTTGCCCGTAACTCTCTCACGCACCACTCTGCCGTCTCGGAGCTCTTCCCTCTCTCTCTCAAACTCTCCATCTCCCTGGGTCACACATACACATGTATATCTCACTCGCACTCTATAGACCCATCTAAAACTCTCTCTCTCTCTCCCTCGTTCTCTCTCCATCTCACACGCACACACACACAATCTCACGCTAGCTAAGTATGATTGTCTCTCACTCAATTGTAGGCACACGCAGTCCCCCCTATGTATATGACTAATACTTAGTCTCCATCACAAACATGTGCATTGTCTGTTTCCCTCACTTGGTCTATCTTGATTTCTCTCGAGGCATCTTTCTATCGCACACACACCTCGTCCCTTGATCTCCCACCCATATAGTCCCCTCACGATCTCGAGGGGATCTCTCTATCACAAACACACCCTCTCTCCCTCCCCATGCGTTCATCTTCTCCATGCGTCCCTCTCGACCTTTGTCCCTTGTTGGCCAGACCTCTATTGGACATGTGCTATAAGGGTGTCTCTCTCCGTTGCAAACAATCACGCACTAGCTATCTTAGTGTATCTCTTGACCTCGCTTTTCTATCTCGGAGATGCATGTGTGATATGTTTGCATAAGAAACGAACACACACACACTCTCTCTCTATTTTATCATTTGTTGTCCCTCTCTCTTTCACACACACACTCTTTTTGCACACTCACTCATTCTCCTTCACACGCACTTGATCTCTCTCGACTTAGGCACTCTCTTCGGTCCATAGCATATAGATTTATTGAAAAGTCAAACATCACAAAGTTTGGCCATGTACGTGGAGAAAAACATTTACATCTAGAATGACAAACATATATCATTAGATTCATCATGAGATGTAGTTTCGTATGATGTATCTTTGGTATTGTAGATATAAATAATATTTGCGTAAACCTGGTCAAAGTTTCAAAAGTTTGACTTCTAAAAAATTTATATGCACTGCATTATCGAACGGATGGAGTATCTTTTTCCCCCTCTCGGCTATCTAACGCACCACTCAGCCGTATCAGGGCTCCTCTATCTCTCTCAAACTTTATATCTCCCTCTATTTTTTTGAGAACCACCATATTGGCCTTTTATTGATCAGGCGGAGTACAATCTGATTGTAGGATATCAATCAGAAAAGCAGGGGTTACAACATAATTTATACTGGAAACATCAAGGTTAAGTGCCACTCTAGCACAGACATGTGCTGCAGAATTAGCACTTCTCCTTGCAAACTGCAGTATTATCTTCCGAATTTTCAGGGTTTTATATCTCTCTAGTTCACACATACACATATCTCGCTCGTGCTACATAGACCCGTCTAACACTCTTCGCCCTTGTTCTCTCTCTATGTGACATGCACCCCCCCTAAGTACCATAATCCCTCACTCCATCATAGGCACACGCACTCCTCCCCTAAGTATGACTATCTCTCACTAGCCATCAGGAACACATGTATTGTATCCTTCCATCCATAAGTCTACCTCGATATCTCTCGAGGTATCTTCTATCACGCACACATCTTGTCACTCGATCTCCCACCCATGTAGTCCCATCACGATCTCCAGGGGATCTCTCTGTCACAAACATACACTCTCTCCTCCCCATGTCTGCATTTTCTCCACACGTCTCTCTCGACCTCTCTCCCTTGTTTGTCAGACCTCTCTTGGCCACGTGCTAGGGGTCTTTCTCTCTCGGTTGCAAACAACCACACACTATCTCCTCACCTCGCTTCCGCAGTCGAAGATGCATGTGTGATATGTTTGCATAAGACACACACACTTTTTCTATACTTTATCATGTGTTGTCCAAGTCTCTTTCACACACGCACAGACACTTTTTTCACTCACCCTTTCTATTTCTCTCTCTCTCTCTCTCTCTCTCTAGTTAGGTACTCTCTCACGTCCATAAACATATGGATGTTTTGAAAAGTCAAACCTCAGAAAAGTTTGACCAGGTATATGTGGAGAAAAACATTTACATCTGGAACGATCATTAGATTCATCACAACATGTACTTACTTCATACTATCATTTATCTTTGGTATTGTAGATATAAGTAATTTCTTTATAGACTTGGTCAAAGTTTCAAAAGTTTGACTTTAAAAAAAATATAGGCACTACATTATCGAACGGAGGGAGTAGCTCTTTCTCTCTCTCTACTATCTCTCACGGGCCTCCCCTCTCACTCGATCTCTCTATACCGAGGGATTATATGGTCACTGTGTCAGCGTATAGCTCCGTATATTGTTTAGTTGACTGGTCAACCAGTCCACATGCTGCCTTGTCGGCTCGTGTTCTCTATATTCGTGTGCTGGCCCATGTGGCAGTGGGTGAAAATAAGTAAACTAGAGGCCCATCTGACACGCAGTGAAGTAAACAAAGTTGAAACCACTCGCGGTAGCACCCCGCACACTAGTAAATTGAGGGCGCACTTCTTCCGCGTGAAGGACGCACTCGCGCACACTTCACCACTGCGCGGCAGCATGCACACAAGGACGCAGTCGCGCACACCCAGCACACAATACACACCAAGCACACGTGTACACCGGCGTCGCCGCCGGCTGAGATGGACGGCGAGGCAGCCAACAAGCGGAGGCAACTCGAGCCAAAACCGCATCCGACGAGCCTGGACTTCATCAGCAGCCTCCCCGATGACATGCTGCTCGTCATTATCGGCCTCCTCCCCACCAAATCTGCCGTGCGGACCACCCTGCTCTCCCGGCGATGGCGCCCCCTCTGGCGCCGCATCCCCCTCAACCTCACCGTCGACAGCTGCCTCTCCGATGGGGATTGCAGACGCATGGCCGCAGTCTCCAAGATCCTTTCATCGCACCCTGGGCCAGCCAGATGCCTTGACATCTGCATGTTCAGTACTAATTGCAAGGTCCAAGCCAAGTTCGACGAGTGGTTCTTATCCCCTGCCCTAGATCAGCTCAAGGAGCTCAGGTTTGAAGCTGGACGATGTCGCTCTCTGCCATCGTCCGCGTTCCACCTCACGCCAACGCTGCGCCGCGCCAGCTTCAACTCCTGCTATTTTCCCCAGATTAATGCCGCGCCCGCCCTTCTTCTCCCTCAACTCAAGCAGCTCGACCTCTTCGACGTTGGCATCTTGAAGAAGGCTATGGAGCACCTGCTCCGCAACTGTACTGCGCTCGAGTACCTTCGTCTTCGGCAGATCCACGGGTTCATTAGCCTCCACATCGCCTCGACGAATCTCCGATGGATTTATGTGTCTTGCTGGTCCCACAATAGGACATCAATTGGGAAGAGATCACTCCAGCTGTTCCACATTATGGTCATTGAGAATGCGCCTTTCCTTGAGAGATTGCTTGTATCTGATCTAGAAGGTCCAACAAAAATCAGGGTCATTGACGCGCCAAAATTGACAGCGTTGGTGTACTCGTCTGCCAAATTCTCTGAACTCTTTATTAGATCCGTAATCGTTCAGGTACAACACTCATCTTCTTCTCCGTCTTCTTGAAATTCACATTTTTTATTTCTTCTTGATGTATTTATGACTGTCATCCAGAAAATGATTCACACAAGCTTGACCCAGTCTGTGCGCACAGTGAAGATCTTGGCAATAAAATCTATCGGCCCCAATCTGGATCAAGTTGTTGGATTCCTTATATGCTTTCCGTGCACGGAGAAGCTACTCATCGAGGTGAAACTTCTTTCCTATTAGTAAACGGTAATCACAACGTAGCTCAATTCTTTCGCAATTTTCGCAAATTATGATGACAAGTGTAGTGTTCAAAATTGCATCTACGCACTGCACCGAAAGAAATGTTTTTAGTATTTTTTCTCACGTGATCACCTGCATCATTTTTTTGTTGTTGTACTACTAGTAGCCTAGGCTAGTCATAGTGGCAAGTAACTTAGACTAGTAACTCCATGGTTAGCCTAAGAGCAAGTACTACCTCCGTCCTGGTTTACTCTTCGTATTTTGTAGTATCAAAATTTGACCATAGATTTAACTGACAAAATGTTAATGCATGTCACTAAACATTATATCGTTGGATTCGTATTTGAACATAATTTCAAATGGTATAATTTTTTGTGACATGCATTGGCATTTTCTTAGGTAAATCTATGGTGAAAATTTTACACTAAATATGAGGTAGTACAAAAGTGGGCCAAAACACGTGCCAAATTCACTTCTGATGCATTTGGCATCGATGCCCCTCCATTGCTCACCTAGTGCCCCAATCTGGATCACCTACTTTGCTCCGGTGCCAAATTAACTCACGCAATGAAAAAACACTTGCGTGGGAGAGGGAGAGGACTGAGGCAATAAAAAAAATACTTGTTTGGGAGAGGGAGAGGCTGGTGTAGTTGGTTTGATTGATTTGTTTATACATGTGGGTCTGTGTGCACACCGGTGCCAACTCTCTCACATCGCTAGAGCGGTGCCAAAATCTTTTGATTTGACATTGATGCGTATTATGTGGCATACTTTTGAGAAACATGGCATTGGCCACATAGTGGAAGGCAACAAATGCCCAAGCTCTTCACGTGCTCCTAGGTAAATGAGAGGAAAGAGAAAAAGAGAGAGTGAAAAAATATCACTAGCCTTAGAGCCAACCCTATAGCCAACCCTATCGTATGAGCGAATGATATTGGTACCTCTTGATGACACGACAATCTTATACAGCCAGCTGCTCTAATATGTTCTCTTCTTTTGCAGATAAAAAAAGACCCGAAAGTGAAAAATGTGCAGCACTATAACAATCTCATTGAATGCCTTGATCTCCATCTTACAGAAATTGATTTGGTCGACTACCGAGGCAGCACATCTGAGATTAAATTGGCTAGGTTCTTTGTTCTGGAGGCAAGTGTGCTCAAGGTAATGAGGTTTGGCGTTCTCTGGCGCAACAATGAATGGCGTGCTGATCACCGCAAGCATCTAAGCCTAAATGACAAAGTCTCCGCAGAAGCTGAATTTGTTTTTGAAACATCAAGTCGCCAGAGACTCAAAAATTTATTTGCCCATTAGTGACTTGTCAGGGCGGTGGATTTTAGTTTGTACAATAATGCTGCATCCACCTAAAGTGACAAAAGTTCTTACGTAAACTTCCTAATATATCCCTCTTCGTAGGTGCAGCATTACTCCTAGCATTTGTAATATCAGTTTGAAACTTGTAATAGTACGACTATCCAGCACGAGGTACTATGTTACGATAAATGTTCACGTGCATAGGTGCGGCAACGATATACCCATTACTCGAGTACAATATTTACTATTACCAGCAAGAGGCCCATGCGTTGCACGGAACATCAAGATGCATTTATACGAGATGTTTATCTTGTGGGAGACGAAGATGAACGAGGGAAGGCCTTATCTGCAAATGTGGAGAGGGGTGCGGGTATCTTTTTGCAAAATTGCCATAGTTTGCTTTCTGTCCGTCTGATATAGATCGGACGGTCTATATTGCAGGATGGCAGGCACACCATCATCACCAACTCGGTTTTTTAATAAGAGTTTCTCTATTTCTCTATACTACTCCTATAAAAACCTTTGAGTTGGTGATGGTGGTGTGCCTGCCATCTTTAACCAATAACCGTCGGATCTAGGTCTGACGCATACAAAGCAAACTGCTACAGTTTTGCAAAAAGATGCCCGCACTTGTTCCCTATTTACAAACAACTCCGTGTCTCTCACAATCAGCCTTATCTCTTCCCCACCACATCTAGAAGGCCATGGAACAATCTAGCGCAATGGCCGCTGCCGGCGTCGTCCACCCCCAATCTTGGTGTTTCGTGCAATGCACGGGCATCTTACTCGTATAAGAAAAGAGTAGAGATACTCATGGCAACGCACAGGAAATTATGTCGAACACGGCTAGTTGTAAGCAGGCTAGCTCTACAGCCATGATGATAGTGACTGCACACGGTGAGGCTGACTTTGGTAAGCCGAACACGGCGCCTACACGCAGGTGTCATCTCCGGCGCAGGGTCTTGTCACTTCACTGTGAGGAGTAATTTGACCAACGGGTAGTACAGTACTAGTACTACATTGGTAGTGCTACTACTAGTCTAGCACCACCGTCTGGATTTAGTAGTACTACCACATCCGTCTGGATTTAGTATTTGACTAGCAATATCTAGTAATGCATGTCACAAAAAATATACTAATCCCTTTGTAAATAAATACATGGAGTATTGTTTTATTCGGTTTTGAACGTAGTTCCCGATGATTAGATGGCCAACCTCTGTAAATCAAAGGTCAAAACTTGGCGCAAAATGCAAAGGGACCAATAAACCAGGAAACATCAAAGTTCTCTCGTTTTGCCCCAACTTGGTCTCGGTGAGATGACTATACTGCACCGGCACGGAGGGAGGGCCAAGGAGTAGATGGCCAACACACACATGAATGCAACGCAGTCTGCACTTCTCATATAAAGGCTCCCCGCCAGTCCAATCTACGAAAACCTACGCACCTACGCACCCTAACCAAGGGCAAGAGTGATCACTCCAATCGCAAGATCAGTTGACTAGAAGCTAGACCCATGGAGGCGATGAGCGCGAGCATCAGCCGGCTGTGCCAGATGGTCCACGACGCCGGACTGCGGCCCGGCACCAAGGAACGGCTCCAGGTCGTGCTTGAGGCTGCCAGGGCGAGAGGCCTCTTGGACGACAGCTTCGTCTCCTTGTTCGACGAGGTCCTCGTCGGCTTCCTCGACAAGTTCACCGTCGTCAAGAAGCTCGCGGATGACCTTGACGTACGCCTCCAGCCCATGCGCCCAGGCTTTGCGATGCCCGCCACCCTCAACGGCCTCTATGGTGACAACCTCTTCGATGCACTGGTGGCCCTGCGACTGCCCGCCGTCGCGCCGGAGAATGTCCAGCTTGAGGTCGCGCTCGCCGCGCAGCGCCTGGCGCAACAAGACACCATCGACATAATCACCCACGTCTACGCGCAAATCGTCCACAAGGACTACTACGTGCAAGAGGAGGACGATAGGACGCTGGCCTTCTTGGACCGCAGGGCAACCTTGGAAGGCATTGTTCAGAAGCACGTTGAGCTTGCCGCCAACGCTGCTGCTCCTCACACGTCGGTTGGTGACCTGGCGCACTAGGGCGTGAGGATATCGTTGATGGATCCGTATGTATCTTTATCTTTCCGTCAATTCCATGTAGTAGTATATTGTACTAGTAATTATCTTACCTTTCACATCAACTTCATAATTTCCGTACGTACTCCATGCATGAACCGCGCCAGAACCAAACTTCTCATTACTCTAGGGAAAATCGTTATTTCTATCTATCGGTCGGGCCATGGAGCAGAACCAAATTTTACAAGTTACAAGTTCAAAAGGAAAAGCCTGCCGTGTTCGCGTCGCACCCCCACACGGTTGGTCCGGCACTCTGCTCAAGGGGGAATGCGTGCTGTGTTGCATTTTCACTTATAAGTGGGACCACAGTTGAGCAAACCGACTATCGGCAAACCCCCACCCCGCCCACCTCGTGATGGCTGAGTTAGAGAAAACAGGAGGGAGAAGAGATGGCTATAGCACGGACTCCAAAAAAATTGGTGTCAGATGGGACTCGTGTGGGTGGCGTGTGCCGTACTGCTAGACGTGAATGCTAGTTATGGCCCATGCCACCCCACTATATCGAGGTGCTGGTTACGTAGAGCGAACACATTATCTCTCCAGGAGTACGGTACACCACTAGTACTACTCACATTGTCGCGAAATTTCCTGGAGTCCGTGCTCAGCTCTCCTCTCTCTCTCTCTTCTCAGCCAGCCAGCAGACACGCGGAGCCCATCGTCTGTTTGCTCACATGCGGTCCCACATGTTAGTGAAAACGCAAGACGACCCACTGAACCTGCACATCTTTCACCTCGACGTGCTGGTGATGAAAAACAAATCCAATAATGATCTTCGGTGGCCGCTTTTGGAGTTACTCAAGAGTAAGATTCTATTTACAGTTTAACCCAAGATGCACATCACGTGGCTTCAACTAGCACTCCATTTTCTTGCATGACACGACCTGTATGCTGGATGTCCCACGTGTCGGCAAAATGAGGAAGAACTCGACCAAATCTTCTCCACATTTAGACCGGAGGAGTAGGAAATACGGCAAGCCCCGTGCCTACATCATACTACGTACAAGCCCACCTCACGCAGTCACGCTATCACCATATTTCTCGGCCTCCCTGCGACACCTAGCTCTAGTTGATGGTATACTAGTACTAACTAGAACTAACTACACCTAGCTCTATTGTGCTACCATACTCCACTATTAGGTTTGCTCTATGTGATGTGGCAACTTCATATAATCGGATGCTGGCTATACTACTACGGTACTCACACTCCAAGAAGTGACTCGAAAACCATTCATAAATTGAGTTTATGACATGCATATGCAAATGTACCATTCATTACATACAACAAGTCATCAACACACAACGACAACGAGGATACATGTTGGATTATAGATTATTTCCAACAAAACATTCTAGTAAATACTAAAGTTTTTATCACACAACAAATAACAAGCAATGAAATGAACTTTAGCTCAACCAATCCTCGGTGTTGGAAACGTTTGCTTTGAACCATAGGTAAGCCTCTGGGAAGGGCCAGCCATTGTCAATATCGAGACCAACGCAGGACTGATCATCCAGGCTGAAGCAGCCTATATCATGATGCATATTGTGATAGCCAGGGTAGGGAACCATATCAATGTCCGAGGTATAGATACAATTGCTTCTCATAAATGGTAGTAATGTTGTGTCAACAGCAGCTGGATCGCCTTTCACCATCATTGGATAGTTTTGTCCAAGGAAGAGCGAGTTTTCTCCAAGACTATCAATACTGAACCAGGGAGAAGGTGTTGGCGCTAGCACACTAGTATCCATCCCGAATACCCTGCAACGGATGTTGGAATAGGTCCGGAGAGTGTGACCATGGGAGACAACACCTGCTTCCTTAGTAGTGTAACATCCCTAGATCTTCACCCTGCTGTTAAGCTCATCAAACTTCCATGTCATCATAATTCCCTTCATGAAATTGCATTAGGAGATAATTCAGGTTCAATTCAAAATTCAAAATGCAAGTCAAATAATTACTTCTTCAAACAGCAAGTCAAAAATGTTCATAATGTTGCAAATATTTCAGAAGCAATTATAAAAATATAATCAATACAAAATGAGTTGGTTAAGTGACTCTAACATCAAGAAACAGTACCTAAACAGCGCCCCTTTAATCCTTTTCATTTATTTAAAAGTCATATGAAATCATAATTTGCCCAAACTAATTTTCAGTGTTAGATAATATTGCACTGTAATATCTGAGCCAAGTCACATAGTTTATAAAAGTCATCTAGTGTCCTAGGAATTTGCAAGACAGAAATAAAGCAAAGCAGAAATAGAGAAAAAGAAAAAGGGGCAAAGGCCTACTGTGCACTTGGGCCGCAAGTGCACAGTAGCCAGCCCAGCCCATCTCGCAGCTCATCCCCTTCCTCTCTCTTCGTGTCGACGCCGCAGCCGCCCTGGTCGCCGATGCCGCACGCGTCATTGATCCCGCGGCTCCGAGAGGGGATAAGGGCGACGCCGCGCCACCCCTCCTAACCCTAGCGCCCACTTCCCCCTCTCCCTCTCGCTCGCTCGCCCCCTCTCTTCTCTGCCGCGCACTGCCGCCACCATTGCCCCATCGACCTCGCGGCCACCGGCGCCGGCCCGACCTTCCGCGCTGTCCAGAAGGATTGCCTGCGTCTGCCACCTTGTCCGGCACTCTTCGCTGGAGCCGGGGACCCTGCAGAGGTCGAATCCCCCTCATCCTCGTCTCCGACTGCCGCCGGTTTCCCCCCCGACTCCGGCAACCCTTCTGCTGCTACTAAGCCCATCACCGGTCGTCTTGTGCCGCTCGGTGAGCTCTCCCCTCCTCTTCCCTCTCTCTGGCTGCCTGCTTTTCGCCGTAGCCCGCAGTCGACACCGCCGCGCCATCGCTGCCGAACAGAGCTCCGCCGCGAAGCTCGCCATTGTTGCTGCTTTGCCCTTTGACCAAGCCACGAGCACGAGCGTGCTCCTGGTGAGCTCCTGCTTCGCTCGAGCCAGTTGCACGTGTGAAAACGCGCCATCGTCGCTTGCCCGTAGATCCCCCAAAAACGCCGCCGCTCAGCTCGACGCCGGCGACATCTTCGGCCACCCCCGCAACAACCACGGCCACCATCGGACGCGGCGCATCGCGCCCGTCCCGTAGAGCCCAAGAACGCCCTCAGCCATGCCCTGTGGCGCATTTCCGGCGAGGTTCCGCGCCACGCCGTCGTTCTGCTGGTCGCCGATGCATGCCGGAGTTCAAATCTCCGGTGGGTCCCGCGCGCCAGACCATTAGCAGCTAACCCCGCTCTAATAGACGCTGACGAGTGGGCCCGCTATTGTAGCGTTAGGATTAGTGCTAATTAAATTGCTAACTAACAGACCCACTGACATGCTGGGCCCACAACTTTATTAGGGTATTTAGATTAGTTCAAAACCCTGTTAAACTAACAGTGGCTGACAGATGGGCCCCACTGGACCCAGTTGACCAGTCCAATGGCTGGCTGGGCTGGTCCCAGTCAATGACATGTGGGCCCTGTCGACCCTGTTGACCAGTCAACGCTAACTGGGTCAACTGCAGACTGTGCACAGTTGACTCAGCCTCTGGCCCCACCTGTCAGCCCCTCTGGTGCACTCTGGGTGCAGTGCACCGAGTGCACCCAGTATTTTCCTGCGCATATTCAAATTAATTTAATTCCAGAATTTTTCAGAAAATGATTAAAACTTCAGAAAATCATATAAAAATAACCGTAGCTCGGATGAAAAAGATTTATATATGAAAAATGATCAGAAAAACGAGATGAATCCGAATATGCTCTCCCTATACCTGTCACATGCCTCTAGCATGATGAACAAGGAACTTTCCCCTCTGGTTCATTTGTCTGACTGACATCCAGAACCGGGAAAACTTTCCCGTTAAATTCCCGCTCCGTGTGTAGCACTTAACATTGCACTAGGGCACCCTTGCACTGCGTATTACCATACCTTGCTCTATGTTGCATATGTTTGCTGTGTATTTATCTGTTTCCTCCCCCTCTTCTCTCTCGGTAGATCCCGGTACCGACGTAGTCCCCGAGGCCGACGCAGCTCCGGAGTACGACTGCACAGTTGACGACCAGACCCTTGCCGCAGGGCTTCCAGGCAAGCACCCCCCCTTTGAACATTCCAATGTCGCCTATTCTCATCTCTCTTATGCTTGCATTAGAATTGCTGCTGCTACTGCTTTACCTATTTTGATGCATAGCCTGATTTTGTAACCTGTTGTTGATAATTACCTGCTTTCCTAAACTGTTTAGCATAGGCTGGTTAGAGACCCGTCAGAGACCCCATTTTGACCCAACTACCCCGCTGGATTATCAGAAGACCCGATCAGCGGGATTGAAGACCAGGCCCCGGCACCGCACATCACCCCCCTAATTGTACGACACTACCGGGTTACTATCGAGTGCCGAGGGTGATACCTCGTCAGCACTTCTGATGTTAACCTTGTAGGTTAGTTCATCGGTTGTGGTCCTCGAGGGTGATTCCTCTTTCTCCACTCCCGGTAACGACGTTGTCATGCAACTCCTCAAGAGTGGACCTCGAGGGTGATTCCTCCTTAGTTCACCTTGACGATTACATCAGGTGGAATTCCATCGAGGGTGATTCCTTAGGGTTCCCCCTTGGTGTTTTGGACACACGGATACTATGAGTATACCACATAACCATGATACTAAAGTCGGGTCGGCCCTGAGGGGTACCCGCGCGAGGAAGTGATGCGATTGATGTGTAGTCGGGTGACCAGAGAGAGTACCCGTGAGATAATTATGAGGCATGGCTGGGCATTCTTAGCCCTTGCCGCAAGTCCTCGAGACGGGGCGACAGGGTCACATTGATCGTGAGTCTCTTCTCGTTATCGCGCGCTCCTAATTCACTAATGGTTTGATATTTGATCTGAGTGGGCCTCTGGCCCGATAGCACTAACCATCATGTGGGAACAGTTATGGGCACTCTGCGACATAAGCATCAGCCGAAGCTTAATAGACGTCAGCAACTGAGCTGCACGCGCTGGGTTGGACCGCATTAAGCACCCTCCATTGTACTGGAGGCTGCTAGGTCTGCTCACCGGCCGTGTTCGCAATGTGCAGGAGCGTCCGGGGCGATGGCCCAAGACCCCTGGGGGCATAGGTTTAGTCCGGCGTGCTGACCTCTCTATTAAGCCTAGGTCGGGTTGCGGCGTATCGTTTGGCCGAGGCCGGGCATGACCCAGAAAAGTGTGTCCGGCCGGAGTTAATCGAGCGTGGTGGGTAAGTTGGTGCACCCCTGCAGGGAAGAACTAATCTATGCATAGCCGATACTCGGTAACGGACGCTCGGAGTTGTATCCCGATTGATACAACTAGAACTAGATACTTGTGATGAGAAATGGATACCAGGGCTCTGGGATTGCTTTCTCGCAGGTAGTCGAGAAAGGATCTCTGGCCGAGGTTGATACGGATTACTGCTACTACTTTATACTGTGCTAATCTACACTCTTCTAATGCTGCAAGACCGCTGAAGATGCTAGTCTTCGATAGGACTAGGCCTTCTCTCTATTCTAGCATTTCTGCAGCCTAGTCCACATATACAGCCTCTCTTTGAAAATATTGCATATGTAGTGTAGATCCTTGCTTGCTGAGTACTTCGGATGAGTACTCACGATTGCTTTGCTTCCTTTTTTCCCCTTTCCCCTTTTGATGCAACCGAACGACGGAGCCCCGGAGCTAGCTGCCCCCGCCGACGACTACTACTACCACCCCGAGGGTGGTTACTACTACGAGCTTGCCGACGACCAGGAGTAGGATCGGAGGGTCCCAGGCAGGAGACCTGCGCCTTTCGATCGTAGCTTTTGTTTTGCCCCGCCTTTCTAAAGGCTTATCTATTTTACTTTCATATCTGTACTCAGATATCTGATGCTTTCGTTGACGCTTGTTCGCGAGCTTATGTATTCGAGCCCTCGAGGCCCCTGGCTTGTAATATAAAGCTTGTATGACTTTATTTATGTTTTAGAGTTGTGTTGTGATTCCTTCAAGTGAGTCCTTAGGTTTGATCCTAGCACAAACCACGTGATTACAAAGGCATGCCTCGGCTCCCCCATACATCAAAAAAGCATTGGGGGCTAGTCATTAGCCCCCGCAGTCAAGCTCCCATGGCTAAGTGAAAGCAATAAAGTCGCATAGTCCGATTGCCTAGTTTCTCTCACGCACTACCACCTTCGGGCACCGAGACGTCGGCTAAGGGTAACAGTGCAGAGACGAAGCACCCCTCGTCTTATTAACTTGGGGGCTGAAGCCGACGACTGGTAACTTTCAGAATAAACAAACGGCCACACAAGAGTCGAAATAAAATCACCATAGTACAAAACATAAAAACGGGCCGCATTATAAAGCAAAAGGTCCAGTTGACAACTTAATACAATCAGTCAATGATTACATCCTTGGAACACTGGCCCTCTATCGCTCGAGCACCATCCATAACTTGTGGGAAGTTCAATTCGGGGCGGCGATGCTCTTTTCCAGCTGGCGGGGGACCAATGGCCATATCCATTGGCTTGATCTTAGGCCAATGAACCATGGTCTTCACAAAGGCCAGCCGAGCTCCCTCGAGGCACGTAGAGCACTTCACTGCATCAATCTGGGGCGACGCATCACGCAGCTTGTGCACAAAGCCAAAGTAGCCGCTCGGAATCAGCTCTGAGGGCCACAGCCGGACACAAAGGTCCTTCATGGCCGGCCCGGCCATCCGATGCAGCTCCATTAGTTGCTTCGTCTGGTTACTAAGGAGGGGAGGGTGCTCAAGCTCCTGGAACTGCGCCCAAAACAGCTGCTGCTCGGTGTCCCCCTCCCGCGTGGCGTAGTGCTCTGTTGCATCCGCCACACTCCTTGGAAGCTCGGCGAAAACGCCTGCGGAGCGCCAGACCCGCATCAGCAATGCGAACCTGTTGCCGCCAAAAACACTCTGCAGTAAGTATGGCTTACCATCTGCGATCTGCCTCACTTGGCGGAGCTCCTCTCGGGCACCCCGCACTTTGGTCCTGTCTTCCGAAGCTCCTTTTCCACCTTGGATAGCTCGGAGGACTATTTTATCTGTTGCTGCTCAAGGTCCTCACACTTCGTGACGGCATCCTTGAGCTCCAGTTGCACTTCGGCCACTCGAGCCTCATGCTTCTCGCCGGCGGTCTTCACCGCCTCGAGTTCGGCCACCGCCTTTTTGGCAGCCGCCTTCTTTTCAGCCGCCTCGGCCTCGGCCTTCTTTAGCGCAGCCTTGAGGCCCTCGACCTCCGCGGCGGCAGCTGCAGTCACCAAACACCATGTGCTCATCATACAATCCGGAACGTAACTGTCCGGCGGTGTTAACTATGCATTTCGATAGGGGCTTACCTTGCGCCTCATCAAGCCGTTTGTTGACAAGGTCAAGCTCTGCATCGGAGCATTTAGGCTTCCGATCCATCTCCTCCAACGCAGCGGCATTAGCAGCCGCGGCCAAGGACGATGCCTGCGATATCAAATCAATCATGATACTTTCATTACTGTCCTACGGACATTTGATCCTCTCTAAGGTTTCTGCAACCCTCACAGAGTCTCGGGGGCTGTTATGCACAAGGCCTGCTCAAACTCTAGGCTAAAAGCTAAATCCGTTCTGCGGGGAAACAACATAACTTGACTCACCTCGAAGCCTATTAAAAGGCCCTGGACAACATCATTTAGTCCGGTGTTGACGGACTGAATACTTTGTAGAACCGCACGCATAAGGGCGCGGTGTTCGGCGATGATAACGGAGCGGTTCACCAACTCCTCCATCGCATCCGGCCAGCCTGCCGCCGCCCGATTGTTGTTGTTCGGCACAGGCGGCAGGACCTCGGCTCCCTCTTCGTTGGAAGGCGGGATCGGCACGTCCGAGTGCCTTGGGGGCTCCGGTGCGGCTGATTGGGAGGGCCCGGACGGTCCGAACTCCCTTCCCGTGTTCGCCAGGAGGGACGCATCCTCCTGGTCTTTGGTGACCGAGGCATCGTCCTCGGCCATGATCTTGTCGCCGCCCTCTCCCGTGTTCTGACGGGGAGGGGTCCTTCGGGACAACACCTCCCCGGCCTCTTCAGGGACCAGGGGAGGCGCGAAGCGCGACGCTGATCCGTTGTCCGCCAACTCGGCAGGAGGGGAGGTCCCCTCCGATCTCTACTCGGCAGGGTGGCCGCGCGGTGGGCTGTGATATCACATGATCAGTTTCCATCAATAAAGGACTGGAAAAATGAAGTGAGTAAGAAATATTGAGGTTCATACCTTGTGGCGGGGGACTTGACCCTAAGGTCCTTCTCCGGGACCTCTCCGGATGCCACGGACCCCTCATCGGAGTCCGATCTGTCGGGCAGGACCAACTTGGATCTGCATTGCCTCTTAGAGGCCCGAGGAGGTTCCTCCTCCTCAGCGTCTTCGGATGCCGTCCTCTTCTTGGAGCGGGAGGAGGCACTTTCCTCCTCGTATTTGTCCTCCTCCCTGTCTTGGGCAGACGGGGCCACAGCGACTCCGGCCTTGGTGTCCGGACGACCTCTCAAGTGGAGGCATCTCCTGGCCTCCGACAGGTCTTTCTTCTTCTTTCCCTTCTTCTCTGGCGCCACGTAAGCCGCTACGACTAGCAGCTCCCCCAGTTGAGCTGTCCGAGGCTCTTCGGGCAGCGGAGTCGGGCTGCTGATCTTCTTGGCCTTCTCAAGCCAACCCTATGTAGGCAACAAAAAGAAACTTAGACCAAACTTTGTGCAGTATGACCACCCGAATATAAATTGGGCGAAAGATCAATTACCTTCTTCGGGGGGTTTGCGGCATCAAGACCAATGTCTTCATTCTTGGTCGGCCACTCCTCCTGGGGCTTGAACAGCAGCTTCCACACCTTGTCATGGGTAGTGCCGTAGAAATACTGCACGGTGGCTGGATCCCTAGACTTGTAAGACCACATCGGGGTGGCCCTTTGCTGGCAAGGAAGGAGGCGGCGACCGAGCATTATCTGCACCACATTAGTCAGCTTGGCGCTGGCCTCCATCACGTTGGAGATGCGTTTTTGCAGCATCTTCACCTCATCGACGGATCCCTAGTTAAGACCTTTCTTGGTCCACGAGGTCAATCTCGCTGGGGGTTCGGATCTGAATTCGGGAGCCGCCGTCCAGGCCGCATCCCATGGTCCCGTAATATAGAACCATTCCTTCTGACACACCTTGACGGTGTCAATGAATGTGCCCTTTGGCCATTGAACTCGGGTGAGCTTGCTGATCATCGCTCCACCGCAGTCCGCCTGGGTGCTGCCGACCACCTTCAGCTTGGCGTTGAAAACCTTCAGCCATAGGCCGAAATGCGGCTGAACTCGCAGAAGGGCCTCACAAACAATGATGAAGGTCGAAATGTGGAGGAGGGAGTTGGGGGCTAGATCATGAAAGTCCAGCCCATAAAAGAACATCAAATCCCGAAGGAAGGGGTGCAAAGGAAATCCCAGCCCCCGAATAAAGTGGGGGAGGAACACCACCCTCTCGCCTGGTTTGGGCGTGGGGACGACCTGGCCCTCCTCGGGGGCCTGGTGAGCGATGTCGGCCGACAAGTAGCTGGCTTGCTTCAGCTCCTCGATGTCGCTGTTGGTGACGATGGAGGCCTCCCACTTGCCGTTGGCACCGGATCCGGCCATGGCCGAAGCTGAGAAGAAGCTGTGAAGGGACTTGCCGCAGAAGAGTAAGGAAGGGCGCTGGAGCTCTGGAGATTGGAAAAGCAACAACGAGAGGTGGAAGAAGGCGTAAGTTGGTAACTGTAGTTGTTCCCCTTTTTTATAGGCTGCGGAGAAGCCAAGGGTTCCTTTCTCCATGCCGCGGGACTCTCCACTTCCCGATATACTTGTGGCATTATGCGCGGGTGGGATGATCGAAATCATTGATCATATCCCCTAAAAAGCGGGGCACGATCTCTGCCTTGATGAGACATGCCGATGGAGAGGCGGCCTCGAGCCGCGTATCGAGAACTTCCAGTCGTTCGGTGTTATGACCAGACGCGACCCTTCACCAAAAAGTTGTCAGGCGAGGGCACTATTCACATTGGAGCACTTTGGCCTTCGGGGCTAAGTAAAGTCAATGCTCCGGATTCCGGACACCACTCAACTCCGAATACCCATAGGACAGGATGGAGAACTCACGTCGCAAGCCGAAGACTATGGGATATGCGGATGCCGGTCACAAACCCTAGCATTGGAGGCTAGTTCGGGGGCTACTGAGGGAGTCCTGGATTAAGGGGTCCTCGGCCCGCCGACCCGTCGCTTATGGGCCGGACTGCTGGGCTACCATGGAGCCAAGCTAGGGCGTGGACCCGTGACCGGATAGGAGATCTTTGGAGCCGTGGTGTGTCCTCCAAGTCAAGATTTAGCGTGATCTTTCCTTTATTGTAACTGACCGTATGTAACCCTAACCCTACTGGTGTCTATATAAACCGGAGGGTTTTAATCTTTAGGGTTAGAGCAACATCCAATACCCCATCAACCTAGGGTTTAGCTTGCCTGATCTCGAGGTAGATTGACTCTGTAATCATACCATACACATCAAATACAATCAAGCAGGATGTAGGGTTTTACCTCCTAGAGAGGGCCCGAACCTGGGTAAACACCGTGTTCTTCGTCCCTTGTTCCCCATTGATCCTAGATCCACAGCTCGGGAGCCCCTACCTGAGATCCGCCGGTTTTGACACCGACACCTCCCCCTTTCCCTCGCGATGTTCCCTCTCCCCCAAGTCGCGCCACCGCCGCTGTGTCATCATCGTCACCATGGCCAATGAGCTCGCCGCCGCGGGAGAACCCACCCAGGAGCCCCGCCGTGCTCGTCTATGCCGTCTTCGCCCTTCGTTCGAGCCGGGGATATTCCGGCCATCGCCATCGCCCCCGTCCATGCCCGTCGGCCTCGTCACCGTCCTACTTCTCCGGTGCCTCCAAGGTCTCCCCGAGCATGCCAGCCACCTCCAGAGGAGCTCCTCCGATGAAACCTCACCGTTCCTCTTCCGAATCCCTGCCGTATGGGCCATCTCCCCGCGCGCCCGATGCCCCCGGCGAGCTCGCAGTTGCTGCAGCTCTGTCCGTGCTCCTTGCGCTCGCCCCATCGCCCGTGGCCGTTGGCTACGCACTACGCGACCCCGCTCATGCCCAGTCGTGCCCAGGCCCGCTCCCGCCGCGCCTTGCCTCACGCCAGCCTTCACCCCCCGCTTGCTGGCCGCCCTTGCGCCGCGCCCCTGGACCGAGCCCTGTGGCCGCCCCGCGCATGCTTCGCGCGTCCTCGCCGCCTACTGCTTGCCCCCCCCGCTCGCCCGTGCACCTCGCCCGCACCCCGCGCCCGCTCCCGTGCTCGTTGTCTGATGCCCTGCTACTCGCCGCTCTGTTGCGGCTATCATCCGCGCTAGCTGCCCCGCCCCCCTGTTCGCCCCTACCTAGAACGGCTCCTGCCGGCTGCGCCACCTGCTCGCCCGGTCGCCCGCGCGGCCTGCTGGCCCTGGCCGCCGGTGCCTCGCTAGGACCGGCCGCTCGTCGTGCCTCTCCTGGTGCATGCGCGTGTGCAGTTCGCCCGTGACCGGCTGGACCACTGACCCGTGGGACCGGTCACATTAATTAACCCCGCTAATCCCCACTGATAGCCCGGGCCCGTGCTTTTATTAACTTAATTAAATTAGGTTTAAAACCCTGTTTAAACCTCCAGAGTGAGAAATGTGAGTCCCCCCGTTAATTAAACTAGTTTAACTTAAATCTGTTAACTAAACAGTCATTGACAGTGGCCCCCACTGTCAGTTTGACCAGTCAACAGTCAAACTGTTGACTTGGCTGCTGACTCAGCCCCCCTTGACCCACCTGTCATCCACTGTGGCTAGCCCACAGTGGGAGTATTACACTATTTTACTTCGACTTAATAATTAAAATAATTCTAGAAAATGTTTAAAACTTTGAAAAATCATATAAAATAATCTATAAATCAGATGAAAATAATTTATATATGAAAATTGCTCAAAAAAATATAACGGATCCGAATATGCTATCCTTTCATATATCACATGCCTCTAGCATGATAAACATGGATCCTTCCCCGATTCATCTATCCGAAAACTGTCAAATGCCGAGAAAACATTCCCAAATGTTTTCCAGCTTCGTCTGTAACATGTAGCACTGCGTTACGTCACCCCTAGCACTGCATATTGTCATGTCATGTATCGTGATGCATCTGTTTGCTTTATATTTATTGTTTCTTCCCCCTCTTCTCTCCTATAGACACCGAGACTGACGCTGCTGCCGTATACGATTATGCCCCTAACGTTCAACCCCTTGCAGCAGAGCTTCCAGGCAAGCAAAACCCCCTTGATCATTCCTATATCACCCATTTCCTTCTCTATCATGCTTGCATTAGAATTTGCTACTGTATTTGATTGATCCTATTCTGATGCATAGCCTGATTTTGTAACCTGCTATTGTTACCTACCTGCTTATCCTATATGCTCAGTATAGGTTGGTTAGTGATCCACTAGTGGCCCCTCACCTTGTCCCTGTTGCCCCCACTTTATGATCGATGACTCGATCAATGTGATCGACGTCCAGAGCCCGACACATCATCTCACACCCCCTTATTTGTATGACTCTGCAGGGCTACTATCAAGTGCCGAGGGTGATACCTCGTATAGCACTTCTAGTGAGATCTCTGTAGTGTAGCTAATCTGTCGTGGTCTACGGTGGGTGATTCCTCCTTCACCACTCCCGATAACGACTCTTTCATGCAACACCTCAAGTGTGAACCCTCGAGGGTGATTCCTCCAAGTTCACCTTGACGGTTACATCAAGTGGAATCCATCGAGGGTGATTCCTCGGATTCCACCTTGGTGTCATGGACACACGGTAACTTTGACTTTACCCTAGAACCATGATGAAGTCGGGTCGGCCCCGAGGGGTACCCGCGAGAGAAATGTGAAGTCGGGTTGACCGTGAGGGTACCCGCGAGTGATGTGGAGTCGGGTTGACCTGAAGGGTACCCGCGAGATAACTACGTGGCATGGATGTGCATTCTTAGCCCTTGCCGTAAGTCCGTGAGATGGGGCGACGGGACCACAGATCGTGGATCATTTATCATCTCCGCGCGCTCCCAAGAAACTAACGGGTTTGGATATGTGATCTGAGTAGGCCTATGGCCTTTTCGCAGTAACCACCACGCGGGAATAAGCATGGGCACTCGGCGTCGTACGATTCTCTGAAAGCTCTTCGGACATCAACGATTGAGCGACACGCGCCCAGGTGGTCCGGGTAAGCACCTGCTTTGTATAAAGAGGTAGCCAGGACTGATCCCAGCCGTCCATGCAAGCGCAGGAGTGCAAAGGGCGATCGGCCCAAGACCCCTGAGCGCTTAGGATGTAGACCGGCGTGCTGGCCTCTCTGTCGATCATCCGAGGCCGGGCATGACCCAGGTAAGTTTGTGCACCCATGCATGGAAGTTAATCTATACAACTAGAACTGGATGCTGGAGACATGAAAAGGATATGCTAGCCTTCTTAAGGTAGACTTGTTTACCTTATGTCTGTACTTAGATATTGTTGCTTCCGCTGACTCTTGTGTATTCGAGCTTATGTATTTGAGCCCTCGAGGCCCCTGGCTTGTAATGTAAAGCTTGTATTATTTTAATCTGTGTCTAGAGTTGTGTTCTGATATCTTCCCGTGAGTCTCTAATCTTGATCATGCACATTTGCGTGTATGATTAGTGCACGATTAAGTCAGGGCGTCACAAACACCTTCCTTTGCAGCTTCACAAGCTGCAACATATTCGGCTTCTGTGGTAGAATCGGCCACTGTATCTTGCTTGGAACTCGTCCAGCTCACTGCTCCTCCGTTCTTGACGTACATGAATCCGGACTATGATCGACAATCATCTCGGTCGGTTTGGAAACTAGCATCGACGTAACCCTTTACGACGAGCTCTTCCTTACCTCCATAAACTTGGAACATCTCTTTAGTCCTTTTCAAGTACTTCAGAATAGTCTTTACCGCCGCCCAGTGACTCTCACTTGGATTGGCCTGGTATCTACTTGTTAGGCTTATTGCAAAAGCAACATTAGGCCATGTACATATGATGGCATACATGATGGATATGATTGCCAAGGCATACGGAATCAGACTCATCCTATGAAAGATCGTGGATGTCGCCCAGAGGGGGGGGGTGAATAGGCGCTTTAAAATAATTATGGTTTAGGCTTGAACAAATGCGGAATAAAACTAGCGTTTAATTTGTCAAGCACAAAACCTAAAACAACTAGGCTCACCTATGTGCACCAACAACTTATGCTAAGCAAGATAAACAACTATGTCATAGCAAGGTATATAACATGAAACACTATGGCTATCACAAAGTAAAGTGCATAAGTAAAGGGCTCGGGTAAGAGATAACCGAGGCACGCGGAGACGACGATGTATCCCGAAGTTCACACCCTTGCGGATGCTAATCTTCGTTTGGAGCGGTGTGGACGCATAATGCTCCCCAAGAAGC
This sequence comes from Thinopyrum elongatum, assembly GCA_011799875.1. Classification (NCBI taxonomy): domain Eukaryota; kingdom Viridiplantae; phylum Streptophyta; class Magnoliopsida; order Poales; family Poaceae; genus Thinopyrum; species Thinopyrum elongatum. The sequence continues at coordinate 218,779,041 of CM022301.1, read as the reverse complement.
CACTAGGGCCACCGTAATCTCCTCACGCCCTCGCACAATGCAAGATGTCGTGATTCCACTAAGGGACCCTTGAGGGATGTCACCGAACCCGTACAAATGGCAACCCTTGAAGGCGGACACCGAACCCGTACACTTTGGCAACCCTTGGGGGCGGTCATCGGAACCCGTACAAATTGATCAGGGCGATCTCCACAACCTAATTGGAGACCCCGATGCTTGCTCGGAGCTTTACAACACAATGATTGAGCTTTGAAGCACCACCAACCGTCTAGGGCACCCAAGCACCCAAGAGGAACAAGCTCTAGGGTACCAAGCACCCAATAGTAATAAGCTTTTCAACTTTCACCTTCACGTATCACCGTGGAGAACTCAAACCTATGCACTAAATGCAATGGAAAGGGCACACAGAGTGCCCAAATCCCTCACTCTCAAATCCCACCAAAGCAACGAACGCTATGGAAGAAAATCAGAGGAAGAACAAGAAGGTGAACAAAGAGAACTCCAAGATCTAGATCTAAGGGGTTCCCCTCACATAGAGGAGAAAGTGATTGGTGGAAATGTGGATCTAGATCTCCTCTCTCTTTCCCTCAAGAACTTGCAAGAATCATTGGAGGGATTGAGAGATGGCAAGCTGGAAGAAGGTCAACAATGGGGGAAGAACACGAGCTAGAAGGATTAGGTTCAATGGGGAAGAATACCCCCTTTTATAGGCACCCCCAAATCCAACCGTTATGTGCACAGGCCGTGCACAAGCGGTACTACTGCTCCTAGGAGCGGTACTACTGCTAAAGGCCAAGTAGAACAGAGAAACGACAGTACTAGGTGGCTACAGGGCGGTAATATGATACGTCTCCAATGTATCTATAATTTTTGCTTGTTCCATGCTGTTATATTATCATTCTTGGATGTTTTACAATCATTTTATAGCAACTTTATATCATTTTTTGGGACTAACCTATTGACATAGTGCCCAGTGCCAGTTCCTGTTTTTCCTTGTTTTTTACTTCGCAGAAAATCAATACCAAACGGAGTCCAAACGCAGCGAAACTTTTTGGAGATTTTTTATGGACAAAAAGGAACAACTTGGGCCGAAGACGTACCAGAGGGGTGCCCCGAGGGGGGCACAACCCACCTGGGCGCGCCTGGGGGCTCAGGCGCGCCCTGGTAGGTTGTGCCCACCTCGGTGGCCTCCCGCACCGCCTCTTTGCTCTATAAATACCCCGAAAATCCAAAATCCCTAGGGGAGTCGACGAAACACAATTCCAGCCGCCGCAAGTTCCAGAACCACCAGATCCAATCTAGACACCATCACGGAGGGGTTCATCATCCTCATTGGTGCCTCTCCGATGATGCGTGAGTAGTTCATTGTAGACCTACGGGTCCGTAGTTAGTAGCTAGATGGCTTGCTCTCTCTCTTTTGAATCTCAATACAATGGTCTCTTGGAGATCTATTTGATGTAACTCTTTTTGCGGTGTGTTTGTTGGGATCCGATGAACTTTGAGTTTATGATCAGATCTATTTTATCCATGAAAGTTATTTGAGTTTTGATCTCTTATATGCATGATTGCTTATAGCCTCGTATTTCTTCTTCGAATCTTTGGTTTAGTTAGGCCGACTAGATCGATTTTTCTTGCCATGGGAAGAGATGCTTTGTGATGGGTTCGGTCGTGCGGTGTTCTTTCCCAGTGACAGAAGGGGCAGCAAGACACATATTGATCATTGCCATTAAGGATAACAAGATGGGGTCTATTCCTAGATGAATAGATCTTGTCTACATCATGTTATCGTTCTTATTGCATTACTCCGTTTCTCCATGAACTTAATAGACTAGATCCATGCTGGATAGCGGTTGATGTGTGGAGTAATAGTAGTAGATGCAGGCAGGAGTCAGTCTACTAATCTTGGACGTGATGCCTATATAATGATCATTGCCTGGATATCGTCATAATTATTTGAAGTTCTATCAATTTCCCAACACTATTTTGTTTACCCGCCGTATGCTGTTTTTCTCGAGAGAAGCCACTAGTGAAATCTACGGCCCTCGGGTCTATTGTTTATCATATTTGCTTTCCGATCTTTTATTTGCCTCTTTTATTTTCAGATCTATTATTCCAAAAACCCAAAAATACATTGCTGCAATTTTTTGTTAATTATTTTATTTCACATTTCCGTGAGATCTATTTATCCAATATACTACAAATTTATCTATCTTTTACCCAAGAGGGATTGACAACCCCTCTTATGCGTCGGGTTGCAAGTATTTGTTCTTTGTGTGCAGGTACCGTTTACATAGTGTTGCTTGGTTCTCCTACTGGTTCGATAACCTTGGTTTCATAACTGAGGAAAATACCTACCGAAGCTATACTGCATCATCCCTTCCTCTTCGGGGAAATACTGACGCAGATACGAGCCATCATAGTACCGCACAATCGGTACTACCGCGCCCTACTACCACCCAAGTAACGCGAGAGTAGAAAAGACTACAACAACCCAAAAATAACCGGTAGCGGCAGCGGCAGTGGACTTACGGTAGTACCGCGCGGGTGGTACTACCGCCCTCTACTACTATGCTACTGCCGCCCATTTACAGGAGCACGAAAACAAGCAGAAGAGAGTGAGGTAGCTCATAACGGAAGTACCGTACGAGCGGTACTACCGTGGAGTGGAGCGGTACTACCGCTTAGGAGCTGAAAACTGCCCAACAGAAACAGAAGGACACAATAAAGCCTAAACTGCCATAACTTCTGCAAATGAGCTCCGAATTGAGCAAACTCAAGCTTGTTGAATAGATGACGACAAATACTATCCAACAGTAAAGAAGTGACAGGAGGAGTATGCCTATGATTTAGAGATGTGAAACCTCCAACAGTAAAGAACCAACATAAACTCCAACATCGAAAACATCATCGAAGATGCATATGAACTCCATTTTCGATGAACTCGAGCTTGCCATGAAGATGACCATAAGCTCAAAAACTCACAAAGAGAAACACCAAACAATAACCAAGAAATATGATGCAACGATGCAATGGTTTGAGCTCTCTACGGATGATATGATCAAGCTACTAACTTGAGAGCCCCCTTGATAGTACGGCAACCGATCCTATAACCCAGTCTCCCAACCACCAACATGAGACCGGTAAAATAGAAAACCTATCAAGGGAAAACCTTTGCCTTGCACATAGTCCACTTGAGTTAGATGATGACGATCTTAACTTCCACAAGTTGGACCACCTTTCTTGATTGCGTTGGCTCGATGAAGACAAGTAGATTGCTCCCCCATGCTCCACTATGGGTGAGCCACTCTTCGGCACATCTTCACAAGTCCATTGTCACCACAATGGATGGCACACTTCAAGCATGATCTCTTCGTGATGATCCACTTGAACTAGCAAATAGCAAACCGCAAACATGATGACGATCACCACTTGATGTCATCCTCCATGGGTTGTATGAGATCTTCCTCTTGACGCAAGCCCATGGAAACATCCCTAACCCCACACAGAAATCTCACGTAGACCATGGGTTATTACACAAAAGTATAATGGACAATGCTTACCATACCATGCACTACCAAAAAATACACTTCCGTGATGATACATGTTTGTCACAGTAGGTCACGTTTTCTGTCATGTATGTACATCCATGATGATTTTATGACAGAATCAAGAAAGTCATACCTGTGCTGTCGTAGAAGTGTTCCATGACAATACCAAAATTATCATCACGGAAGTGTTCACTTCCATGACGATAAATGACGCGTCATGGAAGTGCTTTCGTCAAGGGTAACCGACACGTGGCATCCACCGTAATGGGTCACCGTTAAGCTATCGGGTTTGGTTTTGGATCCGATAACCCGTTAACAGCCCAGACCAATGGGGATTTTCCATGTGTAAAATTCTCATTGGCCGAAGGAAACACATGTCAGCTCGTCATTGGGTCAGATAGGCACCTATGATATGTTGACACGTGCGACGGCCCAACACTGGCCCATTTAGCTTACAAAGGCCGACCCGTTTGACTTGGTCAAAAGTTAGCGGGCCGACCCATGAAAAGCATGTTAACGGTCTGTTCGCATATAGCCCATTTTACGGCCCGGTAACTCACGGCCCGTTAGGGCCTTCCCGAAATCGGCCCAACAGCGTCATGTGGGCCGTCGAATATAACACCAGCCCGTTTCACTTTCGGCCCATATGAGGCCTTTCGTATCTTAGGCCCTTTAGTGGCCCACGGTGACTCTGGCCCATAATGAACAGTAAATTTCTTTGTACCCATTAACGGCCCATGATTCATATGGGCCGTTTCCAGCCCGTGTTAGCTTTCGGCCTACTGATGGTCCATACGTTCTTGTGCTCCTTTCCGGCCCTCGATTACTTCCGGCCCGTTACTGGCCTGTTCCCCTAATGGGCTAAATTCGGCCCGTGGTTAGAATCGGCCCGCTTGTAGCCTGTTAACCCGTTGCGCCGTTTCCAGCCCGTCCTATATTCTGGCCCATTAACGACCCGTTATGCCTGTGACAGAATTAAGCCTTTGCTATCTTTTGACCTATTAACGGCCTGTTACCGTGCTGGCCCGATACCAATTACGCCCGTTTACGGCCCATGTGGACCCATTTATCCGATGGCCTGAGGCCCACCGATTCTACGGCCCGTTGGAGGCCCATTTATCCGACGGGCCATAGGAGGCCCATGGATCCTACGGCCTATAGCAGGGTCAAGGTTACCACGGTCCGTATATGGCCCATGGTTGTTGCGTCCACTAGCAAACCAGGGAAAAAGAAGACTAGGAAATAAATAAGCCCGAAATTAATGCTAGGCTATTAAGGCGATTGCACAGATTACATCCACTGGGCATCAAAGTTCGCCACCAGTGCAAATATAGGGAACACCCTACACTATACAAAAAAGGCTTGCTGTTTTCTTCAGCCGGTGGTTGCACATTAAGAACAAATTTTGTATCGCAACAAAACAAATTACAACCATAAAACAAAAGGAAGGTTGGCATAAAAGTTAACAGTCTGGCAGATAAATGCACCACCAGAAGTTCAGAAGCTCAATTCATTTGACCTGACTGTTACGTTTTCATGCTGTACTATCGATGGAGCACCATAACCTTCGCCTTCATTTATCCTAGGCTCCTGAACAACATAGCAAATGTCTAATAGTCTGGTTTCAAAACCAGGCATATCTTGACGACATCGAACAATGGCTGTCCTTGTTTCACAAAGGGTCTCTGTTAGGGAATGGACTTGTGTCTGGAGCGCAGATATAACATTGTTTTGAGCTTGCATATCATGATCATGAGACAGTTTGGACGAGATTGCCTTAACAACCAACCCAGTATTATGCAGGAATGTGCTTTTGGCACTGTTAGTGGACAGGTACTGACCCACTGCAGCAAGAGGTGACATTGCGGTTATAGTTGCCTCGTCATCTTCAGAAGGTGGCGGTTCCACCATTTTTTCCATAGCTTGCTGAAAAGTTGAGTTTTTACATTAGTAGTACCAGAACAGAAGATATTAAGGAGGCAGTAAAACCAGACAAAATAGCTTTGGTCTATATACAGAACTTATTCTGGTGAACCCGTGTAAAATATTAGTTGTATTTTACTGCAAATTAATAATAAAACCAGGTTCCAAACATATGACCATGTACCATGGCTAATGTATTGCCTATTTCTTCACATTGTATTGATAGCTAAGGATAAAGAGACAAAGTTTATAATACGGTAAGTATAGTATGACATCATTCATATCACAAAACAACTAAGAACAGACAAACAGGCAATTGTAACATTGTGTGGGCAAGTCCAGCACGGAACTAGATTACAGATCAAGATCAAAGGAACATCACTCCTCTCTTTTAAACCTTGTAAGGTGCAATGATACGCTAAGACAATTGTGTATTAAATTGAAAAGAGTAATAGACATTGGCTGCAAACCATGCAGTTCAATGCAAGAGTCAGAGTAAGTAGTAGTTAAAAGGCATGAGGATTAAGGACTTACAACAGCAGCTTTGACTGGTGTAGTCATGCCATTCGTCTTGCTGGTGTGACAGTCCTTGAAGATTTCCACAGCATTTGGTTCAGGTACTTTTGTGTCCTTGCGGGCTTTCCTCTGCATTTGGAACAAGTCAATATAGATCTGATAATATGGCACATCGAAAAGAGTGAAACAACAGCTAATTACAACAGCCTCGCAGTGTGCAATATAGCTACGAGATCCTGTCGTCTGTTGGAATTTCACTTTCATACGGTTGGCCTTGTTCTTTGAACAGTTCATCTACAAGAAGATAGATTTGTGAGGCACATGCGTAAATAGGAGTTCAACATGTGATCTGATCACATACATATAACGTACTTGATACTTTGGATCAGACCAGTGTTTAACGAGGCCTCTCCAGTCTTCATCCGATATATTTTCCACTGGAGATGTTTGGGCAAGTTCACTATTAGCCTTGCCTTCAAAGTGAGTTTTCCTCAAGTTATACCGATACTGTCGCAGAGCAGACTTGAAAACATGGGTGCAAGCTTGTCTGCTTGCATCATCTTGGCTATCCAACTTGAACCTCATCTGTTGAAAATTATGGGAGTCTCATTATCAACAACCTAGAAAGTATGGGACAGAGCAAGACGATATTACTAGTTTCCATACATAACCATACTTACAGATAAATGGTCAAGGAAGGTGTTGAACTGGGTTTTGTCTTTGTCATTCCTGTACTGAATCCATGTTGGGAGGATACGTGCATGACACCTAACGGCAACCGCTGCCTCTGATACTAACTAGGCTGACTCTGTAGCATCACGTGGCCTTTTTAAACCTGCCTCAAAACAGATCTCCATTCTCCCTCCTCTAGATTTAGTTAACCTATCGAGCATTATCCCTGATGTTTGTTTCCTCTTGCACCTAGGTGCTAGTCCAACAATGAACATAGGAAGTGTTACTGTACATCAAACTATGAGACTACATATAAAGAAGCATGCAACTATAACTTGACTCCAGCAACTACCTTCTTACTGTTGAAGCTCACAAGGTTCATCTGATCTTGCCAACTCGTCTTGTGTCAAGAGTGCTTCGGAAGTAGTGTCAGGTGGCAAGGGAGCTTGGGAACATGCTGCTAGCTGAGTTGACAAATGAGTAACTCGTGCAGCTGGTGGTACTGTGGAAGGTGTTGCAACAACTAGGGCTATCGTTGCTTGTTTGGTGGCAGCTATTAGTTTCTGTTTGGCTTGTTTTGCAGCTCATGTAGCATGGGATACCGAGTTTGTACAATTTTCCGTTGGACTTTGACCTTCTATTGCACCATCAATACCAGCAGAATCTGCATGATTCTTCCACTTCCGTTTCCATGTGTCCTTAGTACTAACACCATCCCCTGTCATTCTGTGTTCCTTCCTCTTTCTCTGTGCCATGTTAAGTCAAGCCGACAAGAAAAAGGAATAAAAATTTAGTTCTTCAGAACAAATTGATGCGTGATACAGACGAACTGACCTTTGATGTTAGACAACCACATGATAGGAGGATGTAATATGTACGAAAAACAGGACGGCATGAGATAATCAGAACTATGATGTGTAAACTAAGCAGAAGGCATTTCAATAAATTAGAAGCAATGCAATGGAAGGTAGACACCATATGAAAGATGCTACAAATATCGCTCTGCCAAGTTAACAGTGTCTCGTCGTAACTGGCGTTTAAACAAATGTGAAGCAGTACAAGAAATAAATCATATGCAAGATGCAAACAACATCACACTACCAAGTTAAAGGTCTCTCGTCATTAGTGCCATTGCATATTCACCACATTGCATATTCACAGCTTATGATGTGTAAACTAAGCAGAAGGCATTTCAACAAATTAGAAGCAATGAAAGCTAGACACCATATGTAAGACGCAACGAATATCACTCTACCAAGTTAAAACTGTCTCGTCATTAGTGCCATTTCAACAAATTAGTAGTACAAGCTAGAAAATAATGCGAGATGTAAACTATATCAGACTCCCAAGTTAAACGTGTCTTGTGAAAAGTGATTGTTGCAGGTTACACAACAATAGTGCTTTGATGTAAGAACATGGTGTGATAGACAGATATTGTATGTTCTAGAAACAGGAACATGTGTCTTATTCACAAGTATAATGTGTAAAGTAAGCAGATGGAATTCAACAAAATTAGAAGCAATACAAGCTAGACATCATACATAACATGCAACCACATATAACAGTGCCATGTTAGAGGGAGCACCTGTGATGATGGACAAGGGGGGACGTGCTCATCATCAACAAAGCTACTTTGAGTGTCTATGCATGTGTTGTCTTCCAAATCTTGTTGGGGGGATGGCCGAGTAGAATGTGTAGAGGCCCTCCGTTTGGAAGAAGCACCATTATCCACTGCCTTGCTAATTTCTTTCTGCTTTATTGATTTTGCATTGTCAAGTAAAACCGACAAGAAAAAGCAATAAAATTCACTCTTCAGAACTCATTCATGCATGATACTGACAATCACTACCTTGATGTAAGGCAAACACATGATACGAGGATGGAATATGTACGAAAAATAGGACATCATGGCATATTTACAACTATTTGTGTAAACTAAGCAGAAGTAATTTAATCAAATTACAAGCAATACAAGTGAGACACCGTATGCAACATGCAAGACAATATCACACTGCCAAGCTAGAGAAAGCACCTGGGATGTCGGTTTCGCTGGAAGACCGCCATCAGTCCCTGCCTTATTTTTTCCCTTCCTATTTCTTAATTGTATTGCCTTGTCAAGTCAAACCTACAAGAAAAATGAATAAAAATTCACTTTTCAAAACTCATTGATGCAGGATGCTGACGAGCACTACTATAATGTAAGGCGACCGCATGATAGGACGATTGAATGTGTAAGAAAAAAGGACAGCATTGCATATTCACATCTATGATGTGTAAACTAAGCAGAAGGCATTTCAACAAATTAGAAGCAATGAAAGCTAGACACCATATGAAAGATGCAACGAATATCACTCTACCAAGTTAAAACTGTCTCGTCATAAGTGCCATTTCAACAAATTAGAAGTAGTACAAGCTAGAAAAGAATGCGAGATGTAACCTATATCACACTCCCAAGTCAAACGTGTCTTATGATAAGTGATTGTTACAGGTTACACAACAGTAGTACTTTGATGTAAGAACATAGTGTGATAGACATATATTGTATGTTCTAGAAACAGGAACACATGTCTTATTCACAAGTATAATGTGTAAAGTAAGCAGATGGAATTCAAGAAAATTAGAAGCAATACAAGCTAGACATCATACATAACATGCAACCACATATAACAGTGCCAAGTTAGAGGGAGCACTTGTGATGGTGCACTAGGGGAGACATGCTCATCATCAACACAGCTACGTTGAGTGTCTATGCATGTGTTGTCTTGCAAATCTTCTTGGGGGGTGGCGGAGTAGAATCTGTAGAGGCCCTCCGTTTGGAAGGAGCACCTTTATCCACTGCCTTGCTAATTTCCTTCCGCTTTATTGATTTTGAATTGTCAAGTAAAACCGACAAGAAAAAGCAATAAAATTCACTCTTCAGAACTCATTCGTGCATGATACTGACAATCACGACTTTGATGTAAGGCAAACACATGATACCAGGATGGAATATGTACGAAAAACAGGACGGCATGGCATATTCACAACTATTTGTGTAAACTAAGCAGAAGTCATTTCAACAAATAAGAAGCAATGCAAGCTAGACACCACATGAAAGATGCAACCAATATGACTCTGCCAATTTAAAAGCGTCCCATCATAAATGGCGTTTCAACAAATTAGAAGCAGCGCATGCTATAAATCATATGAAAGATGCAACCAATATCACACTGCTTATACTAAAGGTGTCTCGTCATATTGATTGATGTGGGATACAAAAAAAACAATAGTTTTATGTAAGGACATGCTTAATAGACAGATGTACTATGTACTAAAAACAGGAAGGCATGTCACATTAACAGGTATAATGTATAAACTAAGAAGAATAGCACATGCAATTTAACCAGATTCAAAGAATTACAATCTAGACACCATATGCAACATGCAACCACATATCACGCTGCCAAGTTAGAGCAAGCACCTGCGATGCTGGTGTAGGGGAAATGCGGTCATCAACTACAGAGCTACGTTCACTATCTTCATCTAGCCTTGCTGTTTCTTGAGAATCATGTGGGGAGGCTGACACTGCATTCTTTAAAAGAGCAAATTTTCTCACAGTAACCCACTGGCATGACTGTCTCATCATAAGTGATTGATGAGGGATACACAATAACATTAGTTTGATGTAAGAACATGGTTAATAGACAGATGTACTAGTATGTACCAAAAACAGGAAGGCATGTCATATTCAAAGGTATAATGTGTAAGCTAAGCAGATGTAATTTAACCAAATTGGAAGCAATACAAGCTAGACATCTGGCTGGAGTAGTGAGCATGATCATCGAGGACATCAGAGCCTGGTGGGAGGCGGGCTGCTTCGCCACCATCATGGCTTTTTAGTTGGCTTCCAGGAGATGCCTGTCTGTGCTGGGCTTGTCACTGGCTCGGCCAGTGCCCTGACTAGCTATTTGTCTTCTGGTGCTCCCGGGATGGTGGTTCATGTAAAAAATATCTTTCCTTATCTTAATAAAGACCGACTTCGGCCTTTCGAATACAAGCTAGACACCATATGCAACATGCAACCACATATGACACCGTGAAGTTAAAGCAAGCACCTGGGATGGTGGTTCATGGCGAGCGAGATCATCAACTCCAGAGCTACGTTTACCGTCTCCATCTGTTGAACATGCAACCTTTAAAGTGCCGAGACGTGTCTTGCCTGCCAACGAAGAAAACAACAGCAACTTCTCTCTTTTATTTTGTGCTTCTGTCAAGGCAGAGTCTGAAATACCATGCATAAAAAACAATAGTGATAGTATGGGTGAAGTCTGTGCAAAACTAGTGCACTGTAAAAGTAGCAGATAGCAGGTGGCTGAAAAATAAATGACAGGAGACATATGATAGCTCTAAAACATTGCATGGCAAACAAAATAAGATTCTACTCCATATGATTTTGTAATATATGAGCACAGGGATGGCTGGGAAATTTAGGTACTCCTCCAGCACAGCACCACATGTGGTCCTATCAAAATAACAGTCGACTGAAAATAAATAGGCCAGTCGATTTTTTTATGAACCGTCCGATCTACAAGGAACGGGTAGATGGCCTTCGTCTACCTCCCGCCAGTCACTGTTGACGATCTTTCTCGAACCGCCAGCGACCACCAGCCCAGACCCCTGCCTCCGCCGCCCCACCCTTCCCTTGAGCTCACACCACCACCGTGCTTGGCAGCGCTCCCTGGCCATCCCTTTAAGCCCGGCCGACCTCCAGATCGGGCGCCAGCAGCTCCTAGGCCCCACACACCCCTAAGATAAACACCGAGGTACTGCTTCCCCGGCGTAACAGGCGGACTACCGCCTATTACGCTGGGGAATGCTTCCTTTAATTGGGAAAGAACTGACCATGAATTGAAATCCGGGGGGGCGACGGACCTCTAGCTAAGGTGAAATAGTATATGAGGAGAAACCTTGTGCATCGCGAGTTACTAGGAACATCTAGTATCAGGAAGAAGGTGTAGGAAGAAGCGGTCAACTAGTGTCTTCTGTGGGATGAATACCATGCAAGCAGACACGTAAGATTTGCACGAATAAGGGAAGAGGAGTACCATTTCCGGTTGCCAGTGTTGTGTCCTCCTGACATCGCGGCGATGTTCTTCTTTTTACCGGGGGAACCGATGTTTTGGAGGAGGGTGGAGCCTTGGACGAACCCATGGCCAAATTGTTGACTGTGTTGCGGTGGCCGTCTATCAGCGGAGGGGAAGCAGATCCGAAGCAGTGAAGGACGGCGTAGCGGGAACAGCTCCGGTGCGGTGGACGGTGGCGACGTTGGAGCGGCAGCGGTGAGGCGCAGGACGGTGTGGTTAAACTGGCTCGGGTAAGGCGCACGTCGGCGTCCTGGAGGCAGCTCGGCCTCGGCTTCAACTACTAGCCGTGGAGGGCATTGTGGTTGCGGTTGCGGTTGCGGTGGACGACGACGTCGGGGTATTGGCTCCGGCGTGATGGAGGAGGGCGGCGGTTGATGGGTTGGATGGGGTGGCGGACGGAGGATGCCGGGGTTTCGCGGCTGGTGGAGAGGTAGTTTTGGCGCCCACGGAGTACGAATGGGGAATCGGACAGGGGGGCGGGGGGAGCTAAGGGGGAACCATGTTTCGGTCTGGGACGCGCTTGTTTTTGGTTTTTTTGAACAGATGGGACGTGCTTGTTTGAAATTTGGGGAAAGTACAAACTTTGCCCCCCTCTTAAATTTCGGACCTACTACGGGTCGGGGGTAGGACGGTAATCCCAGGTGTCCCAAATAGTGGGCGGGAGCGATTTCGGCCGAGCGCATGTGTGCTTAGGCGGCCATGGTGTATGAATGTTTTTCGGAGGCGGTTGCGTGGCGTCTAGATGAAGCTACAAACATACCCCGGTTTAGACCTTTGGACGTCGGGCCGGTAGGTTTCATGGGTCGGAGTTAGAAAAGTAATTTCCTTCTACCAAACATTGGTCTACCAAACATTGGTCTCACGCGGTTTCGGGCGAGTAGAGGCTCTTTTGGAGCTTCGTTTGAAATTTTGAAACAGAAGCATTCATGTTTAGAGTACTCCCTCCGTTTTTATTTACTCTGCATATTAGAGTTGACTGTAGTCAAATTTCATAAAGTTTGACCAAGTTTATAAAAAATAATATAAACATTTATGATAACAAAACTATATGATGTGAAAGTACATTCAATAATAAATCTAATTTTATTGATTTGTTATTGCTTATGTTAATATTTTTTTTATAAACTTGGTCAAAGTTTATAAAGCTTGACTCTTACCAAAGCTAATATGCGGACTAAATAAAAATGGAGGGAGTACTCTTGAACTTTGAGGATTGACCTAAATAGACAATGTTAAATTTGACCTTGTATGTTTGAAAACCTCATTAAATTATGCGCTTCTTTTTGAAATTTTGACACTTGAAAATCCTATAACTACGATTATTTTGGAATGGAGGAGGTGAATTTGAATATATTTTGTACATGCCTGTATATGCTATTATGTACAAAAGCAGAGCAAAGATTGGTGCCCCCATAATTTAGGTATGATTTACAAATGCCATGATATCGAATTCAAATAATTGAATGGCCTTCATGTTGAATTCGAATTTTTTAGACCACCTTAAGTTGAATTCAAATGTATGCTAGTTCATAGCTAGCTATTTATAATGTTCATTGTGTAACTTTTGTATGTATAATGTGCTTTACACACACAACATGAACTATACTCACGTTTATATTCGATTGCTAAAGCGATGCATTGTCTGGAGGTCAAAACACTAACTCTGTGGATCAATTATGTCGAATAATAACATAGACATGCTCAAATTCGATAGAATATAGATGTCTGATGGATCAATGACTGTTCCTTACGCGAATTGCAAATATCATGATCCCATCCTAATATTTCGATACAATTTATATTTTTAATCAATGTGTACATCAGTCTTTTACGTGTAGTTTCACTCTCCATAGGCTCCTCCTCACACACACGCTGACTTTCTCTCTCACACATACGCGCACACGGTGTATATCCATCGGTGGTCTCTCACACATGCTCACACACTCTCTCCCGAGGTGTCTTTCTCGCAGACATGCTCTCGATATAACCTTCCCTCCCTCTCGTAACCATTTACGACTGTTTTCACTAACCTTTATCACAAGCACTCTTCCTCTCACAAGCATACACACGCACAATCCCCATCGACCCTTTCTATATACATAGACCTGCCTACATGTCTCCCGCACGCACATTATCTTTAGGCCTGTCTCTCACGCATTGTCTCCACCTCTCTTCCTAATTGACGAGTATGATTCTAGCAGAGCATTCTGTAGGATGCCCCTTAAAGTTAGGTTGGATGAATAGTAATATCAGAGATAAGGGGTTACCTTAGTCCGAGGACCTAGGGTTAAAAATCCTAGCCGGCTTTGTCAGTGGACACAGAGTCCTTCACGACTTTGCTATCTTTGTCTTGTATGACTAGTCCTCCATGGGTCTCCCTAAATGCGTCACGGGCCGACCAATGTGGCACAGGACGTAACCGAACCAAGGGCCTCACCTCGGCCCACCGGACCTCACGCGGTGACACACCCTCTGCCCCCAGGTCTCGTTATCTTCTCACAGCCACACATACCAACACAGACACCACACAAAATATTTTCTCCTCGTGCCTCTATCCCCTCCCCCCTTGCATATACACACTCAAGGGCATCTCTCGCCGTGCATCCTATTCGTCTCTCTCTCTAGACCTCTCTCATTTCTCGTGCTATCTCTCCCACGCCCCCCCCCCGCCGGCCCCTCTATCCATGCCTCTCTCGAATACGTAATACATACACATACCTCTCTAGGCCCTGCCAAATACATCAACTACACATTCACACATGTTACATCATGTACCCCATTGATCTAAAAAGCCCTCTCTTCACGTTTATTTCGCATACAACATTCCTTTTGAATAAAACCACACAAAGTGTGGCCAAAAAATTATTTTAGAATTTCTATATATATACAACATTACAAAGTTATATGGAGGAGTATGAACGTTAATTTGCATTGCATGGTGCCCCCAATGATATTTATTCCGCACTGTGAATTTTTATATTTTTATACTATATATAAAGTTAGTCATAATAAAGAGAAACGAAGAGCATCTCTCTCCATCGTATACACCCCCTCTACGCCCCTTTCACGTACGCACACAAACTATCTCCAGGTCCTCTAAAAGTACGCCCCCAGCACATTCATGCATGTTTAATCTTTCTCTCGCGATATATACAGTGATGATCATTGTATTTGAAGCGAAAGCACGATACATACATTGGACTTCAAAATCCACTCATTACGGTCACCATTTATGTTTTGTGGTTATTATACAGTCACGGGCTCACCGTACAGCTCTGTATTTGCTCAAGACACGACTAGTTGACCAGTTAAACGCTCCATGTGGCACCTCTAGTGTTGCATCACATTATCTCACTACAATTGGGCCCACCCGTCGGCATGTATAAGAATGAAAAAAAAACAATAAACAAATATTGGACGGTGGTTTGAAGTCATGACCGTGGGCACAGCGGACAAGGTGGCCTTGTATTGGTATGCTGAGCCATCTGTTTTAACACACAGGAGCTGGTGTGGTGATTATACACACACGCACGCAACACTCACACGAACACACGCAGCCACGCACGCACACAACACTCACACGTACACACACAGCAACGCACGCACGCAACACTCACACGCACACACGCACGCATGCATGCACACACCGCACGACCAACACACACTCTCACGCTCAAGTGTTCAACCTACACATGCATGCGCACACATCAGGCCCTGATAGACACATACACAACCAGGTGGTTCCCGCGCACGGGTTGGAGTATTGTCGCGCCTGCGTAAATTTGTGTTTATCTGACCTTTTTCCTATGCGAACTGACAGGTGGGACCCACAAGGAACATGGTCAATTTAACTAGTCAACATAGTGCCACGCAGACTATTTGGCCGGTCAACAGAGTGCAATCCGATGCTGAACGGTGAGCAAGTGACCGTATAATCACCGCAAAACATATATAGTGACCGTAATGAGCGTATTCTGAAGTCCGGTGACCGTATTACGCTTTTCGCTTGAAATACACTGACCGCCGGTGTATTTATCTCTTCTCTTGCTCTCTCTGTGGAGCCGAGTAGGCCAACGTGCCAGTGCCTAAATTGGCGCACGCCACCCCATTATTGTTGTACTGGTTTCGTAAGAGCGAACAAGCATTCACGTCTACTGTACAAACTGTAGATATGAGTTACAAATGCTATGAAGACGAATACAAATATTTGAATCCACTTTATGCCCAATTTCTCTCTGTAGGCCCTCCAAAAGTACATCTCTACACGTTCTCGCATGTTACATCTAACAACTATGCAATACAACACTACTACTACACTCTAACACAATAAATCATATGTGTTTTTAGTTTTACTAGATCTCATATTGTTACTTAATTATTCAGTTTGCATACATTAAAATTGCCTTTGAAATGTATGGCCAGTGTCATCTACCGCGCGGGAAAAATCCCGCCCTTGCCTGTTTAATCGGGTTTGTATCGATGGATCGTGCGAAACAGCAAAACTATAGTAGTACTACAGTACAAGTAAAAGTTCACTTGGCCGCCGTGTCGTGTACTCCTCCGTCGTAAGAGTGGAGCGCTCGCTTTCACAAATGTTCTAGTCCTTTTCGCCGACATGTGGGACATCAAGCAACCGGGTCCACGTGCCATACCGAAATAACAATGCAGAGTAGCAGGGGTGAAGCACCCCAGTCATGGCGCCGGCGTAGTAATGAGCAATGAGGCGTCAAATCACAAAGCTGCACCTTTCCCGCAGTTAAGTTGGAGGGACGAAGAAATAATGCTAAAAAAAGAAGTTGGAGGGACGAAGCAACCATCATTTCACTCGTTGCTGAATCCGCTTCTCCCTCATCTTCTTCAAGTTAACCACGTGTTGCTTCTGCCATTGTTCTGCCTCATGTGGGACGCGGATCGGCTTGGTAAAGCACTGACACGTGGGACCGCATGTTAGCAAACCACGAGGCCAACGTCCTCTAAAAATAAGAAACCTCCCCCGCCATCCGCGCGGCAAAATCACCTCGTTTTTACTAATCTTGATACTATAATTTTTTAGATCAATATAATCGAGATTTGTATAGATAGCACACAGGAGCAAAACCAAGTGGTACGGTTAAGGGCATCCACAATGTGTAGCCAAATGTGAAAATAGCTTTTGGCATCGATGGGAACCATTGTGGACGGTGCTGCCAAAGCCAAAAAGATGGAACCGAAGCTCCCTAATTGATTGTTTGAAGGAATAGAAAAATGCAACCTCTCTCCTCTTTCTCCCGTGCTTGGACGCATGTACAGTATAGAGCACAGAGTCTACTCCCATGTCCCTTCTATCACAAATCACAAAGCAGTGAGGCATCAAATCACAAAGCACGGACTAAGCAACCATCATTTCACTCTTCGCTGACTCCGCTTCTCCATCGTCTTCTTCGAGAAACCACCTTACCGCACTAAGCTGGACGGACGACGCTATTGTGTAGTACTAGTACATTTACGCGTCCTTTGGTTCAACGGACTTCCTGGATGCAAATAAGGCGGTTGTCTCGGCTTGCAGGCGGCACTTGTGAACGACTTACCGTGGTCTCTCTCAATGGTGTTCTCCGTCGAACGCACTTCGCCAAACCACAACGTTCGAGATATCATCGACGTCACCGCAATGGGGAAGGAAGTCAAATAGTTACTACCTCCATTTTTTTGTACACAAGGCCAGTATATCAAAATTACAATTTGCAGAAGGCCACTAAGAATAATCGAGGCAAAATTGATGGGGTTTGCCTCATACTAGCATCCAAGGACATTAATATACCCTTGCATGCATGCAGAAGTGAGAAGGTTGGTTTGCATGGCGCTGCATTAATCAAGCGATGAGGAGTGAGATGGTTAGCTCTTTGGGCATTGGAGAAAAAAATACGCATTAATTGACACGTCAAACGAGGATTTGTATCGATCAATCCCGCGAAGGAAAACCACGCCTTTCTTTTTTAACACAAGTAGTACTCCTACGTACGTACTTGTATCCTGTTTGGGTCTAGGCCTTGCATTGCCATACTTCGCCACACATTTTTGCCAAGCTTGCCAAAAGTTTTCAAAATGAAAAGGAGGTACACTTGCGCACGGCTGTCGCGGTCGCACCACACCCTCACACAGTCGCTCCTGCACGCCGCAAACCCAACCAAGGGAACACACCCTCACTGGCACGTGCTACCGCATGTGATCAAACCAAACTCAGCCATCCTACCGGTGACACATAATTTTCGTTCATACAGTATGTTTATCCAACCGCATGTTGGGGAAGATCCGTAAGGCCCGTGCGGTGGTCTGTTGGGGAAGAAGAAGAGGTGAGGAAGAAGGGTTAGGAGACGTAGGATATTCATCCAACCGCCTGAAATGGTCGACTGACCCAAATGATGAAAGTCAGGCGACTTGCATAAATATATGTTTTTACACAGCAAAAGATCCCTAAAAACAACAACATAAAGAAAAACTATCACTGCTCGCGGAACGAGACGGCCTCGTCGTCTTTGGCTGCCGGCGCGAACCAGCCATAGCTGCCGACGTGTGTCTCCGCACCGTGGTTGTCCTAGGCCTCCAGCTACTCGTTCATGCTGAGCATGCGGGCGCTCTGCACGGACGCGAGCACCACCCGGTTCAAGTCCAGGACGTCCGATTCCGCCTGCAGGAGGGCCTCGATGGCAGCGGCATCCGCGCGCTCCGCGTTGAGTTGAGCCTCCGCCGCCTAGTTCAAGTCCAGGACGTTCGGTTCCGCCTGTAGGAGGGCCTCGATGGCAGCGGCATCCGCGCGCTCCGTGTCAAGTTGAGCCTCCGCTGCCCGGTTCACATCCACGACATCCGGTTCCGCCTGCAGGAGGGCCTCGATGGCAGCGGCATCCGCACGCTCCGCGTCAAGTTGAGCCGCCTCCCGGTCCTCCTTTAGCATCGCCAGGTTGAACCACTGGTCCGCCTGCACCATGGGGGACCCGCGCCGGCACGAATTCGACGTCCATCGACTCATAAGCATAGGGGGCCTTCTGCGCCGCGACCTCCACCATGAACATTGGATCGGCTTCCTCCTCCTCGGAGCTTGGCTCCAGAGAACTCGGGGATTGGCCCGCCGCAAAGCGAGCTTGGGAACGGAGGTCTGTGGCGCCGACCGCCGCCGCAATTTCTGCGTGGCGCTCCGGCGTCAGCATCTTGTAGTACGTGATCTTGCGGCACACCATGGCTTTCCGGCGAACTAGGGGACGCTTGATGCGGGCTAGGGGATCGAAAGGTGGGGGAATGGGCTAGAGAAGAGGTGTGGTTTTGGGGCAGTGGCTGGCGTAGGCCGAGCAGCGAAGGTTCTAGTGTGAATAGTGGTTCCGGTGACAACCGGTCAATCGGTTTTGACTGTACATCGCTCATGTCATGTTCGTGTTGCACCCCGACACGCTGGACCCTCCACGTCGCTCACCGAATGGAACGCGCTTCGTCTTGCGTTTTCGCTCGCTTGTGGGACCATAGTTGAGAGCAAACCAACGTCCCTCCCCCTCCCCCGCCCACGTCATTTATACTACTACTAGAAGAGAGAGAGGTCGGCTGAGTGTTACTAGTACTCCCTCTGTTTTATGCGGAGTAAATAAAAACAGAGGGAGTATACTACTAGTACTATGAGCACTGCATACTCTACTGCAGATGTTGTCAGTACTCCACTAGTACTATTGGACAGGGAGCTTAAAAAAAGTTACTATTGGACTGGCTATACGTGGCGAAATCCTAGTAGGAAGAGCATGCGCGAGAACAAGCACATTCACGTGTTTGAAAACAAATTGGAAACCATCTCTGTTTGAATACAAATCTAGGAGTACGTACGAATCTAACAATATGGATTGGGCGTTGTTGAATGTTGATACTTTTTTCTGTAAGTTTGATCAAAGTAGAGATACTTTGACTACACGTAAAACTTATATGTAAACTAGAAAGGATCGGAGGGAGTATATTGTACGTTCAAAAGCGAAACGAACATTGAATACCCTTTATATATGATTTGCTGATGCTAAGATCACCGGTTCAAAATTTTGAATCCGCCTTAGGTATCACACATGCACTCACTCGTTCTCTCTCGGTTTCATCTCGGGGTCCGAAGATCGATTGAAAGAGGACTAGGGTGAGTACAGTATGTTCGTTTCGCTTTTGAACGTACAATATACTCCCTCCGATCCCCACAGACTCCCCCCGGGTCATTTCTATCATAGAAACACACCAAACCTTTATCTCCTTGCACGACACGCACTTGATCTCTCAACATCAATTGATCTCGTCAAGATATGTCGGGGCATGAACCGAATGGGATGTCAAAACTAATATGGGAAGCGACACGTACTGGAGGCAAAGTGAAACTTTAAACGAACCGTTTGTCTGTATGCATGTCGGACAAATTACAACATTGGAAATACAAGCATGGTCTAGGCCCACATGCGAATGATACTCGGCGGAATGTTCAAATGAGGCATGCGGGAGGATGGACTCGACCGGAGGGCGGCATGATCAATGAAGAAGAGGGTTGGAGAGGAACGAGAAATAAGCAACGCCACATGATTATACTTGAACGGCTAAAAAAAACAATAAGTTGTCTTGTTTTCCCTTCCGTCTTGGTCATGGAGTAAGATACTCCCTCCGTTTTTTTTTACTCTGCATATTAGGTTTGACTGAAGTCAAACTTCATAAAATTTGAGAAAATTTATAGAAAAAATTATGAACATTTACAATAGCAGATCTATATGATGTGAAAGTATATTCAATAATGAATCTAATGGTATTGATTTGTTGTTGTATATGTTATTATTTCTGTCTATAAACTTTGTCAAAGTTTACAAAGTTTGACTTTGAGCAAAGCTAAAATGCGGAGTAAATAAAAACAGAGGGAGTACGCAGGGACTAGTATAGTTACTACTGCCGGAACATGGTAAGTTGGAACCCTAAATGCGGGCATGGACCGGGCACACCTCAATTATTCCTTCAAACAGTCGGACACCTACATTAGCACACCATTCGGCTACATAATCAAGTGTTACGCTTCACTAGTTGAAAAGGAAAAGGGTGGTACTGTACCCAAAACCACCACACTTGGGGCTAGGGTAACAACTTGGTACTGTACCACATTTGAACTAGGGCACAAAAACCAACTGTTCTGCGCCTAATGCCCAACGCGGAGCATTGACGCTCGAATTTGGCCGGGAAAACAGGGAAACCGACATGTGGGGCACACCTGTCGGGACGACGTGGCGCAGACTAGTCCAATGGAGGAGATGGCCCACGACCTCCTCACCACCGGCAACCGTTCATGTGGGTCGTGGGGGCTAGCAACGTGGTGCAGCTCCCGCACCGCCTCTGGACACGGCGACGTGGTGAGTGACACGCTCATTGTCGCTGGACACAGTCGGCTTCAGGGTGCCGAGGGTGGTGTTAGCGCTATGGCATGACCAGCAGATCAACACCCGGCTCGTCGAGGATGCACGGGGCGCCGAAGTGCGCCCACGCCGCGACGCGCCCGTGGAGTGTTGTAGCGTGGCCAACTGCATCCCCAGGACCTGAGACCATGTCGGGTCGTCTTGCTTTTTCAATGACATGTGGGGATCGCATGTGAGCAAAGGGCATCTCCAACGTTGCCACGACCACAGCTGACTACCCTGGCACACCAAAAACCCTCGTCCCTCGCGCCGTCGCGCCGTGCGTTCCCAGCCGGTGCCAGCTGCCGGCATTCATGCCGTCCGTCCGTATGCCATCATTAAGAGGCTCGGTGCCCGAGGAACCAACTCCGGCGACTTAATGATGCACCCGGACGCTTGGCCTCACCGGAATGCGCTACTTAAAGCGGCAACGCCCAGCTAAACTCCACACCATAGTGCATCGTCCTGCTACCTGGCACCACATCCGCCATGACCGCGAGCGCGAACGCTCTGCGGGAGAGCTTGTCTTCGGGGATGAAGCTCGAGGTCGCCGCCCTCGCTCAAGTCGCCGCCCTCGCTCAAGTCGCCGCTCGCAACGCAATAGCGGCGTAGCCGGACGCGGACGCGACCGCACAAGCGGTGGCCACGCTGGCGGCCAACGACGGGAGCACCGTCAGCCATGCGTCCTACTTGCCGCCGTCCAACGTTCGGTGGCGCATGTGGCAGGTGAAGCGACGGACCGTCCACGTCCATCACCATCGACCTCACGTCCACCGGCACCGTCGAGGTCAGGGACTCCTCCGAGGATGAGTAGGGCATGGGAGATGGCAGGGCATGGTGTGCCAATTGGCCGGTCCGTCTCCCGTGTTCTACTCTTCCTCGCCGAAGACCGCACCTTCACTTCACGGGTCTTGAACCCCGCCCCCGTACATGGAGATCGCAGATGGAGGACATTGGTCGCTGCCGTAGAATAGGTTTAGGGTCGGGTTTCTTTTATTTTTCTGTCCTATAAAAGTTCGAAATGTAATGAAAATCTGCCGTGTTTGCATGAATCTCGTCCGGTGTATATGAACTTTCACAATAATAGTAAGATATATTGTAGGAGTATGAAAATATATGGAATGATGATTCGTTTTTGTGTGTATGAACTTAGAAGGTTTGACCCAAGACAAAGCTAACATGTGAAGTAAATAAACACATAGGGTCTACATACACAATTTATCTTAGGCACTCCAATAGTACGTCCACTACACATTCACGCATTTCACATCTTTCTACATCTACGGGAACCTACGAAAGGGTTAACATAAATTGCCTCTCTCTCTCCCCCCTGATTTTCATGGTGGTGGGCCCCTCCCTCCCCCCAATCTCCAATCAATAGCTCACACATTTCACATTACGTTAATTACGTAACTGGGATTACGTAGGTGTAGCATTACTCGTCCTAAAAAAACCAACTAAGCCAACCTCCCAGCATATCGCGCGGGAAAATACCCGGCCACACCGTTTTGGTCGGGATTACCGGATTACTAGTAGTAGTATCGATGGATCGCGCGAAGCACCAAGTTTTTTTTTTGAGGGGGCGAAGCACCAAGTTTAAAAGGAAAAAAGGCGGTACACTCACAGCACGCCTGTCGCGGTCACATTGCACCCCTCACACGGTCGGTCCTGCACATGGCTCACGCAAACGGAATGCGCTTCGGCTTGCCTCTTCACTGAAATGTGGGACTGCACTTGGAGAAACCGACCATGCGCCAAACTCCCCCACCCACCGCCCGAAAATCCCCCCCAAAAATTCCCCCCAAATCCCAAATTCAACCGCCCTTCGGCCAACTAGCCAATAATATTCCCCAAACCCCCCTCCCCCCCGGCCCCCTCCACTCCATTCGCTCTGCCAAAGCCGCCCTCCTCGCCACACCGATACGTCGGCGCCGCGGTTCGTCGAGGGGATGCACGGCGAGCCTCTCGCTCCCACAGTACGCTCTCGTAGACTGTTGTCCTCTAGTTGCGCCACCACCGCTGGCGACGTTCTTGTGGAGACGCACGGTGGTCAGCTTCTCCCACGGTCCCGCGCATTCTAGACGAGGCCCCGTGCATGTCGGAGTAGCGCTGAATGTTAGCTGATAGACACTGTTAATCTCACTGTTTGCCGAAGTAGTTTACAGTCAATATGCTTTGCTTAAGAAGCTCCTTGCCCTGTTCTGCACTCATCTGCTTAGCTGAGATGGCATGCCACGCCCAATTAGTTGCTAAAATATCCTGCCATATTTATTGTGACGTAGATTGCCATGGCTCGTAGCCAATCTGTTGGTGAAATAGCTCTACACACCATTTTATACTCGATCTTTGTTGATGAGATGGCCTCGATGGCTGTGTGCTCGGCCTCTTGACTGCTGAAATAGCCTGCCATAGTTTAGCACTCAAAATGTTTACTGAATTAGCTTTACATATATTTTGTTACTTAGATCTGCTTGTCCAAATTCTTGCCATAGCTTTAGACATCGACCTAGGTTTTTTTTTCTGGACTTCATAAAAAAGCATATATGTTTTTTCCTGTAATATCTAGTAGAAGAACTAATTTGTATGTCTAACAGATGGACATGACTTGGATAACTTCTGCTCGAAGATTCCCGCTGCATATGTCGAGGGGGTTGAAACCTTCATGAACTTTATCAGAGCTGAGTACGGTGGTCCGAAATCAGATGTGCTCTTCCCGTGTAGCAGTTGTATGAATTCAGCTACAAGACCCCAGTCAACTGTGCAAAATCATCTACACTTGTATGGGATGTCGGTCACATATACTAGGTGGTTCATCATGGTGAAGCTGTGAACGTCAATGTTACTGACTATGTGGAAGTAGCACATCACCATCTTGATCTGCCTGATGCTCAGGTGGAAGAGGAGGAGGAGGTGGTGGTGGCAGAGCCAGTGAGTTGACCAACATTGAAACAGCTACAAAATCTCGTGCATTTCTGAACTTTCACCTGCAGAAGAAAAACGGTGGGCCCGCATGTTGGAACAATGCAATGTGGCTGTCACCCAGGAAATAAGCTGTCAGTATTCTCAGCTATGGTCACCTTTCTTCAGGTGAAGACATCTGAGCGGATGACCAACAAATCATTCGATGCGATGTTGGCTGCTTTCCGCAAATCTTTCCCAGATGCGTCTGAGCTGCCACACACCTACAGTAAAATGAAGAATTTCCTTCATGCAGTTGGAATTGGATATGATATGACCTGTTTGTAAGAATAATTGTGTTCTGTTCCGGAAGGATTATGCCAACTTAATGAATGCCCAAAAAGCAAATCATCAAGATGGAAAGATGGCGATGCTATGAAAGGATTCCTCATAATGTTCTGAGACATTTTCCAATTATACCAATTGCAGAGGTTGTTTCATGATGCTGAAACAAGAGAGGATGTGTTGTGGCATTCTAGAGAACCAGGAGTACAGAGATCAAAATGTAATGAGCCATCCATCTCATGGTAATGACTGGAAAGCTTCAATCAGAAACACAAAAAGTTGTTGCTGAACCAAGAAACATTAGACTTGGCTTAGCTTCAGATGGATTTAACCCATTTGGTCACCAGAGCGCCACATATAGCATGTGGCCAGTGCTTGTTATCCTCTACAACATGCCTCCAAATGTTTGCACCAAGAATCAAACTACTCTGATGGCCTTGCTCACCCAGGTCCAAAAAGTCCTGAAAAGGATTTTGATTTATTTCATGGAGCCTCTTGTGGAGGAACTTCAACAGCTATGGAGGGGTGTTCTCACTCAGAGACCTATATAGCAGCCCACCAGCTGATTTCTTTTTGCGTGTTGTTATAATTTGGTGCATCCATGATTATCCGGCTTTGGCACTATGTCAGGGCGAACAACACATGGTTACAATGCATGTGTTCGCTGTGACAGGAATCCGCTGTCATACGCAATACTTAGCAAGATCTGTTACATTGGACACCCGCCGTTTCCTTGCCAAGGGCAAGCCGTGTCCTACAAAATACCGAAGATATGTGTTCAATGCAAGCATGAAAACCGTGATGCGCCAAAGAGGCTCACCCCATGAGTTGTAAGTGGAATTAAGAAGGTCAGGCATATTACACCGGAAACCATCCTGATAATGGTAGCGGGAAAAGGAAGCATGGCAGGGCAGAAGAGAGATTATTGTTTACCCGCATGTGGGACTTGGAGTATTGGAAAGATTTGGATCGGCGGCATAATCTTGATGTGATGCACACCGAAAAATATATGTGACAGCATTATCGGCACACTTCTAATATTGAAGGCAAGACGAAGATACCTTAAAATTAGGATTGATTTGACACCCTGGGTATCAGAAAGGATTTGCAGGTGGAAGATGAAGGTAAACCACGGGATATGGTACCAGCTGTGTACGTCTTGGACAAGGTAAAAAGAAAAGATTTTTGCGAGGTCCTGTCACGTGGAGATTCCCACATGGATTTGCTTCCAACCCTGAAAGGAGAGTCAGTGCAGATGGAACAAGGTACAAGGGTTGAAAACTCATGACTGCCCACATCCTACTTCAAAGGGTTTTACATGTTATCCTTAGAGGATTGGGCCGTCCTACTTATACAGAGCAGTTGCAGAGTTGGGACAATTCTTCAGGGAACTCTGTATGAGAAATATCAGGATAGATGCTTTGGAGCTTCTTAGAGACAAGATACCAACTTCCTATGCGACCTTGAGAAGATATATCCTCTAGCCTTCTTTGATGTGATGGGGCATTTGGCTGTTCATCTACCTGATGAGGCACTACTTAGAGGTCCAGTACAGTATGGCTGGATGTACCCTATCGAAAGGTGGCTAGGAACTTTCAAGGGCTATGTTAGGAACAGAGCTAGACCCGAGGGTTCCATTGCAGAGGCCTACATTGCTACAGAAGTGTCGACATTCTGCTCAAAATACATTGAAACGCTGATCACTTAGCAAGAGGTGGTGAAGACAATCCCGGCTCAATGTTTTTGATTGTTCTGTTTGAGTTACAGGAAGAGTCGACAAGACGACAAACCTAAAGATTTGGAAAAAATGGTTTGGTATGTGTTGAATAACTGTCCTGAGATTCTACCTTATATCAGTAAGTGCTAAGTACTGCAGCTTATACATCATAATCTACTAAACTTGCAGCACATTCTTATATATTTAGATGTTTGACGCGATCACTATGTTGTGCACCATCTACAAAAAGGAGTTACTACCGCAAATCCAGAAACATTGACAAACTGGTTATGGCAGGATTTGCGAAATGGTTCAAGAGCCATGTAAGCTTTTAAATTGCACTGTCAGTTTTTTATAATTGAGTACATAAGATGATCAGCTTGTCTATTTTCTAACAATAGGTTAAGAAGATGCGGGAGGATGGGCAGGCATTAATGATGCCCTTTACGCACTAGCAATGGGCCCTGATACTCGGGTAAGACATTATGAATCTTGTGTTGTTGGAGATGTGCGCTACAACACCCTTGCACGCGACGAAGGCAGGAAAACAAACAGTGCCATCATGAGCACGGATAAGTACGGCGAGAGACACTAAAATGTATGCTAACAAAACAACATTGTTCAGTTGCATGTATATCTCCATTTTCGAGGTTCATCGGTGTGTGGTTCGTTTGTGCTATCGTTGGTATAACCTGTTTTCCAGGATCGCAAAACCCAGAGCTGATGATTATTTCAAATCCATCAATGTCAAGGCGGCGTACCAGACCTACAAGCCTTTTATTTTGGCAAATCAAGCAACACAGATATTTTTCTTGGAAGCCACATTTGCACATAGCGATGACTGGGGAGTATTGCAAAGTTTGAGTAGAGGAATTCATTTAATGAAGTTGCACAACAAGATGATGCTTACACTCTCCTGATGTAGAAGATTCCATAGATGTTCCTAATATCTTTGAGAACCATCACGTCAATGACGCTGCGAAAGATTGCCTGTCGGGCTGTGGACATACGAGAGTTGATCAATAAGACGCCAACGTTCGAGGACATTGAGGATGAGAAGAAGATGACACTGGGGGGAATTCGATTCACACTGATACACTGGCGAAGATGTTGACGCTGCTGCTGTCGGATGATGATTAGATTGCTTTTGTCGTATTTGCCTGTCAGAACACATTTTTTTATCTACTATGTGAAATTGTGTTTGCTATGACAACTGAAACCTGATGAACTTGTTGTTTTATTTTGCTGTGAGAACATCACTTATTATGTTAATTTGTGTTGTGTGATTGTATGATGACTAAAACATGATGACACTGTTGTTTAGTTGTACTCATATTTGGCTGTGAACTTGTATTTGATGACATTGTTTGTTGTTTTGGACTGCAATTTGCTCGACGTCTTCGAATGGGAACAAGCTGAACCGATGGGCTCTGCTAATTTATTTATTTATTAGCAAAAGGGCCTCTGCTATTATTTATTTATGAGCAAAAGGGGATACCCCTCGATTTTCGTTAATAGAAATCATTAGATGTTCACAACACTACGCCCAGCCTGCTAAACAGGTTTCATTCATTACTAGTTTCAGCAAAGTGCTCATGTCATAGCCACTGAATACATCACGAGTGCTACATACACTACAAATAAAGAGACAATCATCCTACAGAGCACATCGATTTTGCCCATTATCTTCACAAGCTCTTTCATCTCCTGATTGCTGTCAGGGCCGTTCAGCAGCTGTTGCTTGGCCATGATCAGAGGAACTGCTCTTTAACCTTCTGCTCTGCATCTTCCTCTTCTGCCATTCCTTTAGTTACTTGTCCAACACCCCAATCTGCTGGTATTGGGATTCTCTCGGCTAACCAAATAATCAGCTAGTTCATTCCCCCACATCAGCAACTTCCTAGAAATACAAATCACACAATCTTCCTCTTCTGCACGAATCAAATTGGAAGATCATCAACCAAACTATTAAAAAAATCAGCAACTGAAAGCAGCAGAACAACACTTAAACATATTATTACCCCATGATTCGGGCATTTGTAGAAGACTCGGCCAGGGTTGAGGATTGTGGTTGAGACGCGACGGATGACTCTCGTGATTTGCAGCAGTGGCACCACACCAACGGCAGCGGGTTGCGATGAGCAACCAGCTGCGGTGTGTGTGCCGGCGGGGTGTGATGAGACCCACAGGATGGTACGGGTGGTGACTTGGTGCATATCTGTTGTTGCCTGCTGAAGAGCAGGTGACGAGCACCCAGCGGACATGGTTGCTGCGGCCAAGCTTCTGATGCTAGGCAGAGTAAGTAGAGAAGAGGAGAAGCGAACATTGATGTCAGTTTCATTACTTGTAGAGTAGCATAGCCACCATATATAGTCTAGGTTTGGATTCGAACCAGCTACAGGAGCATCTCTCTTTTTTCTAAAACTTAGCAACGTCTCTTTACTGGTACACTAGCTGTTCTGTACGCCTTCTCAAGTCTTTGATTTTTCTTCTTTTTTTTGTGAGGAAGGAAGGAGGACAAATTTGAGAGTTCCTGGGACTCGAACCCAAGACCTCTCGGTTGAAACCAAGGGTGCTAGTCACTTATGTGGCGAACGTTCCCTCGGAGATGGACGGCAGACAAACGCATTTTCCTCGCAGTTTTAAGTTGCGACGCAAGATCGAACGGTCGCAGTTTCAGGAATGTTATCAGGCGAACGAGCCCAGTTTTTCTTTTCTTCCTATATAAAAAAGTATGCTACTTGGTGTCGGCTTAGTCACAAAACGATTGTGCCAACCTTGACCCATTGGATTAAAATTTAACGTCCGTCGTGTTTCTTCTCAGTCTATTCTTCCTCCAGCCGCAAAGCCAAACCGCGCCGGCGGGACCGCCTGCTCCCGCCTCCCACGGCTAGCTGTGCTGCCGCGCACGCACATCGTGGCCACATCGCACCTAAAACTCTGCGCATCTTCCCTGGCTCTATTTGTTCCTGTCCGGGCCTCACCATCGTCCTGCGCCTTGGTTCGCTCGCCGCGGCGCCGCCCTCCGTGTTGTCAACATGGTCAACAACCGAGAGGAATAAGGAGATGACTGTACATGGTGAGGATGACAGTAGGGACCCACCAGGATCATGGCAGTAAGCAAGCAAGTGCCTCCTTTATTACAAGAAAAAAAAGGGTTCCTCCTGATGGTTTCCTGACATTTGGGTCGCACGCCACTGTCAACGTAGTCAATAAGCGAGATAACTGCACAAGGAGCGGCAGACACCCGGGACCCACACGCGCGCTATATTTTTTTTGTCGGGACGGAGAAGGGTATCAACTGGGTTGTGCGGGAGCTGTGGCCCGTCTAGCCCAGGCTTTTATTTCATATGTTTACCCATGACCAGGCCAGTTTTTTTTTTCCTTCTCTAAAATGGCTAGCCTAGCTATTTTGTTTTTGCAGAATAACCAACGTAGGCCTACTTGATTTTCTACGCCCTGCTGGGCTGGAAATCTTTCAAGCAGGAGGGATGCATTCGGGCTTGCCCAGAAAATGGGCTATAAGTATTAAGAAATGGGCATAAGTAATAATAAATGGGCTGTAAAATGAAAAAATACAGCAAACAGGCAATTATTTCCAAAATACTTTTTTCTTCGGATTTTGATATTTTAAATTTCATTGTTTTTGTGCGGGTAAAATTTCATTGGATTTAATTAAGGTATGTTTAGTTTTTAAATAATTTGAATCTGGCTAGAAATTTTGGGCTGTATGCTGTTTGGGACAGATTTGGAGGCTGACTTGTGGGTCTACTAGGTTGACTTGTACGAAAGGCTTTGTCAACTTAGTACACAAATGATTCTAGCAGAAGTGACCGTGGGATGTTAATCCAACGGCCGTGCTGCTTTCTTCAATATCTTCTTCTTCTTGCTCCAGCCGCCCAAAGCAGCGCCGGTGGGACTGCCTGCTCCCGCCTCCCGTGCCGGCTGTGCTGCCGCACACCGCACCGCCCCACCCTACTCCATCACTGCCAGGCCATTCCTCTACTCCACCACACCTCCTGTTATTTTCCTGGCGACGGCAACCGAACCAGTAAACCCTCGTACTCCCGCCGCGTGGGCAACCACTGCCGATCTTCCCCGGCTCCCGGCCGTTCCCTTCCTAGGCCTCGCCGTCGTCCACCGCCCTGGTGCTCTCGACGCGGCGTGTTCAACGTGGTCACAAACGACATCCATCGGAAGAGGACTGTACGTGGAGAGGCTGACAGCTGGGTCCACACGGCCGCACGCACGCAGGAAGTGCCTCCTTATTACGCGCAAAATAATGATTCCTCCACTTGAAAGCAGGGACCCACCAGAAGGGCCTCTATATTTCATGAAAAAAATGTTCCTCCGCTGACAGCTCGGACCCACCAGCTATATCTTCGCACGGAAGGAAGTGCCTCCTTATTACGCACAAAAAATGATACTCCCCCCTGCTATCTGGGACCCACCATAGTTGGAAGCTGACTCGGGGGCCTACGACACGGACGGAGGGCTTTGTCAACTTAGTCAATATTTCTAGCTCCAGTGACCGTACGATGTCCATCATCCAACGGCCGTAGTGCTTCTTCAACCTCTGGTCTTCTTTGCTCCAGCCGCCCAACCACAGCGACGGTCGTGCCGCCTGCTCCCGCCTCCCGTGGCCTGCTCTGCTGCCGGCAGGCCTGACCACCCCACCCACTCCAACCTCTGGCCAGCCTCCCTCTACTCACCCCACAACCCCTGTTATTCTGCGGCGACGGCAGCCTCACACACCGCGCCGAACCAGTCAACCCTCGTACTCCTCTCCGCATGGGCATCCACTGACGCGTCTTCCACGGTTCCACTCATCCCCTTCCTAGGCCTCGCCGTCGTCCACCCCTTGGTGCTCTCGGCGCGGTGTGGTCAATGTGGTCAAGGAACGACTTCCATCGGAAGAGTACTGTACATGGAGAGGCTGACAGCTGGGTCCACGGCCACAGCAAGGAAGTGCCTCCTTATTACACGCAAATAATGATTCCTCCACCTTACAACAGGCAGACCCCCCGATGGGCCACCGTATTTCACGAAAAAAAACATTTCCCCCCTGACTTCTGGGACCCACCAGCTACATCTTCGCACGCAAGGAAGTGCGTCCATATATCAGGCAAAAATATGATTCTCCCCCCTGACAGCTTGGACCCACCAGCTATATCTTCGCACGCAAGGAATGCCTCCTTACCTCCCTGACAACTGGGGACCCCCCCTGTCAAACCGCACATAGGGTTGTCTGTCTGTTCGCGAACATGTATGTACATACTGGTCGATCGGTCTATCTGCAGGCTGCGCGATACCGTGGCCGAGTAAGGAAGGGCACGTGTCGTAGTAGAGGCGCGGACATAGCATGTCACGCAGTCCCGTCAATATCGTGACACGTACGTACACCAGGGTGCAAAAGTAAATACGGCCACATACGTACATACGGGCGGGTCTCGAACGCCTACTCGCCATACGTACGGCCAGGGCTCGTGTACATGGAGAGGCAGGGAGAGCAGTCGACGGCGTCCTGTTCATCGGCAGCCAATCGACTGGGTGGACGGAGAAACTGCGTCCTGTTCATCGGGAGGCAACGGAATGTGTTCCTGTTCATCGGGAGCCAACCGGCTTGGACGGAACAGCCGAAACGAGGCCTGGCGTACATAGAACGAGGAAACGGCCTTCTGTTCGACCTCCAACGTCGAAACGGGATCCTGTTCACCAGGAGGGGTCTGCGTACCGCAAAACGGAGGAAAGGACTTCTCTTCTCTTCGCCCTCCTATGGTCGAAACGGGGTCCTGTTGATCGGAGGGGTGTGGCGTACCGCAAAACGGAGGAAACGACTTCTCTTCGACCTCCTTCGGTCAAAATGGGGGTCCTGTTCATCGGAGGGGTGTGGCGTACCGCAAACGGGACTCCATGGGCTACTATTCATCCACCATCTATTGCCTCGCTCCAGCCTCCACGGGGGTACTGTTCCATCCACCGTCAACCTCCTCCAGCCTCCACCTGCGACTATTCATCCACGGCGTCTCCCTCCTGCCTCCACCAGCTATTGTTTCATCCACGGGCTCCTATTCATCCAGCCCCACTCGCTATGTTCAACCAGCCCTCCATGGCATACTGTTCATCCAGCCCTCCACCGGCTACTGTTCAACCAGCCCTCCACGGGGTCCTGTTCATCCACCCCCAACCGCTCGATCGGGGTCCTGTTCATCCAGCGGCAACGGCCTCTACTACCACGGGGTCCTGTTCATCCAACCCCACCGGAACTGTTCATCCAACCCCCAACAACGCTCACTGTTCATCAGAGGTAGCAGGTTCGATCAGCTTCAGTTAGTACAGTAGCGAAGGAATCGCTCGATCGGTGTTCAGTTAACAGCCAGGATCGATCGATCGCTCGGTTCAGTAACGTGGCGAACGCCTCGCTCGGGTTCATGTTAGAGCCAACGCCCTCGCACCCACCCGCGTATGTGTACGAGAACGCGCAATCCTTCATGCATCGCTCGGCCCCGACCACCCACCATACCGGGAACCGGTAACTCCCCAATATTTCCTCGCCCTCGCTTCTACCACGGTTTTGTTTCGGTCATGGACGGCCCAAAGAATGTCATGCAGCTGCGTCTCCGGCCCGCCCAGGACAAAAGCCCATTTTCTGTCATGATATTTTGTCATAGAAGTAGGAGCCTACCACATCTATGATGATCCCACCGGGTTTTGTCAAAATTATCGTCATAGAAGTGTCATAAGCATGACATAAAAAAATTCGTTCGCCCAAATGTCACGGATGTGTCTTTTTTTTGTAGTGATGGGATCATTTGATCCCTCATGGTACATCTTTATGCTTTGTGTGTTGATCAACTTGATTCACTCTTTGACTTAGTCTTGATCAACCTTGTATCTTGTCTTCTACATGACCATCTTTGGATAATTCCTTGAATAGCACCTTGGTCATCTCATAAACTCCTTGAAAGCAACAATGGACTTCAAGAAAAGCCTATGGACAAATCCTACGAATTAAACTCAAGGCAACCATTAGTCCATGAGAATGTCACCATTACCAAAACCAAACATGGGGGCACCACATATTCTTTCATCCTGCTTCGCTCATCAGATGTCGAAGGAATCTGAGTCTCTCTTAGCCTTATACCATGTGAGACAGCAAAACCCTTTCTGGTCTCACTCATGTCGAACCACTTTCAACACTTTATCTATGTACGTCTCTGACTCAAGCCGAGCAGCCTCCTTGATCTATCTATATATATCTTAATGCCTAAAATCTACACTGACTCACCAAGGTCCTTCATCGAAAACTTGCCATTCAATGATACCTTGACCGAGTTCAGCATCGAAACATCATTTCCAATTAGTAGCATGTCATCCACATACAAAATCAAAATACTACCAAGCTCCCACTCAACTGCTTGTGTAAACACAAGCATCCTCTTCACTTTGATGAAACCAAGACCAGTGACGACCTCATCAAAACGAATTTCCAGCTCTGAGATGCTTGCCTCATCCATAAATGGATCTCTTAAGGTTGCTACCTTACTAGCGCTAGTCAGATTGAGAAAAAAAACATCGGGTTGTATCATATACACGTCCTCGGTTAAATTTCTGTGAAGGAAGCCATTTTGACATCCATCTACCATATCTCGTAATCGAATATGCAGCTTAGCTAGTACGATCCTCATTGACTTCAGCATTGCTATCGCCGAGTAAGTCTCGTTGTAGTCAATTCCTGAACTTGTCCATAACCTTTAGTGACAAGCCGAGCTTTGTGGATCTGAACATTTCCATCCACATCGGTTTTCTTCTTAAAGGCCCATTTGCCCAATAGCATGATGCCCATGCGGCGGATCAACAAAGTCCCAGACTTGATTTTCATCCATGGACTTTAACTCAGATCTCGGGCCTCAACCATGCCTCAGAATCCGAGCTCACCATCGCTTCCGCATACATAGCCAACTCATCGCTTTCCAGCGACAACACATCACACACTCTGCACAATCTTTTCTGACATGCATGGTGTGGTGCCGCTTCCCACCTCGGGTTCCCTGACAGACTCCGGTATGATCACATCACCAGCCGAGTGTTGTCCCCAAGTGGTTCTCAACTTCTTTGAGTTGCACCTGCCTCCCACTTGCCCCTCTCCCACGTCTCCCCAAATTCTTTCTTGGAAGACCCCATTTCGAGCACAACACACTTTGTTCTCTGCGCGGTTGTAGAATGCTATATCCCAGGTTTTCCCTCGATATCCCACAATATGCATTTTATCTGACTTGGGTGTAAGCTGTTCGAGATAAGTCGCTTGACAAATGTTTGTGCACCCCCAAATCTTTAGAAAGACAACTTGGAACTCTTCCCAGTCCCAATATCATGTGGTGTCTTGTCTAGGATTTAGATGGTACTCCTGTTGAGTGTAAAAGTTGCAGTTTCTAGAGCATATCCCCGAATGACAAGGATAAATCCGATTTGCTCATCATAGATCAACACTGTCGAAAAGGTTGATTCCTCCGTTCTGACAACACCATTCTCTTGGTGTAACCCGAGGTGTGATCTGAGGTACTATACCTCGCTTTCAATGATTATCAAACTTTTGGCTCTGTACTCACCCTCCACGATTAGATCGTAGAAGCTTTATAGTCTTGTCGAGCTGACTTGCTACCTTCGGTTCTGGAACTCTTTGAACTTTTCAAAAGTTCCCAACTGTGTGCCTCATCAATAATATATCCCATACCTACTCAAGTCGTCGGTAAAAGTCACGAAGTACTAATAGCCACCTTTGGCACTCGTCCTCATTGGACCACACACATCTCGTTGTGTATAACTCCACAACTCGGACGCCCTCTCACAACTCTTTGCAAAAGGAGACTTAGTCATCTTCCGAGCAAGCATGATTCGCATTCTCGAACGACCCAAAGTTGGACAAAGTTAGGAGCCCATCATCATGGAGCTTCTTCATGCGTTTCGTACTAATGTGTCCCAAGCCGACAATGCCAGAAGTATGTCGGATTTATCTCATTAGGCTTATGCCTCTTTACATTCACGTTATAGACCGGTTCCATTGTCTAAATTCAATATAATAGCCCATCAATAATCGGTGCTAGCCGCGAAACTACCATTCAACAATATCGAACAACCATTGTCCTTTAAATTTAATTCATACCCTGACTCATCAACATGAGGGCAGATAATGTTTCCGACTAAGTGCATGAATGTAATAACATTATTCAATTCCATAATGAATCCGGAAGGAAGTTGGAGCTGCATCATGCCGACCTCCAGCGGCAACAATCTTACTTTGTTGCCGACCCTGATGTCATCTCCCATTGTGCCACATGCCTAGTTCTTACTAGCCCTTGCATCAAGTTGCAATATGAACTATTGATCCGGTATCAAAATACCCAGAGTATTTAGTGTATGTCACCAGGTAAATGTCTATAACATATGTAAACAAGTGTACCTTTGCTTGAAGTCTCACTTTCGGTGTTCTTTGCCATAGCTCCACAAGCCACTTGCTACAGTTTCCCTCTTCTAGTGACCAGGTTCTTTGCAATGATAGCAAATGTCTTCAAGTTCGGTCCTGACTTGGGGGCTCAGTGATGGAGATAACTGATACGTCTCCGTTGTTCTACTTTCCAAACCTTTTTGCTCTTGTTTTGGACTCTAATTTTGCATGATTTGAATGAAACTAACCCGGATGGACCGCTGTTTTTAGCAGAATTGCCATGGTGTTGTTTTTTGTGCAGAAATCAAAGTTCTCCCGGATTGACCTGAAAATTTACGAAGAATTTTTATGAATATAAAAAATACTGGGTGGAAGATATACCAGAGGGGGGGCCACCCAGGAGCCCACAGCTCGGGGCGCGCCTACCCCTAGGCCACGCCTGCTGGCTTGGTGCCCCCTGGACCTCCGGCAACCCTAATTCCAACTCCATATATACCTATTCGCCAAGAAAAAAATCAAATAGAAGGATTCATCGCGTTTTACGATACAGAGCCGCCGCCACCCAAACTCCTGTTCTTCACCGGGAGGGCTGATCTGGAGTCCGTTTGGGCTCCGGAGAGGGGATTCAACGTTTATCATCATCATCAACCTTCCTCCATCACCAATTTCATGATGCTCACCGCCGAGAGTGAGTAATTTCTTCATAGGCTTGCTGGACGGTGTGGTGGATGAGATCTATCATGTAATCAAGTTTAGTTTTGTTAGGGCTTTATGCCTAGTATCCACTATGTTCTGAGATTGATGTTGCTATGACTTTGCTAAGCTTAATGCTTGTCACTATGGCCCGAGTGCCATGATTTCAGATATGAACCTATTATGTTTTCATGAATATATGTGTGTTCTTGATCCTATCTTGCAAGCTATATGCGCCTGATTACAAGTTTGATCTTATACCCCAAGGTGAACAATAATTGGGATTCTTTCTGTGATTACCGTAGTTTGAGGAGTTCATGTATTCACTAAGTGCTAATGCTTTGTTCTGGTTCTCTATTAAAAGGAGGCCTTAATATCCCTTAGTTTCCTTATGGACCTCGCTGCCACGGGAGGGTAGACAAAAGATGTCATGCAAGTTATTTTCCATAAGCACGTATGACTATATATGGAATACATGCCTACATTACATTGATAATTGGAACTAGTTCTATGTCGCTCTAGGTTATAACTGTTACATGATGAATGCCATCCAACACAATTATCCATCACTGATCCAAGTGCCTACGAGCTTTTCGCATATTGATCTTTAATAAGTTACTTTTGCTGTTGCTGCTGTTACATCACTACAAAATGTTACTGTTACTATTACTACTATTACTGCTACTATCATACTACTTTGCTACTGATCACCTTGCTGTAGATTTAATGTCTTTCAGTGTGGTTGAATTGACAACTCACTGCTAATACTTGGCGTATTCCTGGCTCCCTTGGTGTCGAATCAATAATTTGGGTTTAATACTCTAACCCTCGAAAACTATTGCGATCCCCTATACTTGTGGGTTATCAATATTTCTCCTCTGCCCTTTGCCTTTAACCTTTTTCTGGACCAAATCTTCTTGAACTTACTGTATTTTGCACTTGAGCGTGCCTTTCTTAATATCCTGCTCTGCCACTTGAGCATACCATGCAATTCCGTGAGCTCTTATCCATGCCGTGCATATGAAGTTTTGAGATGAAATGTCCCATAGCTAGGCAGAAGAGAACCATAACTGCATCGGTAGCCAGCTCATCCAAAGCGGGAACCCTAACTAAACAAAGCTTTGCATGGATCCGATCATCTTGATCACACGCAGCTCAGTGGATCACCCTCCTTCAGTCTTAAACCTCAGTCGCCGACATTGAACTTTCAGTCCTAGCCTATGTCTAAAACATGCTCTTGAGACTCTTGATCATATCAAAAGCCTCAACGTTTTCAAATGCTTGTTGCAAATCGCGCCTCCATACACTCCAGATCAGACATCTGATCTATGTGGATTCATCAACGAGTTTTTGGTAGGCATTCCTGGTTGTTGCTTAGCATTAACGCAGTTCTTCTGGAAGTGGATCCTCTAGAAAACATTTCCCTTTTTATCGTGCTTGAGAACAATTCTCAATTTCTATACTAGTGGTAAAGTTTGTTCCATTCATTTTATTCATTTCCCAATTGATTTCACATGCAAAGTGGGTAACCAGGTGGTGCCATTGATCTACAACAAAAATATGCAAACACTAAGCATGTGTTTATGTAGAGTAATTCAAGCTTAAACAGAAATACTCCCAGTGAAGTTCGGCATCCCTCGCAAACTCTCAGTGATTCAGATCCGACTAGCTCAATGCGACTAGTGGAGCTTTAGCATCACTGCTAGTCAAACGTGCCTATCCGGTAAGCAACTCCTTGCAGATCGTATCTCTATACGACTCCAATTCGGTCGAGTAGGTATCTTATACCCCGGTGATAACCCACAAGTATAGGGGATCAATTGTAGCTTTTTCGATAAATAAGAGTGTCGAACACAATGAGTGCAAAGGTAGAATTTATATTATCTTCAAGTTTTAATCGACCACCGATACAACTCTACGCACACTTAATGTTTTGCTTTACCTGAACAAGTATGAAACTAGAAGTACTTTTGTAGGTGTAAAGGGATAGGTTTGCAAGATAATAAAGATGTGATAATAAAAGATAGGTGTTGTTTTTAACTAAAAGAACAATTAAGTTATATAATGCGAGTGTGGAAAGTGTGGTAGGATTTGCGGAATTGTCCCTAAGCACAATTGGCTAAGTTACTAGATTGATACAATTTTTATGTGGGAGAGGCCACTGCTAGCATGTCACCCTTACTTGGAATTCTATGCACTTATGATTGGAACTATTAGCAAGCAATCCACAACTACTAAAGTTCATTAAGGTAAAACCCAACCATAGCATTAAGATATATTGGTCCCCCTTCAATTCCCGTATGAATCAATTTTCTATGGTAGGAATAATTTTCTCCATCACTCTTTGCCCTCCCATGCATAGTACTGTCAACATACACTAACCCCATGGGTGATCCACACGCGCGCTCATATGATGGGACCAAAGGATAGCAACATACATAAGCAAATAAAACCAATCATAGCAATTCACCAATTACCCCAAAGGGCAACAAAAATCTACTCAAACATCATAGGATGCACACTATTGGATAATAATATGAAGCATAAAGACCATGTTTAAGTAGAGGTACAACGGGTGTGCGGGAGAGTGGACCGCTAAATATAAGATGGGGAAGGTGGGGAGGTGTTGGGGCAATGACGGAGTTGTTGGAGTAGATGACCGTCACACGTTAATTGCCATTGCCCGGCGGCATTCCCGGCCCCACCGGGAGAGAGGGGGAGAAGCCCCCTCCTCTTCTTCTTCCTTGGCCTCCCCTAGATGGGAGGAGGGTTTTTTCCCCTCTGGTCCTTGGTCTCCATGGTTCCCGAAGGGCAGGAGCCCCCCGAGATTGGATCTCTCTCCCTGTTATCTTCTGTTTCGCGTTCCTATTTTCTGGCCGAAAATCGTTTCTTAAATTCCTGGAGATCCGTAACTCCGATTGGGGCTAAAATTTTGAGGGGTTTTCTTCTGATATTATATTTCTTTCGGCAAGAAGAGGGACCCAACCACCTTACAGGGGCGCCACAAGCCTGCCTGGTACGCCCTGGGTAGAGGGGCTCACCACTGGGCTTGTGGGCCCCTTAGCACGTCACGCATTGATTATTTTTCCCAAAAATCCATATTCCAAAATAATCCTGTATTTTTTTACCGCATTTGGACCTTTGTTTGATATGGATATTCGCAAAACAAAAACCATGCAACAACAGGAACTTGCACTGGGCACAGGATCAATATGTTAGTCCCCAAAATACTATAAAATGTTGCCAAAAGTATTGAAAAGTTGTAGATATATGGCATGAAACAATCAAAAAATATAGATATGACATAGACGTATCAGATCCCCAGCTTAATTCCTCTCGTCCTCGGTAGGTATGATAAAAAGATAATTTTTTATGTGGAATGCTATCTATCATAATCTTGATCATGTAATCAATCATGGCATGAATATTAAGAACGAGTGATTCAAAGCATAATCTACTAATTTGACATAAAGACATCAATACTCCTGGCATAGCAACAAAAATCATGCCTTTCAAAATAAAAATTCTAAAGAGCGCTATCCTACAAAATCATATAGCCTTGGTCATGCTCCATCTTCTTAACACAAATATAAATCATGCACTACCACCCGGTGTGAGCCAAGCAATTGGTTCATACTTTTTAACGCGCTTTAGCTTTTCAACCCCCACGATATACATGAGCGCAAGCCATGGATATAGCCTATGGGTGGAATAGAATGCGGTGGTAGAGATTAATATGAGACGATAAAAAGGAAGAAAGTCTCACACATCAACGCGGCTAATCAACTGGCCTATAGAGATGCCATCAATAGATTCAATGTGAGGAGTAGGATTGCCATGCAATGGATGCCACTAAGAGCTATAAGTGTAAGAAAGCTCAAACTGAAAACTAAGTGGGTGTGCATCCAACTTGGTTGCTCTAGGAACCTGGGCATTTGAGGAAGCCCATCATCCGAATATACAGCCAATTTCTACAATGAAAATTTCCACTAGTTATGAAAGTGACAACATAGGAAGCCCTCTATATGAAAAACATGGTGCTAGTCCTGAAGCACAAGTGTGGTAAGGATAGTAGCATTGCCTCTTCTCTCTTTTTCTCTCAATTTTTTGTTTTCCCTTTTTTTGGGACTCTTTTTGGCCTCTTTTTTTTGTCCAGAGTTTCATCCTGACTTGTTGGGGGAATCATAGTCTCCATCATCCTTTCCTCACTGGGGACAATGCCTCTAATAATGATGATCATCACACTTTTATTTCATTACAACTCAAAATTACAACGCGATGCTGAGAACAAAATTGGCTCTATATGATGCCTCTGGCAGTGTACCAGGATGTGCAATGATACCTAGCGTAACATGTATAAAACAATATGAACAGGGGTGGCTGAGCCACAAATACTATGTCAGCTATATGATCATGCAAAGCAGTCTGACATGAAAGCTCAAGTGATGTATATGATCTGTGGAATTTGCATGGCAATATATCTCAGAATGGCTATGGAAATTCTATAATAGGTAGTATGGTGGCTGTTTTAAGGAAGATATAAGGAGGCTTATGTGTGATAGAGCGTATCATATCACGGGTGTTTGGTGCACCAGCGGTGTGCATCGACTCTCGAGGTGAGAAAGGG